>OW028573.1:28344052-29544052 GCA_932294295.1 Alitta virens | reverse complement strand
CCTAACAATTCATAATAAATCAGTTCTTTAAAAATACCAATAATAATGTAACAAGAAATATTACCAGTTTGACTTTGTCTCTGTCCATAATTTGCGTCTTGTTGTTGATTTCTCTAAAGGGAAGTAACCCTGCACTCCATATTTCCCAAATGGTCACGCCAAGAGCATAGATGTCTGTGAAAGATGTCAGGCACGCTTGTCCCTGCATGAGTTCTGGCGCACACCAGGGGAGCCTAAAAATGCATTACTTGCAAATATAACTGCTATGACTAGAAATTGCCAACTATTTGAAAACATGTTGGTTATGAATAGCTTTGTGCATACTAAATTATACATTAACAAACAAGTGTTTTATCTACATATTCATAGGGCATGATGAAAGGCATGCAAAGTGGTTTGGTGCATGCCTGTCTCCAAACCAAAGGTCAATTAATCCAATTGTGGACTTTTGGTTACATCATCTATTGTTTGGAAATGGACATTTACCAAACCACGCATGAATGAATGTCCTATTTAAAAGAAATATATATATATTTGTGACGTGCACTCACTTTTTCAACATTGCTGGGTTTTGCAGCCAAGATGAACTGGTGATTTTGTTTAATCCAGGATCACCAAGTTTAATAAAAATGTCATCTTCTGAGAACATGTCCACCATAAGTTTACTCATTTTGATGTTACCGTGGTAACTGCTGATGTCTCCAGGTTCTTTCTCCACCACAGTTATTCTTTCTTGCTGTAGAAAAAAAAAACAGTTTCAGTACAAGTTCAATATGCTTGTATGGAGATCACATGAGCAATTGTTAATACAGCACAGTGCAAAGCTAAATTGAAGGTCATGCTATACCATGAGTGTTTATATTTGAAAGCTTCAAAATTATGAAAGTTCCTGAATTCTAGAACCACCTATTAAGATCACTAATTGAATGATTCTCATGGTGGTCTTAATTATAAATTTCCAGCATAGACAGTGTTAGGGATATAAGACAATGCCATTCTGACACTCACCAAATAAATCAGTGCTCGCAAAAGTTGTTCCGTGACCTTAACTAGATGCAGAAGTTTCAAATCCTGATTGCTGAGTCCATAATTTATGAAGTCTCTCAGATTTCCATGACCAAAATAATCCACAATTGCTTCTACTCCATTGGCAAAACTGACCCCATGTAAACAGATCAAATTCTCATGCCTCCAGTGAGTCATTTGGCGAATCATGTCTGTGAAACCCTACAAAAAACAAAGTCATTTACGAGTTGAATATAAATTTTTATGCAAGTTCTGTACACTTTACCAGCTCAACATTTAGATCAAAACAGCCTGGTAACCGAAAATTATGTTGCAACGAGAATTATATTGTAACTGAGAAATGTAATGTCCATTTGATACAAACAAAAAATAAATAATAATCAGTCATTATCAATAGCTATTATTTGATTACGCAACACTTAGATACAAAATATTAAAAGCTTAATTTGAAAATTTTTGATTGATTCCGAAACCGTAACACAGATGAAGTTGAATATATATGGTATACTTCAAGACTTGACAAGACTTCAAGTATACTCAATTCACCTTATATAGCCCAGGGTCTTCTAGTCTCTTGATGGCTATATCAACTGCTTTTGACTTTGCTGTTCTTCTGAAGTTTGCCTTTGCTGCATAAACTGATGTGCTTGTTTTGCCACCTAGAATTTATATGAAAATTATTCAGGTTTAATTAGTTCTTCATTGGATGAAATTGGTCTTAATTGCATTTAACTGTCTGTCTCAGAGAAAATCATGCAATTTTTGTTGTATATTTTTAGCAAAATTATAGCTATTTAAAAAATGCGCATCCATCTGTCATTTTTGAGCAAATATCATTGGAGTCGATGGGAAATATGACTCAGTCTGGACTGAAATATCTCCCATGGTGACGCTTTATATTTTATGAAATATACATCAATATGTGCAACAACACTTCAATTTTTATTATTTATATGTAACCTGTATATATAGTAACCCGTGGGTTTTTCAAATATAAATTAACAAAATATAATTTTTTACACCGGCACCTTTGTGTCCATTAAAACCAATGGGAACTTGCCCAAATGCCCAAATTAAAGTGTGTCATCATGGGAGATATAAGGCCTTGAATGTGGCACAATTTTCAAAAAATTCCACACTGGCCGAACAAGTTTATTTCAACACTATACCAATATTACAGGAAACAAGGATTTTTTCATATGTCATGCTTTTTTTAATAGTTCTTATGTATATTTTCATACTATTAATCATTTACAGAAAGAATAAAGTTTTTACCATTTTTTCAAGGACTGAAAATGCTGCATTTTCACTCAGGCCAACCCAGATTTTTTGCTAAATTTGCCTAAAAAAAGACCCCTACAGGGAAACTATTACAGATAGGACACTTCTGATTGCTGTAATCTTAGTTTATCTTTGAAAACAAAAATCAGAGATGGTCATGCGGAAAGGTTTGCAATATAGTCTTGAAAATCTTACAAATATAGTTCTGGAGGGTATATTTGTTGAGAACAATGGGTTGGTGTGTAGCGTGCTCCCTTTTTCTGCAATGGTAAATCACTTCACTGTCTGAAAGGTAAAATACTAAAAATAGACAACATATATTTGTTATTACTATTATTATAATTATATATAGGATTTATGCATGATGCATATCTGCATGCAGGTTCATTGGTGGGATAGGATGCTCCTTCATCGTAATCTCAATAACATAAACTATCACTTCTCTATTTGATGTCAAACCATTGATGAACTGGTCTCCCAGGCGTTATACCATCTTTTAACTTACATGGCAGTAGTAGAGGCACAGGACTTATGGACCCAACTTCACATCCCAAACGCTCAGCAACAACCACGTTCAAATTTTCTAAATGGATGCCCGTCTTGTCTTCTCCTTCGATGAACCAAACGTCACTGTGACCATCGCGTTTGAGAACGAGACACATGGTTGTCGCCGGAGACTGTTTAGTGTCCAAACACAAAACATTCAGATTGCCACTCATTTGGAAATCCTCGCTGATGATGTACCTGCATTTTTTCTGAATTTTATTGACTGCTTGCAGCCTTAGAGTCATCCATCGGCGCCTGGAAACCACACAAATGTAAATGTGGATATTATTCCCTTGATACAAAATTTGAACAGATAAATCAGTGGCATTGATCAGTAATGATCATACCATAATATTATGATTTAATATGACAACAACGCAAATTACTGCATCTAATACATCCGATTATGTATCTATGTTCCAAACTATACCTTGAAATAGGGGGATGACACAGAATTTCTTGAAACAACTGGTCTTTGTGCTTCCGCGCCTTCAACCATAGATCCGTCATGTAGTTGACTGACAACTTGTATAAAACATTGATGAGGAGACCCAAAGAGCAGGCATCTTCTTCTCTCTGCATTAAAAATGTCTCTTTCTGCAAATCAAATTTCAAACATTACTTTTTAACACAGTGAAAACCAAGCCTGTAGGATGCATGCAAATCTAGATGTCAGGCTCTGCTTAGTAATCACTAGATAACTGGTACTATTACTGATTAAGAGCAGCTGAGCAGTCAAGTTAAGTAGTTGAGGCCCTGACCTACTCTCATTACAATCCTGGGAAACATGGACCTAAATCATATCATCTTATCATTAAATACAGTTAAAGTTTCTCACCAGGAGCACCCAAAATTATATTTTCCCCAAAAAAATATTAATTATTAAAATAAAAGTACAACACAGAACTTAATTAACTTATACCCTTAGTGGACCAGTAGTATCTAAGGAGGTTATCTCGAGCTTTCCTCCTATTACATCCAAAGTGCAGATGTTTGATGCCGGGACCAACCTTACTGATTCCTGAAATGTACAATAGTTTGTTCATGCAATACGTTTCCTATTCAGGTGTAAGCCTACCACAGGGATTAACAAACTGGAAATAAAAAAGCATCAAATTGCAATCATACATACCTTAGAAATAATCTGCAAACCTGAATGACCATCCTGATCTTTGCTGGAGACAACAAGCGATTTTCCATCCTGACATTTGTAAGTGCTTCCAAACAAAGTCACTCTCTTCAACACATCAGCAACATATGAATATTTGCAATTCCTTATTTCTTTATCAATGTTCTCTTGCTTGTTCACATTGTTGTCTTTGATTGAGTAACCTTCACTGCACCCTTTCAGGCAGTGGTCTTTTACTGCCGATTTATTAATGAGAGCTTTGATACCATTGTAATAGGGCCCTGAAAACTTCTCAAAATTCAGTGTTTTCTTGAGCTCAGAGGCCTTCAACCCCAGTGAGTAGCCATGACACTGCATGTCAGTTGTAATGATACCAGCATAATCAGAACTGTTTATGTCACCTAAGTCCCATAATTTATTTACAAATCCTTCTCGAACCTGGCCATATATGTAGTCCATCGTTGTGCCGCAGTGTTTCACCACATTGACAAGCCTGGTTTGATCAGCAAATTCTAGCCTCAGAGAGAAATTCAACACTTCCCCAGACTTTATTACTGCTGAAGGAAGGACCCAGTCACAATGTTGTTGTTGCATTCGACACAGGCCAAATAGAGGCAGGGCGAAGTTTGAGATGTCCAGATGTTGGGCTACTTTAAATTCCAGTTCTTCTGCAGTGATTTCATCTTGAGAACAAAAGTATGGTTCCCTTGGCACAAGTTTATTGTTTTTCTTATCCACAACAAGCCCGTGCAGCTTCACAACAATGCGTTCTTCCTTCACAGCAGCATTTTTGCTGCTCCGTGTGGGCAGCATGTCCTTCAAAGTCATGATGACTGCAATGACAAAAGAGTTTATCAATATGAAGTAACTCAGCAACATCACATTCATGACAAAACATGTGTCCGAACTTCCAGTAAGGAGGTGAATTGCATTTGGAGAAGCGAATATCAAAAGCCACTGATTGACCAAGTGCCACTTTGAATCACAGAAATCATGTCTAAAATACTAATAAAATGTATCCCGTTCAGAATGAGAGCTTTAGTTGACTTACTGTATTTTCTTAATTAGAAGCTGGGGCCTAAGACTGGCATCTATTCGAGACCGGCGTTTATTCAAGACCGGCGTCTATTAAATTATAGCAGTGTGAGTGTCAGATGATATGCATTCATACAGTGCCCACTGCCTAGGTCATGTTTTCCGTTCATTACATATATTATAAGCACCGTTATATGCAGAATATGTCCTCAATTACCCTAGTCAACCCACGGCCCAGCCTGCAGTGTATTCAAGGCCAGCGTTTTTTTTTTTTTACAGGCTGACTTTGGCCTGGCCTCTATTCGAGACCGGCCTCTATTATAGACCCAGCGTCTATACTGTACTTGTCTAGTAGGCACACAAATTTTTTCGCACACTGCATGAAATATGAAAATGCTTTCGTGATCGCAGATAAAGTGCTCCAGTTTAGTAGACCACAGGCGTTAGCCATAAATCATTGAACATGCACAGAGTCTAATACCAAAGAGGTTGTACAGTCCATGGAGACAACAGAATGCTCAGCTGCCAAGAATGACCTCTGACCTAATTTGCATGAAAAGTAAGAAAACAAGTGTCTCCTCTAAAGTCCTTGCCAGACGCCTTTCAGGTCTGCAACAATTCCTAGCCAATGAGAGGCCTTCTTCTGGGCAGCAGAGTGTTCATATTAAAATCCAATAAAATGAATAAATGAACCTTACAAGTTGAAAACAAACTTTTTCATAATCAAAGATCTGCTTCAGATAGATAATTAAATGTCATTCCTTCATCACAAGCACGTCACAAGCATGTCTTTTCATATATCCATTATATTAACGTCAGAACATTGTACCTGGTGAGTTTAGGTGAAATTTTACTTTTAATTGATTATTTTATACACTTGTAAGGGGGGCCCTTTGTCAGCAATAGCATGTCTTAGAAGGCCCTCCTGATCTGGTATATTTTTATATACTAGTATATTTTTATATACTAGTATATTTTAATAAACTTTGTCAAATAACTTGTTCTGAGTTCTGTTCCCATGTAATTAATCCATGGTACCTTATAGCTCTTTATCATTATCAAGCATAGTGCATAGTTCAATCACCAATGTGTTAAAATCGCCAGCTGATGCATGTGAGTAGACTAAGTGCACATATAACTTAAATCATAGACCTATGTCTGCGGTTTCTATGTTATAAATGGATTTCAATATGATTGGGAATGTATAGTATATATGGTACTACCATGGACCTTCATGCTCTACATACAATATACACGTATAACGTACAAAACGGTGTCGAAATAGCAGTCCAAGTTGAAGTTGATATCATCCTGTATTTATTATTTAATTCCCACGTTTTTTCGTTTGAAAAACAAAATCACCCAGTGGCATATATTGAAATTTGTTAAGGGGGGGGGGGGGCATTGACAAGCCAGATCCAGGAATCAATAATAGAGAGCCCGGAGAACGCGGAAAATGCAGATTGCGCGCTGGATACACTCTGAATTTGTTTCAATTTTGGCTGGATTTTGTTTGTTTTGGGTATTTAAAAAAGTATATTTTTTGGGCCTGAGGGGGGGGGGGGGGCATGGGCCAATCCCCCCCCCCCCCACCAAAATATGCCACTGAAATCACCCTAGCAATGAGCATGGCGGTGTCTGCTATCTCCTGGAAAAATTTTGTTGTGAAAAATGGCAAGAATAATTCAGTCTGAGTGATGTTGGCGAAAAAATGTCGATATATAGAGACTCTACTACTCTATTGGCATGGACATTATTAATTTCCTTATCTAATTTACATTGTAATGTAGGGCAATAAAAGCAAAATAAAATTCCAAAGGATCCGCCCAGTACATAAATTTATTTAATTCAGCATTGTTCAGAGAGGACTCTGTTAAGCTATTTTTAGCAACTTCCCGATCGCGGATCATGTCCACCAAAACGCTGATCATAGCTTTTGCATTAACAAATGACCGTCGGCGACTGACAGTTCAGATGTTATATCTAGTCTAAGTACGCTACATATCAATCTGTACCTGTGCCAGTGTAACAGAGGAAATAATTATTGTCAAGGCCTCTTCACCATCGTACGTGCAGACAGCCACTTCTGCCGCCTAGGCTTCAACCACTCAGAATGAGTGAATGTTGTCATTTTGTAGTTTTGGCTTCCACGCTAGAGGGCCGCTTAGATATAAGTGGCGACATCTTCCACAAAAGAAGTGAATCAGAAATCAATCCGACAATAATGCCTTGCAAAAATGATTGGGCTTCACTCAAGACTAAAACACCTGAATTGCGGAGGGTGATGGGTGTTGTATTATCTTTATTCAACTTCCTGCGCATGTACATAAAATGCGGTTCGACATAATCGGGCCAAGCGGACCAGCGCCGTAGCTTTAGCATAATATACAACATCTCCCTTTTTAAGTTAACATTATAATACTTTAGAAATTAGAATGTTATATAATAAATTGGCCCACTGTGGACTAACTGTTATAAACATAAGTTGTCATACATTTAAATAAAGAGTCTTTTAGCACATTGGTGTTTAAGTGTCTTTGTAAGATAATATTGTCCATAAATTCAAGTGATGTCACATCCATGCTGGAAAGAAATACTTTGATTAGAACATAATGCATTTAATGCATTTGACATTATTTACAGTCTATATACATAGTTATCCATCAGTCACTAAAGCCTTATTAAAAGTCTTTAATTTGTTATTTAGCCCACAGATAGTCTTTATGCCAGCTTGGACGTCTGACTTCTCTTCTCGGTCGAGGTGGAGTACGACTTCTGTTACGAGGTACGGGAGGAGCACGATGTTGCGAACGGGCTGTTGGTCTGTCCGTTGAGAGTCTGGGCTTGGGTGGTGTATCCTGTTCAGGTGTTGGTGGTGTTACCGGGTCTGGTTGATACGCCCAAGGTGTTTCTTGTCTGGGAACCACTCTCATCATACGTTGATTCCGAACGACTGCTCCGCTTGGATAGGTGTTGAGAGTATATGAACGATATGCTCTTTGCACCACAAGTGCTGGTTCATTTCTCCCTTTAACCCACACAGTGGAACCTGGTGTTACAGGTTTATGTTCTCTTGCACGGTGGCGTCGATCGTACTGACGCTTTTGATTGGCCTTGTATTTTAATTCCTTGGCATGGAATTGTACCTGACTAGGTGTAGCAGGTTTTAACTGATTGGGATGTACTTGTACATGATCTCCTAATCTCCTGCCCATGAGCAATTGAGCTGGGGAATATCCATTGTGGATGGGTGTGTTCCGGTATGCTAATAGTCCCGAGTGCCACATCCGTATTCTTGAATAGGATTTGCTTGAAGGTCTGCACAGCTCGCTCTGCTTCTCCGTTGGACTGAGCATATTCGGGTGAACTGGTACGATGATGAAAACCATAAGCCTCAGCAAATTTCCTGAATTCCCAGCTGGAGTACTGAGGTCCATTGTCACTTCGCACAATCTCTGGAATGCCATGTCTGGCAAAGATGGATTTAAGAGATTGGATGACCTGAGTTGATGTTGTTGTTGCCAATTTAATTGCCTTTCATAAATCTTGAGTAATAGTCGACGACAATAAGATACTTGTCGTTTCTCGAGCCTTGACACAAATCTGTTCCTACGATTTGCCATGGTCGTTTTGGAATTTCCGATGGAATCAGTGGTGCGGCTTGATCTTTTTGATACTTTGAGCACGTTCCACATTTTTGAACTGTGTTTTTCGATGTCCTTTGTAATTGAGGGCCACCAAAGTGAACCTCTAGCACGGTTCTGACATTTAAGAATGCCAAGATGTCCATTGTGGATTCTTTGTAGCATCTGCGCTCGCAACTTTGAAGGAATCACAACAGCAGTTCCGTTTAACAGTAGTCCAGCTGCAACACTCATAGAGTTTGCATGAATCCGATAGGAATGAAACGGACTATCTTCAGGAAGGTTACGAGGCCACGAGTTAGCTACATAGTCTTTGACTTGAGATAGAATTGGGTCTTGGTCTTGAGCATCTCTAATCTCGGCCAGCTTGGACTTTGTTGCAGGTAGTCCAGCCACAACAGCAGATACATAGATATTGATATCTTTTTCCAGTGCTTGTTGCAGATCCCGATCTTCATTACGACTAGGTGGTGCCCTGGATAGTGCATCAGGTACAACCAGCTGTTTTCCAGGTACATGTGTAATTGTGAACTGGTACCGGAGTAGACGCATCATCATCCGTTGGATTCGAATGGGCAGTTGATCCAATGCTTTCTGACCCAATAGGGGAATAAGGGGCTTGTGGTCAACTTCAATCATTAAGTCCTTTCCTAACAGGTACTGACTGAATTTCTCTACGGCATAGGTAACTGCCAACGCTTCCTTTTCTAAAGTGGCATATCTCTGTTCGGTTGGAGTGAGGGAACGAGATGCAAAGATAATAGGAGCGAAAGTTCCATCTGATTGTTTTTGCTTCAATACTGCGCCTATCCCTACACCGGAGGCATCACTGGAAACGACTGTGTCTGCTTCCGGACGGAATTGCTTGAGCACTAAATCAGAGGTGATAATGTCTTTCAATTTCTTGAAGGAATTCTCTTGTGCAGCACCCTAAATCCATTCATTTTGTTTCACAAGTAAGTCCCGGATGGGTTTGGTAATCGTTGCTACATGAGGCACGAACTTCGCCAATTGGTTGATCATACCAAGAAATCTTTGGATGTCTGTGATGTTCTGCGGAGTACTGAAGTTGTGGATTGCCGACACTTTGTCTGGATCCGGCTGAATGCCTGAATGACTCACAACATGTCCAAGATATTTAACACGTGGAACCGAAAATTGGCACTTTTGCTTGTTCAGTGTTACTCCTGCACTTTGTAATCTTTGCAACACTGCTTCCAATGCGAGATCATGTGCTTCCTGTGTAGGAGCATGTACTAAAATGTCGTCCATGAGAACTAACACATTTTGTATTCCATCAAGAATCTTCTGCATTTGGAGAGTGAAATATTCTGGAGCGCTTGATATCCCGTAGGGAAGCCGATGAAAGCAATAGCGTCCCCAAGGTGTTATGAACGTTGTCAACTTCCTGCTTGCTTCGTCCAGGCGGATCTGCCAGAATCCTGAGTTGGCGTCCAGTTTAGAAAAGACTCTTAGACGAACGCAACTTTGCAAGAGTATTGTTCACGTCTGGCATCAGATGCCTGTTGCGCATAACACACTTGTTCAATTGTGTTAAATCGACATAAATTCTGAGAGAGTCTGACCGCTGGGAAGGCAGTCCCACTACTTCATTGTCTAGGGCTGCTTTTGGCACAATAACTAGCCCTGCACACCATTCCGTCGGTTCTTCGACTCGCGAAATGACGCCCTGTTGCTCCATATGGTCAATTTGTTTCTTGGCTGCTTGTTCGTAGCACACAGGTATTTTCCTTGGCACCGTAATGGCATAGGGTTTAGCGTCGGGACACAATGTTATGTGATATGGTTCATGTAGTTCTCCCAATCCTTTAAATAATTGGGGATAATCCTCAACTGCTTCAACACGTCTGACCAGATCGAACTGTGTCAGCGTTGGACGGCCCAGTAAGGGGAAATTCAAGTTTCTGACTACATACAAGTCTTGCAACTTTTTTGTGTCTTTGATTGTCACGTTTGTGCTGAGTTTGCCGACAACTGACATCTGGCCGCTCGCTGATGTAAGGAACTTGTCTGGTGGCGATAATTTTCCCATGGCTGTTTTGTAGAGCCTGTAGGGCAACACTGTTACATCTGCCCCAGTATCGATCTTGAACGTGATCGGTTCACTGTGATTCACATGAATGTCAATATTCCAAGGATCTGGCGATGCTTGACTTGTAACTGCTCCCATAAAGGCTGTATCCGAGTCATCGTAATTGTTGTCGTAATCCTCGTATTGCTCGTAATCCTCGTATTGCTCATACTCCTGCGGATCTTGTCCTGCTTCGGCGGCTAATACTGTACGACAGACTGTCTGCCAGTGTCCTTTTCGATTATACTTTCTGCACCTTGCTTGTAATGCTAGACAGGCATACCGAGCGTGTTGGCCTTGTCCACAGCGTTCGCAGGTCTGCTGTGGTCCTGAAAGGTTGCGACTGTTTCCCTGAGATTGATGACTTGACCAATTAGCTGGAACACGACTAGATTTCTGGAACGTCTGTGGACCAGGTGTCTGGACAGTTGGTCTCTGGACAGTTGGTCTCCGATTAAAATTATACCTGCCAGGTCTCTGTCGGACAGCGTTGACTGCGGCTGGTGTCTCCAGACTGGTACTGCTAGCGCGCATCTCTTGTGCTTGCTGCTTGACTTGCTCTGAAGCTCTGACTCGCTCGACAACTTTCTCGACCGTGAGATCTTGCTCCATTTGGAGTCTTTCTGACAGTTTCAGATCTGACATTCCAGCAATAATCTGATCTCGGAGGAGCTGGTCTCTCATTTCACCATAATCACAAGTGTCAACCAGTTTAAACAGGTCAGTAATGAAAGACTCACATGTCTCTCCAGACTGCTGAAAGCGTCTATTGAACTGAGTTCGTTCGTACACAATGTTAACTTTGGGATTGAAATGTTCCTCAAATTTTTTCATCACTGTGTCAAACTTCTTCTGGTCAGCATCTGATAATCCGAAGGATCTAAAAATGTCTTCTGCTCGGGGACCCATGTGGTAAATGAGCAGGTTGACGAGTTCAGCGCCATCATCTCCAGCTTTGGAAGCCACGTATGGACCCAAACATGACCCCAGAGCCTGTTCTAATCACAATCAGTCGTACTAGAAACATAATTAGATCAGAAACGATGGTAAATTTGTTCCTTCTACCAAAAATATATATAACTGGAATATTCTCTATTTAAAGCCACATTCAACCTTCATTAATGCAAATTATGGATGCACAACATGACAATATATTCTTATATACAGTCTCTTTATTAATTTACAAGTAGACAACAGAAATATAACAGTATTGTTTCACATGGCATATAATTACACAAATGACTACAAATATCTATATTTACACAGTAATACTTCTTTGCAAATCAGTCTTCCTCATCACTTTCTTCTATTCTAGCTGTCTTCTTGGCTGGTTCCTCATCTTCATCCTCATCATGATCGTCCCCACCTGAAGCTCCACCAGATTCCTGAAGCAAATAATTGAGTGATAAAATACATTCTGTGATTTGTAAGAAAGAAGTCCTCAAATACTCAAAAACAGACCATAGTTATTCCAGAACTGGCATAAAATACACATGACAGCTAAGTATCATACCTCGTCATCTGAGTCATGAAGTTGTTTGGCTTTCGTAAGTCTTTTCTGGGCTCGAACTTCTCTCTCTTCATCAAATGAATCCTCATCACTGGAACTATAGATCTGACTACTGGGCCGTGGTTCTGCAAAAGAAATGCCATGCAGTGACTGTCCTGGATGCATCATTCACCTTTATTTGACATCAGTTATATGAAATATGCTTGGATTACTTTTAAAATGTTAAGAAATTTTCTGATATACATTAACATAAGACCATTATGTACGTGGAGAACATATTTGATATAATAATAATAGAAAAGTTAGGAACATATATGGCAGGATTTCTTTTGGAAGAAAATACCAAAGTCAGTTATCACATAATTTCTATTGTTAAAGGTTCACTTTGGAAACAAACCTCATTCAGAGGGCTACTGGTATAGTCTCACAAGACACACATACCTTTTTGATGGACCTGTTGTTTGTATTTCAGTTTGAGAGCAGCTATTGAATCCTCATCATCCTCATCCTCTTCTAAATAAGCTCGGTCCATTCCACGATGATGAGCTCGCTCTTTCATTCTCCTCTGCTGGCTCTCTCGTCTGATTGATGCCTTTAATCGTTCCTCCTCTTTCTGTAATTTCAATCACACATATTGTTATAATTACACAATAATGGGACATCACACAAGGAGCCATCACACAATACATGTAGTAGCCTGTAGTAGTAGTAATGTACTCTGTATATCGTACTATTGACAGACAAGACTAGTGGCACTCCTACTAAATCTAACAGGTAGTGCCAAGACCACTGTGACGTCATAATTGTACACAATCATTAGAGAGGTGATTTCCAATTGACACTATTTTTTGCATCATGAAATTGCACAGCAGACAGAAAGATTTAAGAATTTTAAGATCCAATGTTTATCTTAAGCAGATTTTGCAAAACCATAAATAACCCGTAAATTACTGCAGCAGTTTAAAATACTGCTTTCGCGTAAGTAAAAGTAGCAGATATGCACCATAATTGCTTTGCTAAACCTTGTTGAAAAATAGTTGTTGCTGAGAAATTGAAGAAAACTGCACTGTCAATGTTGGAATGGAGTCACTGGAAAATAATAACATTGCCTCCTCCCAATGAACGTGCTTAAGGTCACTAAATTTGAGATAAATTGACAAGTATGTAAATATTAATACATGAAACCACAATATTCACACCACATGTATATTGTAATGCCATTTGTACCTCGAGATAAGTTTGATGTACAGATACTAGTGAATACTATAATATCCAGCACAGTCTGAGACAATTTCAGTTTGCAATATTATAATGACCCACCAAGCCAACTTGTAGCAGTACCATATTCATCTTTCTTTATGGACTAAACATGCTAACATTTCTGTTAATTTTGCACTGAGCACTACCCAAAAAACAAGTGAAAATTATTTTGGATCGTAGTTTCACAGTAAACAGACAGAAATTCATTTTCTTTAATGTTGAATTGATAATAATGAACGCACCTTAATCATCTCATTACGATGGGCATCAGGATCTTTTCCTACCATCGGCAAAACTCTGATGGTCTGTGTCTTCTTTGATCTGTCTGCAAGTGACATTGTCATCTTTCTATGTGTGAAGGAATCTGTAGAATGTGGCCTGTAAAAGCAAAACATCAATGTAAAACTCTCCAAAATAGTTCGTCTCTACCATACTTATTGATGTAATATGAGGGGATCCTTATTTGCAAGAAGTTCTCTCTCTAGTTTAAGTTGTGTTAGAAGAACAGGATATAAGTTCCAGTGTTCGAAATAAGGGGTTTCTGGTTGTCCGGGACAACCAAATTGTCAGCCGGACAACCATGTTTAACCACAGGGTATTCCGTCGGACAACCACTTCAAAACCCACTGTACGTGATGGTGCCTCACTTACGAAAGTAGTGGCAGCTTTTGGAACTAATTTGGAGCTAAAAATAGCATTCACGTGGCCATGGGGTCAGTGCGACATAAGCCTAATCATGGCATCACATGACTTGAAACAAATAAAATCAGATTTCATACCGATAGACTATGTATGTGTGTTTTTTTTTGGGACAACTGAAAATCTGAGTGGACAACCAGAAATTTTGGCCCAAATGTCCGGTGGACAACCACTCCAGAACACCTTATTTCGAACACTGTGTTCTTCTTCTAAAACATTTCTCTCGATTAGTATAGTTAAACCATAGACCAATCATATAAGTCAAGCAAATACTTAGGAGTTCATTAAACCAATAAAGACGGAATGCCAGTAAACTGTACCTGAATGTAAGTTTTGTCTTGAAGACAGCTTGTCCTTGTAGACCAGTGCCTTGTCTGACAAACAAGTGATTGTAATCGCCTTGCAAGAGCATGGTGTGGATGTCGAAGACTTCACCTCCCAGATTGAGAGAGAGGCTGATAAAAAGAATACAATTTCATTTAGTCTATCAAATACACTCTATGTAATACATATGAAAGGTTCTACAGAGCTATTGCTACAACTCACTACTAGTTAAAAGGAAACAATTCTGAAATAATACTTATTGCCAATGCATAATTAATATGTCTTTAATATTTATAAATGACATGGGGGAACCACAGCACTACCAAACAGTCACTCAGTGACCCGCTTTCGATCCCTGAGAGCTTGCATCAATGTGGCCACTTGTGTTGCGAAGAGACTGACTACCAGAGGACATTTGACACCAATACAGACAAGGGCTGTTCCATTAAAAAAAATAGAGGGGGGGGGGGTTGGACCAGATAATTTTCAACCAACCCCCTTCTCCCCCTTTTTCTTTTATAAGAGAACCCCCTCCCCCTCTTTAAAAAAAATAATTTCTGGTCCATACCCCCCCCCCCCCCCTTTTTTTTTTTATATGGATCAACCCTAAGAATTTTTCATAGCCCTAACAAACCTTAAATTCATGGACCCATAACTACACCAAAATGACACTTACCTGCCATCTGACCATCTCACGACTCTGGCGTTACTGATTCTCACAGGATTCCCAAATTCGTCCTTGGTTTCATTGCCCTCCTCATCTCTAAATGTTTTCCATCTAATTGTGTTTTCAACCTGAACAGACACACAAAAACACAGATCAGCCACCAAAGCAATGAGTAATAACTTCAAATAGGGCTAGCAAGGCCATACTATTATTGGAAATAATTTCTCAGAAATAAATTGTTTTCTAAAATGCTATTGTCATTCAATTATACCACATCTTATTTTAATAGTTTTCCTAAAAATTTGCCTTTTAATAGTATAAAATATTTTTAAAAATGTCCAAAGCATTTTAAAGAATTTGGATGCTCAAAATTGTGATTGAAATTCAGAATTCATGGATAAAATATTGGTCATGTAGATGCTGAATTTCAATCACAGCTAAAAGAAAGATACCGATTAACTATGCAAGCCATACCTTCAGTTTCGTCCTAGTTCTTCCCTCTTCATCAAGCATCTCATCTTCATCTATTTCATCCTCATATGTCATTGGATCAAAAGGCCTGAAAAAAAACATTCAACAAACACTATAAATAACTGAATAAAATACATATTTTATCATGAAATATAATCTCAATCCTTACAAAGCTGTTTCAATGACATGAATGAACCCTGCCGCCATGTTTTCGCCAATCAAGTGGGAATGCACATCTTGCAATTGATGTTTTGAATATAACTTTTTTCAGTTCAGTATATTTATGTATGCAATGATAAACACAAATTTATGTTAAATGCTACCAAAAAGGGTGCTGTTTTAAATCCTCTCATCATACTACTTAGTGTGACCCCTGCATTCTCTTAATTAGAAAAGTCAGGGTATTTTCAATTAATTCTTTATTTATTTGTTAGTTTTTATTTTCACCTTTTCTTGTGACACATTTATCTGGGCAATGTGAAACTGTAAATAATATTATAAATATATCTTTAGTCATTATTTCACAAAATAAGAACCATGTCAAGTTATCAACACAGGAATTTTCCAATTCACTGCTGCAATTGCCTTATGGGGGATTTTATAACTGTATTTGTCTGCAGAACTAATTATTTAACAAACTTTCAATACACTGCAGTCTGGTATAGTAAAGTATTGTTTATCCATTATATTTTTTGCTGCTTTTAGAAAACACTTGAGATAAGCCCATGAGTCAGTTGTTATCATTTTGCACCTTGTTGGAGGGATTCAAAGACAGTATATAAGCCAGGTAATCGCAAAGTCACAACAGAAAACTCAAAACAGATCTGACATTACAGATTCAAACTCAGAATATTCAATTTTGCGCTCACTGTTGAATCAACCGATAGCAATTGGACTTGACGACATGGCTGTGACCATAGAGAACATTGAAACCAGCATCTTTTTCAGAATTTTCGCTGTCATTGCAACCATTGTACTGGACGCAATTGACAACTGATAACAAAGGGTGTCCAGTGTGAAAGGAGACCACATTATGAAACTCTGCTTGATTGAAATACGCGATGGCATAAAACAGGGAAGGTTTACTGCAACAGAAGTCTTAAAGGCATTTCAACAAAGAACAGTGAAGTTGCATAGAAAGACAAACTGCTTGGTGGAGCCAGTCGAAGAAGCAGAAGCTGATGCAGCAACAATTGATGCATGAGACAAAGATCTCAGTCACTGGTTGCTGGTATAATATGATCTACAATGTCCTCAATTTCCCTTCTGGAATTGTTAGGATGACTAAACGAAGCAAAGAAGACATCAAAGCTCTGGATGACTAGGAGATCAGAGATGTTCGTCACCAGAAAGTCAAAGATCTCATCAGAGATGGCATCATGAAAGAAGCTGAGAAAGCTGCTGATTATGTAATCTCATAAACACTGCTTGCTAAAGAATTGAATCTGACACTGACTGCCTTTCAGTTTATATAATTATACACTATTCCTTTCATGATATTATATTTGATACAGACCATTGTTTACATTTTTATAGAAAAAAAATCCTGAGCAATACATGTGGAATGTTAGATGCATATATCTAAAATTTTTAATTTGACTGTCTTTTCTTCTTAAATTGTATGTTCTTTGACACAAAGGAAATAATTAAAGCTTATAATAACATACAAATTATTATAATAAAACGGCTGTAGAAAAATTGACACTTACCTAGTTTCTACACTGAGGAAATTAGGAAGCTTGACAAAGTGGAGGTTTTTGCCCAAGCTTGTCTTTATTTTGGGAATTTCTACTTCAATTCGTGTTTCTGGTATTTCATGTTCCTCCTCCTCTTCATCCTCCCCTATCACAGGTTGCTGATAAAAATAAATTAAGTAACAATTATGGAACCATATTTAAAATTTGGATATTTCCTGAACATTGCTTTGTTGAATGATGATATCTTAAATATACATAAAAAATATAAGGAACAATGAATTTGTTTTTTTTCCTTGGGAATGGGGAGAAAAAGTACCAAAAGAGCTCACTGACACCGTAGCAGATAAGTATTATATTGGTTGATGACGTTATGTATGGCATGACTTCATCCATGCAACAATGATGTAGTGGTCATTTTATTGTTTTTTTATGTACTACGGAAGTCAATTTACTCATGCATATCAAAGACTGGTCCAAGCTGCTGAATTTATTTTTCCCCTTTTTAAAACTAATATCTTATCTGCTACACACCCTGTCACCATCTTCAGCACCATCAACATCTTCAGGTTTCGGAGGCGGTTCTGCTCCTTCATCTGAACTGATGTCACTAGCATCACCAAACAAAGCATCTGCAGTTGCTGACACTTCTACAAAGCAAAATGCCATAAAGTATTAAACTCAGGTCACGACATGGAATTAAACCAAAGAGACTTAACTAGAACGCATACAAATGCGCAAATGGTGCGTAGAGCAGAACAGCATGATCTAACAAGTTAAGAACAAAAAGCATATACTGTATAACAATTGTTGACAAGCCATACAGGCCTTTTTTAATTGTACGGCGGCCGGACGCACGGGGGGCGGCTGTTAGATGGCCTGTGTATCGTCACTGCTACTATAAAATATGTAGAAAACTACGGGTGACGAACCGACCAAATTTGGGTGACGAACAGACCGGTTTCGGGTGACTAACCGGCTTACGCAATGTGTAACCATTATCTTCTAGTTTGAGTAGAAAATGAGACATCACGCTAAGATTTAAACACGAGAAGGGCGACACAGTGGCGACACCAGGCGTTTAGTGGTGGCTTTGGCATATGTAACGTTTGGCTCTATAGATACAAGTTAATTAAATGACTTCTCATCGTGTAATTTTACTTAGGCTTCACCAAACGTAATGCTGAGGTTGACTGTTATTTTAAATGAGCCTACTTCGGATGGAGGACTACGACAAATAGAAACAGTTTAATTTCCCAATGGGAGCTTTTATTAAATATATGAACCCTCTAATTAATTGTGGAATTCATAAGACTACTTCTTTTAGTTTCACCAAAATCCCACAGGGAGCGTATTCGTCTAATAAGACAAAAGCGACACCTAGCGTTAATGATGCTTCATCATATATGGCGGAGATACACGAAGATGAACGAGCGACCAGTGTGCACACAAAATTATGATTTTGAGAAATATACTTGATAGATTAGCCCAGAAATCAGTGCCAAAGACACTGAAGTTCTACACAACCTTTTGGTAAAGCCGACAGGTCCGTACTTTGAGTGCATATGTGCTTTATACACGCTTGAGCCTTCCGCCGAACTGGCCCCATTGGATTAACATGCAAGTTCAAATTTACCGCCAGAGAAATGGCAAACCGGAAGCATTACGCGAAAACACTTCCAAGCACAAATCAAATATGGTGCGTTATGCTAACGCACCATAATAATTGCTGACAAGAAATTTATATTAATATCCAAACCTTTGTCAGATTCATCTTCATTGTCACTACCCACTGCCTTCTTCTTTTTTCTGCCTATTTCTTCATCTGAGTCACTACCTGTAAGGCAAGAAAAACTATAATAAAATTATAAAAACAAAACTATCAATGTATGTCAAATAACCAAAAAAAATAAAAAGACAGGTAAAAGCTCATTAAACCCAAACATACAATAGACTGACACAAACCTGAACCTTTAGCAGAACCTTTGACGCTTCCAGCCAGTGAACCACTTTTTTTACTTCCTGGACTGCCTGATCGACTCCGTGACCTTGATCTACTTCTAGAACCACTTCTAGATCTTGCTCGGGACCCCGACCTGCTTCTGGAGCCACTTCTGCTTTTACCACTGCCTGATTTGTGTGACCCAGCAGGACTACCTGATCTACTTCGAGCAGGAGAGCCTGAACCACTTCGCCGTGAACCAGCTGGGGATGCAGAACCACTTCTATGTGAACCCACAGGAGTACCAGATCTGCTTCTATGTGAACCTGCAGGTGAGCCAGCAGGTGAACCTGAGCCACTTCTGCGTGAACCTGCTGGTGATGCTGAACCACTTCTATGTGAACCAGCGGGTGATCCTGATCCGCTTCTTCTTGACCCAGCCGGGGATCCAGAACCACTTCGACGAGATCCTGCTGGAGAGCCTGAAGCACTTCTGTGTGACCCAGCTGGTGATCCCGAACGACTACGATGAGACCCAGCTGGTGAACCTGAACCACTTCTTCGTGACCCCGCCGGTGATGCCGAACCACTTCGATGTGAACCCACTGGCGATCCTCCAGGTGACCCTGACCTACTTCTCCTTGAATGTGGTGAACCACTTCCACTACCTGGGGTTCCTGGCGGAGAACCACTACCCGCTGGACTCCTCACTGAACCACGTGGACTGCCCGATGGTGATCTTGACCCTCTGCTCCTGGGACTACCCCCTCCACTTTGAGGACTTCCAGACCCACTTCTGGGACTTGCTGACGCTTGGCCACTTTCTGCAATTAAATTACACTATTAGCCATGTACAGTCACAATGAACAAGCATTGTTTAATAAATGTAAACAACAACGTGCATAAATGAAAAAGCCTGACAAAACACGTCAGCGTTGACAGATACTGAACAACATACCCACATAAAATTTAGCTACAACAATACAACAATCATAATAGGCCGCAGGAGCGGCCCCGTAGGGGCCGCCCGTAGGGCTTTTATGACTAGAGATTGGCCAAAAACAAAATCTACTGTCATGCTATTCACAGATGACCGGATCGAACTATGTTGTCCTAATTAATCTGCGCGGCCATGATGCGCACAAAATAATAATGACCTACTTACACAAAAATCATTCTTTACTTAGGATTTTCCTGACAAACTTGAAGAAACTCACGTTAGAACTCGGTTAATGACCATTTCTAGGTGATTCCAAGACTGGACAAGCAGTAGAACTATGGTTTTGAATGTTTCATGGGACATGATGGGAGCCATGTCCATTGCCATGAGGCTTGTCAACTAAATGAACGTTCGACCAATCAGAGTAGAGCTTATTTCTTTGCAAGGCCATTTTGCAAGGCAACGAGCTCTAACAGACTCTGTGATTGGCTGTGGCACTTAGGCCTTAGAAATTAATGCATAAGGCCTCATTGTTCATCAGTAAGACTACGCAAGCAACGAGCAGAAGGGAATGAAATAAAGCTTAATTGCAGAAGGATATATGAACTAACAGTAATGCAAACAACACCAACCTGCAGTCCATTGATAAGATATCAATAAGGAAAGAGGAGGCCGTTATTTTCGGGAAAAGCCCTAAAATAGTACCAGGCTATAAATAGATGTGGGCGTGGCCTAATGCAAGCACGTACTTTTGTTTACAAATGAATCTGTGTGTTGACAACTCGGTTTTGACAGCTTGTCAGAAAATGTTACCAACAGAAACAGCTTAATCTAGTGGATAACCATAATGATAACATCAATGACTTCAATACAACATTCAACACCAGTAGAATAAATCACTTCAGTGAAATTGACCGCGACAGTGATGCTAATGAAACATCATGGGTTTTAAACATACAACAGAATATCAATGATGAATATGTATTTTCTGGATTTTGTTTAGACACTGAAATTTAATGTCACTAATTTTCATGCTATTTCCAATAAATGGCATGTGGTATGACAGTCGCTAACCATGTAGACCAAAATTGCTACTTAGGTATTTTCTGAAAACTGTTTGGTACAATAAATTTAAATACGTCTGAATTTCAGTCTTAAATACTTTTCTGGTGTGACATGACAGTCGCTATCCAAACTAGTACCACAAATTAATTAATCAACCTTGCAAACATTATTTATTCATGTGGACTATATAACTATAACATTCACTTAAAAGATAATATATTCAGGTTTATCATATATATATATATATATTGTCATTTAGGTACATTTAATATCTATCTATATAGATACACAATTCATTGCATCAACAATGCAATTTCATTTAATTTTGTTGTATAGAAGAACCCTTCAGGGGCAGATCCAAAATTGTTTGCAGTGTTCCCTCTAATTTCTTATGAACAGTGATGTATTAGGCCAAGAAGGGGAAGGGGGCTAAGAACCCCCTAATTCAGTTACTGGACTAAGAATCCCCACTAAACCCCCCCCCCCACCCCACCTTTGAATCTGCTACAGCTCTTAAGGGTATAAAAATATATGCCATGGTACATGTACATGACACAGGACTTTCCCTGCGGCCCCTCATGCACATTGCATTATCATATTATTTTTATTTCTAGTCAGTTTGTGAAAACAAGGAACTCTACTCTAGTCACAGGCTAATTTCACTGTACTGGCTACTGCATTATCAACTACTGTACGTGCTACTGAATTAGTGAGTTCAATAGTTTGATAATACAAGTACTAAACCAATACAAACCATTATCGCTGCCAACATCGCTTCCAAACAACTCGTCCATCGTGCCGGTGTGTGCGTCCGGTTGAAGCACGCATGCGCAACAAGATTATCCCTGAAACGATCGCTAGGGGGCCTGTCAAAAGTGTAAACTTCCTGTCCACATGGTTTTGACATTTCACAATGTGTGGGATTTGTTTTGCCCTGTGTTCTAACCGAGAGCTGAGTTTTAAGGTTAGGGTTTGATGACATGACATAATATGGTCTGGCTAGGCCTGTAGTTCTTCTCATGAGATTTTTCGATCCACATCTAATTTAACACAATGAGATAAACCAGGGATTCAATTAATTAACATGTCTCTATGTGGGGTGTGATCATATATATGTGCATACATCAGCTTCCAAAAGTTATGTGTGCAAAAGAGATCTGGTCATTTCCATGTGCGTCTTGTAAGCTTGTACAGTAAAGTATTTACACTACATTGTGAATAACCATGATAGTCTATCGATCTTGGTTACATCCTATATAGCATCATCATGATCATCTGTGTATATACTCCATCTAGATCTATGCATATGACAATAACTTTACATTAAAAGGGGTCAATATAGAACTAGGCTTTGCAAAAACTGCTAACAATAAAACTTTTTGATATGAACATTATTTAATGAAAATTCATACTTATAAGCGCATCAACTCATGCTTTTAAGAGTATCATTGTCTATGTAAAGGAGTAAAGTTCTGTTAAAATAATCTGCAAGATATAGTTGCTTTTTGAGTAATTCAAAATGTGCCAGTGTACTAGTTCATGTATATCTAGAGATTTTCATTTCAGGAAATTGTCTCCGCTAGCAGGTTGCTGAACAGAGGACCAGATCATGTAAAATACTCAACTCATAGACTGGGAAAATTCTATGGCAACTGTTGTGGGTGCACATTACATTTTAGAGGTGACATAACTTCTCAACCCCTTGTTGATTCAGGTGGTAATCTTCTCCTGTGGAATGGTGAAATATTTGGAGGACTGCAGGTAATTGAACACTTAATTAATGACTAAAAATATGCCATATGTTTATACCATTTTACATTAATCAATTGTTATGGATGAACTATTAAATCAGGTAGTATGTAATTCATTACAGGTGAGACAGGATGAAAATGATGGAGAAGTGCTGCTTCATCAACTTCAAAAGTGCCATGATGACAAGAGTCTGCTGCAAGTTTTCCAGGTTCTTGAGGGTCCCTGGTCCGTCATTTATTGGCAGGTAAATGAGGATATGGTTACTTAATGGTAATCAAGTTGTGGTTATACTTGTGTTAGTATCAGCATGATCAGTTATTAGATATCACTTCTACAAAATTCCCTTACCTGTTAATTACTAAAACATGCTGTCATTATTGAAAGGCAATGTGTCCATGAAATCTAACAACTATATTACTAAACAGTTAATTATGGTTTGCTTGACTTCGTTTTAGGAAAATGCACAAAAGCTTTGGTTTGGACGAGACATATTTGGCCGGAGGAGTCTTCTCATTCACTACAATGAAAATGTTCCTCTCCTGATTTTCTCCTCTGTTAAGACAGAATCTGAGGTACGCCCGTTTTTTTTTCCATGAAAAGAAATCATAGGTATCTATCTGATCTATTTTTTGTACTGGCATACAGGGATTGTGAATAATTAGCTTATATATATATAACATCTTTCAGGAGACCTGGACTGAAGTGCCTGCATGTGGGATGTATTGCATTGAATTAGCTGGAAGAGAGTCATTGGAGTTAGACTTG
This sequence comes from Alitta virens, assembly GCA_932294295.1. Lineage (NCBI taxonomy): Eukaryota > Metazoa > Annelida > Polychaeta > Phyllodocida > Nereididae > Alitta > Alitta virens. The sequence goes on along the minus strand of OW028573.1, from coordinate 29,520,210 downwards.
CAGAAAGACCTTGTTGTCTTCCCCTGGCTGCAAAGTTCTTCAGATAATACATGTGGTGTTATTGATATGCAGTCTGCATTACATGAGAGACGACAATACTATGGAGATGTAGACAGTCAAGAATTAGTTAATGTCAAAACTGGACAGTATGGCATTCATCCAAAATTTGTACCTTTAAACATGGAAGTGCCTGATGACATTGTTGGTGTGGCTGCTACTGATTTAAACCAGGATATGGGAGGACAAAATATTGATTTAGCTAATTATGCCTCTGAAGAGATGCTACATCTGGTACAGAGACTAATTGATGTCTTAGGAGAGGCTGTTCGCATTAGAGTTCTGGCTCAGTCCCATCTATGTTCAGACTGCATACAAACACGTTTAGTTCATTGTCATAAAGAACATCGAATATCAGGATGTACGAGTGGGTCAAAAGTGGACACTGCATTAGCAGAAGATGCCAAGACTAAACTGAATTTAGACAAGCAAAATCCTGGGGACACTGATGTGAGGTCATCATGTGGTCATTCTCGAGTGGCTGTGCTGTATTCTGGTGGGATAGATTCTCTTGTAATTGCTGCCCTGGCAGATAGGTGAGTAAATGTTTTATTTCGTGTTGTAAATTTTCCTGAGAAAATTTGAAAATTACCATAATGTATGCTAATCTTTTTTCACCTTAGTAGGACGACAGCCTTTTAATATTGATGTATAATCTAATGTAATAATATTTCATGGTCATTATCATTGAAGTAAATTCTTTACCATTCAGGTATGTCGATGCTGAAGAGCCAATAGATCTTCTGAATGTTGCGTTTGAACAAGTTAGGAAAACACGACCATCAAAACATAAGACAAAAGGAGGAGAACCTGAGTAAGTATCTCCTTTTTCACGGTTTCCTGAATTATAATTGTTTCCACTTGTATTAGGCTATGTGTAACTGCATTTATAATAACTACAGTGATATATGTGTATTAGTAAATTCTATGTTTGTAGGTCGGATACTGACTCCTACAATGTCCCAGACAGAATTACAGGAAAAATGGGATTGCACGTTCTGAATCCACATCGAAAATGGAATTTTGTGGAGGTTAGTTAAGAAGATTCCAAATTGCTGATTTGTATGTTGAAGTTCAATGGATACTACCTGAGATTTCAAATATATTTCAGATTAATGTGTCTGTTGATGAGCTGAAAGATGCGAGGTCAGTATATTTGTAAATTTATATGTGCAATGAGCTACAGCCATATAATGTATATTCTTTTTTTTAACGCCTTTCGCTCTATCTTATTGTGTGGTTGGTGTGCTTCAATGTCATTGAATGTCCATAAATGTAGTAGTGGATAACAACTTTAAGCTACCGTATACTTGCAAGTTCTAAGTAAGACCAGTTGAAAGTGTGATTCTGTGCATTGAATTCATTGATCCTGCATTGTTTATGCAAATAATTTCTTTTTCTGCAGGAGCAAGCACATATCTGAACTTGTGTATCCCCTCAACACCGTCCTAGATGACAGTATTGGTTGTGCTATATGGTTTGCTACTCGAGGTGAAGGGAAGATAGTTACTCCAACAGGCGAATGCCAGCCATATAAAACAACAGCACGGGTATGCTATAAGTGAATCTATGACTTAAGTCTTGTCTGTCAGCCTCAGTAAATATTATTAGAAAAAGGCGGTATTCTCCATAAGAAAATAAAAGGTGATAGCTAGACATTCTTGATTAATTAGTAGCTAGGTCCAAGGTTATTGATACTGAAATGGTTCAGATACAGCATTATGAATATTAGTTGTCTTTGTTCCTTTGGCTCAAGCATGAGAAAATTAGGTATATGCCATCTGGGTAGAAAAATATTTGGTGATTTAAATTTAGTGATCATGCAGGTTGTCCTGGTTGGAATGGGTGCTGATGAACAGTTAGCTGGATATTCAAGGCACAGAGTTAGATTTAGGTAAGTTTTGTTTCAATACCAACTGATTACTTTGAATTTTCAATAATACAGGCATCTGCTGCACTCTTTCCTATTCTAACATAGTTTTGGTTCAATAAAACTATTTTTGCCAACAGTTCAGGAGGATGGAAAGGCCTTGTGGATGAAATACAGATGGAGGTGGATCGCATATCAGCAAGAAATTTAGGCAGGGATGACCGGTATGTAATAGATAATGTATCAATATGCATTAAAGCTAATAAATGAAGAATAAAGAATAATCTAGGTATGATAATTGTTTCAACAGGTATTCATTTACTTTCCAGAATTATATCAGATCATGGGAAAGAATCAAGGCTACCTTTCCTAGATGAGAATGTTGTGAGCTTTCTGAATTCTCTTCCCATACATCTGAAGGTCAGTAAATTTCACATATTAAATGCCATTAAGGATTGTTGGTTAAGTGGTTTTAATTTAAAAGTTTTTGACTATTTGGGTTTGGGCTTAATCTCACGGAAACTCAGAGTACTAAGGGCTGTTCCATTTTTAAAAAAAGGGAGGGGAGGGTAGGGGGGGGGGGGGTGTGCCTGAAAATGTAAACCCCCCCCCCCCACCCCCGATATATGGTTTTCGACAGACCCCCCCCCCCCCTCCCTACCCCGCCTTTTTTACATTGAGATATTAAGAAAATACTGGTCAATCACCCTTCCCCTCCAATATTTCCCCAATGACTTTTTAGGCAAATTTAGACATAGTCTAAGAGGAATTTATGATTAAATGTCAAAGTGCATGGGACCTGAGACGGTAGCCCTATGTTGTAATAATTCCAGATGTCTAGAAGTTGCAGGAAATTTTGATTATGTCCCCGGTAACCTAGGGCTTATTAAGGTTATGTAAGCTTATCATTGATGATTGATGACAATATAATGCCAGTAGTGATAAGCTAATATCAAAGCAGTTGCTTTAGACAAAGACTGTCTTAATCAGCATAGATAGGTTTGTCTTTGATTGCACCTACTCCATCTGCTTGACAGCTCCCTGAAATGAAAGCATTTTCTGTTTCGTTAACTGTAAACGGGTTTAACAGCTTCAGAAGAAAATTGAGAGTCCGCCAGAAGCCCAGTTCTGTATACACCTGTACAGAAAAGCCTGGAATCCGTCTTGCTACAGAAGCAATGAACAGGCTTGGGTTATTTGACTAATAGAAAAATTCTGGTCATCCTTACTTTTAAATGTTTTTCTCTAGTCAGGCTAAAACCAAAATATCTGCTCTTGATGACTTCCTAAACTTTACTATTTTCATGCCGTCAATGTGTCGCTAACACAAGCACCACTTTGACCTCTTGAGCTGGACTTGTGGAGGATTGCAACTGTCACCATCTACAACTGCTGGTAAATGTCAATGGAAGGCCTTGCAGGTGTTGTTCTTTGGCGGAAAAAACTAATTTATGGCCAATCAGACATCAGCTAACACCATAACGCTATGACATCATTTCCAAATATGGCAAGGCCTTCTCTGATTGTGCAATAAGTTTCTGTTGCAACCAATAAGAGAGGAGATGAATAACCACATAAATTACTGCCATTCAGGGCAAAGATCGCTTACACGGCAATCTTTGCCAACAGGAAAATGCAATTTTACAAAAGACCCCGCTTCATGGTTACAGCTGTGTTATTAAAGAAAATGCTCCTCCATCTACAGCATGTGAATTTTATCTATATAATATGCATTGTATTTGAGTTTGGAAAACTTGGTAACTTCTACATGTGAGTCTCATTCAACTGTACTTTCTTGTGTAGAGGTATAATTAATCAGAAAATTAATTCCCCTTGACTTCTATAATAAGTCCAACATTTTAATCATGGTAACTGATTGAGTTAAATGATAATATTTTCTGCCCCAACTTGGTAATATTGTTGTAGAGATATCCTTCATAATCAAAGAAGTGTACTGGTTTCCTCTCACCGAGGGGGGCTCCCTTATTGCGACAATTATACATGTATTTGTGTTTTTCTGATATTTAAAAGTTGTCTAAATAGGAGTCAGATCAAGCCAGATATCAGCGTTACAGCACTTGGTATGACCATTAAAAGGGTCTGTGAAAATAATATTGGAAAACAATGTATTTTTGAGGCCCTTATTAACTCTGCTAACATGGCCCGCTTGGTGCCAATACAATAGTAATCTTCCATAATTTATTTTTGTCCACAAGGCTGACTTACGACTTGGAAGGGGAATTGGTGAAAAAATACTGCTGAGGTTGGCTGCACAACACCTTGGATTAGGAGCATCTTCTACTCTTCCCAAGCGAGCCATTCAGTTTGGATCCAGAATTGCAAAGTTGGAAAACTCAAAGGAAAAGGCTAGCGATTCTTGTTCTAGACTTGGTAGCAGCTGAATCTATTCAAAGGGTTTTGTATGCGTTTCATATTTGTGTATTTTACAAAATTAGTTTTGTATTAAATATTTATATTTACCATAGCTTACTATGGATGTTTTTTTAATCTTTACAAGCATAAAAAGAGTCTTAATTAAACTGTATTATGACAGTCAAATGGGAATGTTCCAAATTGGATGACCTGAGTGTGGCAAGGTCATTGCACTAAAGTGTTGATTAGTTGGTGAATAATATGGAGAGGAGAAGAGTTTTATTATATTGGCTGACCACATGTGTGTTCAGGAGTGTGGTGTCCCAGGTGATCTTGGGCACCATGACCTAAATCAGTCACCTGAAGTTGAGTGATTAATAATTTCTTTTCATGGAAAGTGCATGGAGTGGAAACACCTGTTGAACACAAGTTACTCAAGGTCCTGTTATCAGTGTAATAATGCCCAGTATCTGGAACGGCATCTTGCTAAGTACTTGTGGTTATTACAATAACATTCATTTCCACCGTGAACGTGGTCCTGTACAGTGTGTCATCTTAGTACAAGCTGTTTGCTTCAAAGGGGGTTGTGTGTAGAATTGACTAAGTCAGCACCCAACTTCAAAATGGCAAAAAATATGACATGGGATACAAGAACAGCTCTTGAGATGTCAAATGAAATGCTGCTTGAGACCAGTACCTATAAAATCTGTTCTGAAGGGAATATGAGACCCAGTGATGAATTTGGATCTGAGCTATCACGGGATATAGTTATGTACAGCTCACCATTTGTCCTATTGATGGGACTTTTGGGAAACACGATGACGCTGGTTGTGATGAGTCGTCCGAATCTTCGAGAAAGCAGCACAACCATTTACCTCTGCTGTAATGCAGTCTTGGATACAGTTGTCCTTTACACTGGTCTCTTCATACGATGGATAAGAAGCATTAGTGACTTAGACCTAAAGCTTCTTAATAATTGGATGTGTAAAATGTTCACATTTGTGGTTTACTGGGGCTCATATAGCTCCATATGGATTCTTGTTGTGTGCTCCTTAGATCGTTGCCTTTTAGTTGTTCGGAGTATGCGCTGTGGTTCTAGGCGCTCAAAAAAGGTCACTGCTCTCATTGTACTCTTGATATGTACAGCCAGCCTTGCACTCAATATCATATTCTTGATTGGTGTGAAGATCGTCACAGAAATGGACCAATTTGTAGTTTGTAGGGTTCAGTGTATGATGCCTGAGGAATATGACTACTTTTGGACTACTGTTTGGCCTTGGATTGAACTGATCGTGAAATGTTTTGTTCCTTTCACTCTGTTACTCATTAGCCATTGCGCGATTATCTGTCGGGTCTCTTGGCAAAATCACTTGCGAAAAGCCAGGCCCTCTTTTGACGGACCAGGGGCTACTTCATGGAGCGACCTTGTCACCAGCCTTACAGCATCTCTGGTAGCCATTGGTGCATCCTTTTTGATCTGCACCATTCCTCTGAGTGCTTACTACCTCAGGTACAACTTCATCCACGTTGACCTTCCCCCATCAAGATTTGCTGAAAGAGATATTTTCTTCTCTATTGCTAGTCTGCTGCATTACATGCACTTTGCTTGCAACTTTCCTGTTTACGTGATCACTGCACCGGGATTTAGGCGTGAATTTCGGCAGATGATGACATGCAAAAAAAAGGTGCGCCCAGACAACACTGAAAATGTGACCACACCGTGAAGTTTGTAACATGATTGGCTTGACCACTTGTCAATACAGTGTGTGTGGTCAGTGTTCAGTAGCCATTGCTAAAAGAGATGCTCATGGTACTTTATGCATTGTTCAAATGACAGTGTTGTAAATACTCCATTGGACTTGTGAAACTTTAAACATGTCTTAGATATCAATTGTTTTGTGCACATGAACTGAACATTTAGAATCTATATTTGCAACGACCTACACACTTAGTTTACCTAAATATCAAGAACTGATAAGCCGATTTAGACATTGTGTGGATGATCTTTTTTAGTGTAGGCCTATATGATTGTTCTTTGTTGGTCTATTTTGAAAACAACAAAACTCATGAAAAAAACACGATATAAACGCTGACCAACTCCGAGGACCAAAGTATATAATAAAATTAAACACAAAGACATTCCACTTAAAAATCTCTGAATCAGCAACACAAAAATTGAAAGTACAGCACCTATTACAAGAAATCACCAACTGGAACCCTGGACAGCAGTCCTACCTAAAACACTTAACTAAACAAACAGCGTACGCTATATTTCAAGCCAGAAGGCGAATGCTAAAACAAAAAAAACACAAATTGGCTTTCAATATTACTATGCAGACTATGTAAAACGTACGAAGAATCGCAAGAACACATACTGAAAGAGTGCCAAGTAATACACTAACAACACAAACAAATGAACTTTTCTCTAACACATCAATCTACTGAAACACACTGCTCAAAAGATTGAAACCATAATGTCCTCTCTTTCAGAAAACCCCAACAACTGAAACAACATAACCACCAGAACAACAACCTGTGCAGCTCCCCCACCCGGGGTACAGCTACCCAGCAACCTGGGAAAGCACACCAAGTGATGTGAAGTGAAAGTCACTGCCAGACAAAAAGTATTGTGTGAACGCACTGTTTGATCAACTTTAAGAAAATGCTACGCAAATATAGCATGTGAATGTCATCCATTATATAAAAGATCAACGGAAAGAAAATGCTCATCAATATGGCATGTGAATATCATCTAAATTATCGAAGATCAGTGCATTTATGGCAACTCCAGTCATTTTATATCCTGGTGAGTTTAAGTTAAATTAAATTTCAATTGATTTATTGTATGTATTGTTGTAAGGGGGGCTTGATCTTGTATATTTTTATATAATTTGTAAAATAAACTTGTTCTGAGTTCTGACAGTACTAGCTAGTTGTCTTCTGGTCATTGCTGGAGGCATTAGTAGAAGTTTTCCTTGCTGATACATCATAGTAAATAGATTCAGAAAGTAAAATGGAAGTGTTAAACCCTAGGAATATCTTAGCCTGGCAACAGCCCTGTTATTTTTCTTGGTATTTTGCAACAGGTTGAACAAATATTGTGTGGACAGTACTGTCACAGTATACACACATCAGTGCCAACTATCACCATTTCACATCATTGAAAATGAGTAATTAGGTGTTATCGGCGATGACTAAGTCATTGAGTTACAACTTTTTATGAAATATAGTGAGTGCACACCATATTACTAATCTTGACATACTGTTATTTTTTCCTAATCAACCTTTTTTATGCAGTGAATTAGCAATTTCAACTTCTGCTTCTTAAAATAAAAATAGTTTAAAATTTATTCAGATAGACTGCTGCATGGCATTCATTCTGCGAACTCGGATGCAAGGAAGGGCCATGCTTGCTTGGCTAGGAATATCTGCAGATATGGCAATAATATCATGCATACCAACGTGCACAAGCCTTAGGGCAACTCATCAATCATGTTAATTGTATTATTGATAGTAAAGCTTAAATATCTGGCAATTATAAATGGCTTAACAACGGAAGAAATCGCAACAGAGATACTGCTCATAGCAACAAGCAATGACACTTAATAGAAAAGGGTTTATATCATTTTTGGGTGAATATTTTGGTAGTTTTATCAGATGTCCACCTTAGCAGCCAGCAAAATGAATGTCAGGTATTATCACGAGTGTCCAAGTTGGGTGCTATATCTGCAGTAGCTTGTGACATCATCTGACAGCAAATCTGAACCACTTTGGTGTTGTCACGAAATGCTACAAGTGCAAATACAATAACCCACTGATAACTTCCAAGTCTGGGGCCACTTGTTACACAAGGCAGGCCCCAACGTCTTGTGTCAAGTGCAGTGTCCACTCCAATGTCTTTCCCTTTCTGATGGTTTATTGGCACAGCAGTCAAGTGAAGCTGCCCCTTCCGTTATTTTCATGGTGATCATTTGCAAAGGTTGAAGTCACTGTTTGACAACATCCCATTTTTAGTGGTTAAGCAAATCGCAGTCGGTGGGAACCAAATAGGAAAAAGCCACCTGCTTTTCCTGGTGTCGTCATTAAGGTGTTATCTTTTAAATGCAATACTGGAAACTAAATCTGACTTCTGCAAACCTGCGTATTACACAAAGTGACAAGGACCACCCAAAGCTATGTATTTTCTAAAATAGATTTGGTAGTAACAGAACTTATGGAAGGATTTAACATGACAGATGATCAAGTTACAACCATCTACAACATCACTTCTTCTCCATCATCCACTGTACAAGAACGGTATCTTGATCTTACTGTATACTGGCAAGAAAGGGTAGCCAGAGGACTATGGATTTATATGTCACCTTTTGTGTTATTTTTGGGACTGGCTTGGAATATACTTACTTACGTTGTGATGAGGAGACCAAGATTGAGAAAATCGGTGACAACCATGTATTTCAGATGTATGGCTATGATGGATAACTGTATCCTGCTTGTTGGGTTATTGAGACAATGGATCTTTTATCTCTCAAGATATGACATTCGACTGGCCCATGTCAGCATTTGTAAGTTACACACATACTTGCTGTATAGCTGTATGTCAATCTCAGTGTGGATATTGGTGGCGGTGTCCTTTGAGAGATGTTCAGTGGTCATGTGGCCCTTGTGGGCACGTCGCATCCAGACAATGCGAATGACTTATGCGATAATCTTCCTCATCACTCTCTTCTCAGCAAGCTTCTACTTGTGGTTGCCTATTCTCCTTGAAGTCTTTGACCACAAGGGTATTTTGTACTGCACTATTCCTAAAGAGCACAATGGATGGTGGCTAGGCGTATGGCCATGGGTGAAAATGGTCTTCCGAACCCTTTCGCCATTTTTGTTGGTCATCTTTAGTACCGCTGCCATCTTGGCGCGAATCCTTTACCTTCGACATAGGCGTAAAAGCGTCTTCAGCGGAGACGAGATGCAGACGCTTACCATCATGATGGTAGCTATTGCTTTGGCTTTCATAATTGGAACCACTCCAATAACAGTCTACTATCTTTTGCACTGGCCTGCTGCAACACCTTTGGAAATGGCCAAACATAACCTTTTCTGGGCTGTCGCTAACATGACCAACTACTTGCAATTTGCATGCAGCTTCCCTTTATATGTTATCACTGCTCCTCGCTTCCGGAGGGAGTTCATGGCTATGATGAGTTGCAAACAAACAGGAAAGGTTGTTCCTGATTTACAAATTATGACAATTACTCCTACTCAACAGTATGAATCAAACATGGATGTATGAGGATTCATTTCTATTACAAGGGTGAAAAACAGCTTCTGGAACAAATGGTCCTGAGACTGAGCAGGACAATGGCATAACTGTACATTCTCTCACTCATATATTGTTGATGTTTAGATGGCCTTTAATGGTGAAAAACTGGACAGCTAAATTGAAATGACACATCATCAGCACTGTCCCGGTTTCGTGGAACTTGTGAGTCTGGATCAACTTCAGTTTCGAGTCTGTCTCTTGAAAGGTCTCAACTGAGTCCAGTCTCAAATTTGAGTTCATGTAATCTAAATAATGTATTTAGTGTGGTAAATTCGAAGTTTTGTACTTATTATCATTTGACATAATCTTCTTTTTTTTTTTTTCAACTGAAAAATTAACAGAAGCATGGAAATACAGATATGTGTTTGTTTATTTTTATGAAGTAAGCATAGATAAAAAACATAACATTTTATTGCATTATTTTGTAGTTATGTCCAGCATAACTATGATATAGTCCTGGATGGAACTCACACAACAGGGTAACTGGCATATGTGGCTATTGCACACATGTTGTCGTAGCCTCGGGCCATCATGATGTAGCCATCCATACCCCAGCTTGTTCCCCAGCTGAAACATAGCAAGACATGATTAAGTAATGGTAACATTCAAGTCAAACTTCATTTCAGACAATTCTATTTATATATATTTGGGTGCTCATTACAGAGACTAAATTACTATACACTGTTTTCCCACAACATGCTATTCACACTATGTTTTAAAAATTGTCTGCTGTCATATGTTATCTTGAAATGCTTTGGCCAATTACCAGTGAGTACAGTATAATGATATTTAACGTGTACATTTTGACCCCACATACCTGTTTTTGACCAGCCAGTAAGGGTAGTTGTCTGATGTAGTGCCATATCCCACAACGAGGACAGCATGGTCAGAACTGGTGGGGCTGCAGGAATCTTCAAAGTATACGCCAGACCTAGGATGTAATGAATTGGTACACATTAAACCATATCAGAATGAGATTCAGGAATCTGTGAAAATGGGGGCAAGCCTTTATTCGTAGGCACATAGCCTTTGAGGGGGAGGGGGTTTAAACAGACCCAATGGGTAATACCCGTTTTCTCTCAAATAAGGGAGGGGGGCACATGACCCCCATGCTTCCCCTCTTAAATTAATCCATCTCTGCTAATCGCACACAAAACACACATCTTTAAGTTTATGCCTGTTGAATAAGAAATATTATGCAAAATGAGTATATAATAGTGGAGACAAAGAAAAGTGTGAATACTTGTATAGCTGGAAAGACTGGTGTGCAGCATCAATAGCTACGGAAACAGGACCAACAGTTGCCACAGCAGCCTTCAGAGCATCTTCACTCTGACGAGGTTTGACATCAATGAACTTGGCCAAAGTTGACCCCTTGTAGTAGTCCATGTAACGACAGGAGTCATCCTGCAAGGCAAAGCTTAGATTTTACCATTACAAGTTGCATAAAATTATCATTGCAGAGATAGGAAACTTGAAGTTAATTTGTACAGAAAGGGTTTTAATAGGTTAGAATGTTGGGGGGTTTGGCTTTTTGGTAACATTAATATCTAGTTTGTGCTACTCCAAGACATATATGTAGAAATTAGACCGACAAGCAATTAGTGGACATTGATTTTGGCTTAAATTGTTACCTTAAACATGGGATTACAATTTAAACTATAAAAGGAAATAATACAATTGCAAGAAAAAATAACCATGTTTATGTGAAACAGCTGAGAAATATACCTTAATGCAGTTTTGAAAAAATTATCAGAATTTTGTACCAAGTTGGCTTCTCTCTATCATTCACATCTAAAAGCTTAAGTATTTATATACCATGATTACGTGTGAAACAAAATCATGGCTTATCTTGTATGATACATTATCCTGTATTGAGATTTCCTGTATGAGTATTTTGTTACCTACGTAATTCAGACACAGACACAATGTTTCTTATCACTGGTTACAGATAAATTTCAGTTGTTGTATTTCTCTCACAATATTTCCATTTCACTTTATGTAAAATATTTACTTCTGATAGAGCTGCATCTGAATTGAATTTTGTCTGGAGCTGATAATGGTGAATTGAATGAGATCGTGAAATTACAATTTGTGGTGCTGAGTGTAAGGTTGTAGGCCTATAATAGGATACTGTATGTTCAATCCCAGGCATGGGCACCTTTCATGAGCATCATCCCAGCTGGATGTCGTTCGGATGAGACGTTAAATTGGTGGTCCCTTGTACTCAATGTCTATGCTGAGGCAAAGTAAAAAGTCCCATCCATGGGGTAGCCTAAATGTGTAACATGGGTGGACTCCTCCTCTCTCTCTCACCACATCAATCAACCCTCGATAGCAGCAAGAACTTGCCTTAGAGGACTGCACTTTCCATATCTATCTATCTATCTATCTGTAATTGTGACAATACTTACCCTGGCCTCATACGGATAAGCTTGTTCCAGATCAATTCCTCCATTGTCCTCCACATACTTGAAAGCATTGTCCATCCAGCCACCATTGCAGCCAGCATTACCTGGTAACGAAGTTCAGAATGTTCAGGTTATCATTTATCATAAGACCACCTCACCACTAGATTAAATTTACATTTAATTTCTGACAAAGTGGCGAACGTTTGTGCAATACCTTCACTGAATCTTTGTATAATTGAAAATAAGGCATGATTAAAATATCATTTATTGAAGAAATTTGCAATTTACACTGTACCATATTTCATTGTGCAGTCAACAAGGTTCTGCTCCGAAAGAGAGTTGAGGATTCCAGTTTTCTTGAAGTGAGCTCCTTCCAATGATCCTGTGGTGGAAAATGCCCAGCATGATCCGCATTGGCCCTATGTAATAAAGCAGTTTTGAAAGGGCTTGTTTTATCTCAAAATGAGTTAATTCATGGTCGGATTAAGCTTTGTTGGCGTTTGAAATACTTTGAGATCATGGTGTCCCTCCCAATTACCCTCTAATCTTGCTAGTCGTATCTCTATCTCTTAAAAAAATTGCATTTTCTGGCCTGATTCCTGGCGCAACTCACAGGCATGACCTCTTCTATAATTCTCTCAGTTCTTTAATATGCCTAATTAGGTTATAATGTCCCTTCACATGAAATTGACTTAGGCTGACTAATTTGAAGGTCAGTCTTTCTGTGTATATTGTGTAAGCAAAAAAGATTTTTAGTGTCTGTTTCTTATCAGAGTTCTATTTAGCTTGGTGTTCTATGGAATATAATGTTCGTGTTGCCATGCATATGTCATGGTTAGAATTATATTGATAAGTAAGGTATGTTTCTAAGAGATAATTTATAGTCTCACTGCTATAGTCAAAATAAAAATATATGTGACTCAGTTCTCCTTATTTTCCTCCACATCCGACCTGCGTACAATAAATACACACTGCGCCATATCATCCATGATCAAGATGTAGTCATGATTTGCGCGGATCCTTTTTTTAAACTTGGATTTTGGGCCGTCATGTGCAAATGAAGTCATATTAAAAGTTACAAGCTGCTGCAGCAGCGGCTGAGCATCCTGCATCCCGAATCCCTATATATTATTGTATATGGGCGTGAGTCATGATATAAGAAAGTTTAGAAACAACAGACTCAGAGTCAAATGACATAATCAATATTTGGTCAGTTGTTTACGAAGTGTTTTGAAAGTTCATATTAATATGTGTATGGGCCATGAGTCATGATATAAAAAATTTAAGAAACAATAGACTCAGAGGCAAGTGAGATAATCCATATTTGGTCAGTTGTTAACCAAGTATTTTGAAAGTTCATATAGTATGTATTTATATATATATATAATGGAAGTCACTGTACAATCGGAGCCATGACCATCATACAGGTTGTTTGTGAAATCCTGACTACATATATAAAAGATACATGAACCATTTATTTCTTTACATAAATAATTTTTTCATAGTACAGTTAGTTTTATAAAACATGGTCGACTGTAGACAGCTGTAGACAGCTGTAGCCACCTATTCCTGGCTGTAACTATAACTGACTAAAGCCAGCTGCGTCTGTCTACTTCCAGCTAATATTTGGCTTAGACCTATCAGAACTAAACAATTAAACCTTGGTAAATGTAAGAAATGTATGTAATATATCATAAATATGTACTTTAGATCTGGCTTGAGGAGCCAGCTATAGCCAGACAGTTCCCTAAGTGTCAGGTAGCATCGTATAGCAAAAGTTGTCTAGCTTTGTCTAGGTTCAATTTGACAGGCCGTTTTTAATGAAACTAACTGTATTGTAACTTATTTCCACCATATATTGCATTCTAGTGATATGTCTTGGCTGAATGATCAGATATTTATTTCTTACCTGGTTTTTGATGGGTGTCACATAACCCTTCTGACGCCAGTCAACAAGGTCAGGGAGGTCTCTAACATTGACCTTAGAGAGGTCAAATTCACTTCCATTTGACCTTGTCCCAGGGGGTGGTGGACGAGCACCCAGGAGGAACTGCTTGTACTCGTCCCAGGTCTAGAAAATATAATTTATAAGGCAATTATTAAGAATCGGTATAAAGAAAAATGTATTATATTGACCTTGCCTGGCATTTTTACGTGGGCCTTATTTCAGGGGGAGGGGACATGTCCTCCCTACTTTTTCACACTTATTGTATGTCACAAGATATTATTGTAGAAATTGAGGATCTCCCCCCTCCCGCCCCCCCCCCCCCCCATTTTTTCGCAGCGAACAAGGACCATGGCTTTTTTGAAGGTATGTATATTTTGGAATGGATTGCATGTAATGAGTTGGAAAGGTCACTGCATGATTATATGACTATGCATGTAGTATAACGAGTATGCACACACTTTATACAGCTACATATTTACAAAAGGAAAATGACGATAAAAAAGAACTGCTTATGGTTTTGGGGAAGCTAATTTTCAGCACTTTACAATGTTGCATCTCACTAAAAAAAAACATTATTTCATTACAGTTACAGGTTTTTTTTTAGGCCAACACAGTCTTGTATTATCTAGAATACTTTTATATACAACACTCGTAATCTGAAACCTACCAGATCCGCATATTCATTAATTCCAAGGGTGTAAGTGTGCTTCCCCAGGTCATATTCCAAATTGTGATGTCTTACTTTTTCCACATTGGTTTCCCAAATGTCACGTCTGAGGAAAGCCAAATGAGGAGAAAAATTAATGTGTAACTGAGCGTTAAGTTTATATTTTGCAAATATATATATTAATATTATTTTTATTTATTAAAGAATGTGTAAAATGTCCCATTTTAAATGCTGACTCACCTCAAGACCTCTTCTTTGTATGAATATTTCTTTTTGTGGGTTTCCTTATATTCTTCCCAGACATCATTCAATTGCTCATTTTGGATGTTATTAGTTTTTGCCTCTTTTGCAGCAGCCAATGTTGCAACAAGACTCAAAAGTATCAATTGCCAAATCTGCAATGTTATTGTTCATATGAATGTATATATTCGATTTATCTCTCAGCCATAGTAACTTTATATATTGCACGTGGTAAACTTCAGTACATTTCACATATTTGGAATGCTATGACACATTAATATGAGTGCACCCAAGTACAAATTACAGACAAATTGAGACAATAAAAGAGGAGGTTTCATGCTCAGACGACCTAATCTAGCATACTAACCTAATATATTTTGTATAACACATACAATGGGTGATATGTTTGAGTTTAAATTCATTGTATCTGTTTTGTAACAGTTCAAGGAATAATATACACTATGAGACAATATGTAATAATGCATAATTGCTGCTTGCATGAGTGATTGCCAGTCCCACAACTGTTTCAACCCAATGAGCATCATAAGCATTATAAGCAAAGTTGTTCAAGAGAACTCACCATCTTGATCCTACAGCTTCAATGTTTTGGTCCTAACTGTTGATTTTGCTCACTGCTGACCCACTAAACCTTTGGGGCCTGTCTGCTTTAAATAGCAAATTGTATTCTTTGTTATACTTGAGTGCATGGTAACAAGGAAGAAGTAGTGGCATGTGATCTGGAGTCAGTGGTGTGCCCAGATGACCTCAGATCATATCAACAGGTTTTTCCTACCAGCATGTGAATACAAAAGGTAAACAAAAAATGGTTCATTGTATAATAGTTTAGATAAATATAACTTGTATTTAGTTCTGTAATGTGATGTGATTTCACATATTTTCCATATGTATAGCTTTTTTTATATAGCCAACAAGGTTTTCTTTTCTCTTCGCTAACATCAAAAGTATACATGGGATGGGCTCCAAATACAAGTGGAATTTTTTAAACTACGTTGAGCCTTAAAACACTCTAGTTTGCCACAAATTACCAGATTTGTTTACCTCTGTCCTTTATGGATGAAACGTTCCGCAAACAAATAAATGTAGTTCTAAACAGGTGGATCAAACATAATTGGTGTGATTTGTTCAAAGATAAATGTTTGTATTTTGTTGGCAAATGTTCTCTTTTGACGACAAATTTTATCTATTGGTGACAAACACCTGGATGAGAATTATTTCACTCCATACTTCACATATACACATGGAGAGGTGGTGATTTTACGTCCTAGGGATACAAATTACTGGAAAAAAAGTTCCTTTTTGTATATTTTTTTTATTTAGCAACTTATTTTTCTTTTCAAGTATGGTCCTCTGAATGACTGAAAACAGGCAAACAAGCGTTTTTTCCATAATTTCTCATTTTCATAAAATTAAATTTAAAAATCTAAATAATCTTTTTGGGTGATTGGCATGAAGGGTATATACATTCTAAAACCATTGCCTTGAGGGTCATTATTTGAACTTCTGAGGACAACAAATATCAAAAGAGCTTTAAAAGAGCTGATCAATTTGCATGTTCTTTTCCTCATTCCATTAAGAATTGTTCATGCAGTACCTTTAGAATTAAAAAGAAGAAAAGAAAAAGATTACTCCTTAGTAGGAATGCCTTTACATGCATCGTGTATTTCACAATATGCCAAAAAAGTAGTTGGTGCAGCCTGTAGATCTACTAGTCTAATTTAAGGGGCGTTCACACTGTCACGTACAAGACCTATGTATGACCACGAACGTAAAAAATTCGCTATACGTGCACACTTGGCTCTGTTAATCACGTATAAATTATTTCCATGATCGTACGTGGGGCA
Organism: Alitta virens; assembly: GCA_932294295.1. NCBI lineage: Eukaryota > Metazoa > Annelida > Polychaeta > Phyllodocida > Nereididae > Alitta > Alitta virens. Next base: position 29,503,465 of record OW028573.1, on the reverse strand, counting down.
GTCGTAGATTGCTCGCTAGACGTCCGTCAAACACTCGCCCGACGTCCGTAAAACGCTCACCAAACAACCGTCGCCAACATGGGCCCCGTTTTAGGGGGGACAGGGGGACAAGTCCCCCCCCCCCCCCACTTTTTTTGTACCAACATAACGATTTGACTGTTGGTGTCCAGAATAAAGGTCAATATGTCCCCCCCACATTTTGAAATGAAACGGGGCCCCTGGTCGCCAAGCATCCATCAGGCACTTGTAGATCACTCATAGATCGCCCGTGCGAGTCGTTCAAGGATGGGCAAGGATGGGCACGGAAAATGTCAGGCAGGCGATGGACGTCTGATGAGCGTTTTACGAGTGGATGCGAATGAATGGGGAGTATAAACGGATGGACAGTGGCTACGTATGGCTACGTATGGCTAAGTATGGTAGAATGTACATAGAATATTCGTAGAACGAATGTAGAACGTACATAAAACGCTCGCCGGGTGACTCCCGAGCAAGTTAACTACAAACAATTCACTCGTAGAACATCCGTCAAAGTTTTAAACATGTTTAACATTTTTTCTCTTTTCACGTATGTCCGTGAGTGGTTAAGAGTGACCAGGAGTGATTTACGAATAAGCGCGAGTATAAGTAAAATGCTGGGCGAATGAATCACGTATGGCCAAGGATGAACAATTATTTTCATACGTGGTTATACGTAGGTCTTATATGTTCCTGGATAGCCCCAGACAATGCCGGACAATGCCGGACATGAACACGAGGTCTACACGACATTCCCCAAAGTATGCCGGCATACTCGGAGTATGCCGGAGTTGTCCTCCGGGACGCTCCGGTGTCTAATCCGGCTAAGTGTGAGGGGGCCTTTAAGACATTTTACACACTCTAGACATAATATTGTGTCCTAGTCAAAAACTTCATTCTAATCTAGCATTAAATCCCTAAACCTCCCACAATTTATGCCAACATAAGATTCCAAATGTGATATATATGCCGGACTGAACGATACTCAAAGACTTTTTTCCCTTATTTTATCAGAATATTCCAGTTACTTAGTATTATTATATAATACATTATATTTTAATTCATGTACATATTTTATGTTTTCATGTTGTTTTAATATTATGCTGAATATCTATATCTTTATATCTATATCGATATATATGTATGTATCGATATCTATAACTATATCTATATCGATATATATTAATCTTTATCTATAATATCCCATTACATCTCAATTAAATAAACAGTCACATTTCAATCATCCAGTGCCAGTCTTGAGCAAGACCCTCGATCAGGCCTCTACGCAGGAGAGGGTCTTGGGGAATTCGGGGGAGCAAGAATCCTAGTGGGGGAGCAAGGAAGTTGGCACGTAGAGTTAATATTAATCACAAGACTGCAAAATGACGGTCCCTTGTGCCTAATAGAGTGGTGCAACCTCGTTTCAGATTAATTTTAAAGAACAATTTTGTTCGCCGCTTAGTTAAAATCCATCAGACCTTCGTTTACGACGCGGCCTGAGGGTCTGCGTTTAGACTGATCCTGTGCAATAAGGTTATTTCCACAGAGCACCTCAAACTGTGACACTCAGGGGCCCCGTTTCATTTCAAAATGTAGGGGGGACATATTGACCTTTATTCTGGACACCAACAGTCAAATCGTTATGTTAGTACAAAAAAAGTGGGGGGGGGGAACTTGTCCCCCTGCCCCCCCCCCCCCTAAAACGGGGCCCATGGTGACACTGCATAAGTCTGCCTTCTTCTGTTTTTACGCAGTTGTTTTTCAGTGCAAGATTAGTGTCTATATGATTCAATAAACGCAACCTTGCTAAATAAAAGAGGCATTAAGACAAAAGGCAAATATACATTAAAATGCACTAGAAATACTGCTGCTTGGGGGTCCCCTTGTTTCAACCCATCAAGCAACCAATAGGATTGCACCATTCTGCCACCTAGCGGAAATGTCTAGAAGCTTTATTAAGGAAAATCCACTCTTATATACCCTAGTTGTTTCCTGTAAATTGTGAGGATATAACTAAGTTGATGGTGTGTTGTTTTCCAAGGAAATGACCAAGCAGATTTTTTCTGGCATTAAATTTTAAAGTCTGTAGATGAATCAGTAACTGGAGTACATGTACTGTAGTTCATTCATATGCATAGAATAATTTGGATGCCACTAGGGGGCCCTGTTGCGTACTTCAGACGACAGTGCCATCACATGGAAGGTGAAATATTACATTGTAATAATAGCATAATATGATATACAGATTATACAGTGACATTAGAGTACCAAAGTAGTGGGGCACATTCAATGGCAAATTCATAATAGTGATTGGTCTTAAGAATTCAAGTGTCTCATTCTTTTTGGATGTTCGCAGTAGAGAGGACATGAATAAATACGGCGTATTTATACTTCCTGAAACCTATATCATTCTGATCAGTAAAGGGTGTGCAGAATGTAGAATAGCTCAAATTGTATTTGCAAAGCATGCACAGTAGCTCTGTGTCATGTACACTCACTTAATTACCGTCCAAAAGGCAATTTGGTAGGATAAATTAAGTGACTTAATTAACATAAATTACATAATGGTTCTTGAGACAATTTCAATTCAAGCATTTTCATATAATATGATAGCTTAACATCAACTATCAAGTAAACTGCCAAAAGCCATGTGCACGTGCTTAATATATTGGTACTTACTATACTCATGGAGGTATTATAGCAATGGCGCGCTAAAGGTTGTGGGGCTTGGGGGCATCCCCCCCCCCCCCCCCCCAAGAGACCACCTTGCCAAACCCGCCCACGCGGATGTTGGATGTACTGTTAGATCCAGCTTTGAGTAGCCAGTTATAGCCAGTTTAGTGGCAGGTAGCATCGTATAGCAGAAGTTGTCTATCTTTGTCTAGGTTCTATTTGACAGCCAGTTTTAAATGAAATTGTATATTAATCCCCTCAGCCCTCCCCCCCCCCCCCCCTACTTCACCGCCACTGTACTTAGTACGAAAGTCAAGTGGAGATGACTGATAACCATCACGAATTTATAATTATATCATAATGCTTTCGAAAGTAGGTTGTCTGCCTGAGGCCAGGGTTAGTGACCCACATCTTAGTTCCGGAAAAGTGCTGCGGTAGAGTTTGGCAAATCAGAATAACTCAATCAGAACTGCAGGATCTGATGGGCACATGGATTAATTGGATAATTAAAATGGACGGGTAGAGGTAGGGATATTTTAATATACTTGAGTTATTATCAGTAGATAAATATTGCTGAGTATTAAATGTACAACACTTCTTGATTTCTGTACAGCGTACAAACAAGTATTTTGTAGATGTGTTGGCTGTTAAAAAACAGACTGCGTTATAGTAAACAATATATGAAGCTTCATAGTTGCAGCATGGAGCTAAATACCTCCTGACTATATCCTCCATGGTCGCAGCAACAATTCTTCTAATCTTCAATTGACAACTAGATATTGTTTTCAAGATTTATGTAAAAGATCATCAGTGAAATATGAAGTATACTTAAGGTAGCACAAGAAAATTTATGTATGTGTATGACAAAACATCAGACTAAGTACCATTTAATGTTACAGTCTTGGCTATATGGAGCCAACCATGGAGTGACTCACTCCATGAGCTAACGATGATAATTATTTCTTTAAATGTGTCATTTACGGAACAGTCTTATATCAATATTTTTCCAGATATAGGCCTATATAAATCAATATATTATGTTGAATTGCCTTTGGAGATAATATGCTTTTTGGAAATATTATAAGCACTGTTTCTAATAATGTCTACTCAATTTTTTGGTCATATTTTATCATATAGGGTGGATCGACCTAATTCCAGCCTCGACCTAATTCCAGCCACTTTTGATTTCTTCCTTTTACTGTGTTCCCTTGGGTCCAACTGTGCCAATATTGGCAAATTCTATATTTTGTGAATGTTTTCTTTTGCATTGACATGTTCTGAGATTCTAGGAGGCCTTAGATAAACGCCATTTTGCGTTTAAATCTGGAAATGATTCTGGTTTGTAACAGAATTGAAAGCCAGTTAAACTTTTTTCAACTTGATAAACTCATTTAATGACATAATTATTACAACCTGTGTTGCTATATTAGTCAAATACATGCATTAACTTCTCAAATGGAAGCATTTCACTCCTATTCTCTTACAATATTTTCTATGATAATATGATGAGATTCAGATAAGTATGTCAAATGAACCTAATTCCAGCCTACCATTCCTTATTCCTAAGGGTCTATAATCCAGCCATGGCTGGAATTAAGATTACTTATTTTGCATATGTCTAAACATGCAAAAAGTGGCTCCTGTGTTTCGGGGGTTAAGGCCCAGATAATGTCTAAATTCCTTGTTATTATGTATTTGTCTTGCACACAAAGAATACATATTTGGGAATGAGGTGATCAAATCTAAGCAAAATGTATATACACTTCAAGTCTTCATAATTGTTTAGATGTCATTGTAAAGTATGAGATATTTATTGGAAGGCTATCACACTTGCTACCATTTTACAACAGGTATGAATTCAGGCAAGGGTTCAAAATTGCAAAATATAAACAGTAGGCACCAATCGATAGAGTGATAGATTATGTTAATCTGTTAACTGACATCAACACATGTATATACATGTGCATCACCAATTCCCATTTCTATAACACAGGAAAGTAGTTCAAGAATGCATGAATTATTTGCAAGAACATGGCTGGAATTTGGTACAACCCTAGGCTGGAATTAAGACCAAAGGCTGAAATTTGGTCAGACTAAATTTTTGAAGTTTTTGACATGTCTGATTTGAAGTTGTTAGGTGTTAACGTAAATCAATATATTTTACTCAGTTATAAGCAAATGTGTTGCAAATAACAAACATTTTCAATTCCAATCAACCTATTTCCCATAGTATGTCTAGGAATTACGTTATTTTGATGTAAGTTAACGGCACTGTGATATGGGGCTGGAGTTTGGTCCATGCACCCTATAATTCGGAGCAGCACAAAATGGACAGAAATGTTACGAATTAGTCAAACCCCAATTTTATAATCTACAAAACCTCTCTCTGTGCCAAATAACTTTTCTTTCCAATGATACATTTTTGCCATCTTCTCGTTATTATGTCCATTTGTTGTGATCGCAGAGAAGCAGCAAATATTACAATAGAAAATATAGATAGATATGGTAGATATGGAAAGTGCAACCCTCTAAGGCAAGATCTTGCTGCTATCGAGGGTGAATTGAATTTACATATAATAGAAAATATAGCAAACTTTAAGTTAATCGTTTCACAGAATGTTTTTATCAGCGAAAATGTTGGGATTGAACTTGTCGCTAACATTTCTGTGTTATTAATTATACTACCTCAATGTCATTTATGGGAAAATATGAATTATCCTGCTACACATTGTATCTCGACTATGATTGTGTATTTGGCTTGTTTTTGGTCTGTTTTCACAAAAACACAATTCTAGTTTTTCCCCAAAAAAACATGGAACTTAGCTGTTTGACATAATAATTAGATTAACCAGTGACAATTGGTACAGTGTACCTGTCATGAGGTTATTAATTAACTCATTGACTTCCATATAAATGACAAGCTTCCGCTTGATGCAATGATTTCTGCGGATGAAAGCTGAGTGGTAATTTATATTACAAAACTGCCCAATAGGCTATAGCCTTAATTTCATCTAATAACGAACAGTACCCATAACTAACAGTGTGCCACATTGATGTTCTGATGAATTGTTTATCTCATAAAAGGTTTATCACACTTATTACTTGGCGACAGGAGAGGGCCAGACCTCCTGTCAAGATTGCTTGGCTCAGGTAACTATATGGCAACGCATTTCATTTCGTCATAAATCCTTTATTTCCATTTAATTTATGCGGTCTTCCTGTAGAAAGGCATTCAAAAATGGTGAAACTTGAGAAAGGTTGGTTTGCATACTTTCGTGTGCATTTTCATTGTATTGATCTGAATTGTCTGGTTGTATATCATGTGATTCGTCGATAAATTTGATTTTATCAATGCATAATGTACAATGGAAAAAAAGATGATTGTAATTAATTGAATTGAATTGGGTGCTTGATTTTACAATGATAAAATGCGGTTATCACTGAATGATAATTGACATTTCATGATTGTCATGTCATCAAAGATAATCGAATTGATTGTAAAATTCCGGAAAGGTAAATCCCATGATAAAGCATTTTGCAAAATGTAGGTTTTCATGAATAGGGCAACAGAGTCAGAGTCAGAAGAGCATTTATTCACACACATAATAACTCATCCACATAAACAAACAAAAAAGAGATCACACCTAAATAGTTATACAAGTGGGAGATGACACCTCAAAGAAAATAACATGTCGCTATAGGGGTGCCACCTGATAAGGGAAGGGGTGCACTGGAGGCACCATCCTGCAGACCACATCGTCAGCTATAAGTTAAACGCAATACCAGAATCATAGCAGTAGTTTGGCAACAACCCATTCTCCAACTTGAAACAAATCTTAAAACCATGCAATGCACAGATGTCATGTATCTTAAGAAAATTTAAGGATTTGAAACATGAAACAGCCCTAATGGCTTTTTTTCTGCAAAACATATAATTTATAAGTATGTTTTTGCATTAAAAGAGCACCATAATTCAAGTATGGAACCATCAATGCATTTTAGATATTTAAAAAAGCACATATTAGAAGAAAGTTCACAGTTTTCGAAATTTTTGCAGATACCATGTCTAAATGAGACCTAGATTTTAATGTACTATCCATCGTAATACCAAGAAAGTTAATTTCTTTGACAAGTTCAATTTTAGTATTGTTTATTTAAAAGTTCGGGTATTCTAAGGGTTTCTGGGGTGTATGGAATATCATAGCTTTTGTTTGAGTTTAATGATAGTTTATTTAGCCACAAACTTATCTGATCTAGCTCTGAAATAATGCTTGAAGCTGTTCTACTATTGCTAGATGTAAAAGCTTTTAATGTTCCAGTAAGAGTTGTGTCATCTGCATAGATGATATGATGGAAAAAATTACTACAAAGAGACGATGTCATTCATGTAAATAATAAAGAGTAACAGGCCTAAAATAGACCCCTGAGGAACGCCAGTTGAAATTAATAAAGGAGAGGACTGAATTTAATTTTGTTCAACATATTGATATCTATTGCTCAGATAACTGTTCATCAGGTGTTGGAAATTTTTATTAAAGCCTTAATATTTCAATTAAGCAAGTAATATTGGGTGATTAATGGTGTCAAAAGCTTGAGACACATCAAAAAACACTGATATTGGAGTTTCACCTCTATCAAGATCATAAAGTATTTTATCAATCAGCTCAATAGCAGCATATTCAGTCGAGTGGTTCTTGCGAAAACCATATTATTATTTGTTATATGTTTCAGTAATATTATCTGCTAAGCTAGGACCAACATTAATGAAATATTTATTGAATGCCTCAGGAATTGGGCAAGGGTCAGAAATATTATGTCCATCTATTAAAAATTATTTTGGAAAGTCTTTTTTCTGGGCGGTTTTGTTTATTATACTTATAATAGTTGCCCAAGCCTGTTTTATTTCATTTTGATATTTAGTGAAGCAATATAATATTATATAATTTCTTAGCACGTCTTATACTTTCTTTCAGTATCCTATTATAGAATTGTAGATAAAATGTTCTTGTTTCATATAAACAAGTAAACACATCAGTCTTTTTCAATTGTGTATATTTGTCAAATTTGTCTCGATATAATTGACTTCAAACTGCTTTAGTAATCCAATGTGCCTTTTTGCATAATTTTATGGTTGAAAAGTTATTGTACTAATTTTACTGGAAAAAAGGGTCTGTTATATCTTCTTCCAGTACATTTTTTAAAATTTCATATTACAATTTGGATTTGCGTTATCATCAGTAGCTGTTGAGTAATATTACTATTTGTCAAAATACTGTGTAATTCTTGAATGGCTTGACAATTTTTAGGTAAGGTTTTTAACATATTTATTCGATTGACCTTTTATATTTATTATAAGTAGTCTGATGTTACTAAGCAAGGTATATGGTCTGAGATAGCACTGCAGAAGTTGTTTCCGAAAAAGTGTTGTATAGTTTCACGAGAATATTATAAATCAAGATATTTTCAAAATATTTATTAATAACATTACTTTCTTTATGTTAAAGTCACCACAAATAGTAGCATTATTGTAAAGCCTGGGGTAATTTAATGCCTTAGTAATATCTTGGGAAAATGGTTCAATGTCATTAACAGTAGGTCTTGGTGGACGATAAATGTTTCCAAGTATTATATTGTTACAATTAATTAATAAATTACTAGCTAAGTTATAAATTATTTCATCTATATTCCATCCCAAGAAACAGGGTGCTCATTTACTGAGATAACTCGATAAGTAAAATTATCATGAAGATAGATGGCTACACCAACAGTTGGAAAAAGGCTGTGTCAGACTCTTTAGGCAACCAGGCTTCCTGTAAAAAAAATTGCAATAAGATGTATATTTTAATTTTTGAGAGATTCTAGAAAGATTTGAAGTTGGCTTAATTTGGCATACAAAGATTGGCAGTTCAAACTTGGGATAGATACATTTTCATTTTTATTTTAAAGCATTTCTATCAAGGTCTCATTACTGTAATGCGTTGAGTGATTCGAAAAAATAAAAATAAAATAAAAAAGAAGATGAAAGAGAGACAGCCTCAAACTTAAACTGCATGAGAGATGCTACATCGGAATAACTAATTATATGAAATCATTAGACTTACAAGTCAAAACAAAAAACATAGTGTTATTATGTAATGTTTAATAATGGCAGCTTGTATTAATAGCCAAAAAGCATGTATACTAATGGTCGAAGCACAAACAAGTTATTACAAGAAACCAAAATAAAAGTTACAGCCAAAGCAAGAATATATATGTTAGAAGTGAAATTACACAAGGTACTTAGAAAACACACTAAAGGGCGTTCACACTATCACGTATAAGACTGGGGCGGGGGCCTAGCTCAGAGGTAGCGCTCTGGGCTTCCAACCTCTGGGTCCCGGGTTCGATTCCCGGTCGAGCCTAAGTTGGATGGCTGTTTCATCCTTCGTCTCATTGCCATGGTCTCTGCCTGTCCTAATTAGCCCAACTGGTGCAGAAATACAGGACGTAAAGCCCTAATCACCCACCCACCCATCACGTATAAGACCTACATATGACAAATTACTACTGGTCGCGCTTGACCACTCAGGACCATACATGTTTAAAACTTTGGCGGACGTTCTACGAGTAAATTGTTTATATTAGTTACATAACTTGGAATAACTAGGCGAGCGTTCTACGTAAGTAGCCATACGTAGCCATATGTAGCTAATTTTGGTCTGATAGTGTCACGCCCCTTAAATATCAAATTTAAGCTATCTCAAGGATACATACTAACACAAAGATAATTTTTTGTTGGACAGCGAACATACAACATTAGCATGCATTATCATAAGAAAAACAAAACAATAATTATAGCGTAATATTGTTTAATCAAGCACACTTATAAATACAGTAAAACTTCATGTCATAAAGCTTATACTAAATTATACAAGCTACTTAAACAACCTTCAAAACAGAATTCCAAATTTGAGAAAAATGTCATTAATCATTGCACACGCCCTGTACACGTGCAAAAGAGATAATGAATGTTGGCACAAGTAGGAAATGGTCCATGTTATGTATCCTAGTCTGAAGCCTGATTTATATGACGAGGTATATATAAAGAGATAGCGAGCAAAAAATAAAAAACTTTTTGGACTGTTTTTGTCATGTGAAAAAATATGGCTGTCACTTCTTTTTAGCAACTGCTTTGGGAAGAACTGGGCTATCTCAGGTGAGGAGAACTGGGCCCATGGCCTAGGCCTCCCTCTAGAGAATAATGCCCCACCCATGGGGGTGAATGTGTAACATGATAAGGCCACTAAGGCTCATCTCATCATTACATCTGTCTCTGGCAGCTGGTCATAAACTGACTAAAGCTACCGACCAGTAATGAGACATTATAAAAGAGTACAGACTTTAAAAGAGATACATTAAATGTACTTGTCAATGACTCATATATTGCATTATAGTTATATTATGCTATTGTTCTAGATGTGTGTAAATTCCTTCAGTTGTTATCTTTCATGTCTTGATATATTGTAAAGAGAAAAAGAAAAGAAAAAGGAGATCGGTATGTAAAAACAGATATCCTCATTACTTGACTAGTTTAGTCTCATTCTCAAAGGGGTATGACAATATTAAAGAAGATTTCAGGATTGAGACCATTTCGATATTACGACAGCTTTCAGTGGTAGTTTAGTTGTTAGATTATATATAATTAGCCATTCTCTAACATATGTTTTGTTTACCTTTGCTATATTTACCTTGAATGTTTATTGTTCTTTTAAATTTCTCTTTCTCGTATGTAAATACAATACAGCTTCAAGTCTTTTCGCTGAGCAGCCCTGAATTCAGCATGACATTAGGTCTTTCTTCTCCTCTTATTACTCGTTTTGCTTTCAGACATAGAAGATCATAATGAACCTATCAATAGAACCTATCCCCTTCAGGGAAATAACACAAATCAATTGAATGATGTCAAATTATACATCAAAATGCACTGTCAATCACAGTCAAGGGCGGGAACTTTTTCCGCCAATAGAATTGCAGAATTCTGTTGCAGCCACCTGGTGGAAGTACTGAGAAACTTTAGTGAAAATCCATTATTATCCTCAAGTAACGCAAATAACTAATATGCTGAATGTGTATTGGCATGTTGTATGTATATGGAAATACATTACGTATCTCTTTTTATGTAGGGAGCTAACAGAAGCATGAAGCGGAGAAAATTTACATGGCTTCGTGTGACCATTTTGATGGGAATCATCCAGATATGTACAGGTAAGCTATCCAAGATTGAAGTGGATATCATTTTACATATTACTAAATGTTATTCTGCCAAAAAACAAAAAAGGATTAAGATTTAATTTTTGTACATTTTATAGGAATCAAAGAAGAGTGCAAGTGCACCAACTATGATGATTTGTACATGCTTTGTGACTGCTGTCCAGAGGAAACCGGCTATATTTTCAACATCAGTTATTTCTATTACAACTGGTAAGTGTTTGAAAATCATTCATTAATAAATGGATAATATAATCAGTGTAATTTATAATAGCATTATCACATGCAGTTATTCATAGTGTCGCTCTGTTGACAAGTTCCTTCTTCATCATCCAAGAACAGTGGACATACAGCAGTTTTAGAGCGAGCATGGACAGTTGCATCTTCAGAACGACTTTTCAGACTGAGCAATAAACCTGTTTTCACCTCTTTTGACCAAAGTTTTACCCCTTTTCTGTACAGTTATAATGCTATTTCTGTATCTTCTAGCACAGACGAGTATTTAATGGCAAGGACATTAGGAATGTGCCAGAAAAGTTGGTCTTTCACCCCTGAACTAACCATGCTGGCTCTAAAACTGCTGTATCTGATGGTCTTTCACATGATATATATTGACTCTGTGCCTTATAAGGAGTACAATAGTGAGACAAAGATTCTACCCTGGATAAAATATGTAACTTTATATGGACACATTATATCAGTAGTTGACAAACCATCCAGAGTCTGAACAACCATTATATCTACCATTTCATCAGACATTGGGTTTAATATATAACCTCATTTATCCACTAGACTTTGACAGCATACGGCTGAAGGGGCGTTCACACTGTGATGAATGGGGATGGCGATTAAACGTGTATGACAAAATTGTTTTTACTCCTGCTCATCCTTGTCCATACGTAATTTAATCGGCGAGCAATATGTACGGATACTCCTGCTATTCCGTAGAACGTTCGTAGGTCATCCAGATCACTCTAGAATATCTGTGTCGAGGGAAATTTTTTTTAAAAACATGTTCAAAAATTTGGCGGACGTTCTTCGAGTCAAATTGTTTATCTTTTTTTGGGAATCAATTGTGAATCGCTCAGAAGTCACTCGGCAACTGTTTGGCAAGTGTTCTACATACGTTCGTGGCCATTCGCGGCCACTCATGATCATTGGCGGGTATACAGGGGAGGCTGTCCATCTGTGTATACTTGCCATCCACTCATGTACAGCTCGTGGAAAACTCTGGAAACGTTCGGCGGACCTCCGTGTCCCGCCTGTCATCTTCCGTCGACCGTCCGCGCTGGCACAGTACCCATCCGTAGCCCTCTCCTCCTTCACTTATGGACCACTCGCCAAGTGGTTGAAGGATATTCGCCGAGTGGTTGACGGAAGCCCCGCGAATGTTACACTAGCTTCTACGGGACCCGCCCATCGTTCTCCCGCCAAGTGGCCATTTGCCGATTGCCGAGCGATCGATGGAGGTTTGATCAACGTTCATTGAAATAATTTATATATGATTAACAGAGCCACGACTGAGCACAAATGAGCACGTATAGTCTATTTTTGACGTCCGTGGTCACTCATCTCTCTTACTCGTGATAGTGTGAACAGGGCTTTTTAGGTACCAGCTTGGATGAACTAGAGACTCGTCCATGGTACCAGGGTTTTGTATTGTCACATTAAAGCCTTATGCACTTTCCTGTGTCTTTTTGATATCAGCAGTGACAGCCAAAACAATTGTGATAACCAGAGGTGAGTGAAACATCCCTGCGTAGTCTTTCACTGTAGATTTAATAATACTGACATCTGTCAGTTGCATGTGACTTTGAGACATATAACTCAATGTGTATGCTGACATGTACTAGCATTAACCACTGCTTTATGTTGAATTATTAACATGAACTTTCTCACGTACTTTTACATTTCGTGTATTTTATGACCAGGCATTGGTTCCCTTCCAATGAAGTTTCAATTTCAGCAGAATGTATCGTGCATGTACAATAATCTCAATTTATATTTCTATATTATTTTGTTTTGGTCACCTTGCATGTACGTTTCTGCCCATTAGGGAGTTTTTGCATGGATGGCATGCATTGCATGTGTAGCATGAATAGCACATAGCATGGTAACTGCTTCTGACATACCATGAGGTACAGTATTAAATACATACACTGCTCAATAAACCATTTATGTCATCATCCCAAACAAAAGGTCCTAGGACAATTTGTGCAGGAGCCTTCAAAAGGTTCTTGACAAGATCCAAGGTGGAGTCATCTGATTAGTGTGTGATGTATTAAAAAAAAACAAAAAAAAAACAAAAAAAAAACAATGGTTCAGTAGATAATTCGACGTTAATGACCTAGTAGGTTGAAACATTGTTAACTTCAACTACCCCCCTGAAGTACCATGCATATTGAGAAGAGAACCTGCTAATAATTTGCTTGATTGGACCTTGCAGGAATCCACCATCTCCTGTAAGAAAATGTGAAGACAATCGTTCCAGTGAATCAGTGTCTTTCTGTGACTGTGTCTATTGCGGGATTGTCAACGATAAATCTAATCCATTCTGGAAAACCTGTTTTGAAATGGAAGACAGAGATAAAGACTTTTGGCGGAGTAGCACCTATAACCTCACCGTTTCTTATACGTACTACGACTCGATTGTTATAAAGAGCTACCACTACGTTGTAACAGCCAATGACAGTATACGTAAGTGTGATATCTACCTAAAAATTACAAAGTTGACTGATTGTGATTGATTGATGATGACAGCCGAAAGATTGACAATAATTACATTAAAGGTATCAAAGCTTTTTTTAAACTAATTTATTTAGTCTTAAATTCTGATAACCACTGGCAGTCTGGTAATTTTTGTATCCAATGATAACTTGTCAGGGTTTGTTTAATCATACAGTTTTACCATCTGCGCCAACATTTGAGGACTGGACCAGTTACTTGCAAGCTGATGAGTCTGTTGCCATGGATGTTTGGTGGAAACCTATACGTGAACTTGATCGGAAACAGCTTAACTATACCATCAAATGGAAGTCATTCGGAGGCAATAACGCAGAGGCAAGTACATAGTCATGTCGGAGTCAAGTAATTAATTAAGTAAGTAAGTAAGTAAGTTAGTAAGTAGGTAATTAAGTAAGTAAGTAAGTAAGTAAGTTAGTAAGTAGGTAATTAAGTAAGAAGGTTTCAGTAAGTAAGTAGGTAGTAAGTAAGTAAGTGAGTAAGTGAGTAAGTGAGTAGGTAAATGAGTAAGTAAGTAGGTAAGTAATTAAGTCAGTAAATAAGTAAGTAGGTTAAGTAAGTAAGTATGTAAGTTAGTATGTAAGTAGGTAAGTAAGTAGGTTAAGTAAGTAAGTAAGTAGGTAAGCAAGCAAGTAAGTAAGTAAGTAATTAAATCAGTAATTAAGTCAGTAGGTTAAGTAAATAAGTAAATATGTACGTAAGTAGGTAAGTAAGTAAGTAAGTAGGTAAGTATGTAAGTAGGTAGGTAGGTAGGTAGGTAGGTATGTAGGTAGGTAAGTAACTAAGTAACTATCACAACTAAATGCAAACATTTTCCGATGAAATATAGTGACAGTTTGTTCTGAATAATCAGATGAAGTGTATGAAAATCGAAACAAGATTTCCTTGAGGTGATTTCGGTTGTATTTTAAAACCTTGCTAGGAAAATGCCAGGCCAAAATTAGTCTGCCATGAGAAGAGAGGAAAAAGGTCAATGCTTTCCTGGCCCAGCCCCATAAAGCAAGTAGTAATTTATTAGGTGCTGTATCTGAAAACTGCTGCAGGAACGCAAATGTGCTATGGCTAAAATTTAAATTTTTCGAAAAAAAATGTAACGAGCCTCAAACAACCGTGTTGTATTTTATTTTTTCCCTTCAAGCATGCAGTGTAAGAGGCAATTATTGTACAATGAACTGGCCAAGCACAAGAGCAATAGAGGTTATGAATGGTATCAAGCACATAATTACCCATTGTAATAACTGGATAATGTTTTTTTATTTTTGTTTTATGGTTGATTATACCACATATGAAAGTGCACTTTTTTTTATGAGTTGGTTGTTGTCGATTAAAAATGCAAAAGCTGGGCTGAAAAAGTGAAATAATTTCATCACATTTATAAATGTGATGTCTAAGCTGGACGAATTCGGCTTTTTACTATAAGGATTGAATATACGGGAACAACATTGAATTTGGCTGCATGCAAAATCTCCATAAACTGTGTATGTATTATCAATAGTCATGTGGCCACCCTGGATGGGTGAGCCCTGTGAACCCCCCAACTTCTATTGCACATTGTACCTTAGCTATCTTCATCACCTCCTGATTAGTTGCTATTTATGGATGCAATAATGATGTGGTTGCAGTTGTTTTCCGCATTAATTAATTGGACGGGAACATTGGTTTCACGTTTAAAGGGTCAGAATTAAGCGAAATCATGATATGTTTTGATGTAAATACCTGTTACAGGGTGTTGGAAATGGGAGCATGCATACACAGTTGTTACCCAAACAATTGTATAATTTGTGGGTGCATGACTACACTGTATTACGTGTTAAAACAGATTTGATTTATGCTTGCTGCCCTTGGTCACCAGTGATACCCTTTGTGCATGATTAAAATTTAAAAAAAACGTGAATTGGGGAAAAAGGTGAATGTCTAAATAGTTTATGAATGGTATCTTGGGCTGGATTTCTTATTGTTACATCTGTGTTTTGTAGATGGTTGGCCATACCGAAGATCGAAACTTAACCTTGACTGGTCTTCACCCTAACACCCCCTATCACATCAGCATCACATGCAAACATCCTGCTTCACCGTATGAAAGTGAGAGTGTGGAAATGATCGTCCGATCTGCAGAAAAAAGTGAGTTGGTCCCGGATCTCAAACTGTGCGTTGATCTTTTGAAGTACCAACTTGGCAGATACCTTTTGCCAGTTATTATATAGCATTCATTATAATTCTGCTTCTACCTGAATGATAAACTATGACTCATGATAACTGCAACGTGTTGAACTTAAATAAATAATCCAACCATTCTTACCATACCATTGTATGTATATATTTGATATACATATATTGTATTGATTGATATTGATATCGAATTTATTTTCGGGTAATGATTGAAAATATAATTACAGGTATATATATATATATATATATATATATATATATATATATATATATATATATATATTTGTTCACTTCTTTTTCTTTAAAAAGGACCTGACAAAGCGCCAGAGCTGGTGAATTTTCAAATGAGCGAGGATTGCAATGATGAAAACTGGTGTAACATCACTTTGCTTTGGAAGGTACTTTAGTATCCTTTTGAAACTATTATTGTCTTTGCTTTATTTTAAATCTTCCCTGAATTAAATATCATATTCAATCAATTTATTTCAGTCAATACCTCGAGAATACCAATCGGCAAACTGCACAGAATATTCACTGGGGATTACTGGAGATCAGTTTGCATTTAACCAATCAGTTGATTGTAATGACGTCATGACGGTCATTAATGAACCCCTGTCACGGACCATTGGCTATGATGTCATGCTTTACTATCTCAGCAACTTGGGTTCCTCTCCACCCAGCCATCTGAAAATACCAGCCCAGGCAGATGGTCAGTCGTTTCATTTAAACACATTTATATTATTATCATCTTGCATGCAAATTACAATATCTTTTAAAATACTGAAGTGCACTAAAATCACGAAATCAATGCTTACACATTATTAAATGTGTTTTTGTAAATGGCCCCTAAAACGAATTCATATGACCAAGGTCACATATAAGCCCATGTGTGCTGGGAGGTTTTTCTAGTTGCTTTTTAATTGTACTTACTCACTGAATATGTTTTACCTCATGTGACTTTAAATAAACGAAGTTATACGTACATTAAAACTCAAAGTAGATACTTTGGGCTTTGGCTAATCCTGTATATTTTCTTTTTTTAACATGGCTTTTCTGACATGGCCACATTTCAATTAGAGCCACCTTGTCCCGGTGTGATTTACTTTCACTGAGGATGACTGAAGTGCTAAAATTCTTGGTTTATACAGTGAATGGTTTGGGTCGACCAAATCTCATCATAGAACGTAATCAATCTCGCGTGAGCGTCGATGTACGATGGGATCACGAGGGGGAGCCACCCACAAGATATGAACTCACGACCTGCCAAGGGACAGCTGTAGATAAGTGTCAAGTGGGTGATATATAAATTCATTCATTATCTTGTTGACGTTGACACCTCAGAATTGATTTGCACTGGCTCTTATCACCTGCAACAATATGAATAGAATATAAAGGACTTTATTTTGTTCGAGGCTGTTGATGCTTCTGGGAAATACCTCATACTACTTAACGTTATAATATATGGTCTAGTTTAGGTGCTTGAAAAACTTCTAAATTGCTTTCTTTTTTTACTTCTGAGAAACTATTGTAACAACATGGCAAGCAGTACCCGATTTACGGTTCCAAAGGCCCCTTCATGTATTGACCCCTTTACACACACTGACAAATAAGTTGTTTAAAATGACGTAAGACCTTATGGATATAGTACATCATGAATGCTGAGGAGTTTGACCCCAAAGGCCCTTTATACATTCATGTTTGAGTTGGAGAGAGGCCCCAAGACATGATGGGGCCCATTAATATCTTTTTTGGTGGTGAAGGGGGGGGGGGGATTATTTTAGTGGCTGTAGCTGTTATAACAAATCTATACCATGACCCCATGGTCCCCTTATGTGTTCAATGCTGTTGATGTATTTTGTAGTTGATGTGAGAGACCACATCATCTTTATCATGGTCTCGTATAAGTGTCTTTAATTAAATTAACCATTGGTGTGAGGTTCCTCACAATACCATTTTTGGGAAAGAAGCAGACTCTACATTGTGATGTCATAATCAGTTGATGAGGATGGAATAACAGTATTAGACTGAATGCATATCCTCCTTATAGTGACAATAATGTACATTTGGCCATTTAACGTATATTGTCTTTTTTACCAGGCTAATGTGATGAAGGAAACGCTAGAAGCTGATGATTTTGGAAATGCCATCTTGTGGATAAACAATCCAGGAGATGGTTTCCTGTACAACATCGCCCCCTACTGGGAAAACCTAACACCAGGGTTGGAAGACAACTGGCTGTGTGTGTTTGATGCATGTGGAGGCAAGTAAACAAAATGTTTTTATAAAATCATTTTAGAAACATTTGACACAACTTGTTACAAGACTCCGATGCCAATGCCTATTTACTGCATTATTTGTTTAACAATTTGAGGAGGCATTTGCTTTAGATCAAATGTTTATTAGGTTATATTTGCAATGCCAGTGAGGAATGAACTCGTATTATTTTTCATATTTGTATTTCAAATTTAAATCATCTTTGCTATAGTTGACCTTCGATCTTTTAGATTTGCTTCCACCTGAGCTGGGTTTAACTGATGTCCAAGAAGCAAAAAGTTTATCAATTATAATCAAGGAGGCAAGGTGTACCCCTCTACAGAAAGACAGGGGAAGAGCATTGTTTTATCTACTTGAATGGCAAGAGGAAGACTCTGAAGAAGGTATGGGAAAAATCTAGAGGTGCATACACTTTCATTGTGTCTTGACACCCAGCAAGTACTTAGCAAAAGTGCCTTGCCAAAATTTCCATATATATAGTATGTGCCAGTGCATAACTCTGCACCTCTGACAACACACGATTGTACTGATACTTGGTAAACACAATAGGTACTTTATTCACACAAGATGAAATGCATACACATAATGATCTAAGTGATGCTATGATACACTCTTTTACGACAGTATATTGACATTGATTAATACCACCTATGTCACAGCAAAATCCACTTGCAATTTACTTGATGTTACATTGACTTGCAACGGATTCAAATTACCAATCTGAACCCCTTATGAAAGAATATACAACAGACTGTTTATGAGTACCACACTTTTTTCCTCAGTTTTTCAAGAAGAGATAGAAGCGTTTGGTCCTGTAACATACACACTTGAAGAACTGAACGCTGATCAGTTTTACGCAGTAAGGGTTAGATCTCAAGGTTGTAACAAGCAGAGTTCCTGGTCTGCGCGAAGTTTCAAGACTTCAGGTAGGTGTGAATATGATGAGCCTCTGTCAGAATTGCTCTCTTGTTTAATCCAGCAGACATATAACCCTTCGTTTTCTTTCATTCATAAACAGAAGAGACCTGGTATCTCTTTCCACCGTGGGCCATAGCTGTTGTGGTTATTTCAATCATCCTCCTGATTTTAGCTTCAGTTGGTTCTGGAGGATGGTATTATAAAAGGTAAAACTACATGTACTTTTTTATGTACATTTTTTGTTAACTTTCTTTTTTCATCTATACTCTTAAAAAGGATTGTCAGTACATGTTTGTTTCCATGGTGTCCATCCAAAATCAGCCAAGATATTTTTTGTCCTTATATATTAAACGTATAAGCAATGTGTAAGTATATATATTTTTTCTTTCACAGGCGCCGAAACGATGTTGAAAAATCTCTTAAGAAAAGGGATGATGACCGGGTAAATAATTTTTGCATTTTGATCCCAAATCATGATACTTATATAATAGTATTTCAATGGGATTTACAGCATTCTTATTTTAATCCTGGCAATCATAGCCACTTCGAACAAGCAACGTGGGTGTTTCGCTTAACTGCAACGAGAATATTAAGTATGCAATAATAATTATGAATTATAATTTCCAGAGTGTTGTATCATGGCTGGAAAAGGGTGACTTTGCCAATGTTGATGAGGATTATGCCCAAATTGACCCAACAGTCATTGTAAATCAGGTATAAATGTATTTTGTTAGTTGTGTTATAGGCAATGCTATGTAAATAATGCCGTGTTTTAATTTGTTATCTTAGCAATCAAGTATATATATATATATGTAATCTGTCTACAATTTGTTGCTTTCTTCTTTTATACAATATACATTATAAAGTATATTACTTTCTAAAGCTTACAGTGCTCATAGTATCACCCCCAAAAGTCTAATGAAAACCATAAGAATTCTCAAACAAAAAGGACTAGGTTTGTGCAAAAGCTATTGGGTAGAAGAAACATTGACATTAGACTAGAAATGTTCCTCTTTTTTCTTCAGAGTATGTATGCAGACTCAGACAGCGGTGTGCATGATGACGGTAAGGATGGAGGTGCTTCCATCTGCTGTTCGTGTTTCGAACACAAAGAAAAGAAGAGGACGTTATCGGAAAGTAAAACACAAGATGTGGAGATTATGGCCATTCGTAAGAAAAGAGGCAGTCATCTGTCCATACCATCGAATGACAGCGGACACAGCGAAGGAGGCAGTGAACAAGGGTCACCTCCAGATCAAGAAATTGTGCTTCATGTGAATAACCTGTGTGCTGTGGACAGGAATGTTGGTAAAGATAACAGAGTGACCAGCAGCTTGCCATCTAGCGATTGTAATCAGCCCGGGTCCGCTATCCCCACTTATGCCTGCCAGGCATCACCGATGAGCTCCACGAATGAGGCCTTCTCCAGCAGTTCTGATGGGAAGGGGGTTGTAAAAGAGCAAGGAAACTCAAATTGCACTAAAGTAAAAGCCAACACAAATGCCAATGCAGATAAGTCTGGCAATGACAATGCATTTGAAGCGAGAAATTCCAGTGATGACCCTCAAGGGTTCATCCCCAAAGTCGTCTCTGTGCCTGGCATTGATTTTGGCGGCTATTCTATGACAAGTGATGATGAAGAAAATAAAACCATGCGTGCACCTCACTTGAAAAAAGACTCTATTTACCTGCCGGCTTTTGATTTAAAAGATTCTTCTCCTTCCTGTGGCAGTGTAGGCGATTGCAGTATTGACACGTCAGAATGCACAGAAGATACTTATAGTAATTCGGACGATGATGTATTTGTGCCCGTAGTAAGAACTATTTTGAACAGTCCTGATATTGTCAAGGATGGTAATAAAGACAATGTGATAGTAACTGAACAAAGAGAAACTGACAATGAAGAGCATAGGAGCCCAGTCACTTGCTTATTAGAGAGTGAAACGCTGGATTTGCCTACTAGCCAAGATGAACCTAAGCGTCAGTTTGATTGCAGCGATGACATGGACTACAGTCCGAAACAAATTCAGCAAATCATGCCTGATGAGGTAGCTGAAAATAGCAACTCTTGTATTGACATCTCTGATTTAGATGGGGTTATTGATACACAATGTGAGGAGAATCCAAACAGTTTGACTTTCGACAGCCGCCCTCCCTCGTCAACGAATCAATCACATGATAGTGACAATGACAGTGATGACGACAGTGACAATGACAGAGATGATGACCTGAGTTTACCAGATGTTATAACTGTAAAACTGCCTACAGGTAGTAACGTGTAAGGTCATGACTTGCGTAACTCTTGCATGTAGAACTTCATTGTGTGAGAAAAACTGAGTCTGATTTATTGACAAGGAGAAGTTCAATGTCTGACTGCAAGTAACTTCCCATACTCTTCCATGTTGAATTTGTGGATCTGTATGACAGGATTAGACTGAATGCATTTAATTGTTGATATTCATTTTGTCATATCCATTTCTGACTTGTTTCTGTAAAGACTTTTCGTCATCCACACTGGACACCTTCCTCGGTACTTCTATTGTTGTAAGCGTTCCGGTGGAGTGATATGATACCATCAGCATGTGTGAAAACATAAAATATACTTAATGCAGTATCATATGTGTAGCATAAGAAAACAGTACACACACACACACACACACACACACAATTATATATATATACCACTCAACAGATATACAGAGGAACCCCATGTTATACGACCAAGTTGGCAACTCACCTCAGCTGACTGGAATTTAGTCCTATTTATCTTAGTAATTTACCTCAAGAAAATTCATCATTAACCAAAATAGTGTTTGTACCGTTGGTGATTTTTGAAATGAATATTAAAAATCTTACTATTGGATGCCTTATTATTTTTTTAATGTTATGAACGCCTTTCAGGTATAGGTTGCATACCTAATGTTTATTATCACAGTATTTTGTTATTTTTATAAGTCTAACTTGTTTGCTATATATTTGTATACTAAACATAAATAAACATTCCAAGTTGATCCTTATTCTGGGATTAATATCGTCTTTGTTTTTTTTCAAAGAAAAATTCCAGGCAGGCATACATATTCCAGGCATGTATACATATAAAAAAAAAATTAAAAAAAATATAAAAAATTTCTGAAGAGATTGGATAGGTCAGGCCAAAATAAACCAATGGGCACTCAGCCAGTTAACGTTGCATTGGCGGATCAAAAGAGGGTGGGGGGGGGGATACCTGGGAACCCCTCAAAGTAAATATTCAACAAGAAAAAAATATATATTCCATTGGATAATAAATAGGGTCATAGGTCTATAATGTATGGAGTTAATTTATGTTATTGTATGGATTTATGTTATGCTTCAAGACATAAGGTGCTGGTGCACAGAAACCCAATTGCCCATTTTTGGAAAGCATTAAAGTGGGCCCCATTGATAGCCTTAAACCAAGTAAAAAATTTACATTTTGAGGTTTTGACCCAGGACACTTCATATCATCATCTCAAGGTGATTGGCAGCCTTTTGAATTTAGACATATTTAAAAAAAAAAAAAAAAAAAAGACTTGCGAAATCACAAATTGATGTATGTAAAACGAACGGATGCAACGGAAACCTAAAACCCAAATTGTGACAGTTACAGGCATATATATATGGTAGGGAAATTTTGAGATACTGGGTCATTTTACATCTTCAGTTGTTCAGGTAACTATATATGCTTTTATTGACACAGTAATATCATACATGATACGTTTGTCAAAAAATAACAGAAAAAATAAAAAATGTACTACGTCTTCTTCTACTCACTATTTCTATATTCAAGGTATACATTATCAATAGATTATCTACATATCCATGGTCCCAGTTACTGAACAATAGCACGGTAATATGAGCATTAATTTATTTTTACATAAATTTGTTAAATAAATAAATAAATAGACATAGATCACATGTGTACAGTAACCCTAAATACATATATTACTCATTTAATACTGTTCATTATCACAATGTTAATTTAAGTACAACATTTGAATTAGGAGTATATACAACAAGGCATAGTCAACAGTTATAAACATGAATGTAAAAGCACATAGATCACAATACTTATAGTGCAGAAACTGCTAGTTTGGGGGGTGATGGTTAATGCTCGATGATAGATGATGACCCAAACATTCATTAGGCATCAATATTTACAAGAAATTTTCCAAGGGATTTTAACAACTGAGGCTCTTTTGATTTCATGATGGTCTTAAATTTGTCGTCTTTGTTTAGTTACTCAAAATTTCTATGTGATCATTAGCTATTTTAAAGAGGTCCTCACGACTAAGTGTGTTATGTGGGCATACTATGAGACAATGTTTTTCATCTTCTATTTCATGCTTATGGCATTTTTGGCATAATCTCTCAACTGCTGGCAATATAGGGTTTTCATGTCTACCTATTTCAATTCGTAAATTATGTGAGCTTACTCTAAATCTGGCTATTTTACTATACATTTTTCTGCTAAGGTTTAGTAGAAGGTAGGGTTCTAGCCTGTAATCAGTCTTGATGATGTTATAAGTTCTAAGTTTTGGCTGTAGCGTAGAGTCATTGATTTCAGCTAGTATAGTTTTCTGACATTTCTCATAGATTTTAGATTTGAATGTTTTAGCAATGGATTCTAGCTCATTGTTTGCAAGTCTTAAATGGTCTCTTTGTGGATAATGTTCATTGAGCATATGATTAATTTTCCCAACCCAAGCATGAACTATGGTTCATCAATGGCACTCATTTCAAAGCCGAAAACCCACTGCGTTGAGATTTGACTGATACAAGTGAATTGTGAGTTACCAGCAGTGATACGTAAAACTCTGTCAAAGAGTAGATATTTATAGGGAAAGTTTATTACATTGTCATGATATCATAATGTGGAATAGAGATTAACTGATGTAAAAATGTTATGTGTACTTTTTTATAGATTAATTGTGACTATATATTGCTGGAAGTATATTTTCATGATAGAGGAATGAAATTAAGAGATCGTAGGTGAAGCATTAAACTGTAATCTAAGTCAATAATGAAAGGCCTACTGGCACAGTTACTTTCATAAAAAACTGTCGGCTGTAGCGACTTATACCTGACTGAGATATAAACATGCTAAAGCCAGCTGCTTCAGTCCACTTCTATAGCTAATAGTCGGCTTGCATTCATCACCAGAAAAGAGTAAACATTGGCAAATGTAAAAACTAATGTAATATATCATAAATATGCACCTTTAGATCCGGTTTTGAGTAGCCAGCAATTACAGCTATGTCTAGGTTAAATTTGACAGGGCGTTTTTAATGAAACTAACTGTAGGCGCCTACACCAAAATTTGGAATGCCACATTTGGCAGCCACATTTGAACTGGACAGCAATGTTAGAAAGGGTAAAGAAGGCTCAAGTAAACCAAAGCTACCATGATGATATCCTAGGTTTTGCTAAAATGGTGCAGCATTGTTTTCAGCAATCTCCCTTCTAAAGTTAAAGTGTGGGCTCTTCAAAATTTCAGTTTGGGTGTGACATCTGATCTAAATTTTAAATTGCTGGTAATGATTTCTGTATAACTATATGCATATATATATGTAATATGAATAAAACGATTCTGAGTTTTAAAGGTATACAGAACAATAGTAATAATAAAGTTTTGTTGGCTTTCAAAGATGTTGGAATAGCTTTGACCAAAGCTCTTGAACATGGTACTGACAGTCACATGCAGTGATCCAGTCATGCTTGCCGAAACTGCCAAGACTGAAGAGAATTTATATGAGTGTAGCTGACAGGAAAATGCACCTGTGGCACCAGTTGTACTTCTTGATTATCCTACATACACACTGGGAGAAGAGTTTCTTGTGTAATGCACAGACCTCTGCACTTTCTTGCAAGCATGTCTGATGCTGTCAAAAACTGAACCACCTTGGCGTGCTCCACACTCTAAAAACTATAAGTGCTATATGGAACCTTTAAAGGTTCAAAAGCCCGGTATAGATATGGAACCTTTATTAGTTCTATTTAGAACTTCTCTAAAGGTTCTTTAAAAGAACCACTGAAGGTTCCTTATTAAGGTTCTTGATGGAACCCAATGGTTCTTGAACAAAAGTTCTGTATGGAACCCAATGGTTCATGAACAAACCCATCAAATGGTTCTGTAAAGAACCCTTGGATTGTTCAACAGTTATTCAAAAAACCTTTATAGGTGTATTTTTGGTTCTGTTTAGGGTTCAATTTAGAACCCTGTGGTTCTATTTGGAACCTAACAAGGTTCAAGTAAAGGTTCATATATTGGTTCAATAAAGGTTCTTTCAGATATGAATAAATATACAGCACAACAAAATAAATTTTGATTTATACATTTAATTTTCTTTTATGAACAAACATAGTTTTGGTATGTTGGACTGAGCTCCACACAACCTGGGGATAAAATCACTTCATACACAATGTACATGTTTACCATATTAACCATACCACAATCAATGATGCAAAATTTGACATGACACATGGTGTATTTTTGGTATCCAATAAACAGCAATTAAACATTTAAAAGCCAGTGAAACATTTTCCACATAGACTGCACTCTCTCTTGTGCTTGATCTGAACCAAAATGTGGGTGTTGACTCCTGTAACAATAAAGCATAGGAAGTGTTATTATAAAAATCATGACATTCGATGGTTGCATCAAAGACATTAATTATATAACATCACCAATTATAAGGATCAGACATATATTATTACAGCTGTCAGTGTTTTGCATATTTATTAACTAGGTAGCAACAAAAATGTTTTTATATTGTTGGTGCTAGTACTGTTGTTTGTTGCCCACTTGGTGGGTTTTGTTCTTTGTTGTTGACGGGCAATCCTCTTGTAAAATTTTAACATGTCATCCAGTCACTCATTCTACATAATTTTCCATAATATACACAAGTCTATGGTTTCCTTGTTGGCATTCTGTCTTAAAGCCCTGGTCTCACATAGCCGGTTTTCCCGTAGTGAACCCGTAGTATTATATAACGGTTACGCAACGCGCTTCCTGGCTCCAACCCGACGGCTACCCGGCGATACCCGTTGAGTGACTCGTGGGACTCTTGGCCAAGCCGGAAACTCGGGCCCGGTAGCAGTGAGAGCCATGCTTGCATGGCTCACCCATGGCAAACTCCCGGGTGTCCAAAATGTCGGCGGATTACCCGTGGAAGCCGGCAGATTACCCGTGGAAGTTGGCGGGTTACCCGTAGAACCCGTCGAGTCACCCGTAGAACCCGGCGAGTTATCCGTCAGCATCAGCGTAGGCAGGGAGGGGGGTTGTATATACTTTAAAAGGCTGCTGCTCCCCTAATGTTAGTCCGATATTCGTCAAATAAGACTGAATTGTAGTATAGTTCATACTGATTCCATACATGTTTTCAGATCGAAATTAGACCAAATATTAAGCGAGATATTCGTCTGAGAAGGCAGGTAGGGGGCAAACACTGGTGCTCCCTCAATATAAAATTATGAAAATATTCGTAATTTCATAAGAAACATTACATAACAGTTGCAAAGTGGCTTGAAATTTTCCAACCTGTGGTAAATTATAACCTCCAAAAAAAATTTGCTGATTGCAAGTACCACTTTTGTCATATATACATTGTATATTTATAGCTAACATATCTGCCTGCAAAATCTAGAGGCATGAATACATTTGCAATCTACTGTATATGCAAAAGTAGTATGCAACATGACAGTTACGTATGGATAATAGTGAAATATAGGAATTTTATATTTTTTGTAATGAATACTCACCATGACAAGCAATACATCTGCTGCAAGTGATATTTCTTGAGCAGTTCACTGTCTATACTTTCTCAATGCTACAGTGTAGTACAGTCCTCTTCATCAAGTCCTAAATGTTTTCATAGTCATTTGGCTTTCTTCACTACTCAAATATCTGCAAAAACAATACAACTTAACAATATAACAACATGTTTTTATGTCTTGATTAAACAAAATCATTTAAATATTACTATGAAGCATTTGACAAGTAAAATATTTATTACTTACCAGGAACCGAAATCCAAGAGCTTGTTGATGAGTTAAACTGTCTATTGTAATGCTCATTGAGGCTGCAATGTCTGGCTTTATTTGTTGTTCTAATCTATTAAGTGACTGCCCTTAACAATCATTTAAGTATTAGTAACTAATGTACTTGGCATTGAACCCTTTCGTCAAGTTTTGAACCTTTGGTGTATGATTGAACCATATGGTTCTTATATTGAACCTTTAAGAACCATTTGGAACCTTTACGTGTACTATAGAACCTTCAGGTTCCATATGGAACCCCTAGGTTCCATATTGAACCTTTAAGAACCTTTTTTTCTTAGAGTGCATCTTTCAGCCAAGTTGCACTCGATACTTTCCATTGGTTTCTCACAGTGCTCCTGAATAAACTCTAGGGTTAAAATAAAATTGAACAAAAATTATGTCAATGCAGCATGTAAGTATATGGTGTAACACGAGATCTTTGACTTTTAAATGTTTGATTTTACTACACCCCAGAGAACTTCATGATATCTAGGCCAGCAGCAGTTAATCCATGAGAATAATTGATGCAATTATTTGGATGGGATGGCCCAAATATCTTCATGAAAAAAGCAAATATTTCCATTAACATTGCTTATTGTGTCATAAAAAGGGCCCATAAATAGGCTTTTACGTGGCCACATGTGGATATCTTCCACACCTAACTCTTGCATCAATTATGGTCATGGATTAACTGGTGCGGACTCTATGAAACTTTTGATTAATTTTTGGCCCAGAAAAAAGTTTTTTATGAAAAGTATTGGCCTACCATGGAGCCAGGATGCTCCATGAAATTACAAGATAAATTGAAGCTGGAAAAACACCTGTAGTAGGTACAAACTTCGGGAAAATTATTCTTTATATAAATGGGAGTGAGATGAACCCAACCCTTGATTGTGACTGGGTGAGTTCCCTTTATCCCCTCCTTGGAAGAAACCTTAATATACTATACAGGACTATTAATTGCCATGTAATTCTTGCCTAGCTCCAAGATAATTGAACAATCCCCTAATTCAAATTCAGGTGGCTGTCGATCATCAACAACAATTGATAAAATGTCCCAGTGTCTCAAAATATTTCTCTTGTAAAGATCCTTCACTGTGCCTAGTTTGATGCATTTATCACAAAATTCCCCTGTACAGTACAGATGATATACAGTTAATTGCATAAAATATGGTTGACTCTAGACAGCTGTAGCAACCTATTCCTGGCTGTAGCTATAACTGGCTAAAGCCATCCGCTTCTGTCTACTCCTAGCTTTTAGTCAGCTTACACTTAGCACCACTGAAAAAATATAAATGTTTTTCCCAAAAGTATGTATATACAATAGACATGCATCTTTTCAACAAAAAATGACAAATATACTTTACTCTCAGCTATAGACAAACAGTTCCATTTAGTAGCAGGTAGCATTATATATCTAGCTTTGCCTAGATTCAATTTGACAGGCAGTTTTAATGAAACTAACTGTACACAATTCACAAATGCGTTTTTTTTTCTCCTTAAATCTTCAAACGGCTTCCAATCACCACCAGATGAAGATTTAAATTGCCCCTATATCTCAATTTGTTCCTTTTGTCCAGGTCTATCAATAGGTCAATTAAGTTTCATGCGTTTTTCCACAAATGCACAATAATTGTTCTGGGATTGAGAGTTTGTACATACTAAAATCCTAGTTTTTAGCATATCTTTTTGATATGAGTCACTTCCAACTCAGGCGTTTATCAGTTATGATTCAAAGCTAATTAATTTACAAACTCCATCTCTGACACTCTCTGCACCCTGAAAGTAAATGTTATCTATCTCCTTATTATATGCTCCTTTCTACGGAGCCCCTGAGCGAACATGTCAGTAAAAAAGGATTCATTTTTGCTCATTAGCGATCATCACGTTCCCTCGAGATATTTGTGTGCTCTCTTGCAATCTTATTGGTTTCCTTCACGATTATATAGCGTTTTATTGCAATTTTCACGTTCACTCATGAAAAACCCATTCCCTCTCGAAGTTATCATAAGGGAACGCGGAGTTATCGCGAGGGAACGTGATAAATTGCGAATAGAATGCTAAATATCATGAGGGAACGTGATCATCGCCAGAGAAAGTTGTTTTTTTTTTTCAGGAGGAAATACGTTATATTCCCGAGGGTTAGCAAAAATCTAATCCATTATATTTCTAATGTCCACTTACCCAACATTGGGCTGAAGTAGCATGTTATCAGGGCGGTACTTTCCACACCAATTTTTTTTTCTAAGGGTAGATATATCTATATCATAAAGTTGTAAGAATCGTGTCATATTTGACTTTACAAATACTTCCAGCCTGCATAACATGTGCTGCAGGATTGAGCAACTTTGGGCATCTCTCTTTCTAAAATCCTGGATCCGCCTATGCATTGGGTCAATGGAATTGTTCAAGTGGAATGACTCCGAATGAGCCAACATGAAGGTCTTCAGGATTCAATGGGATAATTATAAACTTTCCTTAGGAAAGTTTATATTGTTATTGCTGATCTTATTTTTCTTTTTTTATATTGTTATTTTACATCTTATTATTCTTCTGAAGAAGTAAAGGCTTATTACTCAGAAACTAATAGAGGTAAAGCTTTGGCACTTTAAGGTCACATAGACAGCCAGAGCACGCTTTGAAAGGCATACATTTCATGACCAAATTTCGTGACACTTCTGCATAATTCACAAAATAAAAAATAAATTTAAGAGCACGGTTTTAAGAAACTAGGCTGAGATAATGGCATGAGGTTTTTTCTCAAGATACTACGCAGTGCAGAAAGGAGTTTGAGCCAAATTGAGAGCCTGCTGACTGAACTATGAATTTTTGAAAAAAAGTTGCTCGAAAACCATAGAAGGAATAATCATATTGACTTGCCATTTCATACTTGTGTAGTCCTACCCTAGTACAACAACCACGCAAAAAATCAGCCCATTTGGTAGAGTGGTCTAGGTGGTACAGGGGTCCAAATTTGCGTTTTTTGACTGCTTATATCTCGGCCCCAAATTGACATATTTAGAATCCTTGAAATGTCCACTTTCA
Source organism: Alitta virens (assembly GCA_932294295.1). NCBI lineage: Eukaryota > Metazoa > Annelida > Polychaeta > Phyllodocida > Nereididae > Alitta > Alitta virens. Next base: position 29,473,321 of record OW028573.1, on the reverse strand, counting down.
GGAATATATAGCAATATGCTCTAGGTCATTCCATTTGGAAAACCGTCAGACATTGAAAATTTTTTGTCACTTTTTGATGTTCTCAAAATGAAAAAGTCCCATAAACACTAGAAGAACTGCTTGGATTCTCACCATTTTTTTTACAGATATGTCCTCTCAGTAGTACTACATGCATGTAAAAGGGCAAGGTTCTTGATCGAAAAGATTAGACCCTAGAAATTTTTTTTGGTCCAAATTTTTAACTCGAGTTCCATTCAATCAAATTTTATGTAACTGGCGTCATTATGTAGAGAAAAATTGGACTTTACGTAGGATACCATGTCTATTCACCAACCTTTACCAGTTTCGAACCTGGAGCCAAAATTCTCTTTCCCATGTTATCCAATGGGGAGACCTACCTACCTCCTCCAACCCCAACTAACCCTGGACCGCTGAGTCAGCAATTTTTACAATGAATGTTAGGAAGTTTACGTGCATCGCCCCAAAAAAGCAGGAAGAAAGTCTTCAATTTCATTCATATTTTGCACATATATGTCCTCTGGGTAGTACTACATGACTGTAAAAGGGCAATTACCTTCATCAAACAGCTTAGGCCCTAAATTTTTTTTATCACTCATAAAGCCTGAATCGCTTACTCAGAACCAAAATGTTGTTCATAGATTGAACCAAAAAATTCACAGGAGTGTATATACATGTGCTTCACAAATGATGTGTATTATTTCAGAATTTTAGGTCACAGGGTCAAGGTAACAGAGTGTCCTATATATACAATTTTCAGGCTTTTTGAACTGTGGTCTTATACAAGGTACAGACACCAAAAAAATAAGTTTTTAAAACTGATTTCATTATCTTACAATTCCTGTACAGCTTGAGAAGCCAGGGCAATTATTTTTAGGCTTTTTAGGGACTTAATTACTTGCTCTTGTTGGAAATTGCCTAAAAAAATCTTTAAAATGTCATTATTCAAAAAGTTTTTTCTAGATTGGTCCAAAAAAAATTCACAAGAGTGTATATACATATGGTAGACAAATTTGAATTATTTCAGAATTTTAGGTCAGAAGATCATGGCAACGGAGTGTCCTATATAATATTATGCAATTTTCAGGCATTTTGACCGTATATGATAGAAATTTTTGTGAAAAATCATTACGCTTCAGGAATGATCAGAGCACAAATACTGCTTTCGTGTTTTTTTACAGTATTTATATGAGAAAGAAAGAGATTATGAAAGTTAAAGGAAAGTTTATCGTAATTGTCACCCAGGGACAATTGCATGTCTAGTTTTTATAATTTTTTTTTTTTAATCATTTATGGCAATCTTGGACTTTCTTTTTGTGATCAGACGAGAAGATAATTTATAAAAATAGAATCGTAGATTTGTTAAAATGTATCATTCAGTAACCATGCCTGCCCTTCACTGGCCTCGCAGTAGGAAGGCAGCTAACCCCCTGCCTCCTGTTCCGGTGCCCTGTAGGGCTACTAATATTGTTTATTGCATTCCGTTAATACGTAGTGGGGAAGAATATTTTCCAGGATAATGAGGCAGCGAAAGAGAATACATGTATATATAAAGCCATTGTTTGTATATAATACATGGTATACGCGCGGTTTTAACGTCTTAATATACATAAATATATCTATCATGGCAAAATAATAAAATAAAAAATGGAAAAAGAATCTCAATTTGGTAATTTTTAGACAAGGTTCAAAATAAAAATTTTAAACGCAGCATAGACCAAAGAATCGTCATAAAAAACCAACTGGACAATTTGGTGGAAACAGACCAAAAAAAAAAAAAAAAGAACATACAGGAACATATATTGTTAATTTGTCGATTGATGTCCTAGTTCGTCGCAAATTAAATAAATGCGTTTGTCATTCAGTGTTTGTTTTATCCTTAAGAATAGCCTTGCAGTATAACATGCAATTTAAGGGGTTGGTATATGGAAGCTATGTTGTGACCATTGCCTGTACTTTTTCTGTGAGCAGCACTGCCTTCTTGTTATCAACAATATCCTTGGCTACTTAGTTGCCACAATGTCAACACGAATCTAGCTTGGCCAAATGAGAAGTAAGACCGGATGAGATATCAAGTGCAGATGCAGCTTAGATGCATATAGCAGGTTTGCAAAGTCGTTAAGGATTCAAGGTCAGTGCCCAAATCAGCTTCAATCGTGCGAATGTGTAATACATGCGAATGTATCACAAGGTCACTGCTTATATAATATATATATATATATTATAAGCTTCGTGTCTATTTTTAATATATTCGAAAAGACCAGTGGAGTCGTAAGTTATTTTAACAATTTCAATTATTTTAATAAAAAACAGCTTGGTGCCTCGCTTTCGTATTCTGTAGTATTTCCTAGGCAATGTAACTGACCATGATATTTGTCAGTGATATTTGATTATTAATTAAATATTATATAAAATAAAATGGTGATATTAGTTTATTTTCCGTAAGCACCATTGGATGCAGCAGGAGTCTTTCAATTTGATAGCTCCTTAAAATAGCTTTCAATGCAGATATGTACAAATTAAGCATAAAATTAATGATAAAAGGACCTTGTTGACTGCCACAAAAAGGTTAAAAAAATTGTAGTATATGAACATTTACCTATCATGGCTCAAGTTCCCCCAACTGGTATATATATATTTTTTTTAATGAAAATAACTATTTATACTATTAGTATGCCTTCACCCGTAGATGTGCAACTAGATAAAAAAATAAATGTATCTAAAACAAAAAAACGCATACAGTTGTAACATGAATTTAAAAGGTAGATCAAGGTACCCCTCTCTTCCCTACACTTCCCTACACTTATGCTGCAGATGTATTTACTTATTTTCAATAAATAGTACAGTCTGTAATGTTATGCATTCAGTTAAAATGTAATGTCGATTGTTTGGAAAACTTATATTGTGTAAGAATTTAAATACAATCACTTGACAGTTTGGACATGGAGCCACCATTCACATTTATAGTGACGTCACACGGTATGTCCCTTGGCAAATACTATCTGATTTACAACGCACAGCGCAAAAACCCAAAAGTATCAATTGAGTAACTTATATAAGGAAGAATTAGCCACAACTTTTTCTTTCTATCAAAACTTTGGACTATCTCTTAGTCACTTCCTAATCATAATTATTTGTGGAAATCTTTTGATTGTGCAGCTACTCCCATTTGGGGTTAACTCTAGTGGGACCAGTGGCAAGAAGGAAAAAATACTAGTGATCACTAGTATTTCGTTACTGCATTATCACCCACTTCAATTTTATTATTTACGTACACAAATTTAAAATTAATAATCAGCATTTGGTCAAAATTTATTTTTCATTACGTAACATAAATAATACACATCTCTTTCAATAACAGGTTACCATACAACAACATTTTTACGCATTTCAGTAAAATTTATGATTAAGTCACAGGTTTGTAATCATGGAAATATGTATCGAAACCATTCAGTTCAGTTTCACCTAGTTACGTATATCAGGCAAAGGAATGAATGAACTTGGCAAAATATTACAACAATGATGAACAATCTTTGTCACATGATATGAGCAATGCAAGTTATGATAAATGTGACTAATATACACTGATGAATAATACTTATCTTATTTTTCCAATATTTACAATATGATACAAAATTGAACCAACAGGAAATCTTAGACCTATTGCTCCAACACCAAGCATTTAGGCACATTTCATGGCAAGTCTGGGATTAATTAACTATCTGCTTCTCATTTCATCCAGTCTGTCCTTATATTACTTCTGTGGAATATCAGCTTTCCCAAACCGTGACAATGCAACCATTGTCATGCATTTTCTTCATATATGTCGTCAGAGACACATCTTATTACTTTTCCTTACAAAGGGATCCAATGTATTTCAGCACTTCAAATTTAAAAGATGACACTTCCCATCCTTGGACAGACTACGGATATCCAGGTGCCTATCAACACTAGTGATATATCTCGAATCACATAAACAATATTAATGTTCTAAGTTAATGAGCGTGAAGCAGGCCACCAAAAGGATAAATGTACAGTAACTTCACGAAAAAAACCAACATTAACATTTCCTTTCGATTTTGGCCTATCCATGACTGTTGGAATACTTTAGGGTCTTATAACAATACTATTAAAGCACAAAACTGCAGTGAATCTAACATATATACACTGATTCATAAAATCATTTAAAAAGAAAAACAAGTTCCCAATGTTATGGGATACAGTAGCATCCAGCCGTTCATTAAAAAAGTGAAGAATCAAAAATAGGATGTTGCACTTAAAACTCAATGCAAACTTTAAAGCATGCCGACTCAAGACAAATACTTAGCTCAGATATTCAACTTCCATAGCTAATTTACTACTACATTAAGTACTTATTATATTGTACTACATTAAGTAATTATGATCTTGCAAACCGAAATCAGAAGATAAACTGCAAATGGTGTAAAGGAAAACTTGGGATTCTGATTCACAGGGTTGAGAAAATGCAGGCATTTTCTAGATTATGCCAGGCCAGTGGCATTTTCTGGAATTATCCAGAATATTCCGGCATTTTCTGGAATTATCCGGAATATTCCGGCATTTTCTGGCATTATATTTGTGTCGCCTGCAAGTCTACTTAGTTTTTAATATGATTGAGCCTGAATTAACATAGCTGTATACATTGAGTGAATAGGATGGTGACCTTTTTGTACATGAAGTATGCTATACTGACCACAGAAGAAAATGCCGGCCAACCCTTCTTGGGAAATGATACTTTCCAGGTTCTGTGCCCTTGGCTGAATCTAAATCAATCATGATAAGGAATAATTTTCAATCTCACTCTCACAGCCAATAACCAACACACAGCTCTGCTTGCACCACTTTGACTAAAAATAGCTCTTTCAAACTGCATTTCATAAAACTGTCAACATATTTTCTCGATCCATTGCGCTGAAATATTAAACAGCAAATATTATTTGACTGCTGGAAATTCTGCACCATGAAAGTGTCAGAATTTCTTTGCGCAGACAGTAAAATGTTTCGAAGGCAGTCTGCGGAGTATGATGGCAGTTTTCAGCGCACACGACACCCCGTTGCTGTGGTTTTGCTGTTTACAGTACTGACCGGTTATGTACATAGCAGAACGGTGGGTCTCATATGTCGGAAACTATAGTTGTCATAATGGTCCTGCCAGCTTTTGTGTTCGACGGTGAGTAACGAGAAGTGTAGGCTCCATTAATCGTCATACTTCGGGTGTCCATGTCATATTCGGCAATGTTCCGCTTTCTCCGCCTACATAACGTCCCGGGGTCACAGTTGCATCTACCCCTGAATGCACTGCGCAGACTCCGCCGGAAGTTCTTTGACATGAAGCCGTAGATGAGGGGATTGACTGCACTCTGCAGATAGGGCAACAGGTTGATTACAAGCTGCAAGGAGAAAACGAACAAGGAGCATGTCATTTGTGTCATCTTATATAAAACAGAGAATTTATCAGATATTTTTGACTAAAATCAAATCTATAGGTCCTTCTGTTGGCACTTTGGGAATTGCACTCTGACTTTATATAAAAAATCTGGCATTTCTATTATGGAATAAATCATCGTCTCACAGATGTGTGGCTTAATACAGACGGTTTTGCAATTAATAAATCTGGACCTGTTTTCATGGCACCTTCCATTATTTCCGTTTTCATTGTCTTTAATCACACAGTCAAACAACCCGAATGGGATTGTCATAATCTTGAATCTTTTCACTGAGATCTATTCTCATTATTTTACCCATTCAATTTTTAATTTACAGAGGGAGAGGATGGATTGTTCAGATAAGCCTGTTTGAAGTTGAGAATCAGTTACAACGTCATGAATATCTATTCTCCAATCTGTCATTTATCAAATCCTAACAATACATTCATCTCCCCATTTTTGTCTAATGAAGAATGTCAATAACGCAGTCATCCAGGCTGTATCATATAGTATTGCCTTGCAAAATTTTATCAGGATGATTGTAGATTCAATAACCTGCCATACACAGATATACAGCCTCTTTATCCATTATGGTATTAATCACTCGAAAAAAGTTATAACATAGAAGTTCTCTAGCATTTTTATAACGGCCTCAGACCTGACCAAATCTCAGTACATGTCCAAAAATGTGTATCGAATATCATTCTTGAGTGTTATCCAATATGTGTTACAGGCCCAATGTAGCCAATAACTTTCACTCACACACTATGCCATTGAGGATTGTAACTGGGGTGGCTTTAATAGACAGATATCATCGTTCATGTTAAACTGACAATAAAACGCTAATTTTAACAATATCACACATTAATGCAGACGCTTGTCAGGAGACAATTGCCTGGGAAGCACTGTCATTTTTGAGCTGTTTTAATTAAATTCTTGTGTCGTGAAAATATTCTTGGTTGTTTTCTGGTTGGATAGATTATCCACATGTTTTTTTTATCACACATAATGTAATTGGTCTGTGCAAATGTGCAGACAAACAGAAAGAGGCTAAATCACCTGGACAAAGAGAGCCTATAAATATTCAGTCACATCAAAAGTGGTGCTACACAAAGAAGTGTGAACAATTGGCGTCCTATGTTTTTAAACAGCAGGTTCTGTGTGGCTGCTGAATGTATTTCAGTGATGTCCATTTGTATGCAGTTTATTGGACCCTCTATATGTGCTATCGATGAGAGATTGGCTTTAGGTATCTTGTTTACAAATAGTCACAACGCAGATATTTAGCTGCTTTATTACAGAATAATTGTACACTTTAGGTATCTGTGTTTACAAATGGTCACTACCACTACGCAGATATCTAGCTGCTTTACAGACTAGTTGTACACTTCTCGTTTGCATTTGTGTTGACAACATTCTTCATAATCTCGAGAGGTAGTATGGACTATACCAAAAGGACTGAAAAGGCATTTAGCGTGCGTTTGGAGAGTAGCCTCCCTAAGAACTTTTTTTATATTTTTTTTATTAAGAAATCACCAGCTGCAGTATCACACAGGTTGAAATTCATAGAATTTAGAACGATTGTATTCCAGTTGTAATTTTAGATATATGCTTATTTGACACACCTACTCTGGGAGTAAGATGGGCACTTTTATAGTATAACCTAGTGTTAGGACTGGAAATATCCCACTATTGGCATATGAATTATTTTTAGTCGATACCTGGTCTGCACAAATATGTAACATGAACCCCCCTAGCTGTTCGCTTAGTCATTTCATTATTAACCTTCATGAGCGGCAAGATCTTTCCTAATCAAACTGCACTATCCTAGTGATCAATGGCAGAAATACATGAGGTACCGGTATGTCTTTTTTAGCTCTTCCAAACCAATGTATGCTGTACTCTTATCTTGATTAGGAACGTCACTATTTCACATTGTTGGGCTGCCCTCTAATGGATAATCAGGGAGTCAACTTGCCCTAATGGGTGGCATTCAATCTCAATCTAAGCACCATCTCGAGCATTGTAGACAGCTAAGCGGAAGCACCTTGAAAGGATGAGCTCTTCTGTACCTTCAAAGGCGCAATTTGTTAAATAGTTGCATGGAGGCATTTGGCGTAGCAGACCACCACTCAGCGGACAAAAAGGGCACAAAAAAAGAAAAGGGAAAAAAGAGCATTGAATGTACCCTGGCAGCCTATTGTAGTCTCTGCTTCATCTTATTGTAGATAACATATTATTCCCTTTACAAAGTATGGATAGTATTTATCATGTTGTTTGCTGGAGATTGTCCTTTTTCCAGCTTTGTTTTAATGGTTCATGGCCACTGAAAGCCACAAGAAATCACAGTAACTTATCTCTTACCATATATCATTCACTTCGCGATTAGCCTCATCAGTAGAATGAGCTTGAAATGGATGATGCAATATATAAACGCCAAGTGGGAATTGAGCATATCGTTTGCGCTACCAGTAATTACATGAAGGTATTATATTGAGTTAATTTGTGTTTGTTTCGAAAGCATCAAATCTCTAATTAACTCTTTTTCTTGCCTACTCGGTAACATGGGCAAGACAAATTGCCTTCTGTGACTGATTACAGTAGTATATACTTCAGCAGTTTCTCTACCATTTTATTGCAACTTAAAAAATACAGACGAGACTTGAGGAGTCGACAATTGTGTAAACATTTCAGATGTGGCAGCCTTGGCGTCAGAGAAAAGAAATAATCTCTTGCATATCCTGTAGGAATTAAGCTACTAACTGACAGTCTTTTTGCTCATTTCTGAACAAATTGAGCACCAGGGACGCTATACCCCACCAAGTGAAATGGTTAGCATGGAAAAACACATGATTTGTTTATCTTGGTATTACTTGACATTGTAAGAACGTGTTAATGTTTTGTTAATGTCAACACTGCTTTATTCTACACTGCGCAATCCCTCAGATCTGCTAGCAGCTCCATAATCAGTGTCCTGGGAGACTGGAAGTATTTTGCCACCAGCAAATAGATAACTGGATGGAAATTCCTTCCCATAGCAAGGGATAGTTATGTCATGGAGTCTACTCTTGGCTCCATGGTTAAACATTTGTATTGCACGATGTACATGGCCAAATGTGCCACGTGCATTTTCCACGAGAAGGATAAATGCATGGAAAATGCATGGTTTTTGCCTAATTAAAATGAGGTGAAAACCGTGCGTTTTCCATGAGTTTATCCAAACGCATGGAAAACGCACGTAGCGCATTTGGCCATGTACAATCATCAAAAATTGTATATCTTATTTCACTCGATTAATACTTATTCAAACCAAAGATAAGACCACAACCAACTAATTTAACAGGTAATTACTTCGTACATACATCGACCCTATTTTATTCTGATTCAGACAAAGCAAACACCCACTGATGCACCAAATCCATCTCAGTTTACAGCTTTACATCATATCACCAACTCTCTCTGAAATGTAATTTGTGTAGTATCTGTTTGACCTTACACAATGACCACAAAGGTGACAAGGTCAAATTTGGCATTGGAAATATAGGCAACTTTAAGTTATTATTGTGAAGAGGGGTTTTTAATCATTTAGAAAGATTGGGTTAAACGTAGATAGATAGATAGATACATTTTATTAAAGTCTCACTCCTTTTCATATAAATACATAAAAACCGCATATGATAAAAAGACCACGTATTGTAAACTTTTTGTACAGTAGTGCCAAATCCCTATCCTATAATGAATCAGACGTAAGCGTCAAAATCAGTCACCTTCAGATGACGAATACTTACACTGACTGCAAAAGCATCTTTTTTGTGAAGAAAGGCCAGTTCATGACGTTTCAGTATGGTCAGGATGAGCTTTGGTCCCCAACATAGCAAGAAGATGATGATTATGGTCAGCAACATGCGAATAACCTGAAATTGGAAGAAAGAAATTTCTCTTAACACGCATAAAGATACTGTGGGTGCAGTCCAAATACAATTTTACAATTAAGGATCTTACGAATATCAAGTATTACATGGAATTTCTATTTGACGAGATGTTTGTTGTATTATTTGCTATTAGATTTCCTTTGGATACTTTTCCTCGTCAGAGAGGTACCACAGGAAGTGCATTTGGAAGGAGTTAAAGGCAGAAAGGTGTTCTAACGCTTAACCAACAGAAGTCCCTGAAGACACAGGAGCATATCATGTCCCTCTTTCTACGAAATTCCAGCAGCCAGTCTATTTCTACAATAGCCACACGATACAAGCCAAGCATGCAGCTGCTCCATGTCCATTTATACTAATGAAACACTTATTATGTTTGTACCAAGCATTAGCTTTCATGTTATTGATTCAGACAGGTTTAAAGCGAGGAGTTTGTCATCTACACAAGGTCAATGTTTTCCACAGACAAAATGGTTTTTTAGTGGTTGATGTGTTTTCGTTTTTTAAGCACATTGCTTACACTTTCAACGCAATACCAAATTTCACACTCATTCAGAATCATACTCTTATGATTTCCAATTTTCCATCCTCACCCTCTCCTTGTTCTATAGGAGCGCAGACCATTCATGACAGTATTCATGATCACAACAGCATTCACAATTAGCTGCAGATGAAAATTCCTGGTAGGTGATGAAATTGTGCAGGCTTTATCAAGTGACAGTGGTACCATGGGAAAGTATGAATTTGCGAACATGTGGTATGACAACAAGATTCTCTAAAATGCAGTGTCCCACATTAACCAATGTGAATGAGATCAACCGCACTTCAGGAACTGAACAAAGCAGCGAATGCAGTTCAAGGCAATTAAGGAACTAATTGGCCATCATCCTCAAAAATGATTGGTACCATCATCCAATTTACGTCATAGTCCGGTGTCTTTTTGTTTTGCCTGAGATATGGCCCACTTGAAATGTTTCGTCATGGTGGAGGGCTTTGACATGTTATAAATGAGGAAAAAGTCAATTAAGAGCGGGGACTTTAGGGTCTGTGGGACACGTAGTCTCTTGGGACAGACGGAACCAGTTGAGACAGTTGCATTCATTACACCGAACACTCGGCTCAGGGACAAAGGACTGTTACACAAAGCCCAGAATAGGAGCGTGTCGCAACTTTAGCCATATCAGCTACCTCAGATGCCCCAGTCAGACAAGGAGCCTTTTCAACACAATTAGTTTTTTTTCCTCTTCACCATCTGAAGGAGATGGGAGAAAGAGTACACTCGGCGGAATCATATAGTGTGTAAGGTATGTCTGAGATGGGCGGAATCGGTGCAGCCTTTCGTATATGTCGTGCCGAGCTGTCATGTCATTAGTAACCGACCTGCAATTGAGAGCAAATTGGCTCCACATGCAAGAGAGTGGCAGAATCACAAGGACCTGACCCATGGGTCTTACTAATGAGAGACCGTCTTTCATGTGTCTCCACAATAGAGCTCCAGAGCAATTGTGATGAACAGGCCACTTCAGGAAGAGAGTATTCGTCTTCTAGGAGCTCACAACTTGTACAATCGTAATGACATGTCCTTTGGTACTGAGTAGGAGTAGAATTGCTGCTTATTGCACCCACGAGGGGTAAAGCTGGAACAGCTTGTAACAAGTCTTAGTGTCTACAGACACCAGGATTGACCTAACAACAGAAACGTGAGACTAACTGGTGTTGGCTCAGCTGTTTATTACAAAAACGCTGCTTTTAGGCTTATTGTTCTGTTGTCGATGCAGAATGTTCATTGGACAAAATACTAGACAATGAATGATGTAAAGTTTACTGGAACCCATTCTTTGTGGTGCCCTTCAAAAAAACAAACCGTTATCGCTCAAGGTCGTTAGTTTTCCCTTGTAATTCCAATCAAAGGAATCTAATTGTAAACCACGGACATTTCTCTGATTGCTCTTAAGCAGCAAGCTTTCAGGCAAGTGCCAATCAAGCACATTCTCTTTGCTAATGAATGCAGATGAGGTGCTGTCCGTGTCCTCTTAGTTATTACCTCCTTTGTGGTCACTTAGTAGGGCAATCGAATCAAGGAGACATTACAACAGGTGCAAATACGTACTGCTCAATTCTCTATTTTCCACTACTGAGAGATATGTGTGCAGATACCAGCACCAAAATCAGACAACAAGGCAGAAAAATAAAAACCCACATGGAAGGATCTGGAGTAATCTTGGATTTCACACAAGACGTCTCTTGCCGGTTGAATTCTATGAGCAGTCAAACTCAAAAGGTGCTGGAGATAAGAGCAAGTGCCACACAGAAGACCTTTATAGCTGCCTTAATTCTCCCATTTAATCTCTTACACACCACTGAACTTTTTATGGCATCCTCAACCGTCAGTTCTCTGCCCTTTATGCTGGCAAATTCAGTTAGGAGCGTTAAAGCACTTGTCATGAACAGCTGCCTATGGACAATCGACCAAAGGTTCAGGCATTTGGGCCCAATGAAATTAACTAACTGTAGAACCAACAGGTTGGTCTGTTTCTCAGGTCAGAAAGAGCATATTTTGGCAAAATCACGTTATCATTTTTACGTAATCAACTTAGGATGTGTCGCTTGGATCAAATGACATTACTTAATTGTAGGCCTTGAGGCTGTTATGGGAAGACCTATTCATATGTCTGGCTGATAAAGCCTTGCAAAAGCAAACAGGTTATTACCAACATGACATACAATAAATGAATACTTGATATCTGGCCCTTCTCGGATTCTTTTGGAACTGAAGCGAAGAAAATTCCAACAAGAAAATAATGTAGAAGAAAGTCAGGTAAACCGAGAGAATCGATGTGGCAGAACAAACTAACATATATAGAGTTCAAATTAAATCAGGGAGGAACAGAATTCAGGATGCACGTGAGTCACTGGCCAAATTTATTAATTTTGGAGTGATTGTCCTGTGGCAAATTACAAATGATAAACATTTATTAACGCATCTACCACACTGTAAGGTCTGAAGACTTTAAAGGTTGTTGATCGGAAAAACCGATGCCATACAATTGCACTGCTGCCCCTTTTAACCCAATAAGGCCCGGTGTGAAAAGAGGGAATGTTTCAATTTGAAGGTTGAATGGAGGTCAAAAAGGGTGTGGTCACTTGCCTGCTTCCTTGCTTCTCTGACCTCTGCGCTCTGGTCCTTCACCGCTTGGCGGATGACGCTTCTACCAGCAGAGTGGGCAGGAGTTCCGGTGATCCCATGTGCTGGCAAAGCGGTCGAGAATGAGCTGTTTCCTGTAAGCCGCTGTCTACTTTCGTCATCTCTGTAGCAAGAATAGCATTGCAATAAATCAGAGTAGATTAATTGTTCACAATATGAGAGAAAAAACTATTAGGGATATATAAGCAGTCCAAATTGCTCTGAAAATGCAATAATACCTATGTCAATAAGATTATTTCAAGCTACCTTTTTTTCTTACAACCGAAAGCTTTTAGTCAAGTTGCAGCCATCAACCACAAAATACTCCATGTTTAATATCTTAAATGCTGCCATTTGAGTCCAAAGCAATTGTGTGTGTAATATCACATTCCTGTATTTATAATAGAGAATAATGAGTAGTTAATAAAAGTGTTTCTATTATGGTATGGGGTTTTCAATTGAGGCAATTAATTTAGAAAGTTACAGCTAGATATGGCTGGGCGTGGCTGATTGTTCTTGACTAAGTTCAGCTTTTTTTATGAGTGGTACTGTAAGGCTTAGCCCTCATGTCATCCAAAGTGTGTAATTAAGATATATTGGTGTCTTTTTCTCTAATTTGACAGATGGAGCACTTCCATGATATTAACACAACAATTAACCCATTTCCAACTGCAAAAATTGTGCACAATATTGACCAAAAGTGTCTTGTTGGAGCTGTCAGACTTCTCTTCAGCACATGTATTGATGTGGCAGACCTTAAGTGACAAGCTTGTCATTTCTCCCTTATTGAATCATGCTAATTAGCTAGATTTCAATGTGCAAGTTTCTTTGGTGGAGCTATAATGGAAATGTGCTGTCAGCATGTTTGTGGTCAATACATTTTGCAGTATAGAGTGCAGATTTACAGCTTGGAATATGGAGCTTAGAAAACAGGCGACAGTGATTAAGAGGCAATGCTGATAGACTTGAATGGTTTGTTTGCAAAATACATGCATTCTGAAGTGTCTGTCTGGCAACTTTGGCGAACTCATTACAGCAGGCCAGAGTTGTGTAGATAATTCTGATGCAGAAATGGCATCAGCTGACAGTATTGATGTAATCTTATCTGGTTCTGACATCAATTATGCGCCATACATTAGTGGTTGCCCACACTGTCTCCTGTTGACCTCGAGGCGATCATGAGAAGTCCATATGAAAAGCAAGCAATCCGCACCATCACAATTGAGAGGCACAGATGTAAGTGATATGGGGGCATTTCGTGCTGCTTTTCAATATCAGCAGTGACCAAAATCACTTCAGCGCCAGGGCTGCTCCAAATTTACATTTCTTGTCCATCGCAATCTCTTGCTTCCTCCAAAGATGTTGTGAAACTCTCTCAAAAAATTAAAAAATACCTTGCTCTATATTACAAATTGAATTGTGTAAACAGTAATTTGCTATGCATTACAGATGCCTAAGATTTCATCATTTCCTGGAAGATCTGGGAATCTTTACCCTATACCTTCAAACAAACTACAAGATTGTCCTCTTCTATGAAATGAAAATTGTTTGACACACAACTGTAAACCATATAATATATTCTCTACCTTCATAAAGTAGTTTTAAAAACATAAATTACAAAATATGTATACAAAAGAAACGCCCTGTTTATCACTGTGTCGTTCCTCTCAAAGCACAGCTACCTAATTATGGACATTCTTTTTTTAGTTTACCTTGTTAAACAAAATGATTGGTATGTAGGCGAAAGGCTGAGTATAGACTTTTTAGAAATTTGCTCTTAAAAACACAAGAGAAATGGATTCATAATTTTTCGGAATTGCCTACTTGTCAGAACAAAATTGCGCAAACTCAGCTCATGAACATCTAATTATTCTGTAATTTCATTGTTAGACCTTTAATACCATAAGCCAGCCTATTGACCATAAGAGAAATTGATTAATTACAAGTACATAATTAGGTGGCTGGGCTGTGAGGTGACGACACACAGCTTTAGTCTGACTGGCTGTTATCCATCTCACAGACAACTAAAATTGCTGTGACTAAAGTGGACTCATAACTCTTCTCGTTTTTAAAATTTTTTCTGAATATTCAAATTGTTTTTATCATGCATTTTACTTTCTTGTTATTTTATACAGTGCATTCAGTTGCCCATGGAATGCCCTTTAAGCAATAAGGTTATTATCAATATCAAATATTATTTGTATGAGAAGTTATAAATATTTGTGCATCTTCGATTAACCGGTACATGTCAAGCCCAATACACATGGATGGATTTCTGTACTGTGTGAATGCATCAGCAACTGGGATTTTATGACTTGCAACTCAGTCGCTGAATATCAAGCACTGCTTGATATTGAGCAACTGAGGTGCCCAGCGATTTTGGGCAATTTGGCCGTGTGTATCGACCAGCAACTGAGTTGCTGGAATCTGACCAATGGGGTATTAAGAAAATGACCTGACGCCTTCTGTATTATAATGAGATAAACATCGCACATGGCCACATACTACAGCAGGGGGTAACCACTGAGTCGCCAGAGACCTGTCGTGGTACAAGTTCCCAAAATCAACACAAGGGTATTATCGGAGGGCAACACCAGATGGCTTCCGGTTTTATGTTTTTTGGTAAGAAGTTAAGAATTAGCTGAATCATCATTGGATATGGACTACTTTAGGGCCTAGGCTAAATGAAGACAGGTAGAAAAATATAAATTAAACTGATTTAGAATGAATTGTGGGTGATCAAACATTTAAACCAAATTTCAAAATTATTTATCATTATCATTATCATCATTTTGTCTTTCTTTAGTTACTGTTTGTCCTGCCCTACTGGAGAGACTCATCATTCAGCCTTTTTCGCTGCTTATATTCTACTTTAGAGCTATGTGGTACATTAGTTCTTTCTTTTTTTAGTACAAAACTATGTAAATTAGTAAATTTGCATATTATACTAAAATAAGGTTACAATATTTTGACAAGAAAATTGCATCCAATGTCTTCTCAATAATGATAATAAGATATCTTTAGTAGGTGAATCAATCTTCGCAAGATAAACAAGGATAATCTTGTAGACTAGATTTACAACTCTCCCAAAGCAAGGTAATGGTTTAATCAAATTTTCCTTGCCACACTTTCGTTTTTGGAAAAAGGGTGTCGAAAATCGCTGCGTTGAAAATTGCTGAGTGAGATAATCAATTAAAGTAATTAAATTCCGCCCTGATCAAATGCGGTTAAAGCAAAGGCAGGAGCCATGCCTTCGGGGCGAAAAAACAGGGTTAGACTATTCAGCATGGGGTGTTCTGCTTCTGTAGCGCATGTGAGCAAATTTTATATCAAACATGGCAGACTGATAACACGCCGAATCAAGCATGCAACAGGTTGGTCAGCCTTAACAAACATTTAATATTATATTAGACTACATGCTTTTTGTGTACATGCCAATCAGTCTTATATTTTTGGCGGTTGGTGTATCTAAGTAAAAATACGCATAGAAAGCGTGTAATTTAAAAAAGAGTACGATATTTGATATACAATTAATTAAAGTATTGAAATATTACCTGCTTCCGTGGGTCATCTTGGCAAGTTGCTTGGTGCTCAGCCAGAGCACGTGAATAACGATTGCGTAACAGTAACCCATGACAACGAGCGGAAGTAGAAACATGATGAGGAGTTGGTACCAGGCGAAGGCCACTCGCTCGGTGTTGTTGCGGAAGTTATTATCCCAGCATTCCTGGCGAATCTCGTAAGAAACGTTGTTGTAGAAGAGAGTCGTATCAGTGGTCTGCAAAAGAAATCATGCTTTGTCTTGGAACAGGAGTTTACAGCATTTTCTCTTCAACTCTTTTGTTTAGGCACATTCGTCAAAAAGTGTCCTAAGATATCAGCTTCCCAACATTATTACTGTTACATATGCATTAATTTATAGTAATCATTCTCTTTAAAATCTTTTCTCTTTTCTCCCGTCGCCCCCCACAATCACTCTGCGCTTAAAATAGAGTAAAAGGCCTATGTGAAAACTTCTGATTTTATTCTTGTTATTGTTATTGCAGGTGGCCCTTGTGACAGCGACACTGCAGTGTCTTAACATGGGTCTCATTTTTAGACATTTTATAATTTTTCCTGGCCTGCATGTACATAAAATTGTATTTATATATATGGTCAAATAAAACATATTCTCTCTCTCTCTCTCTCTCTGTCGTCAGCATACATAAAGACCTATACATAGCGAATTGTAGGGGCAATAGTACAGCTGTATACATAAGTAATGGGACAAGACAGGAAAGAGGCTGAAAAAGTATACAGGACAAAATAAAGAGCAAAGTATAGGAAATGGGGAGATGTGTGAGAAAATCCTTTCCCAGTGGCCCAGAATTTTAATAAAATATATATGATGGGAAAAGATACAATAATGGAAACCTACATCAACATGAGTAGTGGCTTGTCCTTTCCAAAAGAATTTTCAAATGAATAATCTTACACTTTTCTTGCAAAACCACAAATAAGGGAATACCACGAGTGAATGGATTAGAGGCCATGGCAACATCATTGGGTGCGAGCAAAGCAGAGGTCCTGCATCAACGTTTTACTACCCATTACTCGGGCCATTACCACAAGGAAGAGCAACTTTTTATCCCTGTTTCAGTGTTTCTTTTCCTTTAATAACTTTTTCATGAGGATAAAAAAAATATCTA
Source organism: Alitta virens (assembly GCA_932294295.1). Classification (NCBI taxonomy): domain Eukaryota; kingdom Metazoa; phylum Annelida; class Polychaeta; order Phyllodocida; family Nereididae; genus Alitta; species Alitta virens. Next base: position 29,456,055 of record OW028573.1, on the reverse strand, counting down.
AAGTCTGTAGTAGAAATTCCTCACTACAATACACAAACATACACAAGTTATACGGCTGCCATCTTGGTTATCCCACTGTCGTCAAGGTAAGTCCTACAGGCTGACTTAAAATAAAACCTCAGTCCGATCATAAGTGATTTTAAATTAGGGGAAAATATTATTTGTCAATAGCGATAATAATCCATTGTGAGAGATATAATCATCCTACTTTGGAAATCAATAGTTTCTGATCTTTCTGATTTGGCCATCATATCAACCATGCGTGATAATGTACGGTGTTTGTCAAGGTCATCCAATGTCTCTTGTGGTCTCTAGGGCCATGGCTGTCAATTCTTGTCCTTGCTGATAAGACGACAGCACGCTTGTTTATTAATGGTCAATGTCAACCCTTCTTACTGATTAGATGACCACAGACTCACGTTCGCTGCACAAGACCTCAGTATGATCGTAGTCAACAAGTACAACAAGTACTACAATGTTGGCTTTTCCTGGCCATACACCAAGGAAACTGAACTGAATTGAATTTTTCCCGGTCACTATTTTTCTATGAGCTAAAACCAGTAGGAAACAAGAATGTTAGACAGAAGAAATTAAAAATAAAACAGACAGAAGAAAGGCCACCCTTTAAAAATTAGATTTACTGCAAAAACTATAAATATTGCACATTTGAAATTCGAAAAAAATTAAACGAAGCACAGATGTAGTGCCTATTCATCCTCGTAGTATTAAAAAAGACACTAAACGCACCTAATCACTTATATCTAAAGGGCATTCTCACTTTCAGGGACGGATGACCAAACATTTTCACTCTTGCTTATCCTTGTTCACACGTAAGTCAATCGCTGAGCGTTTTACGGATACTCCTGCTAATTTGTAGCAAGGTCATAGTCCCTCCAAATCATCCATGACCATCCAAGGAGAGGGCAACAATTTTTAAACGTGATTAAAAATTTGGCGGACGTTCTACGAGTAAATTATCTATATTATTATGGGTATCAATCAGGTATTACTCGAGACTCACTCAGGACTAGCTTGGGAGTCAGTCGGCGAGCATTCTACGTACATTCTACGTGCATCCGTGGCCATTTGCAGCCATTCGTGCTAACTCGCGGGTACGCAGGGGAGGCTGTCCATCCATGTATACTCGCCACCCACTCGTGTCCACTCTTGCACAGCTCGTGGAATGCTCGGGGGACCTCCGTGGCCCGCCCGTCGTCCTCTGTCAGCACTGGCACCGTACCCATCCATAGCCCTCTCCTCCTTCACTCGTGGACCACTCGCAGAGAGGCCGAAAGACGTCAGCCAAGCGGTCGTAGGGAACCCCATTAAAGTCATTACTGGCTTCTCCGTGACCAGCCCGTCGTACTCCCGCCGAGCGACTGACAACCGTCCGCTGAGCGGTCGACGGGCGTTTGCGAAGCGGTCAATAGATGTCCCTCGAACGCTCGTCGAAAGAATTTATGCATGATTAACAGAGCGTAGAGTGAGCAAGTATTGTCCCTTTTTGACATCCGTGGTCACTCGTCTCTCTTACTAGTGATAATGTGAACTGGGTTTAACGCTTGAATGTTTTTGCTCCAATATGCCATTATATAGCAGAGATGATTTGAATATTTTATTTATAAGGAAGGAACGTCTGATCTTTAATCAGGATAAACTAATTTTCTACAGGATATTTTATTCTAGAACCTGTTGAAAACTCATTAAAAAATGTTGATCAGCTGCATGCTGTCAATCATATATTATACGAGTGTTTACTAGGTAACTGAGCTGTGGAGGAAATTGCTATGGCAACCAAGAGTTACATATATTTAGGTAGCACCTGCCACCTGTTTTTTCTATTCAAGCAAGAATTTCTTGCTCAAAACAAACGTTCATAATTTTACACCAAATTCTGTTATTGGATCATGTGTTCTCAGAAACCTACTTGTAAAAAAAAGTTCAGATATTTTTCAATAAAAAACTGTTAGCAAAGCATGTTGAATGACAATGTTGTGTGAACCTTGAAAAGTGATTAATGTTTGGCCAGAGGGATAACTACACATTCTGATTGGTCACAGAATCATGCCTATCATCAATGCCATCCTTTTTCTAAAAAAGAAATAATAATAATAATAATAAAAAATACAGGCGAAGTCTCACACCAAAATGCGTACATGACACGCCAGAGTTACATTAATGCCAATTTTCCCCTTTAGCAATTGCTGTTATAAATCTGATTATTATCAGATCACATTGCCATTTCAAGTGGATAAACAGTTTTTTTTAATGTTACGAATATATGAAGTTATGGAGTATATACATGCAATTGAAATTATATAAAACCCTTTATTAAAATATATGGAGGACCATACCTTTAGAATGCAATGAAATATTTAAAAAAAGAAGAAGGAGCAACTAGAAAAGGAGAAGAGGAACTAATATGTATACTAACTTTCCTGTACATCATGTCATTAATTACTATTTCGTGTACATAAGAGACCCACAGTTACTGTGCATACATGTTAGGATTGCAATAGTTGCTTTTTAATTCCCAAAATATCTGCCACTGACACATAATAAAACATTATGGAGTGTAGTTTGTGAGCTATCAGACTGACTTGTTTGTTTCTCAGTTGCCTGAGCTGACCACCTCAAGGGTTACAGAAATAAACAGCATAACATTTTGACTACCCTCTGGAATTGTTGCTCTCACTCAAGACTTTGTTTCTCTTATACGCTGAGTGGACAACAATAACAATGGACAAGATGGATTATGTAGCTGACTGAACCAGGGGCTAGACTAAGCAACCAAAAATAAAAAATAAATACAGAGGGATCCAATATTTAGACCATCCCACAGCTACATAATTAAGACCCCCTCACATTTAGTGTACCAACTTTTGAACATTACACTGCATATATTAATTAATATATTAAGTATTCCTGTAATTTTAATTGTTCAATCCATGATAAACGTGAGAAAGCTATACAATTTTTTTTATGTATTATTAGTTTCAATTCCATTAAAGTTTTTCAAATAATATATTGAATATATAATTTCCAATATTTAATTTATTCACAATTCGCAGTTACAATTTAAAAAAAGCTATGGCGGCGTATGTGGCCTCGATAAATAAGTAACAGGGATACGTTTTTTTTTTAAAGTCTGGCTTGTTGGTTGCACTCAGTGAAAGGTTTATTTTTAAAAAGTCTCAAAGGTTAGCTGCTTTGACTTATTTTCTGCTGAAAGACAAATGAAGTTGATGTATAACAGTGATGATATCCTCGAAATAGGGGGTTGAAAGAGGTGGTGTACTTTTTGACCTTTTAAAAGGTTTTGTGTTGTCAAATCTGATGGATTTTATATTATATTTTGACAATTAATGTTGACGCTATTGGGCATTACTAAGTTTCCCAAATTTTGGTAGGCAGTGTATATTATAATTATATATGTAAATTTCCCTCATTTATATGATCGATCTAATTACATTAGTTACATAGCAGTACATGGCACATTCATATCAGGTGAACAGTATTTCATCGTAATTAGTGCGAAATAAGAGACCTCCCCGGAGCTCATTGGCAGTGATCAGTTTTGTACTCCCAACTGCACTTAGAAATGATGTCGCCAGATCCCAACCTTACCTACTTGGGTGTCCATATACTACTTCATAATCTTGACAGTAATTGTACATAAATGACATCCACTGATGCTTTAAGTGACACAACACCAAACCTCCATTTTATCTCAATCCATCATCAGTAATTTGATGTCTTTATGCATTAGGATTATTACATCGTTATCGTCTTTAACTATAAAAAGTCGTGATATTTGTCTTTACTGCTTCCCATGCATATATAATAAAGACATCTGTTAGATCTAGATTGAGATTGTTTTATGAAAAGTTCCAACTCCACACTCCTAAGCATGTAACATGTTTAATGAGTTTGACGAACTTTGAATATTAGCTTTCTTTGGCTTTTACAAAATCTTAGGAAGAATTAGGTGGAAGGCTTAGGTTGCATGAAGGAAATAATAGAGTTAGGCTGACAAATTATTTCAACAAGTTGGAAATCACGACTTCTTCATAAATCTTCACATGTTGACCTTATTCCAGGATGCATCCCAATTAGCTGCACAGAATGGCTTTGTTATTGACACGTCATGTAATCAGGTGTAGACATGCCAGAATTATAATTCTGATGATGAGTTGAACAATATCCAGAAGTTTACGCTCAATTTCAACGCCTGATATGATATAATCATCCAGTAAAATCATCAGTCTTTGAATAGAATGGTCATTCCCCGAAATACTTAACAAAATAGATGAAAGTCACTTTTTGGACCGTTCCCCATAGTGGGCCAAAAGAGCAATTACGAAAGATGATAATTTGATAATGAATAAAACAAACACGAGGGACACTTTAATATACTCACCATAATATGAAGCATGGGTGAGCACAACAGCAGCGCCACCAACCAAACAATCAGAATGACCTTGATCGTGTTTCCCAAGGTGAACCATGACCTTGTCTTCATGGGGTGGACGATAACAACATACCTGGAAATAAAGCGAAATGCTATAAAGAAACGCCATTATGTTGCTGCACAGACAATAACTCAATGTTGAGGATATAATAAATGAACTTAAATTTATGGAACTAACCAACATGCGTTATTGCAAAAGGTTCACTGAAAAACAACAACAAAATACTTAAAAAAAAAAGAAAAAGATAAAAAGAAGCACAATTCCTATTTTTCATCTTTCCTCTGGTAACTGGTTTTGTTGTCAACAGTTTGCTTGGACAGTTGGGACAAGTGTTTCAGTCAGTTGGGCATAACATGCTGCTTAGGAGCACCCAGAGGTCAATGACCTTCTATTGATAAGGACACAGCTGGACTCCTAATCGATCTCTTAGTCACTTGCCATGCATTCCAGTCACAGAAACATTGTGTCAAACTGACCTGAGGTCACTGGCTGCTGTAAGTTGGAGTCCAGTAACCACATACCTAATTCCATTTTCAGGCTATTGGAGTCACATGAAACTGGTTGGCATCAAGAAAGCTGGTGCATAGGAGTATGAATCTACCTCGATCTTAGTGGTGGTAATATATTTTATATTTGATGCCTCGATGTCTATTTCTCTAGCCCTGATTATAACGGATTTACTTAAATATTAAATCACAAGAGATGTTCTATCCACAGGAGGTGCACGTCAGATTATGTATCAAGGTGCTATGATTTGGAATTCTTTACCTGTTGAATTACAAGAAGTAGATGAATTAGATACGTTCAAAGATTTATTAAGATGTTGCAGTTCCCTGGAAAGTTGTAATTGTGGATCATGCATAATATGTCAGCAAAATAGTTTATGATCATTGTATAGTTCAGTCATAATCTCTTTCAAATCATCTGTATATATATTTTCATTTTGTTATTGCTATTTTATCAGTCGGCTATAAGCTTTATAGCTTATGTTCTATTGTTTGTTTTACACCGACTATAAATAAAGTTTTATCTTTTCTTATCTTATCTTAACAAGAATGTGCAGAAAAAAATGACGAAACATTGGACAAGGGTTCAAACAAGAGTTGTATTTTTGGCTTTTACTGCACAGAACCAGAAGAGCGATGTGCATGCAAATAAGATGCAACAGGCTGTAGTTTATGTTATCCTGCCATCCATGTTATGGTAAAAAAAACTGGCCTAACTGTCATCCATGTTTGGTGATGCTTGCCGCCTGGCCTATGTCCAGCACACTTGGCATATTCAACTACACTTGTCATAATCCATGGATTGGTCAGAGCAATAAATCAGCCATGTACTGCTCATTACAGCGTGTTGCCTTATTTTACTTACATGAAGAAGATGTATGTACTTAACATACACAGTCGTAAGACAATACTGCAGAATAAAATTGCTGTTTACATAAACGTACGATTCGGGATTTGTGCTCTGACAGTCCCTGCCAACCCATCATCACTCAGTCCATGTTTCTTGGAAAACAAATGAACAATAGCTAACAACATATCCAAAATGGTGTTCCCGAAAAGGAAATAACGTAACAGAGGTTTCTGGGGAAGAATGACAGAATGCCTCAGATTGGCAAATAACATAATAGATGTTTCTGGGGAAGGACAGCAGAATGGCAGCAGCAAATAAGGGGAAACAAACTACCTCGCTTAGCCAAATATAAATAATTGCCTATTTGAGGCAAACAAAACAGAAAGTTGGAGATAGATGAAAATTTTGAGCACTCTGTTAATATATACTTACGAACACAGCACAATAGTGGGTAATAATTATATCCTTTATAGTCGGTAGTTAACTAACATTTTGTTGCTTAAATCCATCCGCTGAAGAACTAACTTATACTCCATTAAGACATATATATCTAAAAAGTTTTGATTTTTTTATCTGTCTTACTGCACTTATTACCAAAGAAATTTAAACACTTTGGTAGGAGACCCTATTTTTTTTTGTTGGTTATATTCCTCTAGGAACAATAGGAAAGCCATTATGGTGGAGTATAACAGTGGTTATACTCAACCACGTGACCTTTTCCATTGTTCTGTTGCGGGATATAACCAACGAAAATGTTAGTTAACTCCCTCCTGAGAGCCAACTGAACTGTTATGCGTAATAAAGGCATTAAAAATAAACAAACAATCAAACAAATTAGTAAATAAATATGCCTAATGGAGTATCAGTTAATTATATCCCTCATAGTCGGGAGTTAACTAACACCTAAATAAATCAAAAATTTTTGGGCAGAAATATGGATTTGGTCGTGGTATAGCTCAATAATTTTATGTTATGAAAAGGAATGTAAACATATTGCAAAACAGATTTCTGTGGACTGTGTGTACTTTTTCTCTTGTTTAGTGTTGAGTATATAATTACAGTTATCTGCTTTCTGTGTTGTTACTTCAACAACTGTAAAGATACTTTTCTTAGAACTGTAAGATGTCTCATATTCGAGGACCAAAAACAAAAGACAACATCACTATTTTTTAAGATTTCTTGGAAAAGTTGGATTCCACTTTTGTACATTTCCCATAAAAGCAAAACAGATAAGCGAAATTACAAGATGAAACACAGAATGTAGTTTCTGATAATATCCCTGATAGGCACACTCTGACTGTTGTCTTCCAGACTGCCATCAGATGTATGGGGAACTACATTACAAACTCATTTGTCTCAGCTAATGAGATCATTCATATTATCCAATAGATCATTTGATGGAGTGAGCATTATTTATCAATGTTACCCTTGCCTTAGGGGTGACACAGGGAGTAATAATTCCTATGAATTTTATGCATGTAGTATACATCTCCTCCACTAAATATATTGACAACAATTTTATATTGAATATGCAAATCATTTTGGCCATTGTATGTTGTTATTTACTAGCCATACAGAACTTTCAACTAATATAACAGCTACTTGGAGTAAGATACAACTACAGCTGGTTCTAAATGAAATACAATACACCAGCACAGTGCCACACACTGTAACTCGTGCTATTGCTCACACATAAGCCCTGAAATCAAACGTCAACAGTGCAGATGTCCCAGGAATTTACAAAGATATTTCATATATTTATCATAATGGTACTTTATTAAGTTCCATCAGAGAGCCATGGCCTGATTGTCTTGGTTTAGCGACCAGAACCAGGAATCCAGGATGTTTAAGTAATCTCCCAAAACTGAAAGTAACATATACTGGTTTTACTGTGGAAAGGGCTTGTACATTTTAATAGATAACCCTAAAGTTAGGTATCTGAGATCAGATGTTTCATTAAACATTTATATATATATAAAACCGTGGTGAAGGGATGCAACTATCTCTCATCAGTCTTTGTTTGGCTTGAAGCATAGTGTGATTAGTTTCTTGTTTGCCTTGGTGAAGTTGTGCAACTGATAGTTAGTGCATCAATGTTGCCATACACTGCACAATCATGTGGTTATTTGCTCGAATCAAACTGCACAGGTCTACTTTCATTGTTAGAGATCTATGCAAGAAGGTTTGCTGTCTTTGAAGTCAGCATTTTGCCACTTTCTATGATATCTCAAGTGATGGGCTATGGGATTTTGAGGCAAGATGCAAAGCAGAAGTGTCTGTTTGCTTGTCATACCAATGAAATCTGAACTGGTTATGTTGGGACAGCATTATAATTTATGGATGCAGTGCAACATATCAAACAGAGCTACAGAAGCCAATTGCAGAAAAGCTCCTCTGGCATTGGAGGTATTGGTTACTTCCTGACAAGCTTTCCTCGTGCCTCAAAGAAACCAACGTCGGCTCTCTGCATCTCTGTTCATCCAAGCTGCAACTGTCAATCAATGACTGTTACATCAGAGGTTTCAAATTTTCATTACATTGCAGAGGAGTAACTTTTGAAGATGGAAATACACACTCAGAACTATACAACAATACAACTCTCTATTATCGCCCAACTCTATATTCTCAGAAACATTGTGTGGGCTTTACATAAGTGAAGTGTAAGCCTATTTTTGGTGTTTTAATGTGAATAACAAGTATGAAAATCGGGTAAAATTGTTATTACCGATACTAAATATTTTAACAAATATTTTGACTGCATCCCACAAGAATTTAAGCAAGAGAAAACAATGCATGTTTTGATTCGTTGGATATTTCTGTGCTTCCCAATTCCTTATATAGGAATTCAGAGTATAGACATCTTTTTTTCTACTTATCTGAAGCAATAAAACGGCCCAAGCAACTTAGCATAAGCTAATCGACTAAACAAAGGTTGGTGTTTTTCATGTGTACGAAATTAGCTTCCTATTGTCTGGATATTGAAAGATGTCTGTCCTACGTATATTTTTATTTTCCTTCCCTATAAGCTGTTACAAATAAGGATTCTAGCCCACGTAAGAAGATTTGTGACTTTTTGGAGAGGCTTCAAACAAAGTGTAAAATATAACAAAAGTTTCCAAAAAGAGCTTAGGCAATACATCACAACTAAACGCAAGAATATCAATTTTATCCAAAAATACTGTACGTAGAAAAGAGAAAATAATGAAATACTGATGCAGAAATAGAAACTGATTTTAAGCAAACGGGATTAAGCAGTAAATTTAGCAACCTACAGATTGCAGAAGGAATTGCTCTGACAGGCCAGACAGGTCAGTGAAAAGTAACACCTATTACCATCTAATTAGTGCTTCTCCGGGACTGTCTAGCAGTTCTAGGAGTATTTGATGGTCGTACTAAGGATGCCCTTGGCGAGCAATTGCACGTGAAGCCAGAGGCCCAAGGTATTTGGTAAGAACCTAATATGTAAGCCTCAGGGTGACATTCGCGACAATTTCATTGAAAGTCGTGAAGTTGTAAGAATGTGCAGAGAGCAGCTAGACCTCTGCCTTTAAATTACAGCCCGCTCAGCATTAGAGAGGGTGGGGGCATAAGCGCAATTGGAATCCAACCACTGGGTCCCTGGTTCAATTCCCAGTCGAGCCTAGTTGGATGGCTGTTTCATTCAAAATTTCATTGCCATGGTCCCTGCCTGTCCTACGTAGCCCAACAGGTGCAGAACTACAGGACGTATAGCTCTAATCCACCCACCCACCCACCCTCACAATCAAGACTACCTTGCAAATTAGACATGTACATTTAGACTGATTGTGTTCTTCGAAATGTGGTTGTTAATAGTGATTTTCCACTGCATTTGGAATAACGATGTTTTTAAGATGATAGTTGGGCCCAGTACATCTCTCTCCTTATTCCAGTATAAATCTGTATGGGTAATGCATCAACACGCTCGTCTTGTAGGTGCATTAAATCAACAAAATTCTCTGAAGGGTGTTAAACAGGGGGTCCTTTTTGGTGCTTTGTGACTATGACTGCAAAAATTCTTTAATAAGAGCCTTGGAGGGCATACACAAATATCTAGTCATCCACTCATTCATTCTCTTTGGTTCATACGATCCACAGAGACTCCAGAGTAGCGGATTAGGACAATATTTGTTGTAGCAGGGGCTGTGTATACCTTAGGCTCACGTAAACAGCCTTATGTGTTTAATATACTTCACAAGACAACAGTCTCCATCTCTCCAGGGGGAGTCAGATATAGTATCACTTGGTCTAAGCAGGCCACAGGCAAGCAGATGCATCACAGCAGTGTGTATACATAGTATCAAGAATATGCTGGAGGTCTTTTTTTAACATCAGTGAAGAGGGTACAAAGGTGTAATATATGTTTAATATTTTATGCTTGTGTGTGGTTTATTTTTCAGTCTAACAGATTACTGAGAGGTGAAACAGTGGCCAGGGCTTTTGCCTGCCTCTCCCATAGTCTGGAGGCCAGTCAAGGTAACTTTACACTAACAAAATCACACTTCACCTGCCCTTTGGGGACCAGCAGTCAGAAATTATGGTTAGGATGTCTCCCATGGTGCATGGCTGCGAACTACAGTACCCAGTATTGTCTTTTGTGTTGCTCAAATGTCGTTGTATTTTTTTCAATACTGTTGGTCTGAAGCTATGTCAAGTTATTCATGAAGGGTGCCTGGACCAGGATTCGAACCCTTGAACTGCAGCAGAGCTGGCCAGGTCTTAGCGGCTTAACCACTAGGCAGCTGTACTGTATTATCTCTGTGCTATTTGTCTAGAGATAGCTCATATTACCGTCTACCAGAGGTAGACATAACAATAACATGACAAGATAGTTCAAAACACTGCCACTTTCACTTCCCATGTGACTGACATCTAGCTCAGATGGAGCTCATGAAGAGCTCCTTAGCATAACAGGGATTCAAACCTCGGAGCTTCAGTGGAGTTGGTCAATGATAACTGGCTGATGCCTCTACCACTAGGCCACCAAGCTAGTCATTGTGTCTTTGATGAAAACTTTTGACATCAACATCTCACCATAAGGTTAATAAACATGTATAGACTAAAACAACATATACTGCATTTCCAACTCAGCAAGGAAAGTAAAGAATTCTACCCATTTACCAGCAATCTGGTCAGCTTTAAGCAGGTTGAGCTCAAAGGGGAACTAACCCCTTTTGCACTTTACCTCTCAGATGTTAGCTTGGGTCCATAAAAACACATCCACGCTTTGCATAATTTGTTAATATGCACTGGTAATGAAATATCCTGCATTTATTAGCTCCGTGTTGTGAACTACGGAGGCCGCCATTTTTTACTTTTGTGGTGTTTTGCACTGACCGGAAATACGTCACTGTTGTACTAGGTCTTAGCATGGAGTCACTAGAGTGGTCTTAGCCAATGACAGCCAAGTATTCTGGAGGCTGGACATTGCAATTCTGGTGAGAACAACTGTTAGCTTTAGATACAGGTGTTAATTGCAGTTTCAGAGCAGTTCTTACAGAGTGTCAAGTTTTGCCATTGAACTATTTGAGACAATGCAATTAGTGAGAGAGAGAATTTATTAGACCAAATTAAATAAACAAACAAAAGCAGCAAATTACAAGGAACAACAATAAGCAGTAAATACATATAATCTCTTTATCTTTGGTAATGAAAATAAAAAATAATAATAAAATACATTTATATATAAATAACAAGATCTAAATATAGAAATAATGATAAGATGAAAATGAAAGTATGGCAAACAAATTGCACATTTAATAAAAAGTTTACAACAGGGAGTGCTTAATTGTGATTGTGACATCAACTATATTCTGTGTATGAAATTATGTACTGGGTGGTACTGGATGGTCTCACAGATTTCAAAGCAGCCAGCAGAATTAACAATATAAAACAGACACAGCTATCAATTATCTTGCTATGTAATACAACTACTGAATGTTTGGGTAACTGAGTACTAATTAAATGAATTTTTTAGTAATTTAGAGCAGTTTACATTATATTAGACTTCAGCATTGTATGCAAAAAATGTATTATGTTGCCAAATAAATCTATCTATCATTCGTCCACTGTTTATTAGTGAAGCTTTAAAAAAATAGTGTATTGGACAAAGTTTTGTTGAAAATGAGTTTTTGATATTTATATTTTATTTTAAACTGGTAGGCCTATATTGATAATTAATATATATTATTCTTAGTAAAGAAGGAGATGCTGCCCTTAAAACATCCCCACTAACCCTATATATACACTAAATATAGATACTACGAAATATATTTATCCTATAAATAATACTACTAATGCCTATATGCCTATTCTTAGATACAAATTGCTCATTGCAATCAATACAATAATTAGCTATAATTATGCTGTATTCCCAAAACATTGCAATTAACACCCTTTATGTTGTTGTTTTATCTGTTCTGGTTATAATTGGAACAATGTAACAGCTTGTAATCAACAGGATTATGAATTGATTTGTATTGGCTGAATGCATATATGGCCTTGACATAGTACATAAGTGACGTCACTGTCTTGCGTGCCATGTACAAAAATGGCGGCCCCCAGCATGTTGGCGGTTGGTGTAAATTGCACTTTCAATTGGCTTGAAATCATATCAAACCAGAGTTTAAGACATTTCCTTTCACTGCAATATATTATTTAACATCTAATTGAACTTTTGAAATTAACATACAAACTTCCATTAGTTCCCCTTTGAGCTCTTCTTAAGTTAACCGAGAATGGATTAGACATTGTACTTCAGTACTTCATTTACTCTATCAGACATCCAGGAACTTAAACAAAAAAAGGGCGAAACTAATTGGTAATGTCACCCATGGGCTGGACCTAAGTAGTGTTTTGAGAAAGAGATTCACTAGCAGTGTCTAGCACACAAATTCATTTTTTTTTTTTTTTTTTCGTTTCTTTATTTTTTACACTAAATTCTTGCCACTAAGGTCATGACTTGTGCAAACTTAATCGGCTGTTTTAGTGAGGTGATCTTAATAGCAAAGTAAGTGTTAATGTACTAGCAGGAATATGTTGGCTTCAGGGCTGGTGTGATTAATGTACGAAAAAGGTTTTATTGGTTAGATTTCTTAAGAGGATGTCTCCGCAGTACATGCTGGATTGGCACAATGTAGGACACAAACAACTTTGACTCCGAGAACCCGAATGGTCATTCATTGACCACCGAAAGACCTCGGACCCATGTAAGGTTAATTCCCTTCCAGACAAGAGGCAGCACCTGCTGAGCCATCTTGTTTGCCCTAATGATAGGCATCCGCCTAATCACAGTCCAACATGATGCCTACATCCAGTCACGCAATGACCCAAGCCTCTGCATGTGGACTTCAGTTGATCTTGGCTGACCTCGACTGACCAGGAATGAGTGATCTGTCACATCACCTACATGCACCAATAGCACACAAACTGGACTTTGCATGCTTTTGCTCCCTATCCATTGTAGTGGCAGTCCAAGATCGTGGATGTTCACCAACATTTTTCAAATACAGTAGTATAAATTCACGTCCTACTGCTTTTGCTTGTATTTCATAGTACTCCCTCTCATGTAGTTAGTTTCATTTAAAACGGCCCAGACAAAGGTAAACAACTTCTGCTATACGATGCTAAATGCCACAATTTGTCATTTTTCATTGAAAAGATGCATGTCTGTTGTTCATATTTATGATATATGAAATAAATTTCTTACATTTACCAAGCTTTATATTCTTTCCAGTGGTGGTGGGTGTAAGCCGAATATATGCTAGGAGTAGACAAAAGCAGTTATAGCTACAGCCAGAAAAAAGGTTGCTACAGCTGTCTAAAGTTGACAGTGTTTTATGAAACTAACCGTACCTTCGTACCTCCGTACCTCCACTTAACATTATGAATTGCATATACTTATACTTCTATTGTACAAATAAAGATTAAGATACATTTGGATTTACAAAGAACAAATACTGATAGATGCTCCTTGTATTTGTCAATCAAACTATTTCTTATACTAATAAGGCGGCCGAACATTGCATCATCATAAAATATAAAGATTCTTCACCCAGACTTCTGAAGGAAAATTTTGAAGAGGTTAACAAGCTGGATAAGTTCACCTCCCACTGCTTTTATAATAAGTAAAACGTCTTAACAGAAAGTAACTTGACAATTTGACACGTAAGTAACCAGCCATTTTTAATAATAACGTTTTCCTAACGATTTTATGAAGGCTTCAGATTTCCTTTATGGTTGACATGCAAATAACAATTTTTTTCGTCATTTCCTTTTGGAGCTATAACTTGGAGAGAGTTGGAAGACACAAAGGGCATCTTGGTCAGATTCTTCCAATAGGGAGTTACAGGAATGGGCCGTGAGGTAGTAATCTATATAGCTATTACATAATGAGTATTACATAATGGCTACCATAATGGAAAGGCTTAGGCTCTGAAAAACATCCACTGTGGGCAATTATTCACTGATATGGGCTAATTATATTTTTGTATGCCAAGAAAATGACATTACAAATCAGAACCACCTTTCAGGGATGAGATAAGTTCTGGTTGCCATATGACATATTGAGAAGCAAATAAGACAATTATTTATGGATCAAAAGGTATTCCTACTAAGGAAAGTGACAGCATGAGGGTTATCAGTTGCGTTATACCAGTGTCTGTAGCTTTTTCTTTTTTTTTCTAAATATGAGCAAAATTAATAACTGACAAAATAGTACAGTCAGACAATGTACCACATCGACTTGTAAGGTTAAAACCTGGCTCAGTGTGGATACTGTAGGCTCTTCGCTCAGTGTATGTGGTGTATTATCCCATGCCTAGGTGCATTTTCTCTCCTATACAAGACTTTTCCCGGGAATGTACAGAGGGAAACGTTAGCTGTATAAGGGAGTATACTGATATTAAGAGAAACGTAAGATGTTTAAGGGAGTATACTGATATTAAGGGAATCATTAGCTGTATATAAGGGAGTATACTGATATTGAGGCTGTATAAGGGAGTTTACAGATATTAAGGGAAACGTTAGCTGTATAAGGGAGTATACTGATATTAAGAGAAACGTAAGATGTATAAGGGAGTATACTGATATTAAGAGAAACGTAAGATGTTTAAGGGAGTATACTAATATTAAGGGAATCATTAGCTGTATATAAGGGAGTATACTGATATTGAGGCTGTATAAGGGAGTTTACAGATATTAAGGGAAACGTTAGCTGTATAAGGGAGTATACTGATATTAAGAGAAACGTAAGATGTATAAGGGAGTATACTGATATTAAGAGAAACGTAAGATGTTTAAGGGAGTATACTGATATTAAGGGAATCATTAGCTGTATATAAGGGAGTATACTGATATTGAGGCTGTATAAGGGAGTTTACAGATATTAAGGGAAACGTTAGCTGTATAAGGGAGTATACTGATATTAAGAGAAACGTAAGATGTATAAGGGAGTATACTGATATTAAGAGAAACGTAAGATGTTTAAGGGAGTATACTGATATTAAGGGAATCATTAGCTGTATATAAGGGAGTATACTGATATTGAGGCTGTATAAGGGAGTTTACAGATATTAAGGGAAACGTTAGCTGTATAAGGGAGTATACTGATATTAAGAGAAACGTAAGATGTTTAAGGGAGTATACTAATATTAAGGGAAACGTTAGCTGTATATAAGGGAGTATACTGATATTGAGGCTGTATAAGGGAGTTTACAGATATTAAGGGAAACGTTAGCTGTATAAGGGAGTATACTGATACTAAGGGAAACGTTAGCTGTATAAGGGAGTATACTGATACTAAGGGAAACGTTAGCTGTATAAGGGGGTATACTGATATTAAGGGAATATCGTTAGCTGTATAAGAGAGTTTACTGATATTAAGGGAAACATTAGCTGTATATGAGGGAGTATACTGATATTAAGGGAAACGTTAGCTGTATAAGGGAGTTTACTGCTATTAAGGGAAACGTTAGCTGTATAAGGGAGTATATGATATTAAGGGAAACGTTAGCTGTATAAGAGAGTTTACTGATATTAAGGGAAACGTTAGCTGTATAAGGGAGTATATGATATTAAGGGAAACGTTAGCTGTATAAGGGAGTTTACTGATATTAAGATATATATATAATAATAATAATAAAAAAAAAATCTGAGGCACGGGATAAAAAGGTCATACTATGGGTTGATGCAGTATATCCCCGATATACTCCCCTTCGACCAGTATATTTCCTGCATCAACCCATGATATAACTTTTAATTCTTTCAGGGGTAAACTTAGTGCAGTAGACATCTATTGCGGACCCAAATTTATGCCCATATTTGGCGTCAGTAAAATATAAAATAAATCATTATTATGAGCAAGTTTTGATGTTCTAGCCAGCACAATAAGAATACATTTTTGTAAAGGTTAGTGGAAAAATGAGAACCGCCGTTGTTTGTTTGTGATGTCTTTCATTAAATTCAAGCATTTGACGTCATAAGCATGGCAACGACGCTCGCTAAATATGGTCATTAATTTGGGTCCAATATACTGCACTTTTTACACTTTCAATGTACAATCTAAAATCTTTTGTAATTGCCAGTATTTTTCCTCATAATATTTTAAGGATCTGTGGATTTTGATTTTGAAGGAGGCGACTGAGAAAGGGTAAAATTTAAATAGGTCTTGCGATCATTCATAGGATATACTGTTGGAGTCCCTTCGACCCTAATCGTCCATTGCTATTCAGTGCAGTTTCCAACAATGGTCTGGGCAAAAATTTAACAATTCTCGCTAATCAACAAATCGTGTCGGCTACTCTAGAGAGAATTGGGTTAAGCCCAAGTGACGTAAGTAAATTTATTCAACCATCCATCATGAAGCAGGACACTACCAGAATACCATATTGCTCGATTCTGTACCATTCAACATTTCAGCCATTCCACTATCTGACATGCATACGATAACCGAATTTGCATTAATTTGTGAATGAGATGCCAACTGATTCATATGCTGCAGCATACCCAATAGTACAAAAATGCCAGATGTTCGTGCAATTAAATTCTGTA
The DNA here is from genome assembly GCA_932294295.1 of Alitta virens. Classification (NCBI taxonomy): domain Eukaryota; kingdom Metazoa; phylum Annelida; class Polychaeta; order Phyllodocida; family Nereididae; genus Alitta; species Alitta virens. Next base: position 29,439,160 of record OW028573.1, on the reverse strand, counting down.
ATTTAGATTTGTGTGGAAAAGATGAGAATTGTAAAAAAAAAAAAGAAAAAAAGATTAATGTAAGACCAATTGTGTCTTCAATTTATTGAAGAAATCCCATGTGAGAAATGTGTACGGTTTTTGGTAAATTAGATATTCTTACGCATATGAAATGAGTTGAAAGAAGAATTTACAGTACATGCTCATGGAGAGCGGGGGCATAGCTCAGAGGTAGCACTCTGAGCAGCCAACTGCTGGGTCCCAGGTTCTATTCCCGTTCGAGCCTAAGTTGGATGGCTGTTTCTTCCTTCGTCTCATTGCCATGGTCTCTGCCTGTCCTAATTAGCCCAACTGGTGCAGAAATACAGGACGTAAAGCCCTAATCACACACACACACACTCACCATGCTCATGGTCCTATACCTTAGGAGTGCTGAAATTGAAACAGCTAAAGCATCTGTACATTGACCATTTGGCGACTGAATAGTTTTGAAGTGACAAAAGTAGCAGACAATGCCTGGATTTACTGCTTAGCAACACTCCTTTATTGCTCACTAAATAGGGACCCTATATATTTGTGCTCCTAAGCATTGTCTGCCTAGATAACACAGAGGTTGATTTACAACCAATAAGCCAGAGACCGGGACAATACTTTCTGTGGAGTGGTCTCATCAAAGCCAACTGGTTGATTGGATAGACTAAAAGGGAGAAGCAGACAGAAAGGTTATTCTCTTCGTGATAAAGTGAGGCAATGCCATCGAAGTGCTCCGGGTTATCCTAACATGCTTTCTTCTACAGTATAGTAAATGAGAAACCAGAGTGTTATCATGACTGCACAAATGACAGCGCAGGATTTTTTAACAATCTTTTGAGGCATAAATGTGTTAGGTTTAAAAACACAAGCCTGCATTGGGCGTGTTCTTTTTTCAAAATTGTCCACTCCAAAACGACCTGTTAATAGCATACAATTCGGCAGGATATTATGCTTGATTTGCAATATAACAACGTTTGCAAAACCAGGCTGCCAGAATGATTACAGACTAGGTCCTATTGGACCGCTATAATAACTAGTTAGATTTTATTAACTGCAGGGGAATAGATATTGTTAAAATTTTTAAAATGGACAGAGATGTACTTATTTCACGATACTTTTAATGTTTAAATGTATACATGGGTTATGTCCTAATTATTTAAATGATACAGTTAGATAAACCTTCAGGAGTCATCCTATGAATGTTTATGTGCCAAGACCAAGCTGTGATATGTCTAAAAGAACTTTTGCTTATTGTGGTGCTACCTATTGGAACTTTTTACCTTATCATATTAAGGATATTAATAATTTCAACACTTATAAATGCGCACGTAAAGCCCATGTTTTAGCAATGTGATTTTATTATGTACAGCCAGCTACTTTAGATAGATATATAAAATCTGCTGTAATTTTCAACTACACCTGTTCAAGCCGGTCCTGCACTCTGGACAAGACATTTCAGGCGCAAAGATATTCCGTTCTCCCACTGACAATGGGGGCTGAAGGCGTCCTCGCTTAGTAGGTCAGCTCACGGAACAGCCATATATGTCTTTACAAAGGTGTGATAAAAGACACGATGACTGATGCTTGACCTGGCTAATCCCTGGACAACTTGTCTTCAGGTGGCCGGAAGCATCATAATATTGCAGATTTCACAGATGTGTAGTGATTGTGTACGGTTTATGGTGTGTTGCTGTAGGATCAATATTTTAGAATAAAACCAGTGAATTGTCAGCTGTTCTATGTCTCCTAGATTATTGAAATTGCAATTTAAATCATCATACAAAGCAGGAGAGACAACGTCCATATGTACATGGCCAAATGTGCCACATGCGTTTTCCATCACAAGGATAAACGCATGGTTTTTGCCTAATTAAAATGAGGTGAAACCATGCGTTTTTCATGCGTTTATCCAAACGCACGGAAAACGCACGTAGCACATTTCGCCATGTACCTGACTAACGAAACACTTCGTGGGCATTAAAATTAGGTCTTTACTCCAGCTCTGGAGGTCCTAATGACCACTGATAAGTGAAACCTTTTCAAGTGCGAAAGGTTGCTGGAGTCCAGTGACATTTGAATCAGATGTCAATTTGCTGTCTCCAAGAACTTTTTGTTTTTTTTAATGTCTAGCCACTATCGTGAATTTGTGCATCTATCTGCCGATACTATTTGACCACAGCTCTGTTTCCTAAATGCTGGAAACATGATTTGAATTTGTATTACTGGTAATACATATGGATTCGTGTGTTTCAGACTAGCGGAGAAGGCTTGGAAAAGAGGCCTTCATGTTGGTGGCCTGCCTTACCCTGCAATTTTCTTGTCAAATGGCACCGGCTGAGCCTAAACAAAAACCATTGACGTCTATGAATTGGTCTTATATGCAACTGACGATGCATAACCAAAGGCCTGTTGGGCACAAGACACAAGACAGCTCACCAGCCTCGGCAGAATTGCAAAAGATTAGGATAAAAACCCATCAGGACCTTGGTTTGGCTCTGTCTGCTTCTGTTTCTGCTTCGACGTTTTCAAATAAAATCTCTCAGACTACTCTAATTGTCTCATTGTTTAAGGAACGCCTGGGATGGTCAACTAGGAGAGGATATTCTTTTTCTTAATCATTGGTAAATTAAGCACAATTTGCTCTCAAAGCCAGTCTAATTGTATACCTTAATTTGATTGTACCAGTGGAATCAAATAATTGATTTGATTTCCTGGTGGCAAATTGTTTTGGACAATTGAGGTTAACAGACTGCCTGGGGTCCTTCGTACTTGCTGCATTTATGCACGGCCTTTGCTTCAACTAATCTTAAAAGGGACCAAAACAGCAGACCTCTCAATCCTAAAGTTTCTAGTGTGTCTCAAGCACAAGAGTGAAGCCCTTAAAAGTCATGTAGCCAGTGTGAAACGATCATAATGTATTTGATGTATATCAGGTTGCTGTCATAACTGCTTGTGTATTGATGTTACTCACAAAAAGTGTTTGTTCTTTCTCACTTTGAACACACAGGTTAATGTGTTTTTGTCCCATTTTGATGTTTTATTAAGGAAGCCGCATTTAGAATTCTTGTTTGAGAATGGCTAGTCCATTGGCAGAAAAATATATGGCCTTTGAGACTAATGATTTCAAATGACAATGACAGGGTCAAGTGTCTGAATGAAATATAATATGATGAGTTCAATTTGACTAATTTGTCCCATCGTGGTTTGGGTTAGACTCAGTGGGGGATTTTACACACAAACTTCTGATGGCAAGTGTGAGTGTTCAGGTTGACGCTAGGTCGTGCCCTTTACAAAATGTGGTCTTGCCAGCTATGGACATTGGGTGCCTAGGTTTTAATTTGGCTTGTGACCCTTGCAAATGTGGACTTTACATTGACAGGCAAGTGATGAACAGGTCAATCCAGCTGCATGAAGAGCAAGGATGGGATGGCATATTAAGCAAAAAGGTCAAGGGTGTTATTACCGCCCCCATCCTGGGACTAGTGGGATGAAACGAGTAACCCAAGATAAAGGAAGACAAGAACAAATGCCACTCACCTCTCTACACTGACAGCTGTGAGGTTGAGGATAGATGCTGCTGCCGTCAACATATCTACATATCCTGAAACCTTGCACAGAACTAGTCCTCCAGACCAGTAGCTGACAAGCTTACTTGCAGTCTCATAGGGCACACAGACGAGAAGGAACAAAAGGTCAGCCACAGCCAGACTGACAAGGAATGCAGAAGTCGCGTTTCGAGCCTTTTTATCTCCAAGGAGGGCAAAAACCACAAGGGCATTTCCGATGACACCGACAACAAACGCTAGACCATAGGTTATGCTGGTGGGCAGGAAGGCTCTGTCCGCGGTCCAGGGTTCAAACATATTGTTTAGGCTTTCACCACCGACCCACATGGTGTAATCGAAGTCATTTCGGTCTAAGGGAGGGTCCGGGGGATCCTGCGTCATATCGGTGGGACCAACCCGGGTGTTGTTGTGTATATCCATCACTGATAGTTCCTTTTGTCCCCCTGTCTACTGCTTTCAGTTACTGTAGCCATGCAGCATCACTGTGGTATAGACCTTTGTGTATCATCACTTCATGAAAGAATCTGATTTCTGATTGAAGGATTCAGCAGATCACGAACTCTTTGGCTATCATGCTGATGGAAATTGCATTGAATGAGTTTTATGGCTGGTGCTTTGGCGTTTCGCTCTGTGTGGATTTAATTGGTGTTAACTTTGATGTCACTTCTGGGAATGTAATTTCTCAGTCCGACAGCAAATGTTGGAAGCTTATGTTGAAGAATATGACTTCTTTGTTTTTAGGTGCACTAGTCTTCATGAAGTCAACTTCTGAGTAAGCATTAGTTGAATTTATCCTTTGATGGTGGTGTCATCTTTCCTGAAAGTAAAGGGAAAAGTATTAGGATGTGATTTAAAAGCTAGCGGATGAAATATCTTGTAAGTAACAACAAAGTGTATTCAGCTGGAATTGACTCCGTGGAAAGAGACCTACACGTCAAAGACAGAGTGGTTTGTCAGTGAGTGGAACTTTGATTTCGACATCCACATGACATTTGTAAAATGTATGAAAGATTCTGATTGAATTTTATAAGGAATGGATAAACAGCTAAACTAATGTTAACTTCTATGTAAATACTTTAATTCGGTGGCTGGAACCATCTGTAACTATAGTCTTTGTTGTATTCCCCCCCCCCTTTTTTTTTCTGATTGCTTTTATTTTTTTTTATCTTTTGTACTTGTGACATATATGTCTTTTCTGACATCTTCCGTCAATAAAAATTATATATATATATATGTAACGAAAGAGAATTCAAAGTGGACCACCGGTATCTTTTACAGAAGTCTTTAGTATGGAAATGCCTTGAGAAGATGCGTATATCATAGATTTTTGGATTAAGCGATTACTTGACAAGGCATTACCCATTACAAAGCGTAAAAGCTTAAGATTGCAATGTAAAAAGGCCCTTTTTAGAGGATGAGATAAGAAACGTTAATGTTATCGACTAGCATTTTCAATGGCAACTCAAAAATCGAAGAACAAGGCTCGCTAATGAATAGAAAGTGAACATTAAAACATAAATCAGAAATCTAAGATTAAGAGGCAGCTCAAGGTCAACTGTAAGCTGGAAATCATGGAGCCCAATCTTTTTACAAAGTTGCTCATTGATTCAATTGTTTGCATCAAGGATAATTTCCTGTCAACGAAGTCCATCCATTGTAAAGGTATCTATTTTTTTCCTCGATCTCACACGATTTTTCAATAGAGTCTTAAAAAAGTTTGCTCAGAACAAATGAGGGATGGTCTGCTTGCATAAATCATTGCAGCCCTTTGTTGTTTCCCACGATCAGCTTCAATTAAAATAGACACGAGAATAATTTGTAATGGAATATGGTTTGGAATTGATGACACTAATTCTCTGCCTGTCTGACTTTAAGATGCATTGCTTTTGGTAATGGACTTTCATTGAAAACCCAAGTTCTCCTAAAAAGAGTTATTGGATTAAGTGAGATGATCCTTCACTCTGTCTTGCCTTAATTGTGTGCCTGGTTCACAAACTCATTTGAAACGAAGCTTTTCTTCTAAATTCGTTATTTACTCTCACAAAAAAAAAATAAAAATAAAAATACAATTGGGCCGTTGCTCTATTATGATGCCATTTGTATGTCAGCAAGCAAGTAACAATAGAACTGGTCAATCATGGGTGTTTTTCATTACCCTGAAGAGCAATTACATTTAATTAAGGGCGGGTGGGCTCTACAATTGCCATCATTTTTTTTTTTTTTTTTTTTTGTGGTTACTTTGACCTGTCGGCTTAAAGCTTCATAGCTTATGTTGTTTGTTTTATTGTATCACTTCCGACGATAAATCATATCTTATCATATCTTATCATATCTCTTATCATATATCTTATCATATCTTATCATATCAAGCAAGAATGGCCCTCATGTGCGTCCGAATTTGCAGAATGAGGGCCATGCATTGGTTCTTGTAATTTTTCGTGGCATTCTATGTGCACATGGTTTAAAGACATTCCTACCTATCTCAATATATTATATTCTACATCATTTTCATGGAGTGAATCGAATTTTTAACCTGTGCTTCTCAAACATTATTAATGTAATGACTGAGTCAGTTATCGCCAATAAAACCCTAATTACTCATTTTTAATGATGATGATTGTTGATAGTAGGTACTGATACGTGTATATTGCCTGAACTGATATTTATCAACCTGTTGCAAAAATAACACGAATAAATAACAGAACTGCTGCCAGGCTAATTTACAGCTGGGTGGAATAAAGCAAAGAGTCACAGAGGGTCTCCTTAGTTCCCCAAAATAAATGTTCCATGAAGGGGCTCGAACTCACAACCTCGAGGTATGCATGTGGGCTCCTGGATCACTAGGCCACATTTGTGTATGTATTCGATGAATATTCGATCGATATCAACTTTTTCCCCTGATATAGCACTGGTGCTTCACCGCCTCCATTGTTAAGTCCAATGCTGACATGACTCAAGTTTGCATGGAGTCAGTTCATATTCATTCTTTTGCAAACAGTATAGAAAAAACCACAATGCAATCCAATTAATGGTGGAGAAGGATTACAGATGTGACAAACACTCAAGACAATATATCAATTTCACATTAAGTGCTTTTTTTTTGTCTGTCACAAAGTGTAACAAAGCTACTGAACACTATTTCTTATCACTATTTCTAAACCTTATCGCAGGCATCCATTCATTACATGCTTCACAAGATAAACCCACGTTCACATAGTCCTAATTTTCCTGCTATTTGTTTTCTATATTTTCCTTTGTGGGAAAAAATTTACAGGTAAAAATCAACCCATTGCAATATCAGGTTCAGTTTCAAATAAGCATAACTCTTGGTTTACTGTATGGTTAATAAAGACAACGCGAGGATAGGATGCTAAGAATGTTTGGTTAATTAGATCAGGATCAGATTTAGTGCATCCCTCAAATGGAAGTTCCCTGCTTATATTAGAACTAAGGACATTTATCAGAGCAAGCCATTACCAGTACATGATATAGGCCCAACCGTTCTCGCCTATAGATCCCGCCATTGACATACTGGAGATCTGTCACTCAAGTTCGGGGAGTTTTGAATGGGACAGGAAACCACTCAGTTCTCAACCAGCGAACAGGATGTCACAAATGATTGAATAGAGTCTTAATATCTCCAGCTTATCCAAGATAGAACTCAGTTCCGATCCAGATGATGGAGGCTCAATGGATAACAACTGAAAGGCATATTACTTTTAGCAGATTGAACCTGTTCCATAAACTATTTGCAATTGTCACCTGTATGAAGAAGTATGATATCAGCAGTATCAACTTAAAAAAATATAAGCTTTACGTCAGCAAAATAAGTTTGCCTAAAAAAGAAATGGAAAGAAAAAAAAGTGAAAAACTGTCACCGAACCTTACTCCCACACAGTTTTTTTCTCAGTTATCTTCTAAAAATTACATAAATCAGTAGACTGGGTTCCTGTCCCTCTCTCTCGTAGCTTATTAGTCACGGAATGTGGCTCAATTATTCCTGCTACAGAAACAACAAAGAAACCTCTTAATAAATTAGTGGCTTTATTGTCTTCAGCTGGGCAAATTATACTGCATGTGTCGGTGCAATTAACTAAATTGCATGTTTTATGGTTGGCAAATGAAGCTGAATAGATTACGCTCATCCCATTAAAATGAAAACAATGTTCATCAGGGCTCTGTAAACACAAAGGATGTCATTGTAAGTCCACAATTAAGTTGTCATTAATGCTGGCAGATTGCATAATGTCATGAAGTATTTTCCTTTTCTGCTATGTCTGGAGAAGACAGCTACTGCCAGGTCATGAATTAAGCATAGTGTGGAAGCTCGGGGCTACTGGCGGCTTGAGAGTCTTAGAGGTTGGACTGACAATGGGTAATAAATACTCTATGGTAGTTGGGCAGTCCTCCATGGTAAGGTGTTGTCTCTCTCTTGACAAAGGCATGGTGAGAGGAAAAAGGTGGACTGTTGAGATGCTAAGGCACAGAAACCTAGTTGCAAAATCCACTTGTGTGATTTATTCATCCATTCCAAATTTTCTCGTTGCTAAAAATCCAACCTAGGATTATTTGGCACATTTATGACATATCTTCAAAACTAATCATGTAAAAATGTTGGCCAATAACATTCCTATGTGAACATATCATATTATTGAAATGCACTATTGAAAACACCAGTTCATATCAATATTATCAGTCTTGTCAGTGTAGCCAACTCTACATGAAATTTGATTAAAACATGTGGCACTGACATATATGACAAAATCCATATTACTACAGCTATTCATTTAATTTAAGAGGTTTCATGGGCAACGATGAATATGAAAAATTATCATAATCCAGGAAATTTAATACAATTGGAATGTAATATATAAATGAAAGTGTAAAAAACCAGTGGGATGCGTGATATCTTAATAATAAGCACCAAATGAATTAGTGTTTATGTCATATAATAAAAGATGCCAGGTATCTGGTTAAATGAGTTCCGTATAAAGTGCATGTTTCAGAAATGACCATATATTGGATGACAACTATCATGCAAAAAAGCTTTGCTTTGAAAGCCATCTCCCAACCTCCTCCCAGCAATTCTAAAAAGCCATAGTTAATGAATAAGTGATTGTGTTTACAATGTCAAAGATGCACTATTGTAGCCACTTCTTCATTGGGACCATATAATAGGGGTTAGTGTGTGGCAATGCCTGTCTTCTCATAGGCTCTATATGGACCAGTCTATTAGCATTACATCATTACAAGACTAAGTAGTTAGACTGTTTGTGGAATTGGGGTTGAATAGTCCACTGGCTTTTGGAGCCAATACTGTTGCTCTTGCCTCATCAATCATAACTAGCTGAGACCTCCGCCACCCCTCTGCTACCAGACCCCAGGGAGGGCCCACCATCAATATCAGGGAGGTAAGACAGAGTCAGAGGTCAGCTAATAAGGGTCACCTCTTTCCTGTTACCCCAACAATGAGTTATTATTAGAGTAATCTGCAATGTTATCACACCCGAATCCACTCTTCATGAAGGCCTATGGGACGGGTGATGTTGCACGCCTGGGATTCTGTCTCAATGTCTTTCCTTGCTTTGTAAGACTACAGATGCAGCCACAATACTTTTAGAAAATGTTGACCAAAGAGATATAAATATGGGCGTAGCAATATATAGCCCAGTATATTTAACTCAATTAACTCCACCAGGGTGAAGTATGTTATGATGGTAATCCGATGTTTTGGATCTTTATTCAAAAGTACAATGTCGACCTTGTTGCTATATTATACATTTTCTAAGGGCTATCTCTTTTCAGGTTCTTTACATATCTTTATATGTCCCTATAGATACCTGACTTGTGTGTGCCCTATGCAGTTAGTTTCTAACCTTTCTGTCCTGACTTGAATGACCTCTTGGTGTTTAAAACTTACTACTACTACTATTACTACTACTACTACTACTACTACTACTACTACTACTACTACTACTACTACTACTACTACTACTACTACTACTACTACTACTACTACGACTACTACTACGACTACTACTACTACTACTGAGCAGTGTACAACACGAATCAAACTCAGGCAACCTGAGTTACTGTCATAACAATCCATACTAACTGCCTGGCCCTCATTATGGCTTATAGGGAAGATAACAGTTGACAGCCCACTCTATTATACTGTAGTGTTCTTTGAGCGTCCATAATCATAATTAATGACTGAATAGGATTAGATAGAAAAACACCAAGGTAGCCACTTATATTAATGGCGATACATTACACTGCTGAAAGCTTAAAGTTAAAATGTAAATCTTTTTTAACTCATTGGTAACACCATCACAGTGCAATTCGAAGGCGACAGATCTTTTTAGTAATGATCCATAAGTGAAAGACGTGGGAGGAAACTGTCTGAAGTAAGTCACTTGAAAATGCATGAGGAAACCACCGTGGATGTGGCAGTATTCGGTCTGTGAGTCAAAGCTTGTGCATACAATCTCAAATATTTAAAGTTTGACACATCTGATTATGCGTTTTGCAGAATACGGTTTATTTTAATTTCCTAAGAAAACATTTTCCGAGTGAAGTGTTTCATGCGTCACCACATTATCAAGTGAAATTTCACCCGTGGAGCTTCACTTCACGACATTTATGCGTCTTTTGTGTGACAAAGCCAGGGTTTTGGCTGTTTTGACGTCATGACGCTGCAAATTGCATTCCTAATGATGTGTCCCGAGGTCCTGAAGGGTTGATGTCACGGCTTAGATGCTTAGATGGGGAAATCTGGGAGAGATGACGGTGGCATTCGCTGCAACTTCATCCTCTGGTCGTCTGCTGCAGTTGAGCAACTTTTCCGCTCCCTTCGCGTCATTCTTCCAGCTGTTTGCTTCTAAAACGAACACATTTTAGGCACCGCTCTGGTGGTTTCTCATCGAAGTCACTTCTCCAATGCATGGTTGCTTCAGACTGTTGTAATTAAAAGCTAGTGACACGTTCGAATGACATCCGGTTCAACTTGATGTAATATTGCTGCTCAAAGTAGGCCTATTTCTTCATCATCAATGCCCTGCGCTCTGATTTCGTGTTGTGAAGATACCATCAAGGCATCTGTTCTTTAGACATATAGCCGCATACTTGGCTATATATGACTGGCAAAATTACCACTTGCCATCAGAAATTAAGAAGGAAATGGCATTTCAGTGACATGCAGATGGATTACAAATCCCAATCTGCTAAAATAATTGCCAAATAATGATATAATTCTTTGTAGTACTGAATGTGTTTTTGCCTACTTGTAGGTGTGACAATTAGTCCTTCAGGCAGGCAATTAACCAACTACTTCTTCAATACGGAGCTCAATGAATCCCAACATAATGGGTTCTCACCTATAAAATTTACAGTGGCTTAGTAGCTGACACTTGATAATCAAAAGTAAACGAGCATCAGTCTCCGAAGGCCCTGGAAGAAAATTATGTTTACGCTACCAGATGAACTTGGAGAGAGATTCTAGGATTGGCTAATTGTGATAGAGAACAGGCCAATGATGTATGCACTAATGAATGAATTAACTGAATGATGTATTATTGAATTCACTGAATCAGGATATAATGATTCCTGAGCTTAATTTTGCGAAGTGTTGTATTATTATTAAACATCGCAACATCATAGACTTTGTTTATGATTCAAAATTTCAGTCAAATATCTTCACAGATAATGTTTCAAGCTTGAAAGTTCCAAAAAAAGACTAAAGGGGCGTTCACAATATCACGGAAAAGACCTACGTTTGACGACGGATGGCTCTTTTTTTTTACTCTTGCTCATCCTTGTCCATACGTGATTCACCCACCGAGCGCTTTACGTATGCTCACACCTAATCCGTAGGATGCTCCTGGTCGCGTTTGACCACTCACGACCAAATTTTTTTAACTTGTTTAAACTTTGGTGGACGTTTTATGAGTAAATTGTTTATATTAGTTACGTGACTCGCTCCGAGATCAGTCTGCGAGCGTCCTACGTACGTCCGACGTACTTACTACGTACGTCCTCATATGTAGCCATACGTAGCCATATGTAGCCATATGTAGCCACACGTAGCCATACGTAGCCACTGTCAATCCATACATACTCGCCATTCACTCGCGTCCACTCGTAGAACGCTCATAAATGCTCAGCGGACTTTCGTTGCACACCCGGGTTCTTCTGTGCCCATCCTTGCTCATCATTGAACCACTCGCACGGGTGATCTACGAGCGGTCTACGAGCGATCTTCGAGTGCCTCACGGATGCCTCAAGGAGGCCTCATGGATGCCCGACGACGGAAGTTTGGCGAGCGTTTTACGGACGTCCAGTGAGCGATCTACGATTGCCCCACGTACGCTTGTAGAAAGAAGTTATACGTGATTAACAGAGCCACGAGTGATCACGCATAGCCAAGTTTTTACATACGTGGTCATTCGTAGGTCTTATACGTGATAGTGTGAACGCCTGTTAAGCCCAGATATTTGCTATAATTGCTATAACCCAGATGGCATTCCAAATCTGCCCAGCTACGTCTCTGTAGGATTACATGAAGAATGTTGTAAGTTGTGTCAGGTTCATTTTCAGAAAGTCAATTTACCCAGCTCCTAAAGTCAATACTGATTAAAAAAAGTAACATGTTCATGATATTTTAGAATTACAGACATTCTGGATATGATTAAACATATGCTTCTGTTGATTCCATTACTGATGGGAGTAATCTTTTCCAAATACATTTTTACTAATGACGCTATCACCTAACTCAGGCACGTAAAAAGCTTTGGAATCGCATATCTGCAAATATACATAACAATCCACATATAATCCTATGAAAAGAAATTATTTTCACTAATGAATATTATTTAAATGAACTAGTTCTATAGGTAATATACTAACATTTCAACGTTGCATATAATGTTGGAAGATTTACAAACCATTATCAAATTACTTTACTTCAAAACATACATCACCACTGTATTTTTTTATTAATGTTCACAATTACATTCATTCATATTGCACCTAGATTTAATATGTTTCATGTTGGATCGATTTTACCCAGACATTACTAGTTTTATCAGATACAATTAATACGTTAATTAATGCATCTATGTGGTATGATATATCATGACATTGTGTGTTAAATCTCATTGGTGTTTGTTTAAATAGCTCGCTATACATATCTATGTTAGACTTCACCTTGTCAATGAAATTCATACATATAATACGACTCAACTTGAATGTAAATTGTAATTTCTCTCACTGCCTAATGGCCTAGTGCAAGAATAATGAAGCATTTGATATCATATTAGTCTCGCATTAAATACAGCTATACCACTAATTCTACAGTGGTTATTTATATCCATCTTATATTTGGTATTTGTTGTGAGTATTCTCTGGAAATTTGAGGCTAATCCATGAAGCTATGTTGATTTTATAACCAAATGAACAGCAGAAAAATGGCGTTTTGTGACAATTTTAGTGTGACATTATGAAGTTGTTCAAATATGCCTCATCGATTTTAGTAAATCAACGTAAATTAAGTTCAGATTTCAAAACTAAAAGGGTTTTGTATTCATTCTTTGCCCTACCTGTTCAATATTCATCTAACGGAAGAGACTCTAGATCCATACTAAAATAAGGAAATGTTCCACTATCAGTATATTCTCACATAAATTGTGCAGGTAATCTAGCATATAGAATGCTGAAACTATGATGAGAGATAGTCACAATAGTTGTGAAATTATCTGTCAATCATAATTTAGGTTAGATTTTTTCCTGTGTCACTGGTACCAATTAACTAATGGGAAGCTTTTTTGTCCCGATCGTTATGCTCCTCCTCTCACAAGGAAAAAAATATGGTTGCTTGATGCGAGAATATATCTTGTTAAGAAGCTGACGAAATTCTAGACCTGTCCTCTCAGGGACATCTTACCGTGTGATCAGCAAAACTTGTAATCTTCAAAAGCACCCATAATACTCTTAGCTGGACAATGCCATGGAAAGTAAATCCCTGCAGCTAAGGTTTCCCTGGTCTAATCTTAATAGCCCCCCATAAGTCTCGGTGCATTAAGCCTGTCCTCATAAATTGGCCCCACTGCCCTGAAGTGAATTTCTCATCCTGTATCCAGATAGCCAATAGAGTATTTTCACTGAACAGCCCTGAATTCCGCAAGACATAAGTCTCCCCCCCCCCCCCCACTCCACTCTTATAATTATTTTTGCTTTTCAGACACAGTAGGTAATAATTACCTGATTCCATAAAAATAACTTTATCAGAAAAAAATAATAAAAATTAACTAAAATGATGAAGTGTCAATTATAAATTAAAATGCACTAGAAATACTGCTGCTAGGATGCACTTTGCTTCAGCAAATCAGAGTCAAGGGCGGGAACTTTTTCAGCCAATATAATTGCAGTATTCTGTTTTAGCCACCTGCTGGAAATACGGAGAACCTTCCGTGAAAATCCACTATCAGGGAGGTCGTTTTCAGAAACTTCCGCTGGATTCTATTGCTACAACCAGAACGATTCTATCATATCATAATATTTTGTAGCACTAACCTATCTTATTGCAGTTGTATATGTCAGAAGGGCAATATTATCATTGCAAATGAGGTGTAGAAAATCAGATTATATAGGAATACATTACACTGAAAGAAAGCATTTTGAAACTGCGCCACTAAAGCCTTTATGGGTTCACGTCAAAGTGGGATTAGTAGTCGTAAGGTGGTTTTATTAGTGAGGTTATTCAGTGGGTCTAAACAATGTGGCCTGGATTAAGGGAAGGTGATATTACTGAAGTGAGTTAAAACGAAGTACCAGTGGATTTTCCCGACGAATTTAACTGACGCTATCACGTCCCATGGTTCATGATATTTCTAGCCTCAAAGGTAACGGAGACATCAACCATTAAAAAACAAACCGAACATTGTCTTTCAACACCAGCGCGCTGTAATTAATTGTCATTATTTTACAACTTTCCAGTTTTCACTCAGGAGTTTTCCCTGCCTCTGATTAATCATTAAACCGTTGTTTGCGTCATTAATTCAGTTTCATTGTTATATGAAAATTAAATCAAAATTATTTCTTACTGCCATTGATTAATTCCTCATTAACGTAGGTTGACAATGAGACCGATTTTTTTCCCTTATGAATAACACAAAAAGTTCGAAATAAGTGTTTGGAAAGAAACTTCGAAAGAACAAATTGTTTCATATAAACTTATTTTCTATGGCAACGTTAACCAATTCATCGCTGCTTTCACCATATGTGCTGTGCATGAAAAGCATGTACGATTCAGCAGAGTCTTTAAGTTTCACACTGGCCAGCTTTCTTAAGGTTTCAGGTTCGATTCCCATCTCAGCTGGATGTTGATCACATGACACAATAAATTGGAGGTGCCTTGTATTTGGTGTCTATGCTAGGCATTTAAAAAAAAACCCCACCCATGGAATAAATGTGTCACATTCTGTTGACTGCAAGCTTTATCATCTCATTATTACATCTGACTCTGGCAGCTGGTCATATAAGCTGACTAAGCTTCAGACTAATGGCATTTAGACATTGACATATGCATAACTACTCAACCAACCATTGAGATATATGTAGAATGTATTCCTAATTAATGCCGGTATGCTGACTGAGCAACTTTCGTGTGACAGGCAATAAGCGTTACGTAATGATATTACGTCAGGTCAGAGGAATTTTTCAGAAAGACTTCTTTCAGCCTTTGCAAGATGAGGGAGCACTCTGAGTATCTCTCTAAAACAGCCATGTAGCCTGCCTGCCTGATTGCCTCGACAAGGTCACAGGAGTTGGACAGAATATTTGTCTAGGAGTTAAGCGCTGCTATGGCTAATCCCAGGTTTGCAAATGAGGCTGATACGAGGGATTTTCAGTTGAATGGAGGTGTGCTGCAACTGACAATGATTCCGCCTCTTCAAAAGCTTTCGTTTTATATTCACCAGCTTTACACTTTTCCTTTTTTTTTCATTGAGTCTGACTCAGTGGAAATATTGCCACTTATGCGGCTGAACTCAGATTACTTCCGAAGAAACTCGGCTGTTATAATGTGGCTAGGCTGGAAGTCAGCAGGTGTTGGAGGAAATGAGAAAGAAGTAATCCAACACCATTGCTCTTTGACTGGCAACCAGAGCTTGAAAAAAATCAGCAAGTCATTCACCAACATATGTTATATTCGGTCACTCGAAACAGAAAGACGAGAACCTCGATGGTATCGTTGATTTCCTGTTAGGGTGGAAGGATCAACCACCCCTAACCTGGTAGCATCAGGTTTTCTTAGCGACTTATTAATGGGTAACATGTGTGTAATCATTTATCTATTATGGGTGGAGAGCAGCAGATTCTTGATTTGCATGAGTTTGCAAAGAATTCGAATAAAGCGCGTTCACCTGATTGGGAGTTTACAATGAGTCATCGACTAACTGGACAAAACATGTTACAAAATCATTGTGAAAAGAGATATGTACTCAGAAGACAATCAGATCCCACCGGTGTGCCTAAACGTGGATTTGCGTTGATGAAACATGAATAGGAAGTGTAACACCCCGAGAAAAATCAATCAAATTGTCAGGCAAGGCTTAAGTGGCTGACTACTGAAGATACGTGACCGACACCTACAGCTCAATGGCTACTTTATCTTGGCCAATGAAAAGCTTTTGACGAATCTTCACCCTAAACCGCTTAGAGTAACAGTTACTTCAGCTGCACTCGGTTCCCACCCAGCCGCAATTACACAAAGCAGGTTGGTGGTCCAGGTCTGGCCTCTGAAATCAATAACCAATTTTGGAGAGACTAATGCGAAATCTGACAACTTTGAGGTTGTATGAAAACTTGATGGTGCCGGTTCGGATAACTTTTATGCGATGGATGAAGGAGAGTATAGTTTCAGTGCTTAAAGGTCACACGGAATAGGCTCGATAAAGGTCTTCCAGCATTATAGCCAAGAGCTTATTGGGAGGGCTTATGATTATGCATCAGTGCTAAACCCTAAAACCTTGACTTGTGTATATATGGTATTATGGTATATGCTAATTGATTTCTTTCAACATCAATGTCCACATATGCCTATCCCGAGACCCGAAAGGTCGAGTGAATATACTTGTATACTGCCATGGCATGACCTTTTACCTCAGATTTTTTATTATTTTTATTATTATATATATTTTAAAATAAGTTTACTCCCTTATACAGCTAACGTTTCCCTTAATATCAGTATACTCCCTTATACAGCTAATGTTTCCCTTAATATCAGTATACCCCCTTATACAGCTAACGTTTCTCTTAATATCAGTATACTCCATTATACAGCTAACGTTTCCCTTAATATCAGTATACTCCCTTATACAGTTAACGTTTCCCTTAATATCAGTATACTCCCTTATACAGCTAATGTTTCCCTTAATATCAGTATACTCCCTTATACAGCTAACGTTTCTCTTAATATCAGTATACTCCCTTATACAGCTAATGTTTCCCTTAATATCAGTATACCCCCTTATACAGCTAACGTTTCTCTTAATATCAGTATACTCCCTTATACAGCTAATGTTTCCCTTAATATCAGTATACTCCCTTATACAGCTAACGTTTCTCTTAATATCAGTATACTCCCTTATACAGCTAACGTTTCCCTTAATATCAGTATACTCCCTTATACAGCTAACGTTTCTCTTAATATCAGTATACTCCCTTATACAGCTAACGTTTCCCTTAATATCAGTATACTCCCTTATACAGCTAATGTTTCCCTTAATATCAGTATACTCCCTTATACAGCTAACGTTTCTCTTAATATCAGTATACTCCCTTATACAGCTAACGTTTCCCTTAATATCAGTATGCTCCCTTATACAGCAAAACGTTTCTCTTAATATCAGTATACTCCCTTATACAGCTAACGTTTCTCTTAATATCAGTATACTCCCTTATACAGCTAACGTTTCTCTTAATATCAGTATACTCCCTTATACAGCTAACGTTTCCCTTAATATCAGTATACTCCCTTATACAGCTAACGTTTCCCTTAATATCAGTATACTCCCTTATACAGCTAACGTTTCCCTTAATATCAGTATACTCCCTTATACAGCTAATGTTTCCCTTAATATCAGTATACTCCCTTAAACATCTAATGTTTCCCTTAATATCAGTATACTCCCTTATACAGCTAATGTTTCCCTTAATATCAGTATACTCCCTTAAACATCTAATGTTT
Source organism: Alitta virens (assembly GCA_932294295.1). NCBI lineage: Eukaryota > Metazoa > Annelida > Polychaeta > Phyllodocida > Nereididae > Alitta > Alitta virens. The sequence goes on along the minus strand of OW028573.1, from coordinate 29,421,337 downwards.
TCCTTAATATCAGTATACTCCCTTAAACATCTAATGTTTTCCTTAATATCAGTATACTCCCTTAAACATCTAATGTTTTCCTTAATATCAGTATACTTCCTTACACAACTAACTTTCCCTCTTTATATTCCCGGGAAAAGTCTTGTATAGGGAAGAAAATGCACTTAGGCATGGTATAATTGATTTATACTATGCTAAAACTGTGTACTGAGCATACCATCTTTACAAAATGCCTTTTATTTCTGATTTAATCCCACACCTGAAATGAGACAGTGACTATAGTCCAAAATGATATATTACCTTTTCCTCTGAGGTCCTTGACTTGGTGTGTATGAATGGATGCTAATTGGTTTCTTTCAACATTTGGTTTCGTTTTAATGTCCACATATACATTTATTTGAATTTACACCATCAAAAATTGTGTACTGATCATACCATCGCTACAAAATGCTATTTATGATCGATTTGACTCTGCTTATCTACTGCGACATCAAACTTATACAATTATTCATTATACACTGTGTTCATGCAAGATGTGAATTATGATCCCCAGTTTACAATGAGACAGCGACTTTAGTTCAAGTTGTTCCAAAAATGGTCAAATGTATTTTAATTTTTTTTTCTCTATGATGTTTACATACAAACTTGTTCAATTTGTATCGTTTTTTAAATGTCTATATTTTTGCTGAATCACCCTCCTCCTTCTATGTATGAATTTTGCTATGTTTACAAACTGCATATCAGGATTGTTTTCCAGTTTGAAACGAAACAGTGACTCTCAGGCTAGTACTCATTTCAATGTGTATATTGGTTCTGATAATTTATGATTCAGAATTATAATTTACCATACAAATCAAATCATGATATACAGGTCTGTGAGTCCAAATCTCTTGAGATATTTAGATTCAAAGTTCACCACCTGATGAGTTTAATAATAATAATTCTGCTTTTATGTTATACTATTAGTAAGTTATCAAAATGGAAATATCTTACTATCACTGAAACTTATTAACCATACATTGCAACTCAGATCATATTGTTCCTATATACTCATGCCATATATAACACCTTTGCAACATGTTTGTCCATTTTCCCCATCAGTAGAACAGACAATTTTTTCCAATCCTATCTTACTATCATCTTCAACTGTCCAAAATCTCGCAAATGCTTTAGTTCCAATTTTGCTAAAACAAATTATGAAACACTGAATCTCCTATTCCAACAATGCTAAATCCTGTATCCACAATGTCTCTTGGAGATTGTGTCTGTGATGAAAACGATGATCCTTTATCTGAAAGCACTCAGTACTATGAACGGGAGTCATTCAAAAAAGTTGCCAGACAAACATCCAAATCTCTGAAGAGCAAACAGCAATTTTATATCCTATCAGAAGAGCACTCATTCCAGTTTGACATCCTTTCATACGTAGAATCCTGGTTAAGTAAAGAAATCGAAGAACTTGTTGAATTCAGTAATTACCAAAATGTGTTCAAGCATAAAGTCTCCAAAAAAGAAGACGGTGGATTAGCTCTCTTTGTACATGATTCAATTCAATTTAATTTAAGATAAGAGATGACATAGCTTTTCCATCTCACATGCAGCATTGTTTGACTGCCTTTTTGTGGAAATCCTGAGCAATAACCAATAGTCTTTTCACTGAGCAGCCCTGAATTCAGCAAGACATGTCTTTCTTCTCCTCTTATTGTTCATTTTGTTTTTCAGGCATAGTAGGTTATAACTAACTGATTCCATTAATATCATTTTCTCGAGGAAATAAAGGCGGTTTTTTTTATCAGCCAATAGAATTGCAGTATTCTGTTGTAGCCATCTGGTGGAAATACAGAGAACCTTCCGTGAAAATCCACTATTGAATGATAATTACCCCTATGAGCTTACATACAGAACACCCAAGTATAACAGTGTGACCCAACTGACCACTGTATTAGTGATATGCTGCGCCAAATATGAAAAGAAAAAAATCGTAATAGCTGGCGACTTCAACATAGACCTACTTAAGTATGAAACAAATGTATCCACTGCAAATTTTCTTGATCACATGGTCAGTACAACCTATTACCTGAAATAACATTGCCCACTAGAATTACCACCAAATCAGCAACACTAATAGATCATATATCAAGCAATATTGAAGCTCAATCATGTATCTCTGGTAAAATGACAACTGAGATAACTGATCACTTTTCAAACTTTGCCATCATTAAACAAACTCTTCGCCGATAAAAAGGTAACTAATCCAATTATCACACTTTGGAAAACTTTGATTTGGCCTTAGGGCAAGTAAACTGGGATGAAGTTGTCTTATTAACAGATGATCCTACTTCACAAATACAATAGTCTAAAAGATAAACATTTGGCAATAGTAACACGAAGGTAACACGAAGGTTCAATAAATATAGACATAAAAGGCAGCCATTGGTCACCAAAGGAATACTTATTTCCCTTCGGACTAAAGACAGACTATACACTAAGATGATAAAAGCATAAGTTACTAAAAAAAAAGGAGAATGCAAAACAGCATACGAAACCTACCTTAAAATTTATAATACTACTGGAAACATAAGTTCAATGAATCAAAAAGTAATATAAAGGCCACCTGGACAAATATACACAACCTCATGCACCGAACCAAGAACAAATATTAAAATCATTATCCAAGCAAATTCTAACATCATAACAAACAGGTCACGGATGAAAATTTAATAGCAAATCTCAATTCAACCACTTTTATACAAATACAGGCCCACATTTGGCAAATATAATAAAATCCAAACTGCTAATTTGGCAAATGATTATTTAAAGCCACACAATATGCCACACAGCCTTTCACTTATCACCTACAATCGCCACTGAGATCCTCAACATAATAAACACGCTAAAACACAAAGTTCTGGATTTGATGACATTTGGCCAAAGTTGCTGAAACAAACTGTTCTGCTTACTCCTCCAGTTCGCATAGCAAATATTTCTATGGCAACTGCCATCTTCCCTCCAGGCATGAAGAAAGCGAAAGTCATACATGGCCAAATGTGCCACATTCGTTTTCCATGAGAAGGATAAACGCATGAAAAACGCATGGTTTTCGCCTACATATAATCAGAGGAAAACCAAGCATGGCTCACCCGGCTACCGGGCCCGAAACTCCCGGCTTGACCATGGGTTCTACGGGTGACTCGACGGGTATCACCAGGTATCCACGGGTAGGAGCCGGGAAGCGCGTTGCGTAACCATTTTATAATACTACGGGTTCACTACGGCAAAACCGGCTATGTGACACCGGGGCTTTAGCCCTATCCTATTTCTTGTATATATGAACGACATTGTAAATGCTTTTGACAAATGCACATATAGTTTATTCGCAGATGATATCAATCTACTTTTCTGACACTGACTTAAACAACCTCATGTCATTGAATAAAGAAAATAATTGTTTAGACCATTTAATGCACTGGTTTTCTGTCAATAAACTCTCCTTAAACATAGAAAAGACTCATTACTTGATTTTCCATTCATCTAAAATGCACGTGCTAGATACCACTCCATCAATAAAAATTGATAATAAAATCTAAACAAGACAAAATTCCACAAAATTTCTCTGTGTATATATTAATGTAAATATGAATTGGTTAAAATACATTAATCATGTATCCACTAAAGTACTGAAAGTTCTTGGAATATTATACAGACTGCAAAACCATGCCTGATTTACTGAGGACTATCTATCACTTTTTATTATTACCACACTTGACAATGTGTCACAAACTGTAAATCAAAGGCACGGACATATCTAGAAACACTCCAAAAGAAGAGTATCAGATCAATAACCAGATCCAAATTAAATAGCCACTGTGGCCCCTTGTACAAACAATACAATATGCTATCTTTAACATATCTGTACAAGTAAGATGTACGTTCGTTATCAGAAAGATCTCCTACCCCAATATTTAAGTGACAAACTCAATCCAAATAATGTCCAGACCCAAATGACAAGACTAGCAATTCAAGATCAAAGTTGTTAACTTTAAAATAGCAACAGCATGGAACCAAATACCAAAAGTGTCCAAACCCTCGTCTGATTTTTCCCTCAAACTGCCTTTAAAACCCTGAAACATTACTACATCTCCCTCTATTCTACCACTTGCCAATGTCTTATTCCCAACTGATCATATCATCAACCATCTCATCCCATCACTCTCTCACCAAAATACTTCCCCTATTCACAATTATTGTTATATTGTACTACCTTTATTTCCCTCCACCCCTGTTCCCTTTTGCTTTGCACTTTCTATTGCATTATCTTTTTCCTTTAGTTTACATTTTTTTCTTTATATATTTACTTATAGATAGGTTATCTGCAGGCCTTATAGGCATTTGTGTTCTGCCGAAGTGTGTATGCCGTGATATTAATATATGTCTATATATATGTCTTATTGTACTTATTGTTATAAAATGTGATATACACTTGAAATAAACCATCTCTCTCTCTCTCTCTACAACATATATGCATATTTTAGAAGGCAGTCATCAGTTTCACAGATCTGCATAGGAAACATATCACCAAATACAAGACCGAGGGTATTTACAACATATTTGTAATGGTTGTTGATGAGAAATGTTCTGCACACACCACCCTTCAGAATCACATTTTTGACAGGGGTGAAAATGATGTTGGTAAGCGATTTGTGCAAACTGTAATACAGCCTCCTCAACAACTCGGAAAAGAAGAGTATAGATATGTTAGTTACACATTTCTGGCTGGAAAAATTATGGCAAACGATTCCCAGGGCTGCACTAATGATTGGTGCATAAGCCACACAAGTGACTATTTTGGTAATGGGCTAACTCAGTTAGCATAGTCTAGCTTGTGTTGGGTATTATGACCATGGGTATTATGACCATGGGTATTATGGCCATGGGTATTATGACCATGGGTATTATGGCCATGGGTATTATGACCATGGGTATTATGGCCATGGGTATTATGACCATGGGTATTATGACCATGGGTATTATGGCCATGGGTATTATGACGATGGGTATTATGACCATGGGTATTATGACCATGGATATTATGGCCATGGGTATTATGACCATGGGTATTATGACCATGGGTATTATGACCATGGGTATTATGGTCATGGGTATTATGACCATGGGTATTATGGCCATGGGTATTATGACCATGGGTATTATGACCATGGGTATTATGACCATGGGTATTATGGCCATGGGTATTATGACCATGGGTATTATGACCATGGGTATTATGGCCATGGGTATTATGACCATGGGTATTATGGCCATGGGTATTATGGCCATGGGTATTATGACCATGGGTATTATGACCATGGGTATAATGGCCATGGGTATTATGACCATGGGTATTATGGCCATGGGTATTATGGCCATGGGTATTATGACCATGGGTATTATGGCCATGGGTATTATGGCCATGGGTATTATGACCATGGGTATTATGGCCATGGGTATTATGGCCATGGGTATTATGGCCATGGGTATTATGACCATGGGTATTATGGCCATGGGTATTATGGCCATGGGTATTATGACCATGGGTATTATGGCCATGGGTATTATGGCCATGGGTATTATGGCCATGGGTATTATGACCATGGGTATTATGACCATGGGTATTATGACCATGGGTACAGTCCGTATTCATTCGCAGTAATATTGTGTAACAGGTTGAAACAAATCTTAGATATTTCATGGCATGTGATGTCAGCCATTTTGAAGATTATGATAGGTCATTGTATGGCGTATACAGAAATAATGAGGTGATGATGACTACACCTTCTTAACCTTCTTCAAAGTACATGTAATTCACAGGGATGATGTCTTTAAATGTTATATCATGGGTTGATGTAGAATACATATGATGTATATCCCTGTTATACTCAGCTGAGACTCAGTATACTGGTCGAGGGGGAGTACATATATATAGAATTTTATTGACAGCAGAGCATCAAAAAGATACATGTGTCATAAAAGTAAAATACAAGGATAAGAAAATAAAAATAAAAACATATATATATATATATATATATAATGATAAAGTTAAATAAAAGCACAATCTACATGAACATAACTAAGTTACATATTAAACACATCTATATGATAATTATGTACAACTATATACACATGAAAAAAAGCACTATAAGTACAATTAATGCACCATATATATTGGTGATAAACTAAATTAAAGGTATGACCTTTTTATCCCATGCCTCAAATAAAAACGGCCCAATAGGCGTATGTGCACTTTTTTTCAGACACTTTTTTTGCCTGTTATTGCCAGCTTAGTTGAAGTCTCATGATGTAGAAGCCATTACATTGACATTTAAATTACAACAAAATTATAAGATATTGGATATCTTCTAGTATGTCACAATGATGCCACAATATGAACAATGCTCATGAATTTGCCTTCACCCTGATTATTGCACGTTTTAAGGGCCTAAGTTATTTGTAATTTCATAAGTTATCATTAGAAGTAGATCAAAGCTGGTGAATATGTAATATAAATCAAAGGGTAAATGGAATATGATGCCTCACAACTGGCTCATAATTTATAAAGGTATTAGGCAGGATCTCTCAAAAAGCCATAAATCTCAGCTGGCAATGTCGTAAAAGGACACTAGACCTTCGTCACTCCTCTGATCATGCACTTCCGGTCTGGCTGTGCAATTCCAGGAAGTTCTGGGAAGACTATCCTACACGCGGTAACCTAGATGCATGTTGGATGGATGAATGCAAATGTCAAATGCAAAATGCAGACGCATGCTGACAACAGAAGGGTATTGTTCGAATTGTGTGCAGCAACAACAAATCGCAGCAGCAGCAGCAACAACAACAACAGCAGCAGTAGCAAATTAGTTAATTTTGGACAGGCACTGATTATTTCAGCCAAAATGTTTTGGTAATTGTATCCTAAAAAAAACCTCTAGAGCCAGAACTTGAGCTATTTTTTAAAGTAACTGTAATATTCACAGGGATGATGTCTTTAAGGTTATATCATGGGTTGATGTAGTATATATCCCTGTTGTACTTCCCTGAGACTTGCCATACTGGTCGAGGGAGAGTATATATTGGTGATTACAAAATTAGAGGTATGATCTTTTTATCCCATGTCTCAGATTGATTGTCTAAGCTCAGTATATTCCCTTATGCTGAAAATGGTCCTGTATACAGCTAATTTTCCCCCATCATATCACACCTAGGCGTAAAATAACATATAATGCAATGTATACTGGTAAATAGACACTGGATACCAATTGAGTACAGCTTTGACCCCGAATGACCTGGAGCTAATGATGTGTGGGTCAAAAATAGTGTGGAGTAATGAGTTTCAAACTTGCTTCTTCAAAGCCTGTACCACAGACGCCGACCGAATTGGCCACCATCCAACTATACCTTATCCTAGGAATAACACAATATGATGGTGAGAATAATCATCTGAGTACATCGCAATAATTTTTGGTTGTTGTTATTTTCAATCGTCAACTCAAACCCTACCAGATACTCATTGGCATCGGTGACCTGACTTTACACAAACCGATTGCCAATCTTCCTCTCCCTGACCCGGCTGTCTGGAGGACTCGATTGAATATTGCGATCTCACAAAATCATTTTGTCGTTTGATTCTGCAGTGTGCTGGAAAATGCTTGAATTTTGATGCATAAAGTTGCATACTACTTTCCATCACATCAATAATGAGAAATATGATTTGAATCGATCCCGTCAAATGCATAATATTTTTTGTTTATTGTTATTGATATCGAGAAGATAAATTTCCTGCAGTAGGCCTATAGGCAATATTTTCTTCTGGTGATATTCTAGTCAGAATAATATACAAATATACCATCTGTTCGAGAAATATTGGTTTTATCAGTCAGAGGCAGACATTTTGCCCAACACGAATTGTTTTATTATTTACTCAATGCTCACATAACCACAGCAAAAATATTTTTCTGGCACCACAATAGCTTTGTCTTCAGAAACAGCAAAACAAACAAGTTATGTTTGGTATAAAATAAACAGGGGTTTATTCTTCAGTTAGAGTTACATGGAAAACAATCAGCTTTTTTGTATAATATTGTATAGTTAATTGACGAACCTGAGATGTTGACTGTATAGAAATGTTGAGAATTCAATATGGCGGAATGGTCATGTGACCAGAGGTGTTGTGATTGGATGCTTGAGTCATGTGACCAGGGTGACAAAGTTTTGCTGTTTCTTGACAAATTATTTTTTTTTCATAAAAATTGTGTTTTTTTCGTGATCCTGCTGGTGTGCCCTCTGTTGGCTAAAAGCGATACAATATGTAAGCCAGACCATGGATCCATGGTCAGACAAGAACACAGCTCCATGAACTTCGGCCACAGCTAAAAAATATTATCTGCAAATCATTGAATCCACAAGCCTATGACAGCTAGTGTTTCCCTGCAATGGTACATAACACAGATTTGATTGTATCAGCAAGGAAATCTCATTCATATCCGTGTCTTGTTTGTAGATCTATAAGTTTTTAGTAAACGGCCAAAATGTATTTCTAGCTATGACGTCCTTGGTACATGGCCAAATGTGCCACATGCGTTTTCCATGAGAAGGATAAACGCATGGAAAACGCATGGTTTTTAGCTAATCATGATGAGGCAAAAACCATGCGTTTTCCATGCGTTTATCCAAACGCATGGAAAACGCACGCGGCACAATTGTCCATGTACCACTCTCTCATTGGCTGCTGAAGAACGAATAGATATATTTGTTGATTCGCTGAACGAGAACTGATCAACGGTAATAATACATTATACTTTGGTAGTATAGATAAAAAAAATGGTTGTGAATCAAGTGGTTTTGTACAAGAATCCATTACAAAAAAAAAAAAAAAAAAAAAAAAAAAAAAAACGTAATTTAGCAATTAATTAATACGAAAAATACATGAATTCCAGGCTTGATGTGAAAAATGACTTGATGAGAAAACAAATTATGAGAATTATACTGAATGGTTGAAAACCTATGATGTGATAATTGATGTGCAGCCAATTTATATTGATTATGTGGAAGGTTGCACAAATTCTTTGGGATGATTCTGTAGAAACTGCCTCATCACGCATGCATATAGTCAGACATTTATGGGACTTCAGAGGATGGTCTGCGTTACTGTTCTGTGTTCTGTAACTTCTGTAGTGTTCTATTTTCCCCGTTAATGGATAGAATAAAGTGACCCTGGGGCTTCTTATGCAATGCAGGTCACCGTGGATACATGTAGCAGATTGCCTCAGTGATAAAGTTACATCATTCATGCATTGCTACAAACTAAGTATGCAAATAGAGGTGGATCTGCTCCATATCATTCTACAGTAGACCGATCCATTAGTCCCTACATGTAGATGTAGGGATTGATTCCAAACCATAGGTTTTTTCAGCCCATAAGTCATTTCCAAAAAGTCACTTTCATAAACAATCACTATTTCAAGAATAATGCCAATTTTCGGACACAATCACTCAAGTCATAATTGTAGGCAATATATTTCTCTACATTCTTGTGTGGTCACTGGCCACTGACTAAAAAAGTTGTGATGGTCATGCCGTCCTCAAAAAATATAAGAGAAAAACGAATAGGCACCAATGACGTCACAGACTATTCCTCATAAATTACAAGTTGTGGCGTCACAGAACCATAATTTAACCATCCTAACGTGTTAAACACATCAATTGTAGCATTAACACATCCTAATATACCTGAAAATGCAATAATAAATCCATCTAAAGTTGCGAATCGGTAGCGTTCCATCTTGTTTACTTGCTCACGACGCAACGTCAAGGTTGCACGTGCGTGATAGTTGGAGATTATTGGAGTTTACAAATAAGTTTATGTAAAATGCGCAAGAGATCAACATCTTAACCTTTTTTTAAAAAAGCAATAGAGATTATCTCTTCCAAGAGGGCGCAGCAGTGAAGTGACAGATGCACCACCACGCATGGAATAAATATCCTAAAATATAGGATTTTTAGGTCTTAAATGTGTGAAGTAGAGCTAATATAGTGGATTTATTTTATTGTTACAATTCTAGATCAAAATAAAACGAAAACAAAGTCCGTTTCTTAAAAAACAACAGCCGTCAAGTTTGTTTTAACATGTTTCATGTTAGACGAATTGTGTGTGGACGATTTGTATAATCCGACTATTTGTACTATAATCCGACTTTTCTCGGCTTCTACTGGTCGGATCTTCCGCTTTTTTACTGCGGTTCTAATGGAGTGACAATTATTGACGTTCGTCCAAAACTGTATAAAAGCGCAAGTTAAAACAGTTTTGGCAGGATTTCCCTATTATGTGAAACCGCGCTAATTCTACAGGGCATGCAGTGCACAATGTAGCTTGGATCTCTAGTTTATCCGAGACTGAACCATCAACATTAATTGCAGAGAGACTATAGATAAGATTCATCTTGGATATGTGAGTACTCCACCCAGGAGTGGAGTACCTCAAGGTGAGAAATAACTCCATGCAGACAAATTAAATAATGGAAGATATAAGTAAAATTCAAAGAAAATTACATTTGCTTTATTAATAAGATAGTGTCAACATTATGGAGGGTGGGTGGATTAGGGCTTTACCTCCTGTAATTCTGCACCTGTTGAGCTAATTAGGACAGGTAGGGACCATGGCAATGAGATGAAGGATGAAACAGCCATCCAACGTAGGCTCGACCAAGAATTGAACCCAGAACCCAGTGGTTGGAAGTCCAGCGTGTTACCATTCAGCTAGGCCCCCACCCCTTCAACATTATGCATCCCTGCTAGCTAGTATACCAGTTATTTAACTAGAAGTATGATTTACTCATAATGAACCAATCGAGGGGGGGGGGGGGCGGGAGTCGGAACGTCCTACTATGGTTCGCCACAATGACCAAATGTCTATAAAATACTATCGTGCCTTATGGCTGAATTTTCATGTATTTTACATTTCAGGCAAAATTTTTTGACTACAAAAAACAGGTCAAGCACAGCTTTTCTTAGTTTCGTTTAATATGGTGGAGAACCAATCATCAACCAGTAACCTACTACCATTACCAGCCTCTACATAACCCAATCAGGTGCTGATGAGGCGTTAAACAATAACACACACCTATTACCATTACCAAGGTAACCAAATTTGCATGGAATTTATGAAAAACGGATGTGGCTTATTAGGAATAGTTAACTATCACGAATTCAAACGTTAGTTCATTAAAAAATGATCAATGATAATTATGTTTGTCATTCGACCCAACCTTTTCTGTAAAACCATAACGGTTGCCATCGAGCAAATGATCGTTGCGCGATCCACACGTGTAATTTCTGAGCAATGCTCATTACCTTCATCCATGTTTAATTTACTGGGCACAATTTCCGTCAGGGTTGTCTTCCTCTAATGAAGTTCTCGTGGAATACAGATTGCTGGATGTGTAGTGTATTTCCTGGGCATGCTGTAAATTGTTGGCAAAGACCCACTAGATTTGTTGTAATGTTTCCCATGGGTGTTTTTATTGCAACAATGGTCCCTGGAAACGTTGCGACTACAGCTGTGTAGCTCAGTGTACAAGGTGGTCGCTACCCATGGAGACTCTTGTCTCCATGGTCTACCATAGATTTATCTTTGAGGTTTTTATTGAAGTCTTTCATGGCCTCACATCTTTTGCACTTGGTCACCCTAACGGCTGTTGGAGAGTGGTCTACTAGTAATAAAAGCACTTCACAAGCACCATTATGACATTCTGTTAGCCAGCACGCTACAATGAAACCACATGAACCACCGGAAGTGGTCAGCCTTATATCCAAAACTGCAACTTGACCATTACCACACAATGATAATAGAATACAAAGACCCCCAACTGGCACCCAGCCAAGACTCCTTGAACTGGCATTCACACCACATGACTTTGCGATTAAAACTTTGAAGGAGTGCTATACACCAAAAGTAACTCATAAGGTACTGAGCAAGCGACTATGCAAACATACTTATTGTATGGATTTTCAAGAAGTCCACACCACTCAGTCAGCCCAAAAACACCTGTTACATTGTTCAAACGGCCTTTTTTCGTGTCTTTATCACTTTCAAGAAGTTTCACCTTATCCAACGCCTGTTATTTCGATATAATTGATCCCCTTGTGTTCCAATCGGTCACTGTTTTTCTCGTATGGCCAATTTAAACATGCCACCACAAGTATTCAGTGTTAATGGGGCAAATGTCAAACTTGGTGTGGATTCCAAGCCTCATCATCTCATATATTTATATATTAAGTGGAAAACTTTACCTGACTCCCTTAAAAAGTGTCGCAGTCTGGATGTTTTTAAATAAATATGTTTTATAAATAAAAATATATAAATAAAATATATTAAGTGGACTAAGCTTCAGACCGAGTAGCACAGAAACATTGACATTGTCACAGGGGGAAAAGTATATGACAGACCTTCTTGCTATTTATCAAGAACATATTCTGTGTGGCCTACAGCCAATGTTTGGCCTACCATCTTACAAACATCAATTTAACCCTTGTGAGTAACTGAACATTCGTCAAGAAACTCTGGAATAAGGCAGGTAGTTGCTGCACATTTTTTAATCTTGCCTCAAATTTGTTGCTTTTTTCCGGACCAAGTTCAGATTCCTCACATGTGTGTTTAATCTAAATAAGCCATACATCACATCTTGCTGAATAATTTAGAGTAATTCCTTTGTAATACGGGAATTTGTCATTGCTCAACTTGTTTACATATGAGGTAATCTGCTTAAGGCATATATGCAAAGTATAGCCTTCCTGGAGATTGGGTAACAGATAATAAAGGGGCTTGGAGAAAGCTTTACAAATGTCAATATATCTTTGACATACAATGGAGACTTTAAAGGCCGCACAACCTTTCAGGAGCTTTACTCGGAAAGCAAATTCAAAAGAACTTCATATGAGACAGAGTTGTTGAGTCCCATTAGACACACGATCTTTCCTGTGTTTATCTTTTTGTTTATCATTTTTGCAAGGGAGTCCATCAGGATCACTCTTTTGATGGGGCGCTATAGCGCAAAGCCGAGGGATCAGTGCAAATTTGATGAAGGCATTTTCCAATCACAGTTGGTGCAAAAATGTCGAAAAGATGTTCCCCAGAGAAATGATGTATGGCTTTCTGTGCGTGTCTGAAGCTCACTTTAAAGCCAACAAACACACAGAAGAAAAGTACAGCAGAACTACAAGAGCCAAGGAAAGTTCAATCATGCTCTAAAAAAGCTGAGTGTAATTACAAAATCTCTTCCTCCGGTGCCTTAGTCCTGCTTGAGTATGCAGTGCATGATTCAATATTCATACACAAAGGTGGCACCCTTGTCCATGGTTGAAGCATTTGTATAGGGAGTCAGTTCACCTCAGTAACACATGACTTGCAAAGGTGATAAGTTAAGGGAAAGTGCAGGAAAGTCACAAACTAAATTAAAATAAAAGACATTCAGCTGAGTACTTCTTAAAAGCATTTCTGCCAATCTCATTCTTAGTCCCCATCTGTCGACTGACAACTGAAGCTTTCTCAGTGATTTTTATGAACACATTCGAGCTTTCAGATGTCATTTTTCACGGCACAAAGACAACAGAGAATAATGGATTTGGTCACGTGACCGTACATTCTTTAATTATTAAATCGGCTGCTTTGAGTTGGGATGTCTGCGATATACAGTTGCTCATAAAACATTGATGCGCTTGCTTGGCTTGGATTTGAAGCAAATGTGCGTGTAGGTGGAATCTTCCTTAGCCTTCCTGAAGTCTAGCAAAGAGCTCTTACTTTCCGTCTCATCCTACATTCAGACTGTTGCCCAATATCTCAAAAACTAGAGGGATTGCAGACCTCTCAATTATTTTGCTGATTAACTTCGCTTACCTTATAGTATCCCCTATATCGATGGCCCAATATTGCTAATTGAGTATTCTATGATGGTCCATGAAGAATGCCAATTGGCATGGGGACTAAGACTGGCTTTTCTGGCAAATGCTTCAATGCACCAACACGAAACATTGAAAATTACAGCATATTAATTATTATGATATCAATAATAATTGATATCAAATAGGTGGATCCCCCACAATCCATCTCAGAGAATAAAACAAAAATTTGTCCAATTATACGTTTTGGAACAAATGTAGCAATTAGCTACAGTTTTCGTCATTTTTTAATACGATTTGAGCCATGACAGCAATAGGAAAACCGTGAGACTTTTCGTTTTCAAATTTTTGATTGATTTTGGTCGAACGGAAGTTGCATGCTTTACGATTAAATACTAATTAAATAATTGTTTACCTGCATACCTGAGTAATGAGTATCATCTGGGTTACGTAAAGGTGCTTCAGTGTAGGATATTGAAATATTTCTAAATGAAGGAAGGAAGAATCAGCAACACTTTGTCTCTTGCACATCTCCTTCTTCCTTACTGACTTCAACACACCTGATTGCATCGAAGTGTGGTCAACAGGCCATCAGTCCAATTCCACGTGTGGCAGCCACATCACTGTTTTGCAAGCATGGGTGCTCCCTAATAGGTTAAACTATCTTAATCTGCTGCTTTATCATTTCATTGATAGAACAACAATGTTACACAATATAAATTTTACAAGCAGTCATGATGGATGATAAGATTTAAAACACAGTGACCTGAATTTATTTGCAATGTTTTTAATTCTGTTGCACAAAAGGTGATCATTCTCAAGCATTTACTAGTCAAAACACAACTGTCTAGTTGTAATTGAGACCAAAGAAATTAAGTCCATTTCTATGTGTGAGCCTGATTGGGAACCAGTCAAGCATGGTAAATTGTGACATCACCAAGAGACTTTGTCAAGTGGCTGGCTACACTTCATTGCAATCCACTGTTACAGTAAAGACAAACAACTCGGCTTATGCGCTCCTGATTTGTAAAAAAATATAACTATTATGGTTTCTGCTTACCAATATTTAGGCCTCATTTGGTAAAACTGGTCTTCCAAACCTCTGAACTAATGTTGTAAAAGAAAACATACACAAAACTGTTATAACTCATTACAAACTGGTAATCTGAGTGGCTAATGCCGTAAAGTCACTCAGTGTCAAATAGCATGAGGCATGGCAAGGACTCATTACGGTTGCTTCTGGCATCGGATATGCTCAACTGTGCAACTTCAGAATTTGTAGCACACAAAAAAAGGCTCAGTATGAGTACAATATGAAGCTCTCTTTGATTTGTGGTTTCTCAAGTTTTCAGCATCCCACGTGTCCTGAAGCTTAAGCTTCTTCCTTTCAAGTAAGGACTCTGAGGGGGTAATCCTTCTTCTTAAAGTGGTTTAAGTGGATGATTTAAAATTTCATCCCACAGCCCATTTGATTCAGATAGAATGGGAAGCATACCATTTTGGAGCAGCAGTTTTGCACCTAACCTTACAAAGCTTTTAGAAGCTTTGGTTATTCAGTTGTCGTTTTCAAGCCATGGCAGCTCGTGTGGGTTGCACTTAAAATAGTAACATGTATTCAACATTAAAAATCAGTTCTTTAATTTAGTTTTATCGACCATTGGGCTGTTTTTACATGGATGACAGGTTGGCTTATGCGATCATGTCTGCGTCAAGTATTACATTGTTTAGATTTGAGTGCTGTACTACGCTTTTAAGTTTTGATAAGGGGTTTTCTTTTGAATTGTCATGTCCTGTGATCAGACCAAAAATCCTGGTAACAGCTGAATCGGATTTACAAATTCCCAAAAACTCACTGACAGGGAGGTTTCCTTGCATCGATCAAACATCTCACATTAATACGTCATTCATTCGAAAAATTATTTGGTGCAAAATAATGGAGTTTCCAAGTGACGTTGCTTGGTCACAGTTACAAGCAAGTCTCAAGGGACCCCATTAATACCAAAAATCAACCTTCAATAGGCCTAGCTCAATGGTAGGGTGCTGGGCTTCCAATGACTGGGTATCTGATTCAATTCTTGGTCGAGCCTAAGTTGGATGGCTGTTTCATCCTTCATCTCATTGCCATGGTCCCTGCCTGCCCTAATTAGCCCATCAGGTGCAGAAATACAGGACGTAAATCCCTAATCCACCCACCACCACCTTCAGTAGACCAAGGTGACTGACTGACTGCGGCACTGCTTGAATTAGCCTGGAGGAAATTGCGAAGAATAACTGCATTTTACATGGAGAGGTGTAATTTCATGGATTTCATTGATTCTACCAAAAGATAAAAAGCTCTATGCTCGCCACAAGGGTGCAATTTAAGCCTTGTAATGAAATCAAACAAGTTCAATGAATCAGTTCGTTTGGAGAGAGACCGTTTGTAGCTGTACTGATTACAAACTTTGAATTTATGGAAGGGATGTTTTTATGGTCGGAAGCTAATGCTATGGGCAACTGCGATTGGCAAACGCTTTGCAATGATGGAATTCTTTAGTGTTCTGTTGCTCTGTTGCTCTTTTCCCCTGTCTTGTTCTGTTCCCCCCTTGATGCTTGGTGGCAGACCATGTTGTCTGCAAATGGAGACAAGATTGACTTGGAATTGGGATGATTCTTAAACGGTGGCACATAACAAATGTTACCATTAAAAGACAGTGATAAAATGTTCCCATTTCCAATTTTACGGTGGAATTGGACGTGCTCATACTACAGGGTGCATCCATCACCTGCTATCAGTTGTCCTCGCCGCCCCCATGGTCTTTGGGGGCTAAAAACAGAATGATGGACTAGGCACACTCTGATAGCCTCACAAGACTCTCCGCATCAAAGCCCCTGCTTCCATAGAGTCATCACGTACCCAGATTAGGCAAAAACGGATGGGGCACAATCACCAGAAGGCAAAGCCAACCAAAGACTGGATAATTATTCACGAAGTTCTGAAACTTCATACTTTTGTACCTCAAAGGGATACAGGCTTTTCATTTTTTCTGTCATTCAGACCTACCTTATGTCAGTGAGGTCTGTCTGCCAGTCAGTCAGATAGTCATGCAAGAAGTAGAACTACATTTCTTCATAAGTAGCATAATGACGTTTGCAGATAGTTGTCATATTGAGGAAACTGCCAATATAATAATGTAACCATTATATGTAGGCCATAACATACCCAGTACCCACCCTCCATAGCATTTATGCATAGTACCTACATCATAAGCTAATAGTATTAACTGTGCCGCGGAGCTCAATGAACTCTGATCATTGCACTACATGTGCAATGTAGATGTACGCCCTATCCCACAGAGCTGCACATTACATCAAAAGGACAATAATGTAATGGTTCTGAAATGCTCACACACCCATAGCCTCCTGACAATTAAGATGAGCAGAGTAATTCGTCGAGGCATACCTTGGCGAAGGCTATAATGATTCTGACAGGCATTTATTGATTCAGGATGCACCATTATTCTCCTTTGAGGTCAGTGTTCCTTGACACTGAGCCGTGAGAAAGTCAAACGGCCACTGGCTTAACCCCACTGACTCCCCAGCAATCCAAACTCCAATTGTAACAACAACATCGTCATTGATTTATGGCTCTCATAATGGGCACTATTGGCCCCGGACCAAAGGCAATGGTTCACTCAAGTAGTTCTCCTCCCTCTAGTATTCAGTAGAGGGCATGGTGGAAGAGGCCACGCCATAATTGAAATAATAAAACGCCTTCCACGATTATAGACCCTATGGATCCTCCATCAAATGATACTGAAGAATGACATCTCACAGTTGAAGAAAACTTTTCGTCTAAAGGTTAAGAAAGGTCCTTCCACTATAGTCCTAGGTCCTGACATTTTATTGAGAAATCGAAAACTCCCACAGATGACGTAGATTGATAGCCCACTTGTGGAATAAAATAGCCATTAGCCATAAAACGGAAAGCCTTTATTGGCAGTTTTTGGCAACAAAACTATGCCCGCAGTTTGGTTTTGTAACTAAGAGACATTAACTAATGTTGAAGTGTACATTAATTGAGCCTGTTATTGCTAATTGAGACTATTACGCTAAACATTTTTGCTGTTGCATAAGAACGAAAATGTTAAAACTGAAATTTGAACGTGACACAAAAATGTACTGCATTTTTGAATGACATAAATTGGACCATTACTGAGGAAAGCGATTCAAACAAGTGAGCAACTAACAACCAATGCAGTGTATGTTATGCCCATTGGTATTTTCACAACTAGACCATGATTCAAAGTTGAAAACAAGCTAGAAGGTCGAGGTGAACCGCAAAATGTCAACGTTGAAAAAAGTGAAGCGACTTGCTGACATCTCAGAGAACCTCCAAAATAGACAGGTAAAGTGAGAGACAGATTCAGAGCAGCGGGATAGGAGGCTGGAGATGAAGTGATGATGCTGGGAGCAACTTCCAGACAACTGAGAAACTCCCAAGTAGTGATAAGAGACTCCTTTATACTCAAGTCTTCACAAGGTGGGTGCAAATGAGGTACAGACACAGTGAGCCAACTTGCTTCTCCTACTGCTTAGGCATTGACCCTACGTCATTGGTCAGATCAGTCATTCCCTGCAGACAGATTACAACAGAAGATTATTCGCTTACCACCCATGTTGTTGAAAACACTAAGCTGACAGCGATGCATGCTCAATTTAAACTGAGATATCGAGGATGAAATTGAGAGGTTTACACCAAGGTACCACACTATGGCCCTAACTATTGCTGCTTTAAAAAGCATACGTAGTGAGTAAATTGCTCTGCTCGGTTCTATTTGCACTTGGTTATGTGGCATACAGACAACGCATACTTAGGCGTTCAGGCTCCAAGGCAACAGACTCTGACCTTTCAGGCTTGGGTCTAATGCACGACAGCCTGCCAGGTGGGAAAACAGCTGTTGAAAAAAGAGGCTAATAAACAGACCACGAGGCACATCAAGGTAGGATATGTGTTTGAGAAACAACAAAAATATCTCCCCTTGGGCCAGCCACTTTTTATAAGCAATATTTCACAATCTTGCCATTTGCTAGGCTTGAATTTTATAATAAAAAAAAACTGCAATTGAATTTGAGACATCGCGTAAGTTCAACATTATTGTACATAAAAATGAAACATAAAATGCGGTATCATTTCTTACAGATAAACAGTGTTCTCCATGAAAGCCCACTGTTTCGCATACTTTTTTGGTTTATATATTGATTTCACATTTTCCAAAAGCAATACAGTTATCATGACATATGAGAATTTTCGTATTTCTGATTGATGGCATGATTACTCAACATTTTATCCCTCACAAAAATGAACCAAGAAATAAAACAATCACGCATTTTTTAAGTCAAACTATGCAATTTGATGCAATTGTGACATTTGTATGTTCGTAAACGTTTTGTTCTCTTTTATAATACATTGTCATTCTTAGAAAATTGCAACAATTGAGAGTGATTATTGGTTATTATTGGTAATCGCACTCTTTTGGACAGTGCCATTATTGTATCAAAATGAAAGTTAACGTCAGATTTACTCATGTTTATGATAACTCACATAACTCATAAGCAATTCATTTCTGCAGTACTATTTCAAGTACTATTGGAAATATATTTACAACTGAACCATTTATACCAATGAAAAAGTTTTAAAAGAACTGAAAAAATTGAAGAAATAAAATTTATCCAAAGATAATAAGCGCCATAATTCATTCGTTTATGAAAAGCTTACAGATTCAGAAAATGTGTAAAGAATGGTTTTTACATCGACATTAGTAACACGTTTGCATGACAACTTCATACAAACAACTGGTCAGAAGTCTGATTGATGCTAAGTCCGAATCGAAGTACCAGTGAAACCGGTTAAGTATTCAAGACTGGAAACACAATTTGTCCGACTAACCACCTGTATATAATTCTCTGAAGTTTGAGTGGGAATACGCCCCCATCACAGCGTAATAGATGTGATTAGGGAATAGTGGACGCTATTTTCGGGTTGGTTTCCTTTACTAGTTCAGAAAATGGCGCGCATTACCCTCCGTTAGTGTTCCACTTTTCTAAGTAAAAGGACAAACATTATTCAACTATTGCGTGGTGGACCAACGCTCGTGATAAATATTCTAATATCGTAGCATGGTGGATAAGTATATTGGATAAATAAATTAAATGTGTAACAGTTGGTGCGTAGGTACACGTTAAGATTAGTTTTTATCATTATAATAAAAGGTACTTACCATTTTTGTGCTGTGACAGAAAAAAGCCTTCCATGGAATGGTCACTAATGCTTTCAATGCAAACTGCAGATTTGGAATTGTAATCCAGCAATTAATAGTGTTTGAATAAGTCACACAGCTACTTTGTTTGACTGAGTGTTTAGCGACTCTCTCGAGTACTGGCTAGTTCTCCATCGGACAGACAACTACTGCAGATTTGGCTCCTGCGAGGGCTTGTGTGATTGGATGCGAGCCGGAGCGAGCTGCTGGACTACCCACGGCAGAGGCAGGCAGATGATGCGGACTGATGATGCAGGCAGATGCGGGCAGAATGCAACGGGGTGCAGGCAGTTAGTGACGCTGGCTGCGGCTGCTGGCACAAGGCTCTGAGGGATGACCGGTCTTTTATTCTGGGTGCCCAGGCCACAACCATTGCTCTTCAGTGACAACCCAATTCGCCCAAAGATAAAAGAGGCCTCTGATTGAAAAATGCCACCAATCCTCATTTATTAAACATCGCCGGTGTAACACCACACCAGCCAGCCAGCCACTATGTATATTGCCAGCAAGTCATTGTGTTGTTGGAATTGGCTGAAGATTCTCAGACCTCACGACAAAATTGAGCATCATATGCCACATCTGCAGTCAGGAAAATATTTCATCTACAACAGGCTCTGATAAATGACCTTAAACAATATTTTGACACAAAGCACCAGATGTGGAAAATTAGTTTTTTACACATCTTTTTCTTGCTCCAAATATGAACGCCAATATTAGTCCAGGAAGCATAACAGTTGAGTCCACAATCCATATAATTAGTAGAAAAAATTTTCCTGGCTCTGCCCTCTCTCTTATGTTAAATGACTCTATCATCTTTCTTTTTGTTTGTCATTCACTTGTCATTTCATTTGTCAGGCTATTTTACAGATTTTAAACTATTTTAGGTCTCATTGATTGTACAAATATCGTAGGAAAGTAAAAAGGCTGACCAATCCCTGTATATAAAAGCATGCATGTTTGATTATTTGAATATGATAATGAGGGTGGTTGGGTGAGACAATGTCCAAATATAATTTAAAAAAAAACTCTAATAAAAAGCACACTAAAACTTAAATGATTACATATTATGCATATAGTTTCATAGAATTTATTACTTCACTCTAACAAAGGGTGTTTTGATTCATGCAGACTATAAGGTTGGGAGCAATAGTCAACTTGGTCAACTTGGCCATGTCCAATGAATCAAATGGCTGTGTGTGAAAAGGAATTGACCCAAATGTTTAACCTTTAACTGTTGATATTTTAAATGTAATAAATGATTTAGGTCAATGTGAAATGATTAGATTCTACATTAGCTGACCAGCTATGTGCCTCTGCCGCTCACTGAGGCAAAAATGCTAATAATGTTGCAAATGAGCACTTAATCAAGTCACGATTATACAATGTACTGCAATTAAGTCTGAAATGCGAAAGATTCCTGAGTTAATCAAATCATCACCTCCTCCACAATTGCGTAAGTTGGCCACTTGGGTAATAAAAGATGCATTGAATTAATCAAAGGTACATTATAACTAAATCCGGCTCCATTCTAATAATGTTTTCAGATATTCATATTCAATCCACTTTCTGTATTGATAATCTAGGCCCCTAGGTACATCATCCACGCTTGGCAGTCACTTGTCAACATGCTCCAAAGTATATCAGAATATCATGCATGAATAAGCTCCTTAAGAAACAATGTTAACATGTGATGGTTATGCATTAATTGCTTACATATTAAATTACATTTACATAGGTCAATCCTCGTCTGTGTTATATGATCATACATTCTTCACATCATAAATGTAAACTTAACACACCATGTGTCATGAATAAGATACCAACAAACATAGCCAGCCTTTAAGTAATCATTGCCACACGCCTTAAAGCACTGTGAGGCTACACTTTGAGGGATTACTCTGCATGAATAAAGACAGAAGACAGAATAGCTAAGTTAAAATTAATTCTAGTACGCACACATTTTCCTAACATACAAAACCTTTTTTTATTTATTTTTTTCTATTCTTTTAGCAAAACTGGATTCATTGTGCCACATTTAAGGCATACGTTTATATTCTTAGCCTTTTCACTGAAGATTAATATGGGAAGTTTAAAGACAACAAAGCTGTCAGTAAGCTAGTCTTGTATCATTTTTTTAACCCCCAGCGAACGAAGTTTGAAGAGGGTCATTGTTATAATTTTGAAAGTTCATGTCCATCTGTGGGCAGGTGGATGGATGGGCTGGCAGGCGTGACACTTCCGTTTCAAGAACTCAAACACTAATGCACTTACCTGAAAGAAATTTCATAGTCACATTGACATATGTCAGCTATGTTTTACAAAATTTTGTAAAAATAGAATACATAATTTATTTTTGTTTCGGGAGCAGAACTCGCGCACTACTGCACCTAAATGCCTAAAACTTTGCCAGTTTATGTCTAAAATAGTGTAGTTGTAAATAATATGGAATTTGCATAATAAGGCGAAAATGTGAAAAATTTTCTTGTTTTTTCAAAGAACCTTATCAAAGATGCTATTAATCTCACATGAGTGAAATTTTGCAAATGACATATCTAAATTACAGTCTTTTCACTTGATGAACTGCATTTTACCATCCATATCATCCTATTTTCAAACTAATGGAAAATCTGGGAAATCGTGTTAAAATGTATTTCCGGAGCAGAACTTAGCTAAAGTTTCGTTCATTACTCTATATCATCTAGTTGTGTCTTTTGATAGTCACATTGATATATCTCTGCTATGTTTTACAAAATAACTAAAAAAAAAGGGTAAAAATATATTTTTTTGGTTTCTGGAACTCTGGAACTGGAACTCTGTATAAAACATGAAAAGAATATGTCAGTAATACTTTATTTTGGTCCTTTTATATGTCTCATGGTCATCTATGGTATAGAATAGGGAAAATATGAAAAAATTCTTTTAAATTAATACCTCCATATCAAAAACACAATTTGTCCTTCATGAATGAAATTTTGCAAATGTCATCATGAGTCAATGACATATCATAACTACAGTATTTTCTCTTTCCAAACTTAGTTTTGACATTTACTTCATGCTCTTTTCATAACATTTGATGGAAAATCTTAATATAATGCTAATTTTCTTTTTATTTCTTACATATATCACCTGTATAATAAGGGAAATGAGCCAAAACTACTATTTCCCTAACCAATACAGAAAGTCTAAACTCATAACAAAAAACTTTATCCAATGCCGGGTCCTGCTCTGTGACACCTGGGATTATGCAAGCCATTCCATTATGAGTTTAGATAACACGAATGTGGCTATCAAGACTAGCAGGGCATTATTTATACTCCTAGTTCAATCATAAAACTTTGCCATATGAATTTGTTGAATAATTGACCTCAGAAACATGATTTTTATGCATAATATAAATTGATACCAAACATGACATACATGTACATGTAATGCAGTATTGCATGCTAACCATTACGCCACAGATGCCATATTGCTCCTGGTGGTGATTCAAGGATCACAATAAAGCAGCAGTTCTATTTATAGTTTCTGTCATTAGCTGGCCTTTTATCAGTGGGCTTACAGTGCCATCTGACGTGGGTCATACAGCTGACCTCACAGTTAGCTCACACTGAACTCATAGCAGTGAGATCAGCACATGACCTCATCATGATTTCACTGTGATTTTGTCATGTGTAACATCACAGGATGAGTGTTCAGTGAAGTCACAGTGACCATGACATGAGCTCACTTCTTGACTGGGGTATGTTTCCTATTGATTTGGAATTTGTTGAATATTATCAATTTTGATTGTCTTGTAAGGAAAATAATAAAATAGAAAAGTATAACCAGTTGCTGAACTACATAGATTAGTGACAGTTGGTAGAAGTAAATTTATGTTCACTTGGAGAGTGAAAATTGCGCTTGATGAGTCATGCATGGACCTATATTTCGTGTTGAGGTTTAAGCCCCCTTGATGACTCATGATGACATTCATGGCCTGGTTTCACTAAACCTAGTTACTTAAGATGATTTTGTCATCGCTGCCGAGGGGCCACCCACAAACCAACACTAACTATAGAAACTTACAATGATGTCAGTATCTATAATAAAGACACTTCAAGTAATGACACACAAAACAGTCATGGGATAGACCAGCTATTGTAACACATATCAGTTTTTTTAGTGGAAGAAGACAGGAAAAGTTTACACATCAATACGACCAACTGTAACGAGGTTTTGAACAGTGATTATGGCACTAGTGTACACTATTTAGCCATTCGCTGAGGGGTTGCTGCCGTGTAGCCTATGTTTTTGTGTAGTTTGTGCCATGAAAATAGTATAGGGATGACAATGTTGAAATAAACCAAATACCAAGGTGATGGAATGACGATAAAAAGTTGTCGAACATGAATCTATTTAAATGGCTGGCATTGGTTGCATCCAAAAGCCACCATTGGGATGAATGCAAAAAAAGTTATATAAAAGCGTATATATATGATATACAGTGACAAACTTTTGTATGCAGTGTCTGCCACGAGCCACCTCCTACACTAATCCTACACTGACAACTGTATTCCCATGTTGAAATTGAATCCGGTTGATGTACTATTTTTGCAAATACATTTGCCATATTTCTTTGATGTTATTTAGATGTCTGTTACAGTGCAATACATTATGTGTTACTGCAAATACATATAAAACGCACATTTTGGTCATACAAAGAATGTGTAGCTATTGTATAACAGTAGATCTAGAATATCTTTATCCGCTATTGAGATGTCCAAGCCCCATCAATGAAAAATAGAAGCTTTGGTCTGAAGGTTTCAATTACTGACGGTGAATGCGAGGATGTGTGCAATGTGCATCACTGCAGTACACCTATACATCATGATCTTCATATAATTGCAGTTATACCATGGTATTTCATTGTACTGTTGCTAATAATAGGCCACATCAGCTCATATTTTGGCAAGATTCATCAAGCTATCAAAGAATATGGTGATAAGCTGTTTGGTTGAATGTTGTACGTGATTGAAGCTGAATACGTAAGCCGAATATGTAATTACATGTATAGCTGTATATGATTGTTTGTTGTGATGTAGTTATATACATGTGAAAACATTTTTAATGGTCTGAAATAAATTGCAGGATCTAACTTTACATATTATTATAATGCAGCCCTGTAATTTCGAATGTTCTGATTTTGTTGGATCGTTAAATTTAAATGCAGTTAGGTATCAGAAATTCAACTGATCTTGATGAGGGTTTACTTTGATTTAATTGATTGAAATACAGTACACTCGTCAAATATGTCAATCCAACGAGAAATTGAAAGTGCCTTGTACTTGGTATCTATGCTTGGGCAAGTAAAAGACGCCACCCATGGGATAAATTTATAACATGATGTGGACTCAGAGTCTTATCATCTCAATATTACTTGTCACTGCACATATAGTCAGACCAGTATTGAGCACAGATAGATCAGGCTCTAGAATGGTCCATATATAAGTGTAGAACAAACAGACTGTTCACGTCATTTATTAATTCAATCGTAATTTTTTCAATAAGTTGAAATATTGTATTATTTTGCAAAGTGTTATGACACATACTCGTGTTGTACTGTTTTTATTATTATTTTTTTTTTTTATTGGTTTTTTATTATTTTTTTTTTTTTCTCTATTTTTGTTACTTTATTAATAATAAATTCTAAATGTTAAATATAATAGGGGATACATCCACCCTTGGGTAATGGTATTTTGTAAATACTCGGATGTATCCCCTTCCAACACATTATATGTTATTTTTATACATGCTTTTTGTCACATATACTTGTAAATTAATGTACTTGAGTGTTGGTGAATAATAAAATGTTTAAATGTCTTATACCTGCATCAATATGATTCCTTAACCATGAAAGCAGGCGCTGATGCACTCATGTTTCTTTTTCAAAAAGAGTTTCTGTGTACCACATAGATTAATAAAGTGTCTCCTTGTCGTTAGATTTTTACAACTCACCAGTGAAATTTAGCATTATGTATGCCGTTGTACAAATCCTCATGTACAACAGTTAGTGAACCACGCAGCGGCGCGCTAGAAATCATGAATTTCACCGAGTGTAGATCTGACTTACTTGTATGTTTTATTTAACTACTTTGTCAGTTTTTATCCTATTTTCAAAATTCAAACATTTTCTGAAGCTCAGATCTGCACCTGTCTAAGTAGGTAAATGTCTTTAATTCATTAGCAATAAAAATATTGGGGCTCGGCGGTATAAAACAATTACACAATGGTTACATTGTGAGACATGAGATATGTACACCTTCAAATGTTATGTACAGCTCGGCCGCGTTGTACATTGACATTTTCGGGTCTACATATCTTCATGTCTCACATGTAACCATTGTATAATTGTATAATATACTCTGTGGTATTGAGTAAAATACACACCCAAATTACTAGTATTACTTTGTCTGAAACTCTATTTCATGCGAGAAACACCTATCACATAAAGTAAGCGTCAAATGCAGCTGCAGACATCCCGGGGCGAGACAATATGCCCCAACCAAAGTGATTAATCAGGCATACTCAATGACTTTGCGTATAGCCTGTTGCTGCATTTTGGTAACAGGTCAGTTATGTATATTTGCATGGACCATGCAGTACATTAAATTTTGCAAGTGGGATTGTGTAAAATAGTGTGATTTTAGTAACGGTTTTTATTTTTTGTTGAATGAATGGTCCTATATGAAAGGTGAAGTTTGCCCTGAATATAGGAATATAGTTTCTTCAGTTATAAGTGGTCTAAACGGAGACATTCATGACAAGTCAGAGTTGAAAGTGTTTCATCATGATTATTCTCACCTTT
Source organism: Alitta virens (assembly GCA_932294295.1). Classification (NCBI taxonomy): domain Eukaryota; kingdom Metazoa; phylum Annelida; class Polychaeta; order Phyllodocida; family Nereididae; genus Alitta; species Alitta virens. The sequence goes on along the minus strand of OW028573.1, from coordinate 29,394,247 downwards.
ATTAAGATATTCGTCGATCTTGGAGTAAGCATTAAATTGAGGAAAACTTGACAGAGCTAGTCCATCCCTGACCAAGTATTGAAATGGAAAATGATGAATATGATATACCCTTATTTCTTATAAATCAATTGATCTCTGCAGGTCGTTGGACATATTCAACAACTATAAAAAGCCAGGATTTGTTTGTTCAGCTTACACTGGATACTTTCCATCAGAACCTCTTTGTCAGTTTAGTTATGCCTATGTCAATGTCTAAATGCTACTGGTCTGAAGCTGAATATGAGCAGCTGCCAGAGGCAGACGTAATGATGAGATGATAAGGCTTTAAGTCCGCAGTATGTCATGCATTTATCCCATGGGCGGGGTCTTTTGCTTGCCTCAGCATAGACACCGAGTACAAGGAAACAATTTAACGTCGCTGTCTTCATCATCTGTTAATCAATGTAAAAGGTAATCAGTTCACATGACCGTCTACTCTTACCAAGTATTCACTCCGTTCACCTCACTTAATTAGTTAATCCTCTTCAATGGATAGGACGCTCACAGCCACATGCTACAGGTCTGCTAATTCTACACAAAACTTTATCGTTATTCTATGCCCCTACCCAGTATATTGTTAGTTTTTCCACTAATCTACAAACAACGAGGCAAAATGGGAGCTTTATACGAAAACTTTAGGCTTTAGGGTAAAATAAAGTGCACTGGGCATGCGTTTTTCTGCCAACATTGTCTGCCATTGCCATAATTCTGCTACGTGATAGGCATGCACAACAATTTGCTTAGGGGAGTGGGGGCCTAGCTCAGTGGTAGCGCTCTGGGCTTCCAACCACTGTGTCCCGGATTCAATTCCCGGTTGAGCCTAAGTTGGATGCTGTTTCATCCATCATCTCATTGCCATGGTCCCTGCCTGTCCTAATTAGCCCAACAGGTGCAGAATTACAGGAGGCAAAGCCCTAATCCACCCACCCACCCACCTTGCTGCTTGGAGAACTCCTTTCTTCTGCATAGCATGCTTTCTCATGATGCATTTAGATTTAAATTAATAAAAGCGTAAGATTCATGTTATGACTTCCTCCTTTTCTTTGTCATTATTTATGTAAAATTGCAGATGTCTTAAGAAGCACAATGAGAAAGTTTGTCATGAAAATTCGCGAAAAGTTATCTTTTGAAAGCCCACAAACTTTTTGGGAAGACTTATTGCCTCATAACATGTCATAAAATAATTGTTTTGGAGCTAAATCAGGCCTAGGGTTACCACGTGCATTTGTAGGTCTTTGCTGCGATATTTCCAAGTGGCCTGATTAGTGAGACAGGGGCCTCAAGGGAAATGATAACGGATTACAATTACTCGCTGCTCCCCCAGGGAACTCACTCTCTGACTTAGGAGGTATAAAGAGGAAGAAACATGTTGAAGCTGATAGACTGGCTGCTCCCCTAGATTGCAAGAGGCGAGAATATGGAGATTTCTGAACAACAAATTGACACGATGCAATAGTTCAGCAGCATCGACTGCAACAGCAACAACAGCAGCAACAGCAAAGATGCCAGCAAGATGTTGACAGGAAGATAGTGTCCTTTATCTTCAGGAAATGTACTGGAAATTCACCATCAAGGCAGCTGATAACGTTTTGCAGGCTGACAACTTGCTGTCTTCGCTACAGAATACTGTCATATCACAGTTATTAGAAACAAACTTGTTGACAACATAAGATCGCTATTTGGAAAAAAACTTGTGCTGGTGATATTAAGAGATGATTGATTGGCCATCGAAAGTAAGATCTCAAATGATCAATCTAAATGAAATAGGACTAAAAGAAAACCCGGTACTTGGTGAAGATATTCAGATGAAAAAGGAGAAGTCTTATTGAAAGTTTTGAACGTGTTTTTAGATCAATTGTCTTTCCCTCAAAAGGTCAACGTGGGTAACCTCATTAGTTGACCCTAGTCAACTTTATGCATTAAATTCTATGGATTCCGTTCGGCTTCGTTGGATGCTCCCTTAATCTATAGCCGTTTATGTGTTTAATGATGAAAGGGTAACACATACTCATAAAACGATTTTTGCCTATGTTGGTCCTAGCATGGAGCCAAGACCAGACTCTTATCAGACCTCCATGATACCAGGCTTACTGGCATGGAGCCCAGAGATCCTTGTCTCCATGATCTAGGTTAAGCCCTCGAAGGTCCTGGGCCTCCACGCGGCGAGGGTGGAAACACTTGGGGTGAAGTCTCCTATCCCCAGTGGCTAAAACAGGACAGTGCGCATTGCACGAGCTGCTCCAGCTATCCAACGCAGACAATTATAGATTTTTTACATGCTTCTGGTTTCTACTACCAACTATAGATAATCAATCTTACCCTAGAGAGCCTCTACATAGCCCACTCAGGTGCTGATGAGGCGTTAAACAATAACACTAACTAACTAACTAATGATCTTGGTTACTCCTCAAAACTCATGACTCAACTGTCACAATATGTTCTCGTGCTGTATAGTGATCGTCACTGATTTGGTGACACAGAGCTTAACCCGACAAATTTTGTTTTCATCCGTATAGATTTTCATATCAAAATTTCATCGTAACAGTAATTATTTGTCAACATGTTTGCAACATTCAGACATGTAGTCAGGTACCCTTGTATTGTAATTTTGTGTTGGAAGTACCCAGTTCTGATCTTTGGCCCATATTGTATGGTAAAGAGCCATATCTCTGAATACTTAGTTGCAAGAGCTGTAGCAAAAGCATCTTGTTATTGAAATATTAAACATCTAGTATTAAAATTCCCTTGGAATCATCAATCAGCAACACACAATGGAAAGAGCCAGAATTTCCAGCTACCTATTTCAAGCTGCACTTATAAGGCTCCAATTGAACTGACGCTGCCAACTGAGAAACTCTTCCCATGCTGATAGCACTCTAAAAGACTTACCAATTCCATTAAATTTATCTTCCAAGGTCACCAGTATTTTGTTGCTCAATTCTGTTGGTCTATTTACAACCAAGTGCTATGAAGGGAATTTGTCGCTCAATTATTTTTGGCATTAAATAGTATTACTGTAGCATGCACGGTATAGGTATCAAAATTAATTTCCATATATAATGTCTTTTCATGCCGAGCAAGCAATAGCATACTTAGGTCATATGGACAAATTTTAGCATTAAGGCAAAGCCTCTCAATTAACTATAAAGTTGCTTAAAATTCCGCTTTTTTTTCTGCCTTTTTGTCACGATCACAGAAAGACCATAGACATAACAATGGAAAATGTGGTAAACCCTAAATGAAAATTTAGGTGTCAATATCACTTAGAAAGTTGGGGTACTGCTCAAATTTCTATCTCTTATAAGGACATATAATTTTACTCTGTTGCAAGGTCACTCTCATCTGTTTATACTATTTGATAATGCACTTTAACCTTGAAAACAAAATAATAATGGCTGACTTGTGAAATATATCTTGCTGGATTGACGTTTGGTTGCTTAAAATGACGTTGACACATAAATTTTACTCACAAACAAAAGAGCCATCTAACTGGTGGAAAAGAAAAGTAGAACTGTATAGTCAAGACACGAAGTAGGAAAGAGGATTAATTGTCTAGCTCTGTTGTGATCCTAAGCCAGGCAGTGAAACAGTGGGACCGAGTAAAAACATTGGAAGACACTTCAGTTGACCGGTGTCTTTGTCCATGGAGGCGGATGATGTATTCCTCAGACCTGAGCGTAAAGTCATCAATCCGAGTCACCCGAAGAGAAAAATAAAACCAGAAGAAAAAGAGACAAGAAAGAGGAAACTTATCATCTCTGACTGGCCTTCAGCTAATTCTTGCTTTGCATTGTGGGTGGGTCAATCTCATCAGCGGGTGGCAAAGTCAGCCTGTTTTACCAGCCAGAAGATACCAAACGAACTCCTCTCACACCCCTGCCTGGTGGTAGCAGGTTTATGAGCCTTATCTTACGGCAAGGTTCCAGAGATATGAGGATCCACCCACTTGATTGCAATGTCTTTGATGGTGCCTAATGTAGGACGAGGTGGATTCAGAGGCTGTGAGCAAGGATGCTGAGTGTCTCGTCAGTGTGATGGACTTCTCCTTTTTCAGCTGGAGCCAATACACCTCTGCGTCTTTCTGCTTGAGCCATTCCAGTAATTATGTCCCTTGACGAACACTGACGTGCCACAAACAGCTTCCTAAGGTCATCCTATAGCACACAATGGCCAAATGATTCGTAAATGAGAAAGTCTACATGCGCTACATTTAATGAGAAACCAAGACATTCACACGGTAGTTTCTCAAAGATTTACACTTTTACAAGTCTTTCTAAATACTGTAGATTTAAATGGAAAGCTCCCCGCAAAAGATTATCATTTTCAGCTGCGTCACTCTATGATGTATAATTACTATAAAGACTTTAATTCAAAAGAAAAAACTCATTTCAGCTCTCTTATACAATGATCTCTTGGTATAATTTACTGCTCATCAACGATGCTCAGGTAAGCGTAACATGCCCATCTGTGGGGTATATATTATAAATGTGCAACAGGCCTGGATCTAAAGCTGGTCTCATCAATAGGGGTACCCCTATTCAATGGTAATGGCAATATTGGTATGTTTGGAAAATCGTAACATATGTATTCACATGTATTCCATATTTTCATGTAGGTACCTACATTCCAAAAGCTTCTTCACACATATCTGTATATTTGAGAAGTATATTTGTTAATCTACTACTACTACTACTACTACTACTACTGCTACTACTACTACTACTGCTACTGCTACTGCTACTACTACTACTACTACTACTACTACTACTACTACTACTACTACTACTACTACTGCTACTACTGCTACTGCTACTGCTACTGCTACTACTACTACTACTACTGATACTGCTACTACTACTACTGCTACTGCTACTGCTACTACTACTACTACTACTACTACTACTGCTACTACTGCTACTGCTACTGCTACTACTACTACTACTGCTACTGCTACTGCTTCTGCTACTACTACTACTACTACTACTACTACTACTGCTACTACTACTACTGCTACTGCTACTGCTACTACCACTACTGCTACTGCTACTGCTACTACTACTACTGCTACTGCTACTGCTACTACTACTACTACTACTACTACTACTACTACTGCTACTACTGCTACTGCTACTGCTACTACTACTACTACTACTACTACTACTACTACTGCTACTACTGCTACTGCTACTGCTACTACTACTACTGCTACTGCTACTGCTACTGCTACTACTACTACTACTACTAATACTGCTACTACCACTACTGCTACTGCTACTGCTACTACTACTACTGCTACTGCTACTGCTACTACTACTACTACTACTACTACTACTGCTGCTACTACTGCTACTGCTACTGCTACTACTACTACTACTACTACTACTACTACTGCTACTACTGCTACTGCTACTGCTACTACTACTACTACTGCTACTGCTACTGCTTCTGCTACTACTACTACTACTACTACTACTGCTACTACTACTACTGCTACTGCTACTGCTACTACTACTACTGCTACTGCTACTGCTACTACTACTACTGCTACTGCTACTGCTACTACTACTACTGCTACTACTACTGCTACTGCTACTGCTACTACTACTACTGCTACTGCTACTGCTACTACTACTACTACTACTACTACTACTACTACTACTACTACTACTACTACTACTACGGTGGTCTAGCAGTGCAGTACTGATACCACAAAATACTAGCACAAGCATGTAGGAGCATGAACTGCCAAAAAGATGTTTTATTATTTCTCTATCTTTTCTTTATTTCCCCGGAACTTTGCCTTTGATATGGTTGATATGCTTCCACAAACTCTTAGTGTTACAGAGCAAGCAACATAATCAAAAGAAAAAAGGCATCTCTTTTTTTTTACTTTTACTCATTATCCAACATTCCAATCTCAATCTGACGAGAATATCTTTCTTAGTAGAGTTTGTTTGTGAGCTGACAAGTACATCTGAACTGGCGAAGGTTCTTGCGTAGCCACCACGTGAATAAACTGAGCTTGATGTTTAAAGTTTTGCTGAAATGTCAGATAAACACATGGTAAATCCTTCATGAAAACAATCCAAGCAGGGAAGGGGGCAGTGCTGTGCACTCAAGTGAATGTGTGGATAAGCGAAGCTTTGACAAACACGACCTTAGATCAAGTCATGAGGAAAGGAAAGACTTGATAGATACAAAAACCAATTAATCCGAAAGAGGGTGATAACAGCAGATGTAGAAATATAAGTGGATAGCACAAGTGATACTTCAGAAGAGATATAAGCAGGTAATATTGGTGAAATGCCACCCAAGAAAAAAATATCATTGTATTTTCTAATATGGAATGTGCATGTGCATGTCTTATCAGATCTTTTCATTCATACACATGATAGTTTAACATTTTGCTATATTGGACAGGAGAAAGTATATTGGACAGAAAAAAAGAATCAGCAGAAAAAAATATATTTTTGGACAGAAAAAGTTCATTCATACACATATTTCAATATTTTGCTATATTGGACAGGAGAAAGTATATTGGACAGAAAAACTGAATCAGCAGAAAAATATATATATTTGGACAGAAAATTTGATATTGGATTTTTGTTATATGACCGTCCAATTAAAGCAATTTCTTTGTAGAAACTCGGCTATAGATAGGCTTTTCTAGTCATCTAAATACAACAAAATAATGGATGAAGAGTTCGTCCAATATAGCTTTTCTTTATCCAATAAAACTGTATTGGACTCTTGCTATCCACTATTTGTATAATACCATGCAGAAGAAGATATGGAGTGTGATTATTAGTTGAAATCTAGATGAACCTTAAATGTGCGAAAGACACATCTGGTTATCAATTACTTACTTGTTGATAATATAAACTTTAAGTATATAGCTTAGGTTTCCTTGTAGTACAGTTGGAGGGTGATTTCAATTACCTAAGATTATTACCGTAGCCTGTAAATAGAGCTCTAAAGTTCTCATATTGTAAGTTAAAAAATATACTTTTTACATAGTGTTTTTTTCACACAGCTCATGTGTATCCAATCCACACCTGACATTTCAGCTGCTTGCCTTGAGCTATATATAATCAGAGTAAGCTGCAAAATATCCCAACTGCAGTACAAGACTTGCAGATGTCTGCAGCCAGAGAACGAAGAGTAGAGATACATTGGAATATGTGTTAATCAGGCCAGAAGTAAGTTAATTTGGAGCAGAAAAAAGTAGCCCCCCCCCCCTCCCCCCGAGTGACAGGTCTTACTGAATCTATTCTAGGTTTTGCTATCCCAGTCCTGGCGAATTGTGTTATTTCTGTTGCAAAGACTCAGACGTCAGTAAAAGCAACATGTGCAGCTATAAAATGAAAACAATTTCATATGGATTTTATGGAGTTAAGACTTTTTAGTGTACCTTTGATAATTCAAATACTAATCAGTACACCTTTAAGGATATGGTGCACATTTTTACAGTATATTTTTCTTTTTACAAAGGAGCACAGAATCTCGTAAAAAACTACATTGTATTGTAAATTTTAAACTATAACTATGACGCAGTTTCGAATCGATGTACAGTGTAGCAATTAATAGCCCTAGTGCAAGGATGGCGTGAGCCATTCCCAGTTCCTTTGACTGCAATCTACTACTGACATGCTGAAATGTTGTGATTTCGAAGCAGGCATACGCCTACGAACCATGGGAATTACACTTGATAGCTAATGAGTGCACCAGGTAATCTCCCTAAGCACTGTGAACTTAATGCACTATTACTAACATGGCAAAGTCATCCTTCCTCGTGCACTCCAAAGCCCCAATGCCTGGGGCTCATCGGGCTAGTTGTTTGATGCATGGAGACAGGGGCGTCGATTCGGGGGGGGGGGGGATGTGGGGGATATATACCCGCCACTTTTTGGGAAGGGGGGATGATCAATGCAATCATCCCCCTCCACCCTGAAAATCCACAAATGAAAATTACCTTTTTTTACACACTTTTGTTTTGAAACATTTGTGCTTTTTTTTTACACTTGATATCACCAATCACATATTAGTTTTAAGTTTATAGTTTTTCCTCAATGACCCCTATGAATTTACCTTTGGCCAGTGTTTACGCATTAACTGTGGTCACTTGTACAAGCTAGGGAAAGTCACGGTGGGACAGACAAAGTAGGCCTGCATCCCCCCCCCCCACCTGTCAAGAGAAATTGACGCCCCTGCATGGAGACAAGATTCTACTCTTGTTTGATGGGTGGTGAGGATACACTGAGCTCCAAATTGTGGCTGCTGAGTCTGATGTTGCTGTATCATGGTAGCATCCTCACTGCCAGGATGAAGTTACTCGAATGAGCTGCGTTGAGCCAGCACTGCCCCCAGCCTTCAGTCAATACAGCCTATCTGCATCACTTAGTGACCAACAAACCTGCAACCAACGAGTAATCTGATATAGCGCCAACGCAAGAAAAACTCTATCACAAATTTAGGATTTGTCACCTTGCTGGAATACTGGAGAACTAGTATATAATCACCAGATAAAATCTCCAAAAGAAATCTGTATTCCACAAAGTTGCAAGTAAAAGGCGCCTCGGGGCTGTTCTCAGCAAAGCTGTTGTGACAGTGACTCTGGGTGCATATGTTCAAATGTAATAAATATGTTCCCTGCAGAATTTATGATTCATTTAGGGTGGATGGACCTAATTCCAGCCTGGACCCAAATCCAGCCACTTTTGATTTCTTCCTCAAAATTAGCAAATTCTATATTTTGTGAATGTTTTCTTGGGCATTGACATGTTTTGAGATTCTAGGAGGCCTTAGATAAACGCCATTTTGCGTTTAAATTAGTCTGTATTCCAGATGGCATTTGAGAAGGAGACATTTCTGGTTTGAAACAGAATAGAAAGCCAGTTAAACTTTTTTCAACTTGATAAACTAATTTAATGGCATAATTATTACAACCTGTGTTGCTATATTAGTCAAATACATGCATTAACTTCTCAAATGGAAGCATTTTACTCCTATTCTCTTACAATATTCTTAATATGATGAGATACAGATAAGGATGTCAAATGAACCTAATTTCAGCCTACCATGCCCTTATTCCAGCCACTATGTGACCTAATTCCAGCCTACTAGGGGCCTTTAATCCAGCCATGGCTGGATGGCCACTTATTATGCTTATAAGTGTCTAAACATGCAAAAAGTGGCTCCAATGTTTTGGGGGTTAAGGCCTGGTAATGCCTAATTTACTTGTGTTTTAGGTATATGTCTTGCACACAAAGAATATATATGATTGTGGGAATGAGGTGATGAAATCAAAGCCAAATGTATATAAACTTCAAGTCTCCATCATCTTATAGATGTCACTGTAAAGTTTACAACAAGTATGAATTCAGGGAAAGAGTTAAAAATGCAAAAAAATATAACAGTAGGCAGCAATCGATAGTGATAGATTATGTTAATCTGTTAACTGACATCACCACATATACATTTGCACCATCAGTTCCCATTTCTATAACACAGGCAAGTAGTTCAAGAGTGCATGAATTATTTGCAAGAATATGGCTGGAATTTGGTACAACCTAGGTTGGAATTAGGACTTAAGGCTGGAATTTGGTCAATTTGTTAAGTTTTTGACATGTCTGATTAAAGTTGTTTGGCATCAATGTAAATCAATATATTTTACTCAATTATAAGCAAATGTGTTGCAAATTACGTAAATTTTCAATTCCAATCTACTTATTCCCCCAAGTATGTCCAGGAACTACGTTATTTTAATGGAAGTTAACGGCACTGTGATTTGGGGCTGGAGTTTGGTCCATCCACCCTATGAGCAACATTTTAGTCCCAGTCTGATCAAATTGGATGTAGAATAAAAGTAACCTTATGACTATCGTTGTAGCAAATGGAATGATTAAAATAACCCATCTGTTTGAAAGTACTTGTGGTATTTTTATTCATCTGGTGTCATAGTGAGCTCAACATTCATCCAAATAGTTACTCTTGTGAGTTTATGTAGTGACATTAGAAAACGAAATACCCAAAAGCTTTGGGTACTCCATATGTATGAGTTAAAATTGTGTAGTACTACTGTTCTGGACTGCTTAATTTGACTCTCTAATTATGGAGACCAGAGTATACTAGTCTCCATACTCTAATAAACCCCAGATAGAATTCCAAATCGTTTTGACGTCGGCACGATGTCGGCGACGTCAAACGATCGCTGGCCCGATTTGGAATGCAATCTGGGACAAATATTTCTCTGGTATTAACGCAGTTAGCCCAGCTACCAGGGAGCACAAATTGATCCTAATAAAACCTGTCATGGTTTGCTTATCGAACCTGTCACTTAGCTTGGTTATGGTAAACCAGACTGCTGTTTGCCTGATACGATCAAGGCTATTGGAGCAGATTGGCGGCCTGTTGTGATGACAGCGGTGACCTTGACCATTTCTCTTTGTCTTTTTGGTTACACAGCTGCCATTTGAACATATAGATGCAACAGCCACAAAGGAACACAGGGAAAGACAGCAGCTGCTTGTTTCCAGTCACTACCAACACAGATTTACAGCTTCTTTTTACACCCTAGATTGAATTAAAAGCCTCTCACTAAGATGGGTAACGTAGGTGAAGCAATAAATAAGCTGGATGCCCCATCTGACCATTGCGCAGTGACTTGAAACAAAAGTGTCCCCAGGTTAAATCGGGGATTCGTTTATGATAAAATTTATAGCTGGCCGCAAAGAGGCATGGTCTGCTACTAACCCAACATTTACGATACTGGATTATAAAACGAAAGCTAAAAAAAAAATACAATTAAAAGAGAGAGAATAATGTTGTTTGTATTCGGATGCCGAGATGGACATGTTTTCTTGTTGGCATAATACATGTAACAAGGACTTTGCAATTGCAAGTTAATCATTGACAAGTGTTTGCATTTTCTTATATGAAAATAATAGGCAATGGCTGCTGTCACATTACCAAAACTGTGTCAATTGTCTGTACATATTTACATGTCTATATGTCTATATGTCTCAATGCTACTGGGTCTGAACATGGAGACAAGAGTACTCTTGTACTCCTGCCTCCGTGGTCTGAAGCTTAGTCAGCTTATATGACCAGCTGCCAGTGGCAGCCGTAATGATGAGATGATAAGTCTTAGATTCCACACCATGTTACACATTTACTCCATGGGTGGGGTCTTTTACTTGCCTCAGCATAGACACTAAGTAAAAGGAACCTACAAGTTAACGTCTCATGCGTTCAACATCCAGCTGGGATGAAGCACATGAAGAGTGCCCGGTTCAAGGTTCGAACCCAGGATCTTCAGCAGAGCTGGCCAGTTTGGAATTGGCGGATGCCTTTGTACACAAATCAAAGAACTGTCACTCTTAGTGCTGTGTGAATAACTGGGCAGCTTTAATATTATCTGACAGAACTGTTTCATCAAAAGTTGTCAACACAGCACCTGTGTATAATGGCTGGTAATGAGAGCATAAAGCAAAAGCTAATCATCAAACTGACCTCACAATCGAGCTCTCATATTAGACCTAATCTTCTACTTTTTCAATTGATCCCACATCTATGAGGCAACATCATTACGACCAAGAAATCAAGGGGGCCTCTGAAATCATCGCCACAAGGGCAGATACAGTTACAATGTAAATTCGAAGTGCCTTTGAATTTCAGAAAAATGCTTTGTGTCTGTATTAATATTGGGAATCAATAAATCGAAATTTTACAGATTTCTATACCTCTGAACAACCTGAACAGCTGAATAATAGAAGAGAAATGTGCCTAAATCTACATTCATATCATATCCACTGGGTTGTTTGTGATTCCGTGTAACACAAACTATGCCAATAAAGATATTTCCTTCCCGTTAAACTTACGTAGATGGATATCACATGTCTCGTGCAAATAATGAAGCAATATGATCAGAGAGGGCTGGTGTAAGCTATTGTCATAACTTGTCAATATATGATAATTGTAGCAAATTTGCACTCTTGCCTCCCTGCATATATCTGAGCCAATTGCATGCCTTATTGAATTATTAACCATTTTACTTCACGTAGTCACAAATGACTATTTAAACTAAAACCACAGTTCTATGTCTAAATCTAATAAGTTGAAATAAAAGCGAAGATTTTATTGACCTTTCTCTTTAAACACATCCTTGGGGGTTCGTTAAATCAGGTTTTAAACCTAGTTGCCCTAACAGGGGGGAGCACAAGGTCATTCTCTCCTTCCCTAAGGTATTAACATCACAAGATAACAGACCTTTGTTCATTAAAGGCATACACAAGCTTTGCTGAAGACAATATACAGACTGTCTCTCTCATCTCATGCTCCTGGCAGACAAGAATTACCTACTGTTGCAAAGGTACATTCTTTTGTTTCCAATCTTGCCTGGTATAATGCATATTCTCATATAAAGACGTCTCCAAATAAGGGAATACGAGATGCTTAATTCACGTGCACCATATGAGAGATAGTCTGCAGAACAGATAGTGAATGTCAGATTCCCTTATTACCAATTACAGTTGTACCAGCGAAGTCCGCTGCTATAGGATTTTGTTGAGTCTCACTCTGAATTGGCTTTTAATATAGTTCACATATTTTTGAAGAAAAAAAAACATGACCTTAAATGCACTCTATGTGCTGCTCTAGGGACACTATGTTAGGGCATGTGGTTTTTAGTGACACAGCAGTTGCTGTATACTTTGGTCTTGGAAACCCGATTGTAAACATGTCAATAACTTTGAATGCCTGTGTTTTGTCATGGATGTTCTTATACATCCATGGTTTTGTAGAAGGAAGAAAATATCCCACAGATCAACATGGTGTATTTGACAAGTGCGCATGCACCAAGGTTTATATAGGTAATTTATATTGGTAATTTAAACTATTTAAGTATTTATTGGTACATCCAAAGAAAATGATTATTTCAGCCCTCTGAAGCTCAGTGCGGGGTATCTTTGGCCACCTCAAGAGTCCCACATGTTTTGGTATATTGAAGCAGTCTACATGCAATATGTGCAGAAATATATTTATATCAGGGTCATATCATTGCGAAATCATCATATAATCTGGTCGTTATGCATTCTATATCATGGCCAAAAATATTGGCTGCATCACTGCAAAAGCCATGGGTGGCTAAAGTTATCCTGGAGGCGGGGTAACTTTGGCCGCTCATTATTTTGTTATATAAATCTTTTATGGTTATGAGTTTCAAGAAGCTTTCTGGTGTATGTATATCTTCCAATATAAGGTCCATTTAGGTGGCATAAAATGCATTAATTTTTCTTTGATGGTATTTTCGGTAGAGGCCAATAATGTTTGTAAAAGCGGCCAAAGATACCCCAGTTGACGGTATATGGATTAGCAAGGGATCCTCTGAAATCATGGGTGCCATCTCAGCCATGATAAACATAATTATGTATATGTATCTGTGACTGCAGATGTCAACCTGTTACATGTATATACAGTATCTTATGCACCAATGCTTCAGTTTGAATCTGCTGCCTCCGGATTAGCAGGCGAAAAAAGAAAAAAAAGAAGGCTGAATTATCCACCAGATCATCGACATATACATCAATAATTTGAGTAAAACGATTTTAAATTCTGTGTTTATGTATGGCATTTATATATTAGGAATGCAATAAACTACTTAAAAAGTGACCTTTCCTTTCACTTAATGCCCTACAAACTATTTTTACCGCTATTCTGCTTTGAAGTATTTTTACGTAATTTACACTGAATGACCTTTTCCCCCAAAATTATGAGCACAATAATGGACAAAAAGTGAAGTGTCTGCACAGACATATAATGAGATATTTGCTAAAATGAAATATCGTCTCTTGGTACTCATTCTAGATCCCATGGGATTCATCCATCTACATGTAATTCATCAGAAAACCCATTGGTCACAGATTTATCTTTTTACTGCCACTTGTTTCGTAATCGGACAGGCGTTGCAGGTGGCAACAAAAATACCACTTGTTATTCGTATTGTAACCTTTCAAAATGTTTGCATCAGTTAGTTCATGACATTTTAAGAGGATACTTCTATGATATTATCAGTAAAACGTGATGGATTCAGTTAATTTCATTTTTAACACAAAGGTCGTTCATATTCTAACAGCCAAGTCCATGTTATGTCGTCTGTCAAAATGTAGACTCATTCTATTACCTTTACACAATACCAATATAAGCTTCTTTAACTTCTTAGTATGAAATATGGAAGCGCAGTTTACATACAGTGTGTCCCATAAAGTTTGTCCCGGCGTCATGGTGGTGGTGGATTAGGGCTTTACGTCCTGTATTTCTGCACCTGATGGGCTAATTAGGACAGGTAGGGACCATGGCAATGAGACGAAGGATGTAACAGCCATCCAACATAGGCTCGACCGGAAATTGAACCCAGGACCCAGTGGTTGGAAGCCCACGCGCTACCACTGAGCGAAACCCCCACCCTGTGTTTGTCCTGGCGTAGGCGTATGAGCGGAAGTCCTGTACCTTCTCATGACAGCGGAGATATAGTTGAAGATTAAATCATGGGTTGATGCAGTATATCATCCCTGATATACCGCCATGCTACTCAATATAATACTGGTCGAGGGGGGGGGGGGGGGGTGGGGTTGTAATGGGGATATACTGCATCAACCCATGGCATGATATTTTTATCCCATGTCAAGGAGAACGTCATTATGCATGCAGACCTGCCCTGATTGGCTAATCTCAGTATATTCCCTTATGCTCAAGACTCAAGAAATTTTATTCACCTATTATAGCAAAACTAGTTACAGTAAGTGGGGTGGCATCATAAAGACAAATTTTGTCGCTTGCATGATGCCTCCCCAGGAGTTACAGAGAGACCCATGCAAGCTCCATAAACATGATATACTGATGAAGATGCTTGATAGGTATACATATATTTAGATGAGTGTGACCTCGATTTGGTAGGATGATGATGAAAAAAAACAGTATAACATGGTGTCCCTTGGGACAGCAGTACTCCTGCATCGAAGCAACAAAAGAGCAATAATTTTAAACTGAAAATAGTTCCATAGGAAAGATATTTTACCATGGCATTGGATAATGATGACCATGCAGTTATGCTTGTCTGGCTCTCATATACTACATATTGTAATGACCTCTCTGTTATTAAGTAAATAAACAAGGTAGCTACCAAATTGGCTTATGATGTAATATAATGATTAAGTGCATTAATAATAGACGAAATGAAAGGGCTGTGGTTTGGAGATTTAATGAAATTGTATTGATATCACTTGACTTTCAAGGGTACTTTAAACAGTTCTGTTTGATGGTAATTAATGTGTATTGAAAATGTTATCTCAAAGAATTTAATCCACTACATTATTTTTGCTTCACAAAACATTTATTACATGTCCTTGCTGAAGTCTGCGCCTGAGGCTTTATTAACAGTGCAATGTTCTTCTCAAGAATTTATCTAAACTATCACAAGTATAATGTTAACATCAAATAAAAACTACACTTTGAACATGACTTTCCACTTCAACATATACATCGTTTAAAAAATTGTGAAGTTTTGATAATTAATTGTTAGCGAAGGGCAGAGTCACCAATCAGTATCATGTTTCAGAAACAAGGATTAATTAATAGAGCTAATAGACACAAAAGTTTGAAAGAACATGATTCGATCATTCTCATGCACGTTTATCTTGACAGGAATGATATACAGGCTAGAATATGTCATTACCCATCACTGTGTGCAGCATGGGGCAAAACATCATCTGTAATTATACCAAGAGTAGAAAGTAAAGATGTAAGTTTTACTAAACAAAATTGTCTAAGCAAAAAGATGATATATACTGAGCAAAATTGTCTATCTTTTCAAGTAAAAATGATGTAGCATATCTAAAGCATATGTAAGCCATATCATCATCAATTTAATATACGTTTTTTTTACACATTATGTAATAATGAATCTAATACATATTTTAATAACTTGTTTTTAAGTGGAAGATCCACTCCCATATTTTGACCACAATTGACAATGATATTTTGATTAAATCTGGTAAAAAGATCACACGGCTGCGAAACCTGGCAGATGGATGACAGGAATATTGACCTATTGTTCACTACATGGAGGAAAGGCTGTCGAAAACTTCGGCATCTTCCAAACACTGCAAGATCACGGTTGTTGCCAATATTAATGGGACCTGAAAATATGGTAGTGGCCCGTTCCAGGAATAATTTGTCCAGGCAGTACAAGAACTGACAAAAAGCCTCGAAGGAACTCTTAAGCTAGATGGCTTTTGGCAAAAAACTTGCACAATTAACTGACTTTATGTCAACCTAATAATTTGTGCAAGTTACTTTGGCTAAAGCCATCTAACTTAAGAGCTCATTCGAGCATGGAGACAAGAGTCGTGTCTCCATGCTTCGAGGCACAATTATTATACCAATGTACGCATCAAATGCTATACATATGTATATATATAGGCAGAAAATCTTGACAGCCAGAGTTCGATTTTTTTTCCACATTTAATTTCGATCTTAATGTAGTGGTAGTGTTTGGAAACCCAAATGTTAATTTGATGTATATTTAATTTCCAAGAATACTGCATGGCCTTTGACTAACATTCAATAGGCCAATATGTATTTGTGTATGAGATGTTGATATTACACCTCATCATACTTGATATGGATTCAAAGTCCCTTTTGATGGCATGGCTGTTGGAATTTACGCTTACCAAAGGACACCAACTGATGCTATAATATAATCCAATTGGGAAAACTGGGTGTATCTGTGCACTCCGCATTCCGCAGCAGCAGCATCAGCAGTAGTATTGTAGTAGTAGTAGTAGTAGTAGTAGTAGTAGTAGTAGTAGTAGTAGTAGTAGTAGTAGTAGTATTGTAGTAGTAGTATTGTAGTAGTAGTAGTAGTAGTAGTAGTAGTATTGTAGATTGTAGAAGTAGTAGTAGTAGTAGTAGTAGTAGTAGTAGTAGTAGTAGTAGTAGTAGTAGTAGTAGTAGTAGTAGTAGTATTGTAGTAGTAGTAGTAGTAGTAGTATTGTAGATTGTAGAAGTAGCAGTAGTTGTAGTATTGTAGTAGTAGTAGTAGTAGTATTAGTAGTATTGTAGTAGTAGTAGTAGTAGTAGTAGTAGTATTGTAGTAGTAGTAGTAGTAGTAGTAGTAGTAGTAGTAGTAGTAGTAGTAGTAGTAGTAGTATTGTAGTAGTAGTAGTAGTAGTAGTAGTAGTAGTAGTAGTAGTAGTATTGTAGTAGTAGTAGTAGTAGTAGTAGTGTAGTAGTAGTAGTAGTAATAGTAGTAGTAGTAGTAGTACTGTAGTAGTAGTAGTAGTAGTAGTAGTAGTAGTAGTAGTAGTAGTAGTAGTATTGTAGTAGTAGTAGTAGTAGTAGTAGTAGTAGTAGTAGTAGTAGTAGTAGTAGTAGTAGTAGTATTGTAGATTGTAGAAGTAGCAGTAGTTGTAGTATTGTAGTAGTAGTAGTAGTAGTAGTAGTAGTAGTATTAGTAGTATTGTAGTAGTAGTAGTAGTAGTAGTAGTAGTATTGTAGTAGTAGTAGTAGTAGTAGTAGTAGTAGTAGTAGTAGTAGTAGTAGTAGTAGTATTGTAGTAGTAGTAGTAGTAGTAGTAGTAGTAGTAGTAGTAGTATTGTAGTAGTAGTAGTAGTAGTAGTAGTGTAGTAGTAGTAGTAGTAATAGTAGTAGTAGTAGTAGTACTGTAGTAGTAGTAGTAGTAGTAGTAGTAGTAGCAGTAGCAGCAGTAGTAGCAGTAGTAGCAGTAGTTGTAGTAATAAGTAATAGGCCTAACAGTAAACCCGAGACCCAGCGGTTGGAATCCCATCACGCTACAACTGATCTAGGCCCTGCATTTTCCATACGTTTATCCAAACGCATGGAAGACGCACGTGGCACAATTGGCCAGGTAATAGTAGAAACAGCAGTAGTGTCAACAGTAGAAACAGCTGTAGTCACAATAGTAGAAACAGCAGTAGTGACAATATAACATTTTCTAAATTGCGGTGATTGATGTTCATTTGCTCCAATAGAAATTTCTGCATTGTTGAGTTTTCTATTCGTATGGCGCAGAATTAGCAGTAAATCTCTCTCAGTGTTTCCAACCACTACTTTTCAGAAAGAACCAAATTGATGAATGTAACAAAAGGAACACATGAATGCCTGGAAGAAATATGAACAAGGAACAGAATCTGGCACTAAAACAGTTTCTTGTGAACCAGCATGCAGCAAAGAGTATGGGGTTTTTATCATGGGAATTTACACGTTTTAAGAGCAGAAATGTAGGAACAAAGGGAACCCTCTTGTCAGCAGTTAAGGATTCGTGATTAGGTGTCCCATAATTCTCTCATTGTGCCTTTAAATCGTGTCTTCTGAGTCTTAACTTGACAAGTTGAGCCAAGAACCCAAGCTGCTGGACTTGGAAATTCCGTGCACTCCTTTTGTTCTTTTGAGAACGTCCAATCACAGCTCAATCACAGCTCATGTAACGAACAAATAGGGTCATTAAAATATCGTGTTCATTAGCCATGTGGCATAATATTCGGAATTAGTGCGCGGCAAATCCAGGAGATTGCTCCGGATTAACAGCTTGCGTTGCGGGGGTTGTTGTTGCAAGCAATGAAGGTCAGAGGGTTTAAAGTTGAGAACGAGGAATTAAGGAATCCGATTTTATGAGGGGAGTTTTAGGAAGTGTCATGAAGAAAGGTAGATAAATAAGAATACAATCATGAGCAGTCAAGTTTTTTAGAAGGTATAATAACCTTTCTTGATTAAGCCCCGGTCTCACATAGCCGGTTTTCCCGTAGTGAACCCGTAGTATTACATAATGGTGACGTAACGCGCTTCCCGGCTCCAACCCGACGGCTACCCATGGATACCCGGCGATACCCGTCGAGTCACTCCTGGGACCCGTGGCCAAGCCGGGAGTTTCTACAGGTGACTCGACGGCTTCCATAAGTAACCCGTCGAGTTTGCCCAGTGTCGCCGGCTGTTGATCCAATACGCTTGCTCTAGAGCTAGTGATGCAATGCGAACTGGGTTTATTATGTCATCACAGTGGGGTACGCTATCCAGGTAGTATATAAAGATTGATTAGTGGCTATGAGATCATTCAGCATCATGCTACCAAACAGAGAAGACCAATACACGGCTCCAGAACATTTTTTATCATGCCGATGAAAAAGACTAGACCCAGGATCCCTGCTGCAGTTCTTACTGATTTGGATACAGAAAAGTCGCCTTCATCTATGGCGTCTTCCTCACATCCACCCAGCGATGAGGATGCATCTTCAGGATCTGAAAAGATAAAGAAGAAGCCTGCACCTTCAAAACGTCGCCTGCAAAGCGGCCTGCAACTGCGAAGTCGCCTGCAAAGCGGACTGGACCTTCGAAGTCGCTTGCAAAGAAACGTACGAGAATTGCGAGGAAGACCTCATCAGATTCTGGCAGCACTGATGAGTCCACTGCTGCTAGTGCTCCTGTTCGTGCTGCTGCTCGATCTCCAGTTCCAGAACCTTCTCCTGCACCTGTACCTGTGCCTGCACCTTCTCCTGCTCCTGCTCCTGTGCCTGCACCTTCTCCTGCGCCTGCTCCTACACCTGATTCTTCGCGTGGTCCTTCGCCTGCTCCTTCAAGTGGTCCTTCGACCAAATCCTCCCAAAAGAGCACATATTTGTGTTAACAATCAATCAAAAAAAAAAGTTCCAAAACCCTCCAAACTTTTCTCTATCTTTGTCCAAGAAAGTATAATATTTTAGTCCAAAAACAATTTCTTTACATCAAGGAACTTGTTCATATTTCCTTTTGATTAGAGCACAAATACTTATTGGTCCATTATTTTGTAATATTTTTTTATTCAATTACACTTGGATTATCTTTCAGTAAATTGCTTATTATCACACTTTAATAAAGTTTTCATATTTCTTTAGCAAACAAAATTGCAATTATCTAAAGTGTGGTGGTGTCAGGGTAAATAATTTTGAACAAAGAAGAAATCATTTTTTTGGTTCAGAAGTGCCGTAGTTGTTGGTTGTTCAGAAGTGCCGTAATTTTTGTTTGGTTCAGAACTGTCGTAGTTTTTTCTTGTTCAGAAGTGCCGTATTTTTTTTTTGTTGGTTCAGAAGTGCTGTAGTTGTTGGTTGTTCAGAAGTGCCTATTTTTTGTTTGGTTCAGAACTGCCGTAGAAAATAATAAAAATTATGAAAGTACGGCACTTCTGAACAAGAAAAAACTACGGCACTTCTGAACAACCAACAACCACGGCACTTCCGAACCAAAATGGTGTTTATTTTGGGTGGGTCAGACAGGAACTTTTTTTTTTTATTAACACAAGAAGTGTACATGGTCTGCTCTTTTGGGAGGATTTGGTGGCCTTGAAAGGCGGGGGTTGTTTTGTGGTATCTTTACACCATGTCATCTTGCCATAGCACACTTCCTTCCTCTGAATTAACATAGTCGACCAAGTACTGCCATGGATTCTTAGCTACATCAGTCATAGAATGGCCTCTAGTGGGTGGTGGCATTTCATCGATTTCTCCAGCTGCCCTCCAAGTTCCTGGGGTGATTACATGTGTGATTGGATCTTCCTGGTCCACCATGATGTTCTGGCAAGGACTATGGATTCCACTGTCTTGGTCCTCTGTGGCATGGTAGTCAGGAGACACCTGAACCTTGCTGCAAGGATCCCAAATGCATTTTCCACAATTCTTCTTGCCCGGGAGAGTCGGTAATTGTAAATCCTTTGCTCCTTGGTCATGTTTCTGAGGGGCAGCGGCTACATCAGCCAGGTTCTTAAAGGAAAAGCATCATCTCTGACAATGAAGTAGGGAAGAGGTTGGTCACCAGGGAGAATTGATTCAGGTAGAGGTAACCCAAGGGTCCCTTCTTCAAGTGCTACCCTCAGGACTGTCGTGCTAAAAACTCCTCCGTCCGATCCAGCTCTGTTAGCTCAACAGTCTACATTGAGGAACTTGTAGTCAGCATCCACAAGAGCCATGAGTACAATGGAGTGGTATACCTTGTAGTTGTAGTACACGGAACCACCTCTGGGAGGACATTTGATGGCCACATGCTTTCCATCAATGGCTCCAACACAATGAGGAAAGTTCCATCTCAAAAAAAATAGTTAAGCGACTTGTCTCCACTCTTCTGGAGTTGTGGGGCAGGCCAGGAGATTGTTGGAATACTCTGCAATTATGGCTTCACAGACTTCTTGAACTATGGAGCTGATGGTGTTGTGGGCCACTCTAAAGCCATACATGAGGGACCTGTAGCTGTCTCCAGTTGCAAAAAGCGAAGGGTGATGGCAAGTCTGAGTCCTGGCTCCAAAGCTTTCCTCCAGTAGGTGTCTTCTTTGGTAATCCTAGGACTAATTTTGCCAAAGACCTCTTGGAACATGGCTGGTTCCATTCTCATAAAGTTGGAGTAACTTTGGGTATCCTCGACGAGCAGTTCATTCAGTAGACGCTCATAATATCCCACCTGAGGTCTTTCAACAGCCAGGACCTCACCCAAAACCTCCTCCTCTTCCTCCTCCTCATGGCTGCCAGTTTTCTTTCTTCTTCTCTCTTCCTCTCCTCCTCCTCCTCCTCCTCCTCCTCCTCAGCTAGTGTTGTCATCATACAAGCAAGTTGTAAATTAAATGTATAATTGGCCTGAGCAGCTACTAGTAGCAAGGCTCTATTTTGTTCTTGTTGATGCATGTAAATGGTCTTTCCTCTTCTGCAGCTGGAGACAGAATGATCAAGAGCAAGAGATGCAGCCCCTATTTATATATTTTGGTAATTAATGTATGGGAAAAACGTCAAATTCCAGGAGACACTCGACGTGTTGTACGGGTACTCGACGGCTACTACTTTAAACCCACCGACTTTCCCGACGTTATATTTTAACATTAGAGTTACCCGTAGAGGCCGTCGAGTTACTCGTAGAACCCGGCGAGTCACCTGTGGAAGCCGTCGAGTCACCCCTGGAATTCGTCCACTAAGTGGCCATAACCGGCGAGTCACCCGTGGAAGCCAGCGGGACTGGGGCTTTAAACTGAATTGTAATGTATGTACACACTGAACAAATTGATGGTTACACAGTGAGCTAGGCATGCTTTATAACAACAGCAGCCAAAGTCGTCATGCCATGAAGATCACTGCAACCTTCCAAAAACTTCCTGAGAGAGGGTGACATACGGTCTATATGATATTGGGCTTTGACCAAAGTACCTTAAGTTATTGCCATATAACAGAAACTTACTATGCTGCACTGCAACTGCATTATCAACCATTTTTTTATTTGTTTTTGATATTTAACATTTCCTGGCAAATAACACTGACTTTCCAGACAAATTGACTATCTGCAGAAAGACTGTCCCTATCCTGAGAGTTGGTCGGCCTTAGTCAATGTTATTTGCATCTTTTTGCTTTTGTTTGTGGGAATACAAATATTTAGTTGTACTGACCAAACTCATATTGACTCGAGCTGACTGTTGTTAAAATATAATTAACTAGCAAGCCGAAAAAAACAACAAAAACGACAGCTATGAGGATTGAACAACACCATAGACACATCAAAATAGCTGAGACCTCAGTCAATGTTATGGAAGGTTTTTGAACCTGAGACCAGGTGAAGACTGAGTTACCTCGAATATCTAATGCACCATTTATAAGCATGGCTCACAATTCACAAAGGAAGACAAAGTAGAGTATAATACAGCATTTGAACGAAGAATATGAGTACCTGTAGTCTCACTAAAAGGTATACCTTCTCTTCTTGCCTTAAATGAGAATGTATCGGATTTCTCGACTCACGAACACGTTACAAATTTGATAAAGTAGTTTCAAACTGCTGTTTCTGCCGTTTATATTTATTTTTATCATATTTTCTTTCCAAGTTTTCTATCCGGAAGGCAGTCTGGTCCTGCAAGATAAATTATACCTAGAGGCAAATTTTTACAAATGGTTTGTCCTTGTCACTGGCCATGCATCTACTCTGGGATGGTTTGTGCAGTGTGAATTCTTAATTGCAACAAATAATTTCCTGCCTCTCGCTAAACGGTGATTACATCAATGTGATAAAAAATACATGGTTTTATATTAATTACCCGACATGTAATTAATCATTCCGTGGGAATCAAAATGTTACTATGTAATGCATCTAATCATTCACTACAGTGACACTTTCTGCCATAGTCGGCCACCATTATGATGCACTTGATCATCCAGATCCCAGACATTTAATTCTGCCCCTGATGGGCTAAATAGGTGATGGATGAAACAGCCATCCAACTTAGGCTCGACCAGAAATGAACCTGGGACCCAGTGGTTGCAGCCATCTACCGACCAACAGGGTTAGTCAAACACTCAGTCAAACAGAATACCCAAATAGGTCTTTTTGCCTAATCCAGTGAAGAATTTGAGCTCACTGTGAGATCGCTGTGAGCTAAAAGTGTAATCACGCATTGGTCTCACAGTGAGCCCACAGTGTGAGTCATATGTGAACAAAAAACTCCATGAACAACCTTCATTCATTATTGTCCCAAGCTGGGTTTGAACTTCTCCCTGCTACCTACCTACGCTCTTCCATACATGACTGAGTATGACTAATGCCACTAATCAGTACGGCTAAGAATGTTAGTAAATGTGAATCTGATGAGTCATTCATGTTTGCCTAAGATGAAATGAATAGATCTTAGTCTTTTTTTTTTTTGGTGTGTGTGGAGGGAAAAAAAAGGAGCACCTGCACACCTGATATGTTCATAAATTGGCCATCACAATTACTTCTAGAAGGGTTGAATATTGTAATAGACAAACAGAATGTATGTCATCTGAGAATATTTTATCACCCAGTTTTAGTATTTAATAATCCTACTAGAAAGTTAGAATTATTTTCTCAAAGGGACAACAGAAGTCAAGGCAAATATATATTACATCCGTCTTTCCAATGAATGGTGCATAGTGGCGATGGTTCTAATATAACCTTACCAAACGGAACCCTGTTATCACACAGGAAGCCCTTCTACCCTCCCAAGCCCTGAACGGAGTTCTACCATCGCTTTCAGACAATTTATTCACTTCCTGAACGTTTCAATCAATTTTTAATTGCATGCTGTCAGGACTAGAGACAAATTGATCTTGCTTCAGGGGTTTCCATAACATTTGGTCACATACAGAAATATAACCTAAGAAGAAAGTACTCTCTGATCTAGAAACCGGGTATTTTTTTATTTTTAATGTTAGGGGAGGAGAGAAGAATATATATCTCCATTGTTTTTGTGTATGATACATATTTTGATGTGAAAACAAGGCATTACTAAAAGACACGAATTTCCGAAATTTAATATTTTGATATATTTATAGAAACAAGGATGACAAATTATTTTGATTTATTGTATATATTCTTGCAACAGACTCAGATATACTTGTACATGTATATGTGTGGCTAATATAATTCCTTCTTCATTATATTACTTAGGTTCTGAGGCTGTCCTAGTGTATGTCACTATGTGAAATTATGAAGCTTTTGTACATCTCGAACTATACTATTCATCGGTGGACTACTTTCAAAAAGCTTAAACTATGTAATGAAATATAGACATTTTTTGACAGCGATTGAAAAAATAGAAATACCATTACCAGACCGGACCTGACAGCCCAGATAACATGCCAGATTGACTTGACATTACCAGACCCGACCTGACAGCCCAAAAAATATGCCAGATTGACTTGACATATTGTCCCGGCCAATGCAGTTGGTAGAATTGATATGTAAACTTCTCTTGTTTTCTGCCAAAAACTGCATCGATGAGTCACACTCCTATATGTTCTATTATAGCTGTCCTTACTCATCCCGGGGCCATTGAAAGGTCAATCAATGTCACCAAGTTTGCTATCACTAGAGGGCAGGTTGTGTCACTACAGCTTCCTTGTCATTGGTGACAAGGTTTAGTGAATGCAGGATCCTCATAAGAATGCCAGTCCTGATTTAGCTATCTAGGAGGGCTGACTGTAGGCAGACAATGACTGAACCAACACAGCACGCAATATATATGAGTTTTACTTACACTGGATGTAATACTATACAATAATGAGTGCAATATCATTTTTTATGGCACCGAAATAACCGATATTGCATGACATGAAGCCGAGTGCAATATCGGTTGTTAAGGTGCCATAAAAACTGATATTGCACGAGACACTGTGCAGTAATTGTCACAAGAAAAAGGGCAGAGAAATTCATGGCCTAATTTACTCAATCTTTTTTTTTTTCATTCATTATTCGCTTACATTTAATCAATACTAAAACATTTATATTAAAAGGCAGCCTACAAAACAATGTTTTATTGTCTATTTTTTTTTCTGTTGTGAGCCACAGAAAACATATTGTTTTAACGAAAGAGGTTGTTTACCTTTTAGGTACGCAATCCCAATTGCCTGTTAAGCAAAATGCGGCAAACGGAAAGTTATTGATACAGTGTAATTACTCTTTATTTACTTAAGTGGGAAAGTAGAATGATTTGTTTATATTTAGAACAGACTTATTTCGCAAAATATGAAAATATTACATGGCTCTCAGCCAATCAGAAGCCAGGATTTTAGCTAGCCATATAATATAATACAGATATCAACTGGCTGGCCATGTGGAGCTCCAGATGCGTGTGGTTTGAAGTCACCTTTTCTGGTTTTAGAATTCTGTGATGTTCAAATTGACACGCTCGTGATTCGTGATGTGATGGTATTCAAATGGAGCCACTAGACTCCATGGTATTCACCTCTCTGGCAGATCTTGATAAAGAACAGAGGCAGTCACGAAAATGTGTCAATCGTATGCGCTGGTGTTTGGCTGGACAGGCTCTTTGATATTCTAGGTCTAGACATGTTTTTTTATCCTGTTCTGCTGCAGCTTTGTGTGAGATGGCTACAATAGTAGGATCCATAATAAAAGTCCAATCATTTCTTTCTTGGTCATACTTTATCATAAGAGCTTGGAGCAGCACGGCAAACACCAACTTTCTGAGACATATAAACACTCTGCACTAAACAACTTCGAGTTGCCTAACTTTCCAATGTTAATTTTTATTTATTTGTTTGCCTTCTTGTCATCATTATGACCATTCCACATCACAAGGAAGCAGAACAAATTACAATTGAGGATATAGCACACTTCACGTTCATTGCTCACAATATCTGCAGAACTGTTAAACTCACTCTTTACCAAAAACAGAACAAACAAATATTTGCAGAAATTAACAATAGGACACAGCAACCTAAGCTAAGAACTTACAAAGACATTAAAACTGACTATAGATTAGAACCTTATCTACTTCTTAACATGAATAGGAAAACATGCAGTAAGATAGCTAGATTTAGAATCAGTTCACATAACCTCCATATAGAAACAGGAAGACATGAAAAGCCTAAAAAACCATCTGAGGATAGAACCTGTTTAAAATGTAATCTGAATGAAGTTGAAGATGAAATACACTGTCTTGTGACCTGTCCAAGCTACTCTTGATTTCGAGAAAATCTAAATACGATAGCAAGGAAATATATTGGTAACTATAATACACTAAACAACATGGGAAAATTTAAAGCCATAATGACATCCAAGGAGCCTGAGGTGCTGCTAAACCTAGGAAAATTTCTTTTACAAGCTGATGTTTAAACAATGCCTTCATCCGTCTCCTAAAATTGTGCAGTCATATATATCTTGAACTTTAAAACTGCCTACATGAACTGCCATGATGAAAACTCTTTGTGATTTTGTTTTCTAGAAGTGAAGTCAGATAATATTTGTAAATATATACATATATACTTCCTATTAATTAATATATATTTAGCTCTATTTTGAAGTAAAATCATTCTGTAAATAGTTATATCGTACACATTATATAAGGAATGTATTTTTTGTCGAACATGTTAATATGTATTATATATTATATGTAAAATATAACTGTGTTTATGATACAAGCTGTATGTATGAAAGATTCTGATTGGATTTTATAAGGAGTGGATAAACAGCTAAACTAATGTTAACTTCTATGTAAATACTTTAATTCGGTGGCTGGAACCATCTGTAACTATAGTCTTTTTTATAAATTATGTTATTCTATTTGCATTCATTCCGTTTCACACTGGAAAATTAGACACTCCTATTTCTTTCACATTGCCAGATATATATTCTTTAAAAAATAAAATAAAAATTCTTGATAATTTTGACATGATTCTTACAGTTTATATGTGCTTTCAAATTCAAATGTTTATCAATGGTTTTTGCAAAAAAAAAATTAGTATCATTTATCATTATATTTAAGTTATTGACTTGACGGCCTTCTTTAAAAAGAACAATACCCTTGGTTTTAGATACATTAAATGATAATTTATTTTCTTTTAACCATATTGTAACTATATTTAATTCATTAATGATATTGCTGTTTATATTTTTACTAGGGGTACTAAAAGTATTTATTGTAGCAAATACAGATGAATCATCAGCATAAATTAGAGGATGAAAAAATGTTACTGGCTGTATGGAGATCATTTATATATATTATGAACAGTAAAGTATCGACTCCTGAAGGACTCCTGGGGTAATTCTTAAATTACATGAGGCAACTTTATCAAATTCAACGTATTGGGCTCCATTTGTGAGGTAAATTTTAGAAGATTTAAAGCTTTATTTCTAATTCCATAAAAATTCCATTTGAAGAGTAAAATGATATAGTCTAAATTATCAAAGACTTTTGATAAATCCAGAAATATATTTAAAGAAATTTTATTTTGATCAATTTTAGAAATAATTCTGTTCACCAGCTCTAAAGCAGCTAATTCGGTAGAATGTCCATCGAAAAATAAATTGGAATTAGTGAAGTAATTATTGAGCTGTTTGTTGTACGTTAAATGTTTAATAACTTTAGATATGCTGGGCAGCAGGGAAGTTGTCCTGTAATTTTCAAGAATAAATTTCCAAACAATTTCACATATATTCCTCATAGGAAATAGCTTACTAACGGAAATATATGTGTAGGTAATGCCTTTCCAATGGTTATATTATCATTATGTTTGTAAAGTGGAGTTATTTTAGCCAGTATCAATTTGTCTCGAAATTTTCCTGTCAGTATATTAAATGCTTGGTTCATGATTAGCATCAATACGTCAGAAATTTCATGTTTAATATGCCCAATAACAGATGGACATTTATTAGCATCTCATTCGCCTTACTACTTGCATTGCATAAAATCAGTTTCCAGCATCTCATTTGAGTAAGACGTTATGCAATGTTCATGACATGATTGACACAAATATTAAAATTGATCCCTTGAAGATCATGTTACAGTTCGTAAAATTGATGTGTTACAGTTGGTAGAATTGAAATGTTAACTTTTGTTCACTTGCAAAGTCAAAATTGCACTTGATGAGTTCAGTGAAACCAGGCCATGAATGCCAGTGTATCAGCCAGTGTATCAGCAATGACTCATCAAGTGCAATTTTCACTCTACAAGTGAACAAAAATGCACATGCAGCAGTTATCGAGGGGGCATCGCTGACTGAATCTTCAGAACAACATTTGGAGACAGATCAAAAAGATCAGTCGGCCGATTTAGAAGCGACGCTGGCCTGATTTGGAATGCAATCTGGGAACTTGTATTGAAACACTTTTCTCAAACATATCCTTTCACCAATGGAGTGATTCTTTATTTTTCATTTTTTAATCTGCTGCAAAACATCGTGAAGTGACTTCCTTGTAAGTGCATGCCAAAATATTTCGAGAATTTATTTAGACTCTTGCCGAGCACTGCCCCATTATTCCCACTTATGATTATTCTGAAAATGGTCTACATGTTAAATTTAATGCATATTTGAAATCCATGTTTAAATGTGAAGGTCAATTGCATCAATTGCTTGTCTGCCAATGTCATAGACCGAAACCTTAGTGCCATTTGCAAGCACGCTGATACTTGTCAAAAATTACATTATTATTGCAAAACATCACTGAAGGTTGTTAAAACCATTTCTGCCATGTCCTTCTTATATCATAAGCTAATGAATCAGATCAAAAAGTATGTAGATAAGGCAATGTTTATGTCATTAAATTGATGTTAGGACCCTCAGTTTTACCCCGATTTGGAACGTGTTTATCCCACAACCCTTAATGGCCCAAATTGAATGCTATTTTCATATTCTC
Source organism: Alitta virens (assembly GCA_932294295.1). Classification (NCBI taxonomy): domain Eukaryota; kingdom Metazoa; phylum Annelida; class Polychaeta; order Phyllodocida; family Nereididae; genus Alitta; species Alitta virens. The sequence goes on along the minus strand of OW028573.1, from coordinate 29,365,021 downwards.
CTTGACCTGATGAGCACAGTAACTGCACTATATGTTGGTTAAAGACATCGCATATGTTGGACTTGTGGTTTCACCCTCTTCTAATTGAACTTTTCAACTTTCTCTAAATGGTTTTCTGATGGTCCAGTCAGGAAAGCTCCCTCGAAAACTGCTGTATCAATTTGATCAACTGTAAGGTTCAGTGAATCCTAGCCATGATTCATGGATGTCAGTATTAGCATAAGTCATCAAGATAAATTGAACTTCAGCACAAAATAAAGGGTCCATGTATCACTGCATATTTGAAATCCATGTTTAAACGTGAAGGTCAATTGAAGGTCAATTGCATCAATTGCTTGTCTGCCTATGTCATAGACCGAAACCTTAGTGTCATTTGCAAGCATGCTGATACTTGTCAAACATTACATTATTATTGCAAAACATCAATAAAACCATTTCTGCCATGTCCTTGTTATATCACAAGATAATGAATCAGACCACGTGTTTTTATTGTGCTTTTTTCCTCCTGGTATCCATCAAACAGTAGGTTACCACTTCTGGCGTATGCTAAGAAACACCTGTTGCATCTGAAGCACTTACGCCACATAAGTGCCATGGTAAGTGCCTAAGAACACATTGTGAGGCTGGCCAAGACGGACACTTGTCCTTTGTAGCTGTCCTGCTTTGTGACCATGTAAATGTGTTTCCTAGTAACTACAGCACTTGGATGTCCTGTGCCCTGAAACAATTATTCTTTTCAATGGTTTGGTTATATTACTAAAAGGCTCCAGGTATATATCGTGTCAAAAAATCAAGGAGTAGCAAAATTATATCAATATACCGACATATGACTTCTTTTATAAACTTTATGATATACTTTTTATTTAAAACATTGTGATATATTCTCCACTCAGCAGCTGTGAGCAAATCAGAATGCTTCATTGTCATCCAGCATGGGTTTATGTTGTACTACAGCAGGGTATATTGGATGATGACACTGTCTGTTGGACTGCTGCAGTGTATATATTGGGTGGCTGCGTATATTGTAGAATATAAGCATATTGACCTCATTTACATCCCACAAAACTTCAGTGTTGGACTCCTTATCGTTAACTGTGTGCATTGAGTTCCATGTGACAATGGCGGATAGAAAGTCAGTTTTACCATGGAGTCACTAGAGACTCCAAGGTTTTACTGGCCTTCGCACAGCAACACCCAACCAACCAACTAACCAGTACTATGAACGTGCTTCCATAGATCTTCGGTAGGGGCCCGAGCCAGAAAACATCTTAAACGGTGAAACTGCATCTCAGTCATCAGTCTTTAGGGGGAATTGCTTGGAGGGGGAGAGTCTGTTGAATGAGAGTGGGTCATGTCCTGCAGTGATCAACATCAGTGGCTTTCAGACACTGTTCAGACACTTTTCCACTAAATGTGTCTGTGCGGCCCAGCTCTGTGGGAGAATCACAGTTGCGAAGGACGTTACGCAGTCAGAGGAAATACGAAAGAAGCCCCACATTCCACCTGCCCCGCTCGTGTCTAAATGAATGGTTTTCATCTGTCACAGAGCTTGCACCCGTGGCACCTCTATTGCTGCCTACATAGCAACTAGTAAAATTATAAGGAACCTGGCAAATGCTATGGAGCATATAAATCATGAAACCTCTTGCGTTGATTTTGTATTATTTTCAAGATTATTCTTATAAAAAAACAGACGAAATAACTTATAAAAAAGCTAAATTTTATTGAAAGTTCCTTTTTTGAGGTGCTTTCCTCAAACTGCAGTTATTATCAGTAGTAATTACAAAGCATTGCGAGCAGCGATATCAGCGTTTTTATTTTTATTTTTTCTTCTTATACATGAATCATAAGCAGAGAAGTATCACTGTTAACCAAAACATCTTATGGTAATTTTCAGCAATATTAGTTTCCATGCGTTTCAATGCACCATATTCCAAAATCTGCTAATTAGGCTTTCGTAGAATGTTCTCGGAAATTAGTGCCTTGATATCCATGAGCTGTTGATATCGATAAATTATATACTGTAGCTAATTGGTCAAGGATTCATTAACAAATAGCTGACCTAAAGTATGGTTATGATATTTTCGTTCAACAGGCCAATAAATCTGTCATAATGATTGTATTTTCATATAGCTTATTGATAAGTGAGAGGCTGCAGTGGTACCATCATCGAGAGAGCACCACCTGCGTTTACCTTTACCTCAAATTGCTGACCTCATTATCATCAATACATCAATCCCTTTTGCTTTCAAAGTCTTTCATGCCATATTAGGGTTATAAATTATCGGCCGTTTGGTCCATTGTATTCATATTAAAACGAATAAAATAATGAAGTGCTCTCTTCATATTAAAAATTCCCTTTGAAATCTTTGCTATTTAGGCAGATCTGTTCTGTTCAAGCATGAGTCTTTCTCACTTCCGTAGGAATTAAGTATACAGCCAATAACGCAATATTTCCAACAGACAAGAGCATCTTTAAATCAACCAATCGCTCATTCGATTAATTACACTATATATAGATCAATTGATCACCCCATTCACAAATCAGTATGGCATATCATCCATAGGCTGAGATGGCATTGGATTGCTCAGTGATGGCTCAGTATGATGCGATAGCTGAATGCTTCGCAGGGAGTTGAGAAAGTTCCAGAGAGGACAGAGCCTGCCAACCAAAGGTACCGTGTGAAGTCGCCTGAGACAGCAGATAAATCCCACCTTTATCTTTTACCTGTTCCTTCATTTTAACTTACATTGTTTTACCGATACCACCTGAGCAAAACTGATTGCTTTCCTATCCATTTTAATAATTCAGATTCTTTACCAACATAGAAGATGAAACCCCAGCTGTATAGATTCATTAATTAATCAAAACAATTAACTGCCAAGCCGATTTTCCATTTTCAACAAACTCTACTATTACTCCACTCTAGTACCTGGTAGTTCCCACCGCAGCTGGAGCCATTGCTGCGGCTCATCCATCCATGTGGGTTGAGAGTAAAGAAAAATGAAGCCAATAAAGCACACGCAATGTCGCATTGAGAGTCAGTCATAATAGACGTCAACATTTATCTTGGAGTCCCATTTTCATCCACAGTCATCCCGAATCCCAGAAATTGGTATTTCATGTTTGGCTGACTTTCGTTTTCCGCCTGGGCATGACCTACGAGTCTGAAGCTTTCTTAAAACCCTGGTGGCGTGCCAAGAAAGTACCGATTGGTGAAGAAAAACTGTGCTGGAGTAAATGCGATACCAATGGAACATGACACAGCGGTATATTTCAATTAATCTGTGACATTCAACGTTTTTATTTTTATTTTTTGCCTATCCAGTGGTAGGTGTTGGGCATTTCTAGACAAATTTTGTGTCATTATGTCATCTCTTATTTACTACTGATGGCGTAATAGCTGATGCGTACGTTAACTGTGAAGTAGTGGGTTTGAACCACGTCCATGACATTGAGGGCTTTAGCAGACCCTACAGTTTTTTTTATCTAGACGCTTGCAGGTGCCGAATTGATTGATTACAAGCCGGGTTTTAAATAAGGCCGATCTCGTTTAGACTGATCTGGAGTGACGTTATATAAATGCTTTAATTTAGTTTGAGTGACAGGCTACCGTGGTGCCATGTAACTGAAGCAAGTAATAACTCCGAAACAATTACAGAACTTTGCTCAATATCAACAGCCCATGTGATAATGAACATTGAATAATAAAGCAAACTATTCTCAACATTGGAGGAACAATTGGAGGACCATTGGAGAAACAATTGGATGAACCATTAGAGTAGCCATTGGAGGAACCATTGGAGGAACAATTGGAGGACCATTGGAGGAACCATTTGAGGAACCATTAGAGGACCATTAGAGGAACCATTGGAGGAACTATTGGAGGAACTATTGGAGGGACCATTGGAGGACCATTAGAGGAACCATTGGAGGAACTATTGGAGGAACTATTGGAGGGACCATTGGAGGACCATTAGAGGAACCATTTGAGGAACTATTGGAGGAACTATTGGAGGGACCATTGGAGGACCATTTGAGGAACCATTAGAGGAGCCATTGGAGGAACTATTGGAGGACCATTGGAGGACCATTTGAGGAACCATTAGAGGAGCCATTGGAGGAACAATTGGAGGAACTATTGGAGGGACCATTGGAGGACCATTTGAGGAACAATTGGAGGAACTATTGGAGGGACCATTGGAGGAACCATTAGAGGAGCCATTGGAGGAACAATTGGAGGAACTATTGGAGGGACCATTTGAGGACCATTTGAGGAACCATTAGAGGAGCCATTGGAGGAACCATTGGAGGAACAATTGGAGGAACCATTAGAGGAGCCATTGGAGGAACAATTGGAGGAACTATTGGAGGGACCATTGGAGGAACCATTTGAGGAACCATTAGAGGAGCCATTGGAGGAACAATTGGAGGAACTATTGGAGGGACCATTGGAGGACCATTTGAGGAACCATTAGAGGAGCCATTGGAGGAACCATTGGAGGACCATTAGAGGAACCATTGGAGGAACCATTGGAGGAACTATTGGAGGGACCATTGGAGGAACTATTGGAGGGACCATTGGAGGAACCATTGGAGGACCATTGGAGGAACTATTGGAGGAACCATTAGAGGAACCATTGGAGGAACCATTGGAGGAACAATTGGAGGAACTATTGGAGGGACCATTGGAGGAACTATTGGAGGGACCATTGGAGGAACCATTGGAGGAACAATTGGAGGACCATTGGAGGAACTATTGGAGGAACCATTAGAGGAACCATTGGAGGAACCATTGGAGGACCATTTGAGGAACCATTAGAGGAGCCATTAGAGGAGCCATTGGAGGAACAATTGGAGGACCATTAGAGGAACCATTGGAGGAACCATTGGAGGAACTATTGGAGGGACCATTGGAGGAACTATTGGAGGGACCATTGGAGGAACAATTGGAGGACCATTGGAGGAACTATTGGAGGAACCATTAGAGGAACCATTGGAGGAACCATTGGAGGAACAATTGGAGGACCATTGGAGGACCATTAGAGGAACCATTGGAGGAACTATTGGAGGAACTATTGGAGGGACCATTGGAGGAACCATTTGAGGAACCATTAGAGGAGCCATTGGAGGAACAATTGGAGGAACTATTGGAGGGACCATTGGAGGACCATTTGAGGAACCATTAGAGGAGCCATTGGAGGAACCATTGGAGGACCATTAGAGGAACCATTGGAGGAACCATTGGAGGAACTATTGGAGGGACCATTGGAGGAACTATTGGAGGGACCATTGGAGGAACCATTGGAGGACCATTGGAGGAACTATTGGAGGAACCATTAGAGGAACCATTGGAGGAACCATTGGAGGAACAATTGGAGGAACTATTGGAGGGACCATTGGAGGAACTATTGGAGGGACCATTGGAGGAACCATTGGAGGAACAATTGGAGGACCATTGGAGGAACTATTGGAGGAACCATTAGAGGAACCATTGGAGGAACCATTGGAGGACCATTTGAGGAACCATTAGAGGAGCCATTGGAGGAACCATTGGAGGAACAATTGGAGGAACTATTGGAGGGACCATTGGAGGACCATTTGAGGAACCATTAGAGGAGCCATTGGAGGAACCATTGGAGGACCATTAGAGGAACCATTGGAGGAACCATTGGAGGAACTATTGGAGGGACCATTGGAGGAACTATTGGAGGGACCATTGGAGGAACCATTGGAGGACCATTGGAGGAACTATTGGAGGAACCATTAGAGGAACCATTGGAGGAACCATTGGAGGAACAATTGGAGGAACTATTGGAGGGACCATTGGAGGAACTATTGGAGGGACCATTGGAGGAACCATTGGAGGAACAATTGGAGGACCATTGGAGGAACTATTGGAGGAACCATTAGAGGAACCATTGGAGGAACCATTGGAGGACCATTTGAGGAACCATTAGAGGAGCCATTGGAGGAACCATTGGAGGAACAATTGGAGGACCATTAGAGGAACCATTGGAGGAACCATTGGAGGAACTATTGGAGGGACCATTGGAGGAACTATTGGAGGGACCATTGGAGGAACCATTGGAGGAACAATTGGAGGACCATTGGAGGAACTATTGGAGGAACCATTAGAGGAACCATTGGAGGAACCATTGGAGGAACAATTGGAGGACCATTGGAGGAACCATTTGAGGGACCATTAGAGGAGCCATTGGAGGAACAATTGGAGGACCATTGGAGGACCATTAGAGGAACCATTGGAGGAACTATTGGAGGAACTATTGGAGGGACCATTGGAGGAACCATTTGAGGAACCATTAGAGGAGCCATTGGAGGAACAATTGGAGGACCATTGGAGGACCATTAGAGGAACCATTGGAGGAACTATTGGAGGAACTATTGGATGGACCATTGGAGGAACCATTGGCGCAATATACAATATATCATAATGGCAATATGTATCTCCCTAGTCCCTCCCCCTCAATCCTGCCAATTGTTAATCATCATCTTACAAGAATCTTTCAGAATGTGCATGGCAATTTAATCTTGTTATTTTTATCTTGTTGTCCTTTAGAAGATGTATGGAATCCGTGCAGTAATAAGCCTTGTTAACGAAATAAGCTATTACGATGTACTGCAAGTCAGTGCATTTTATATGGCGAAAACCTATGGAAATTTTAATACGAAAGTCGGTTCAGTGTCAGCAAATCAAGCCTCCTCCATAAAGGACCATGGTACGTGTTGATGTACACTCCGCAGCCTGCCATCTACGACCTTTGTTTTTCACACGCCAGAGAAGTTTGTCACACTCATGCCATTTCTCTTCTCGTTGGGCTGTCAACAATGACAATTAACGTCACATGAAACAAAATTACCATCACAGACCTCCCATGAGATAAAAACAATACACATTAATCCAACCTATCATCCATTACAGATGTTTACAAAAACCCGAACCCAGTGTACGTTACCTGGACTGCGTTAAACTTTGCTAAAATATAAAACCATTCAATATTGGCATTAATACAACAAATCGTGCTTCAGTCCAATTAAGTATCATTTCAAAGTTAATTACTATGCGAAAGTAGATGGAAAATGCTTGGAAAATGTGGGTATTCTTTGAATATCTGATACAAGTTTGTTTATAGATGAATTTCGAAAAGCTCATTATAAATTAGCAACTGGGAATCGGTAAAAGTGTATATAAAATGAAGCTCCAACCACCTCCGCAGTGTTTCTGACAGGCGATATTTCACAAATAGTAATTGGAAGCCTTTTTCATCAACTCATTCATCAAAGTCTATTTCAAAATAAAATTGACAAACTTTCATAATGCATTAACAGTTTAATTTCAATGGCTGGTAGTTTTAACTGTCAGAATTTACTCGGCGTCTGTGGTAAGTGCTATTTCATTGGTGTGATATATTTACTCGAGCGAATACTGAAATAAAACGTAGATAAGCCATTTATGTCGGTTAATTTATGGCCGTGAAAAACCTTGGTGAAGTCATGTTGTGACAATTTGTGGCTGGAGAACCTTGGTCTTCTTGATATAAGCTCTCTGTACGCATTTTACAACTTACATCAAGGTGTAAATATGCTGGGGTAGCTCTTCGATTCATCACCTCTGCAGGTAAGGGACGATGTATAGAAATTTTCTGGTTATTAATTTCAATTAGTGAGGCCAAAACGTTGGCTTTGCCCCTGTGTGAAAGAGATTTATGAATGGGAAGATTTAAAAGCTCTTCCTCTCTGTACTGGGATGAATATGCACTTATAATAGAAAAGGCTAGAACTTTAGGTGAAGACAGAACTTCAGAACTGATTTTACATAAAGGATCAATGCCTTTTGCTTTCAATGTCTTTCATGTTTTAATAGGCTTATAAATTATCGGCCGTTTGGTCCATTGCATGCATATTAAAATGAATAAAATAATGAATTGCTCTCTTCATATCAAAAGTTCCCTTTGAAATCTTTGCTATTTATGAATTTTATAGAAATACATTATACATCAAAGGATATTTCCTTCTTTGCATGTATATGTATATTTTGTTTTTGCCCATTTCATCCTCTGAAATATTTCAATGCAAGTTATAGACAATACTGCATTTGGCTATGCCTCATTAAATAGCAATAGTGGGATGGTGAGCTACCTTGGCCAAAGTAATTTTTCCTTACCTGGCCAATATAATTTTTCCTTATCCCACAAAACTCTATGTTGGATGAAAACCATCCACCATTGCTTATATGTACAATATACACCTTAATGCAACTGTCAGCATATATTGTACACCAACACTGCAGCTATCCAACATACTTAGTAGTCTACCAATCTCAATCTATATATCTTGGCTAATTGCTTGATGACAATTTCTTGCACATGTTATATCTTGTATATATTTGATATGTACAGTTAGTTTCATTAACGTGAAGACAGAACTTCAGAACTGTTATGAAACTAACCATATTCTGCCCAACATGTGGAGAAAGGTTGTCCTATCATCATGGACTGAGATTGCAGATTGCGAATTTAATAAGGTATACACCGGGAAATATCTTTTGGATCGAGACTAAAGTCTGATTCTCAGCCAAATTCTTGGATAATCAGAAAGAATGTATATATTAAAGATTGCATACTTGCATACCCGCAGATAATTCAATATTGTGATGAGCCAGTTGCATTTCCCAAAGTTTATTGCTGGGCCCTCGCCAATTTTCTTACTTATGATTGTGTTCCTTTTTCGTACATTAATCCTACGTATTATGTTCGACTCAAATTATCTATAGAGTATGGTGGCCGAGGAGTACACATCGCAGTCTCGTGGGTTCGTGGGAAGACAGCATCCTTCGCACCACGACAGTCCCCCTTTTCGCACCACGACAGTCCCAATTTCGCACCACGAATGTTATCAACTTTTGCCCGAAAAACTTACCAACTTTTGCACCAAGAAAGCCCCACTCTCGTCCCAAGAAACTACAAACTTTCATACCACGAAAGTACCAACTGTCATACCACAAAAGCACCAACTTTCGTACCACGAAAGTTACCAACTTTCGTGCCACAAAAGTGCTAACCTGCCCCCCTCACTGGCGGTTTGGCAAATTAACTTCATACAAGAAACAGTCGGCGAGGGGGGCAGGCCTATCACATATGTTTCACACCACGAAAGTGAAGGCTCATTCAAGCAACATGTATGTAGCTTTGTAAGAGTAACTCCTCCCCCTCCTCATAGTTTTACAGTCTTTAGTTTGGGTACAATCTTGAGTTGAAAACGATGCAAAATGCGATTTTTATAAGATTAGTTGTATTTTGCGTTATTTTCAACTCAACATTGTTCCCAAACTAAAGGCTATAGAGATGTGATATTACCGCAACTAATAATTATAAGAGAACACCTGTCTAATAATGTATCAACCAGTATTCTAAATAAATTACATCCAGAGATAAGTTTGCCTAAACATAGGCTTCCAGACCCCAATAGAGGGGACTTGGGCACTCCGCCCCTCTATTACTTTCGTGGTACGACAGTGCATGGAGTCACTAGAGAGTGCTATCACTGTCGTGGTACGAAGGCTTCGTGGTGCGAAGATTTCGTGGTGCGAAGGCTTCATACCACGACACCTGTCGGGGTGCGACACTCACACTTTCTTGGTAGGAAAGTTGCACTTTCGTGGTGCGAAGGTTGCCCGAAATTGCGAAACCATGAAAGTAATCTCCTCGGCTTCCATAATAGAGTTCTCCCGCTGTACAATCTCACAGCCTGACCACATAATTGACCTCGTAAGTCATGGTATAGCTTTTAAAATTGTATTGGCTGAACTGGACGTAGTGCAAACTGATTAGATGTCTGGTTCAATCTCCACCAATTATAACAGGATGTTTTTCCATGGAGTCACTATACATAGTGTATAGTGACTCCATGGTTTTTCTTAGTATAGGTTCTGCTTAGACCATTAAACTATTAGACATCTCTGCTCAGAACATTTGCTTTTGATTTTAAATGATGCCTTATAGGGGTGGTACAGTTTGTCTCAACATAGAGTCGTTTCTTGACACTTGTTTACTGCCATTCACTAACCACGTACACAGAGCTTTTTTCAATCATTTTTATGTTTATACCAAGCCAGATATAAGACAAAGGAAGTTTTGGTTAAGACACAATAAGATTTCGTGCTGCCAGGAAAATTTTCATGAGACATTGTGACTGCATGGAACGACTGAGACTGATACGACCATGGAGTCATAAGCATGACTTCACCACATGACAAGCCATATTCCTTACCCAAAAGAAAGAATGTGTCCTCACGAATGTCACAGTCCAAAGAAATAACTAATTTCCTGGGAGAAAGATCTAAGGATTAACACAGAAATAGCGTTCACGGAAAAATGTACATTGGTCAAGCCATTATCTTATATCTGGCTAAAAGAGCAAGTGGTCAGCATGATATAGCATTGGTAAGCGGAATATTGAAGTCATATTACTCATAACAAGACAAAATGGTGGAGATCATGGCTAGCAAGTGAATAGAATTAATAAGTCTCCTTCCTAATGGACTAAATCTATTCAGAAATATAAACCAAGTGTTTTCTTTTGAAAACACAGAATAAACCTAACAAAATCAATGGACTTTTTTGGAAGATCGTGGCTTGCTATCTTTGATTCAAATTCTTTGTGGATGCCGTATACTTTTACATGTGACGTTGATTTATGTAAAAGTTGTTGTTGTTGCTTTTGCAGCACCTGTTATTGATTCATGTGAATGTAATTCGTTCCCACTGTTGCGTGCACATGTTTTTTGTGTTGTAGCCAATATGAATTTTGTAGATTTTGCTAATTTGATTATTATTCAATATAAGCATATAACACAATCTAGGTTCCAGGCATATCGTATCAGTAGAAGTGATTTGGGAGTGTTGTCCTCATTATTGCAGACACAAGCAAGGCCAGAATGTGTTTGGGTTTTGTCAAGCACCATGGTGAAAGGCCTGGATGATGTCTTAGGGAAAAGCAGACATGCAAAATGACAGCCTCAAATTGCCTGTTGATGGGCTAAAGTGTGGATGAAACTAGTATTTTTTGCCTTCACAAGGTCCACTGCATCGAGCAAACCCTTGGCCAGAGATGGTAATGGTTTTTCCATTGCCAATAATGAAAAATGTCACGAATGATTTTGGATCATCAAAACAAGGTTTGTTTTGTTTTTTACAAAAGGATAGCAAAGCATTGGTAACACGAAAACATAGGAAATGGGAGTATATGGGCAATATGATACAACAGTAACGTACAACCCGAGTTAAAAATAATAGCTTTACAGAAGTAAAATTAAGGTATAATTACACTACCAGCCGTTGGTGAGGCAGTCTTTCACAAACTACTTACACGAAGTTTCCATTGCTAAATTCAATCAAATCCCAGTTGTTACGCAAGCAGTTGGTGCGATAGGAAAACCTCACGAGTCACTGATCTGTTTGACAGATCAGACGAGGTGAGTGCATAGCAAGTCTGAATTATCAAACTAATCAGTGACTAGTCGTGTTTTCCTTTTATTCCAAAATTAATCTCAGCCATGTTAAACTTTAAATTTTGTAAATCGGATGGAAATTGACGAAGTTATTAAATAAAACGTACACGCAATTATTTGAAACCAATTTTGGCCCGATTTTTAAACTTTTAATTTTATTATATAGCTAAATCCATTTAATTTAGAATATCAGGTTGGGTTCAATCTGTTAAATCAACTGTAGTCGCCCCGACAATTTTTCAGTAGGCGTTTCGTCCTTTTTGACATAGAAACGTCCTGGGCTTCATTTTATGGGCTTTGACAAATATCATTCCGTTTGGCAGGAAATACAGATCACCCGTATCACCCGCTATTTCAAGAGATATGGCTACAATTGAAAGCACCCCAAACCTAAGTTAGGTCAATTTGTATGTTTGCATATTTTATCCAGTTAATCCATCTCATACGGATTGAGCTGCAGCTTAGCTGCTCACTGAAGTGAAACCAGACATCATTAGAGCAATGAACATGACATATTAGCTGTTGATAACCAATAAAATGCAGTTAAAATATTACGAACCAAGCCAACACAATTGACACAAAATTATCATAAGTATAGGTGGTTAGTAAAATGGCAATGAAATTATTTCACAGTACTATATCGGTAAAAGTCGGATGGTTAATGTTCATAACAAAATGTTGTCTGTGGTGCAAGGGAAACAGTCCTCCAAAAGCAAAAACCAAAATAACTCATTTTTGTTTGCTTGAAAATGTGAAACTTAGATACAGAAGTTGGCTAAGATGTAGGCCTAATATACTTACTGTTGGCCCATGGTGGACGGAGTCGAGTCCATGTCAACCTGGCTTCAGTCTGGCCTCAGGATGAATGTGGGTTGCTATCTGAGGTGCCTCGTGCACTGCGAGGTTGTTTCACACTAATCATACACATACACACGTTCATTATAGATATATTGGCTTGCAGTATCATGCACTTGTTTTTCAATGCAGACAACAATAGCAACAACACAGACAGTCACTCTCACACGGGACATACACCACAAGGCAGTACATTACACCTGCTAAAAATAGACTCGTACATTAAATAACCTTTGCTGACAGTTTCAACCCCAGGGGATCAAGAGGCACCTGAGAACACCTGGCCATCACTGAAGGACTTATATGATGTGTGACCTCTAAACGTGACGAACAATTTACAAGACACGACCTATGACCTTCCTTTGTGTTAGGAAACTTAAAGTAAATCAACCCTGGTCTTGTCTTAAGCAAACAATTTGCTCAGTTAAGGAGGTTTGCCCCTCCCCCCCCCCCCCCCCCCCCACTCCACCTTCCTGCCGTAAAGTGATAAAAATTAGTTGAGACGAGACGAGGTGAAGAGTTCTGGGCTAAAGCCTACCTGAATAACATCCCTGTACTTATGTTTTCGGAAGCCTATAGTGTCCTCCTATGAACAAACCTTCACACAAATATCAAAGTGATTCGAAGACTCTTGTCACACTTGCAATTTCTACAGATTTCATGTGGTTAAAGGTTCAAGATAATGGCAACAAATATTATTCACAGAATGCTCAATAAATATCGTGGTAGATGGCTACATGCAGAATGAGATTGAGCATATGACAAGTATGCGTATGTACATTGCATAACTGCTTTAGAGGAATATCAAAAGAGATGCAATTTTATTGGTGAGGTGACCTTGAAGAACAGCCATTTTGCACACACGGCCTTCTGTTCATGCATGGAGATAGAATAAATGATCATCTTACAATGGTAATGTATTCCGTCACAACGGCTGACTCAAGACCGAGGCTTGCCCACCGCATACTCCTGTCCAGTGGCGACGCCAGGATTTCTGAAGTTGGGGGGGGGGGGGAGGGGTGGCAACTAAGGGGTAAGAGATCCATACAGGGGGCAACTATATAAATAGGCCTATAACAGTCAAAAACAGCAATTGACTGACAAGTTCAACTGGGGGGGGGGGGGGGGCATCTGTCCCCCCCATGCCCCTCCCCCCGTAGCAACGCAACTGAGGAATCCCAATCACCTTCATATGAAATTTATTATGCATGCCAGTAAATCACCTGTATGAACATGGTTCCAGGAAAATCCTGCTAAGAGGCAATGAGATGACATTGTATTCACAACATGGAATCAATTTTATAAAAGGGCTTTATCCCAAGGTTCTCCGGTCTGCCGGCTACTAAATCGTGGGAAGGGAAATTGGGAAATTTTCCACATTCTTAAAAGGAAACAATACGGTTAGGGTCAGGTCAATAACACCTGTTGCAAATTTGCTGCAAAAACACAAATGAATAGATGTGGGTTGAGGAAGAGTATGATTTTCAGAACACAACAGCGATTGCAAATGTGTTCTTTAGCCTTGTTTATCAATAAATTAGGCTGGAGCAACACTTACACGAATTTAACTCCCCGCCACTTAGTATAATCTGAAGGGATCCTAATTTCACTTGGGATGCCTCAAAATGAAGTGAAAACCCGGTGATACAAAAATAACAGATACTGGAAATTAGACTCAAAGTCTGAGAAAGATCTCCTCTTGGAATAGAAACAGTTCCTTCTCCTATACATTTGATAATGCATACCGGGTGAAGGGTAAATGTCAGGAAAAGGCTGATTTTAGCAGAACAGTTGGTCCATCTGTTACAGTTCGCTAGATGGCCTGATATCGTGGATCTCGTCATAGTGACAGGGAGTTTTTTCCTTCAATATTTACTTCTGAAACAATACAGAGAATGTGGGTCTTTGTGAGAGAGATAGACTGCTGTGAACCAACCAGTGACTGAATTTGAGCCTTTGTTGTCTCTTAAGATGGCGTTCAGAGGTATTTGAATTTAGTTCTTTGTGTTGTCTGTCCAAATTCATATATATAAGAAAAAAAGAAAATGTGAATAAATAGTGTTTAATAATTTTGTGGCCTGCAAACTTGGTGCATGAATATTCTCGTTTATGAAGAAGAAAACATGTTTATTCCATACGCATAGTTTCTTTTTAGAAATATTCCAAATTCATATTTAAAATGAAAAAACTATATTATGGAAAGAGGAAAAATATTTAATCCTATATATCAGATATATATTTTTCTTTTTCATTATTTATTTAAAAAAAAAAAAACACGTTTTATCCCTCATCTGTTTGGCTTCTTTATGGAGCAGATTCCTTGATATTCAATAACCTAATGTTGCTAAGAAGGACAACATGAACTCAGATCAAGAAGCTTAACAACTGTCCCACTTATTTGAGAACACGCTGGCTCAGAGAGAACCTATAATCTTTCTCAGTAGAATACGTAAAGAAGTGAATTTCAATGTATCTACTTGAAAAAAAAAAAGTATTGGAAATACCAATCCAATTAACGTTTTCACGCATGTTTTTATCCTACTCATTAAAAAAATTCTTTGCTTTTGCTTTAGGAATGAGATTGAAAAAAAGTAACTACGTATACTCATTATAAACAAACACATTTTTGACTTGATCGACTACATAATATAAAACATAAAAATAAAAAAATTATACATTTTACTAACCCTAATCTAAACCACGTTCTTATTATATTGTTCATTATTCTTCCTTATTTTATCATAACTGACCAAATGTTGAAAATATTTATGAATAATACCTTCGATGCAAAGTGTATAGATAAACATATAGAACATATATACTTCACCTGTATTTTCATTTCTCAGGCCTAAAAAGGCAATCAGTCTGAAAAGGATTAATTACTGCCTAGACTTTGGTAAACAAATTAGAAATATAGTACCATCCGCCTTTTTTTCGTAAAAAATAAATATTGATAAGTGCTAAGAGAAACCGTATCATGTACATGGTGACTGCTGCAGCCATCTTAACAGCATAGATAGGATAGGATAGGATAGGATAGGATACTGTCTCTTTATGCGGACCTCTCTGCAACATACAAGGCATTGGGAATTTTTATATAAAATAAAGTTATGATGGCATTGATGACGTTGGATAGTGCAACATGTGACAGCATAGGATGACCAATTCATCACACAATAATTGATACATGCACCCTAGCTGTGAACCAGCATTTCTTAATCCCTGTCAGGCCAAACTTCATCCTGAAAATCCCAGCCCAAATCCCAGTTAAGATGGCCTGACATTCAAGATAAAGACAATGAACACATGACACAGCTGCATTTAAATGGCACCCGAATCCCTCATTCTGCGAACTCGGACGCAAATGAGGGACATGCTCCGCTTGGCTACCCGAATCCAAGGTCATTAATGCAGGTGTAATTAAACCAATTTAATGCCGCTGAATTTTTTATTGTCAAGCATAGATCTCACATACCAGAAAGGGCGACCAAAAGCGACTAAACGGCCACGTGAAGCGTTCTGTCGGCTTCTGGATTACGTGAAGATTACATGGGCATACGTGGGTGTACTTCGCTTTCCATCGTTGACGTGGCTGATCCGTCAATTCCCAGCCGTTTTGACAGAATTTCATGCATGCATGAAAATTCCGTGAAACCGAGCCGGAATGCAACGGAAAGATTGTAACATAATTCATACTTGGATCATACGGCGGATCATACGGCAGATCATACGGCAGATCATATGCCGCAGTCGCCGAAACGTCCATCGATTTGCGTCAGTTTCCGTCGGCTTCCGTCCATTTTACTTGGCTACGTATGCATCACGGGAGTCCACGGAAGTTATGGCGGATTATATGTAGACTTCCGTGGACTTTCGTAGATCATACTTAGACTTCAGTGGATAACGGCTCATTTACGTCGCTCTTCCGTGTCTCTTGCTACATAAACCACGTAAAACGCCAATGCATACGTAGCCATACGTCAACGCTTAGCCACACCTTTTCCACACCTTTTTCCTTGGTGAATCCTTGACCATTCCGTCAATAACGGGTCTACGTATCAACCACGGATTTTCTGTCGCTTTTCGGCTATGTGATCTATGCTTAAGAGATGGTCAGCAGCATAAAATTTAGTTTAAGAAATATGAACAATATAAATAAAGACAGGTACACACTATATTGTAATTACTTTCATCAATTATTTCATTCATATATACTTAAAAGATGAGGATATCACTGACCTTTAACAAGCAAAAGTTTTAGGACAGAATCTTGCAACCATGGTGTATAATTTTTCCAGGGACTTCTGAAATTCCTGTTATGGATTGCTCTGATTTCCACATAATGTTTACCAGAGGTTTGCCAAAAACAATGCAAGGGACAGTTTGACATGTGCCACCGGAAAATCCACCTCAGTGAGTTAATGGTGAAATGTTATTAACTTTAAAAATTGCCTGACTCTGTTCCTTCTCATGTCTGGAAATTTCTCTCTGACCCTGTGTCTCAAAGAGACCTTTTCAAGAAAAATCAGATAATTTAGGATTTAAGGCGAAATCTCCCAGGAACCAAGCAATAACAGACAGATGTCAGGTCTTTACGTGGCATTTTTTAGCAAGCAGGATTGGAACTAAAAAGGCATTATATATGTCCCCGAAGGTCAGTCTTTTTTTTTTTTTTTTTTTTCGATGGAACAGATAAACTGATTGATTGAAAGCTAATCTTAAAGATGAATTGAATTGTCCCTCTTAACTGCCCTATGTAAACTGACCGAATGACCATTTTAATTTCCAATGAAATATTTTTTAATGCGAATCATGATTTGTCTTACATAAATTATAAGATTAAATGTTCAGTATTTTCGAGGAAAAATAAAGACCAATGATTTATTGTACATTTTGTATTACCTTTAAGCATGGTCCATGCTTTCAGGCAATAAAATATCAGCAATTAAGCTGATAATAATTTCTATATTTTTAATTAACCTTTCCAAATAAAGTGTCCACGTTACATATTAAAGATGGGATATAGGGATGTCTTCACAAAAATTAGAGCTGACCCCTAAACTCAGCTAGAAGGTTCTCTTTCATCAAAAGATGGAACAAACTTATAATCTGAATTCAGCTGTTCGAGCTACTGACAGTTGCTACATGTACTACTGGCACAGCTTCAAATATACGATTTTCATCCAAAATTGCATTTATTGGCATATTGCCTGTGCATGTACAATGTATTTTATACAATGTAATCCTTTAATTCACTATAGGTCAGGAAAAACATCAGGTAACTCTGCAATTTCAAGATTCTGTACTTGCTTGGAATCTTCATGGAATTTGAAAATGATTTATTTATCTATTTATCTACACTAGACCACATATACTTGCAGGACTTACTACACAGACATTGCATATCATCCAAAAAAGAATTGACAATTAATGTCATGGTGATCCTTCATTTAGTCCTCTTCTGGTTGTGTATGATTCATGAATAATAAAACAGCGATACCTGACAAAGATTAAAGAGGGGCTTTGTCAAGTAAAACTGCATTTTACATTATAATTAGGACCATCACACATTAATAAAACTTGAATATTCATTGTACTTAATCACCGAGCTATAGCTATTTGTATATCTAGACAAATATCTACAATAAACGAAATAAAAGTATCTTTAATTTCAAAGAATAAAAAAACAAACAGTGATTTGATAGCTCAGGATTAGATAGGAAAGTAGGTAGGTCGGGTTGTAGGTTTAAACCCAGTTTGAGGCAATTCACCAACCTTTACTGAGCGTAGTTCTCCTGAATCATGGTTATTTTTAAATAAATTTTTAAATAAATCACTGAAATTGTTTTTTGAAAAGTTTAGATAGTAATACCCTACATTTTGGAAAACAAAAACTCAAATAAAACGTAAAACAGACAAAACCCTTACACATTTTATGTGTAGAATACACCACGAACTTGGGAGCAACAGACAAAGAGTATGTTAAAAGCACACATGAAAACTGTATACAGATAAAATCATTAGACATTAACTGTATCCGTCAGGCAAAATATGTTTCACAAAATTCACACATTTTCTGTGTCAGCTTAGTAATTATAGTTACCTACACAATATTCAAAATTCAAGAATCTCACTACATTAAGGGTCAGACCAACTGGTACAATAAAACAATACACATCATTAATGAATGTAATATAAATAGTTGGGAAACAAAGGAGCCAGGGACTCTGGTCTCTGAAATCAAACTTAAACTGTATGAAAGTGAACAATCAAGGATCCTTAGCGAGATAAATGACTCTGAGAAGCACCCAAAACTAAGAACATACAAATTATTTAAAACTACGTATTGCTTTGAACCTTATCTAAATCTCAACCTCCCCAAGAAAACCTATAATAACATAGCAAGATTTAGACTTAGCTCACATAACCTCAAAATTGAAACCGGAAGACATGAGACCCCTAAAATACCATTAGAAGAAAGAAAATGTAATAAATGTGATAGTAATGAAGTAGAAGATGAACTACATTGTCTCTTAATTTGTAACAATTATGCAGAACCCAGAAATCAATTAATCCTAAAAGCAAATAAACTGATTCCAAATTTCCATAACCTAGATAAAATACATCAATTTAAAGCACTAATGTCAAATAAAGAACCTGAAATGATATATGCTCTTGGTAATTTCCTAAATAAAGTAATGTAGACTTTAATTACGACTGGGCTCCTCCGATATGACACTCCTTGAAATGACTGTCAACACAAATTAGAAGAGCCAAATGCCAGGGTCAGCGCAATGTTGCCTGGTACTTTTTTATTTTTATACATGTGAACATTCTTATCTTTTTGTGTTAATTTGAATCTTATTGTGATATTATGATCAGTATTTGTGTATATTTTATAAAATTTAAATCTAATATTGATATTGTAATCAGTATTTGTGATTTGATCTGTGATTTTATTTGCTATCTTTTATGTACTTATATATATATAGGTGGGATAGTCAGTCCCAAGCTATTTAATCTGTATTTATCAGACATGTGTGAATACCTAGACCAGACCTGTGGAGTAACAATATATGGGACAACATACACTCATCTACTATATGCTGATGACCTTGTCCTAATTTCAGAAAGTGCTGATTGAATGCAGACTCTATTAAAAGATCTTGAAGCTTATTGTAGAAAGTGGCATCTAATAATTAACTCTCAGAAGAGCAAAGTTATGATCTTTCGTAAATCTGGCAAATTTACAGCCCAAGATAACCTTGATTTCATTATTGAAAATGAGAAATTAGATATAGTTTATTCATACAAATATTTGGGTCATGTAATTAGTAACTCTAGCAACATACACAAAGTAATGTATGAGCATTTGACAACCCAAGCACAAAAAGCAATGTATGCTCTTAAAGAAAAGACAAAGTCTACAGTTGGCTATCTACCAGCAAAATTGAGTATCAAAATGTTTGATACATATATATTACCAATACTTGAATACAATAGTGAAATATGGTTCTGAGAGAAGCAAATTGAAACTCTCGAGAAAATACAAGTCTGTTTCCTTAAAAACCTGCTCAGTGTTAGGTGTCAAACTTCAACACTTGCCATTCTGGCTGATACAGGTAGATTTCCACTGATAGTCAGACAACATGCTTCAGCAATCAAATTTCTAGGCAGGCTAAGGTCAAATACATGCCCCTTGCTCTTGCGTAGCTGTTATGACATTCAGACTAAGTTACATCAAAGAGGTGTTCCTTGCTGGCTTACAAGACTTTATAAAGTCACAGAAACTCTAGGTACAGATTCTGACAATTCCAGCATAAACAAGCAAATTTTATCCTTGTTTGAAAAGGCTCATACTAAGATGCTCACTGAGATAAATGATAGTACGCTAAACCCAAAACTCAGAACATACAAAACCTTCAAGAATGATATTAGAATAGAGCCCTATCTGAATTATAGCCTACCTAAATCCGTCTATTGTAATATAGCACGTTTTAGACTAAGCTCACACAACCTTAATATTGAATTAGGCAGACACAAACATCCTTATGTTCCTGCAGATGAAAGAATATGTGAAAAATGCAATCTGAACCAAGTAGAAGATGAGTTTCATTGTTTAATGAGGTGTAAAAAATGGAATGATATCCGCTTAAACTTATTCCACATTGCTTGTAAATACATTGAAGGCTTTACTATTTTTGATCCAACTGAACAATTCTTACAAATATTAACAACTAAGAACACTAACCTTAACTTTGCTCTGGGTAAATTTCTTCAGGTAGCATTAAAATTAGACAGTAAAATATAAATGTTTTATATAAATAGCAACTTAATGTCTCCTGGAACTGAGTGGCGGGCGGCACATTGACGAAACTGCTTCCGTGTGTGTATGACTTTGTACATTTGTATATTTGTAAATATCTACTATTGTATGTCACTTCATATTGTATGTCACTTCATATTGTATGTCAACATTCCCATCTCATATTGTATATCACTTCATATTGTTTACCATGTTGATAGCAGTTAAGAGTACATCATGTATATATATATCTATATATCTTATGCTTAGTGTCTAGTATTGTTATTGAACCTGAATTGTTGTGCTAAAACTATTTGTTGGTGCTTTTTAAACAGTATTATTACTATTATTTGCTTAGTTCCGGGTGCTTTAGAATTTCTTAGACAGACTATGTAGTGTTGATTAGTATTAGTTGATTAGTATATTAGTCATAATATAGCTCCACTTATTTAATTATTTTAACTGTTGATCCATGTATTTCTATTATTTTTTTATTTTTATTTTTTTGCCATTTATTATTTTGTCATGCTGACACATGTATCAATTTGATATTTTGCTGTCAATAAAAATCGATATATATATATATATATATATATATATATATATATATATATATATATATTGTTTCGCCCTAATACTGAATGTTTAAGAGCAGGACTCTGTCCAGAAAACATTAAATTGTGGCAACTGGGACCTTAAATGTTAAGCTGTATATTATGTATAAAATAATGAGAACTTGTACATCAGATTTTTGTAGATGTAGTTTTAGATAGACGTAGTGAGTAGATATGTGACATATGTATCTTTTCTGATATGAAAAAGTGTCAATAAAAGCTATATATAATATTAACTGGTAAAATGTCACACAAAATATTTTGTGTGAAATTTCACACAATATACCATTTGTCTGATTTTCACAAGTGTTTGTATGGACACTAGCTAACAGTTGATTTTGTGTAAAGTCAGACAAAATTTGTCTGTTTTTAGACAATCATTTTTAAGAGTGTGACGTCCACCCAATCTAGCCAGTTATCTGGTGTCAATCTATGTCCTTTATATACTTAGACTATCCTTTTGTTGAGGTTAACAGTAGAATATTCTTAATACATAGGCAATAGATTTTCTCTGAAATAAATGTGATATCTTGAGAACGCTGGGGACAATCTATTTCCTATATACTTAGACTATCCTTTTCAAGTATCTAAAATCCAAGAAAAAAAAAGGAAAGAAAGAAAAAAAAACCTGCTGATGTGAAGTTGAAGTGAAAAAACTAGAGTCAGAGATAATAGAGGTAATTTGGATGAAAGAGACATCTAAAGGCCTCCAAGGGAGGAGCATCAATCTCTCTGGCCTTGTCAGAGAACTTTAGAAAACTTGGCATGAAAGAGACGATTAGAATTGTCGAAAAGCCGGAACAGTTAGCTGAAGGCCACCACAGCAAGTTCAAGTGTAAAAATAATGATAATAATTAATAAATAAAATTTGCATAGCGCCTGTTTTTAGAAAGGATACCTGCTCACTGGCGCTTTGATTAAAGAAGCCTATTGTTCATAGGCAGTTCCGAATAGTCTAAAGAAAATTTTTAATTTGCGATGTACATCGGGTGTAGTTGTAATAAAACTTAAAACAAAACCAGACAAAAACGAAACACACCAAAGCCTCACCTTACGACTACCCCTATCTTATGTTTTAATTGGAAATCCTGGCACAATGATATATCATTCCTAGCAAACTTGAAATATCAAATTGCTTCCAACTAAAGACAAAGCTATCTGAGGCCACATTATTTTTGCATTGCAGAGTACATTAAAAAAGTGTGCCATTTTTGAGGATAAAATATTCACAAATTATCTTGTATGGGCGATCATGTAAAGTCTCACTGAATGTTGTCAAGGCAACAGGTTTTAAACAGCTTTTTTTTCCTGTCTGTAACATTGCATGCTTAATTGATTGGGACGTGACCTGAAATCAACGAACTTCATTTGGTCTCCTTAATTAGGGACGTCCTGTTGGTGCCCCTTTTGGAAATTATGAATGTAATGTCACTTAGTGCCTGGTCCAGTGTTTTTTTTCATTGCCTCTGAAATTTATAAGTTTTCTTTTTAAAACCAGTTAAGATAAAATTATTATTGTCACTGACAGAAAATTCCTGACCAAATAAATAAATAATTGTTCTTGTGTTGCATTGCAGAGTATATATATTTTTTCTGTTTCATTACTCTTCTCTTTTGTAGTTTTTAGTTATTTAGTAACTGGGCCATTTTCAAAAAGAGCTTTCGTTTAAAATAAGTAATGCTCGCAAGCAACCCGTTTCTTTCAAAACAGGACTTGTGATTAAAATGCCACATTTCAAAATGATGAGCCTGTTTCTTTCTAGAGGAAATACTAAACTGGATCCTGAACATACAACAGAAGACAGGTGTTGTGATTGGACTAAAGATTTCAATGATAGTACACAATGCTCATGTTTATTGCAGGTTTTCTATTTATATGCATATAAATTATCCTGAAAATGCTTTAATTATAGCAAGGGGTTGATGCGACAGTTTTTGAAATGCAAATTCGGGTTTAATTTTAACAACGTTCTGGAATTTCAGAGAGAGAGCCCAAAGAGAGAAAGAGGCCGTTTTTGTCAGAGGACGATTCCGTTGGATGTGAGGACGATTGTTACAGATGCGTTTTCCACCATGTGGACCTTTGTGGCAGAGAAATGCAATTTAAGCCTGAATTTTAGAGTACAAGTTTTGCTTTGTTATTTAAGAACCAAAGGGCATTTAAGATGTCTTGAAATCTGAGCATATGATATGGGCCTCCATTAAATACAATTTTGGGAAAGATGTCAGTGGTAGGACATGCTTCTAAAGTAAATATTAGCACGTATTTTGGCATGATAAATATGATAACTGCTGTTTGTATTTGTCGCAGTAGTTTCATATGGTTCGTAATACTGTGCTGAGCCTTTTTGTATCCTTCATGTAATTACTGATACCAGGTTAACCCATTGCCTATATTTCCAGGACCTATGTTAGCCTTACTTTCACACATTCAGTGAAATGAAATGGCTGCAAATATCTGAAGGAGCAAAAAGCACGAACACTCCAAATGAAACGTTTGGATTGGTTTGGTAATAAGGATGGCACTTCCGAGAAAAAGCCAAGTTTGGAAATGAGTTCTTGTAGCATCGGCCCTGACAGGGACAGTCGGATTAACGGATTAACTCTGGCTTTTATGACATTATACTGGTTGCTGCATTTACTTCAGACTAGAACGTGACATTGAAAGTGGCAATAAATTCGATCCATGCTTTCTTCTGGTTCTTGTCCTGTCTCTCAAATTGTAGACCGGAAGGCTTTTTTTTTTTACTGTTTGTCTGACTTTCGTAATACCAAAGTATGGTAATACTGACTATGAGATGGCAGGGTTCTGCAATAATGTACTGTAGAGGTGAAGAGGGCCTAACAATCTGCATTATAACTGGTTTTTATCTGTTCTGAAATATAGGTTGATGTTAAAAAACGTGTTTTGTCCCGCATTCTCAACCTTGAAAATTCCAATTAATGTATAAATAGCTCAATGCTATTATTATGGTCTGAAGCTCAGGTAGCTTATATGCCCAGTTGGGAAACAGAACCAAACGTAATTTATTTTTATTTTTATTTTTTTATTTTAATATATTTTGACAGCAACACAAAATGATGAAATGATAAGGCTTGGAGTCCACCATCCTACACATTAACCCCATGGGTGGGCCTTTTCCTCAGTGTAGACACCACGTACAAAGCACCTCCAATTTAGCTAATGTAGAGTGAAGAAGGCCACCCAGCTGCTCATGTATTTGTTAAGGAGATGTGCATTAAATGTATTATATAAATCTGGCTATACAATACATGGAGAGACTCACAAATCTGCTGATTACTAAAGAATATATGGTTGTATGGGACAAGCTTTTTATTGGTGCTCTCTACATTTATCTTGTCCAACAAAGCCAAACGAGAGGACTTCTTTCTCTAATGAGAATCCATGGCAAGAAAATAACCAGTTTGCAACCAAGGAATCAGTTTGATTGATAAAGACACCAGTGCTCTCTGGCCCACTGCATTGTACAATACGTGTATGTAAGCCTGTACTTCCTGGAGAAGTTTATCATGGTACCATCAGTAGCGGCATAGAAAGGCTCACTGTTATAGAACTGTGGCAAAAATAAATAGTTATTTTTATACAATGCTGATTATTGCCTAATGTTATCTCCTCGTGTAAAACCATCTCATTTCTATTACAATTAGGCAACTCAATTTGAAAGAACGGAAATTATCCCACTTATATGGCTGTAAATAATAGCATCATTTATCACTTCTAATAAGAGAATTAAAACTTAGCGTAAAATTCAACAGAAATTGAACAGACTAATTTATTGTTTTCATTTTTTAGGCACCCACTAATATTGTAAAAGACAGCCGACATATGTGTCAAGTAAAACATAGCCGACATATGTGTCAATGTGACTCGCAAAACGCACCACTAGGCCATATAGAATATAACTGTACAAAATTTCGGTAGGGTAAGTGTATTAGTGTTAGAGTTCTGCTCCGGAAACAAAAGTGTTACACTCGCCCGCCCACCTGAACACTAGTCTGTCCACACGTCGGACGGACATGCATTTTTCTAGTGATAACAATAACCCTCTTCGAACTTTGTTCGGTGAGGGTTAAAGAAAAAGTTGTAACTGTTTGTATATACCTTGTGTAAGTAGGACCTACTTTGAATAACTCACTGCCCAGATGGCATAATATATTTAGGTTATAACTCAGTGCGATGACGGCCACCCATAACCAATGTTGAAGCGATGTTGTCCTGATTTGGAATTCTATCTGGGCTGACAATAAAAATAGATGGATAGATAGATAGACTTTATTCAATAACGTCAAAAGGGTCTACATACAAGACTGAAGTGCAAGAAGTACACTGTCTTAGTGCTATTGGGATAGCACACTAAAGTTCGAAAACTTATTTCCAGTGTGGTCCCTTAAGATGATAAGATGATATGTATGTATAACTATAATAATATAATACTTATTTTAATAATATAGAAGAATTCCGGTCACTGTTGACACGTTAATTGTCAAAGCTGGTTTGGATCTGGTTGCTGACTCATGCTGAGGGTTTGCTGTATTGCAGCTTATTTTCAATCTACTTTCATCAAAGAAAAAGAGTAGGGCCCCTTTGGGAAAATGCCGTTCTTTATGGGGAAAGTTGTTTTTGAATGCTCCTTCATAATACGTCTCAGTCCGTATGAAAGCCAACGAGAAGATATTTTCACCTAATGAGATTTTCTGGCAAGAAGATAGCCATGGTACAAAGAAGGAAACATCCTGAGTTATAGAGACATTATAACTTCTACCTACGATAAACAAAATATGCACTACGAGGTTTGAATACTTAATATGATAAAGTGAACATTCACAACAAGTAAAGCCTAGTAAGTAATTCATTCGACTCTTCCTCTTCTTTTTCCTTTTCTTCTTCTTCTTCTTTACCTCAGGGAAGACGAGTAAGCAATTATCTTCGAAACAACAGACCCCATATTTCCCGTAAAAAATGATAAAACAAGTGCCAAACTTGGTGTTTTCAACAGCACGTTTTCAGTTATGCAAAGAGCATATATGAAATTAGATCAGATGAGCTTCATCCTCTGCACACCTTGTCATTACATCAGACGCATGTTACAGAGCCGAATATACTGGAACAGCAAGCTACATTAAGTCTAGAGATCTGAAACCTAGTACAACTATTTGATCCGGATCACATTCTTGATGCTGGATCCAGAACACTTTTTCACATGATATTGCCATAACGAAACCACAGATTCTGGTTAAATAATGTATGATACTTTTATGAAAAAGTCTTTTGGGATCATCTAGAGCACATTTGGCCAACAGTGCACCTGTAGGCCAACAGCAGGCCAACATTAAGCCAATTGGAGAGTTGGCTGGCTGGACTTTGATCTGTCATTTTCCCTAGGGTGGGTCAATCTGATAGTGGGCCAATTCGATGTTGGTCCAATCCCGGGCCAACTTTGAGTTGACATGTTATTAGCCCCTCAGTATTCCCATGCTACAGTGGAGCTTACCAGCTGTTTGCCAAAAGTGGGCCAACATTAGGCCAATACTGGGCCGACTTTGAGTTAACATCTCATTTGGCCATTGGTAGGCCCATATTACAGTGGGGATCATTACCTGCTATTGGCCAAAAGTGGGCCGCACTGATGTTGGACCAAGACCAGACCAACATCAGGCCAACACTGGGCCGACTTTGAGTTAACATGTCATTTGGCCATTGGTAGGCCCATATTACAGTGGGGATCATTACCTGCTATTGGCCAAAAGTGGGCCGCACTGATGCTGGGCCAACACTAGGCCAACATTAGGCCAACAATGGGCCGCCAATCCGTTAACATGTCCTTTAGCAATCGGTAGGCTCATGATACATTGGGGCTTACCTGCCATTGGTCAAATGTGGGCCGAACTGACATTGGGACAACACTAGGCCAACATTAGGCCAATGCTGGGTCAACTTCGAATTGACATATTACCTGACATTAGATCACGTTAGACTGACTGGTCTCCACAAACAATGGCGAACACTAGGGATAAAATGTGAATGGATATTGCTTATTAAATAGATACTGGATTGTTTGGTTGCGGATTTTTTTATGTAGGGACAGCAGTAATTCCGGTAGGCCTTGTACTATATAAACCTGAAGTGCCCAAAAATAACCTACTCCATAGGTTTATATCATACAAAAATCGCCTATTTTGTTACGATACAAACCTGAAGTGCCAAAAATTGACCAAATGTGGTTGTTAGCAGAACAGCTCACAGTAAAAAAAAAAGAAAAACCTGCGACCACCCCACCCCATCCCTTATAGGCAAACAATGAAAATTGTTTAGTCTTTCAAAGTGCCTCTGCCACGTCATATTCATTGTTATTGTTTGTGGATTTAAGCCGTAAGAGACCATTGAATATCTCCAGCAAACCCTGACTGTTTATAAAACAGTAGTCAACATTTTAGGATAATCTCTTAGTTGGTTTTTCAAAACTCAGCAGGGCTGGATTAGCAAATTCAATAGCTTTGAGACAGTCTGGACAGTTCTTTTACTTTTTTCAAACAAAACAAAGTAATGATCTACGTCACATATGGACTTTGGCAAAAGTTATTTTCAGTTCTGCCAAACTCACTTTGTCACCACTAATGTGCTGGGCACTCTATAGGGATTTGGGGAAAATCTGGACAAAATTAGCAGTTTGTTTGGGCCATTCACTCCCAAGACTTCAGATATCTCTCCACTCCCTCAGCAGTCTTCCATTGTATTCAGCACGAAACTGTCTCCTAAATAATGCTTATGACGACATTAAAATATGTGATTATCAATTAAAACAGGCTTCCACAGCGTGTTTTACGTTATGTAGTATGTCTGATGTTAAGGACAGCCAATTTGCATGACTATTTCCATTTACATAGGTGTCAAAAAGTTAACATAATGCTATTCCAATTAGAGAGAAAGGGGGGGGGGAGTATGTAAATTTTAATACATTTACGCTACGTAACTTAAATACTTTTGGGCACAATGATTGTCTGTATAAAAAAATTGGATCTTGTTGTAACATCCATGTTACCTGATTTTTCATTAAGTGCTACATTATATCCATAATACAGAGTATCAGCACAAAGAGCTACTAAGAATATAAACCAGCTTTTACGTCCATGCTCCAGGGAAGGGTATCAGTCTCAGTATATTTGTTGAAAGGGATGGAAAAAGCCAAAAAAATTGTGCTGAATAAAATAAAAACTGGCTTAAGGATGGTGCAACACAAGCCAGGAAAAAAGGATAGATGAATTGAAGCAGAAAAGTAGTCTAAAGGTTGAATTTAGTGGTCTAAAATAAATTGAAAAAAAGGACAGTATCTTGGTGATAAAAATACTCGTACTTCAGATGGGAAAACACTTGCACTTATATATTTGTGGTAGTAGTAGTAGTAGTAGTAATAGTAGTAGTAATAAACAGAGTAGTAATAGTAACAGTAGTAGGTAGTAGTAGTAGCAATGTTCCATCAATATAAATTTACATACAAAATCTAAGTAATGAAATTAAATTGGTCGAATATTTTAGTTAAAAACATTAAATAATACATCTTTATTATCCCCACAGCTAAATTTCGGATGCATTTAAAAGAAACTGAAATTTAATTCGAGAGATTAGATGTTTACATCCTTATTTTGTACTATTAAAAAGTCTGATTGTATTTGGCAGAAAGGAATTTAGTGTTCTGGTTCATTTTCCATTAGGATTTTGTCCAGCTTTCGTCAAGCCTGTTTGTCATACAACGTTTTCACACTGTTTTACTCCAATCATTTTTCCAGCGATAGTATTAAGTTTGTTCTTGTTTCTTACTCCATTATATAAACCAACTCAAGAACTTGAAACTGATGATGCTTTGTGTGAAGGTTTTTAAAAATATAATCATTATCGGTTTTCCAGCAGCCAGCTGTACATATCCAGTGTAGGGATGTCATTGGTCAATTTGAGATGACATGTTTGCTAATTGTGAAAACTAGTTACTTTGTTTCAACTGTTTTTCCCATTTCCCTGATTACTTGACCTAAATTCAATAGACTGTGTTTAAAATATTCCAGGCAGGGGTTTCAGATGTGACATTGCAAGGATAATAGACCATTCCTTTGTCTTGTCAGGAACTCCAGCTAATTCCTCTCATTTGCAATGTGCATAATTCCACTTCGTGCCTGAAAGAGAAGTCTCCGGTTTCTGTCGCTCTATTGCTGCTTTGAAGAAAAGTCTTGAAAAAAACAACAACCTTACTTTGACATAACAATGGTTAACAGCTTGAAGTGGCGGGTTTTAGTCTGGCACAATGGAAGGTCATAAAATATGTTACACTGTAAATTCATGTACCAAAATAACTAATATTGGTAGTTAGAATCTCCAGTCATAATGGTTGCATGTCACAGATTATGAAACAACATACCATGCGCACAATTACAGCACAGACAAACACATAGATACAGGTATCCACTAAACCAAGACACCCTTTGTAGATATTCGGGATTCCAAACACCCTTATAATCGGTATTTGTCAATACTTATAACGCCCTTCTGTTTTAAGCTCAATGACACAATACAATTTTCCATCCTATAGATTTTCTTCCTATACCATATACATGTCATATGTTGTATTGTTTATCACCAAAGATAAGTTCTTATAATTCAAGAGATCTGTTATTTTGACTGATGCTTGTCTTGTGAATGAATGAATGAATTTTATCGACATGTAGAGGAAGCGACATGGACATTGTGTATATCATTTCAAAAATATTATAGCTGATTGGTCATTTGGTCAGTTGGGGGTCGTGCATACATACAGAATTTGTAGCTTTGTGTTACAAATTAATGAAAACGATCCTCATATTAGTGGATTTTAACGGAAGGTTCTCTGTATTTCCACCAGGTGGCTAAAACAGAATACTGCAATTCTATTGGCTGAAAAAGATCCCGCCCTTGACTATGATTGGCTGACGCAAAGTGCATCCTAGCAGCAATATTTTTAGTGCATTTAAATGTATATTTGACACTTTATCATTTAGTTGATTTTTGTTATTTTTCTGAAATGGTTATATTTATGGAATCTGTTAGTCATGAATTACTTTGTCTGAAAAGCAAAATGAGTAATAAGAGGAGAGGAAAGACTTATGTCTTGCTGAATTCAGGGCTATTCAGTGAGAACACTCTATTGCATCTTTTTTCGTTTTATTTAACTCGTTTTTTGTACTCGTGAATATTTCATCAGGCCTACATTTGTACAAGATCCTAGAGTTCAATTTGCACATCAGGATCTTGACCTTTTTGTCTGGTGTTGCTTTTTTTAGACCAGCCATATCATACACAGTGATGTTGCTTCAAAAAACTTTAAACGAAGCCATTTCTTGAAGAAGTTCTATAGAGGAAATAAAACGCTAAGAGTCACTCCTAATGCTTTAAATTGAAATTTCAGGTAGGCGTCTCTTGCACATTGCATGTTGTAAGCTGTTAAACAAAATGTAATCCTGCCGGAACTCCCCATATTATGCGCGCCATAAACTTTCCTATTTCAATAATTGATGGAACTTCTTTACTAATGCCATTAATGGTTTGGTCTTTGACACATGGATAAAATATTCTCAGGATTTAGATTTTTTTTGTGTAATGATAGTGACAGAATCACATAGCGTCTTAAAATGTCATTACAATATCAATTTGAAACAAACATAAAAAGAGTGGCTCTTCAAGTAATAAAAAAATGACTTGGAAATTTTTTTATTACTGTAGATAATGGCCGTTTCTATTGTGTTGACATAATGCTTGCTGCATTTCTCAGACTAGAACATGATATGGAAATTGGCAATAAATTACAATCATTTTTGTTTTGTCGCATTTTTTGAAGGTTTCTACCATATTGTGTACCAACCACGATGTTTAATATTTAGATCTAATATTTGAAGTTATTGGAACCTTAAAAATCTCTACTGTCTAGACGTAGAATTAAGCCTCCACTGGCTATGATAAATGAAAGCAATACATTAAAAACACCCAAATTTTATATCCTTTGTCGATGTGCTTCTGTTTGATACACAGATGATGAAGATGTCTTCATGAAACGATATTCAGTTAAATGAAATTCACATATTAGACAGACAGCTGGACAGCTAGCAGACATATGGACAGACAGACAGACAGCTAGACAGCGCGACAGACAGACAGACAGATAGATGGATGGATGGATGGATGGAAATGTTGATAGATGGATAGATAGATAGAGAGACAGACAGCTAGACAGGCAGCTAGACAGACAGACAGACAATAATCCTTGATTTCGACCAAAACAATGGAATCATGCAATAATAGTGATATATACAAAGTTTTACAATAGGTCATTGGAGACCTGTATTAAGGGCACCAAGTACAGTCTGGTTTGAGATCTAAGATTAAATGTATATATAGCTGATTAATTGAAATTATATTAATTTAAGTTTCGACCTTAAGCAGAACATTATTATCCAAATCATGATAAATCTTTCTACAACAAATATAACTTGTTTACATCGTTATGGAGGCTCACAACCCACTCCAAATGATACTATACTAGTAGGATACTCTGATCAAAGAGGATGCAGAGAAGACAGCTTCTGACGAAGTAGATAGCTTCTGCTTAACATAAATAATAATTCTTGTACTTTATGAAAAGAGTTCTGTGCCTTATGGGGTCCTGTAAAGGTCACATAATTATTTATCTACCTATAAAATATATTTATACAGGGTGACAAGTTCAGACAATAAAATCAGTTTTTCAACATGGCCCTGTTATATACAATAGTGTTACAAACAATTAAGCTTTTTGTTGTGCCTAACTTTCATGTAGCATTAATGCACCTTCTAATCCTTACTGTAAATTCTAAGATCAGACCCAAACACTCCACCAGAATGTTATTAATGAAGAACATAATAATTTGACAGGTAACATCTTAATTAGAGTGTCATTCTTTATTACATGTATATCATTCATTTGTAATTGTAAATAGCATGAAGCATAATAATATATCATTTTATAAACTATACAACATGATTTAAATATTTCCGGTATATACGAAATACATCCATTTGAAACACTTACAGTTTTGCGACTTAACATACCCTATTTTTTTGTACCTGTCATAATCAAATTCATAAAAGACCACCTTGTTATAATATCCCTTAAAATTTCCTGTTATTTTATACAATTAAAATAATATACAGTAAAAATTAATTACCTAAATTATGTATTTGTCTGCCAAGTAATCAAAAATATAATACTGGGAATTATTGATGCTTTATCCGCACTTTTCTAGAATTACTGGAATTAATTACATGCCATTTAATTACTCTTTTTTGACATCCGTTCATACATGAATACAAAGAAACTGTTTTGACAAAACTGTATATAACGCGAAACACATTTTCATCATTAATTTAGGGTGGTTCAGAGTCAATTCAATTTTATAAAAAATCTACAAAAATAAAGTCTGAGCTGGGCTTAGTTAGAGTAACCAGCTCAAAGAGGCTTACTTACGAGGTGCTAGGCAGCCAGAATGTATATGAGCTAAGGGCAAATGATAAAAAGCTCCTTTCCCTGGTGAATTATATCTCTAATTTTGAAAAAGTTGTCAACCACCAAGTAAAGAAACTGGACTAGGTAAATATTTGATGGTTTGCAATGAAACAGCATTTGATGAACAAAAGATCTATTTGAAAAATCATTGCATTCAATTGTGCACTAGGTTTATTAAACATTTGTTTGAATGCGATATGTTATTCCTTATGAAGAGATGGGATTTCGTCTTTTACGACCTGGATTTTAGGAAAGATTTTAAATAATTCAACCCGTTTTATAAAAGACTTTAAGTATAAGGCCAGTTTGGACTTATTTTCCTGATAAATGTGTTTTCATGAGGCAACAAAACGTTATTTACATCATGATACGTTTATAAAGGGCCAAATGTGCCACGTGCGTTTTCCATGAGAAGGATAAACGCATGGAAAACGCATGGTTTTTAGCTAATTATAATGAGGCAAAAACCATGCGTTTATCCAAACGCATGGGAAACACACGCGGCACGATTGGCCATGTAGTCATTGAATGTGTAAGTTAACAATCGTCATTGTTTGATATATACAATCATTGTCTAAGGACAAACAATATCGTGGCTGTTTTTAAAACAAAATTTTGGATGGACACCAGTGAAACTTTAATCTCTTTTTAAGAGTTTACAAGTAAAGTTGGTATACAAAATTAGATATGCATCAGGTTCACAACAAACCTATTCCCTGATAACATGGTACATCGGCCCGAAGTTGGCCTAATGTTGGTCCGACGTCGCCCAAATAGGGCCGACGTCAATATATGAAGTCAAATGCTATCTGGGTTACATTATATATAACCATGGAATGACTACAAAAGGGCAAGAAATATTGTTACTTCCAAGGTTTGTGTTGAAAAAAATATCTTTCTACACCACTGCTGTACAAAATTGTAATGGTAACTCATCAAAATTGTGGAAAGTTTAAAGACATGTTACAGGTAACAAAGTCAAACAACCTGTATCGTATGATCTAACTGCTGATTATTTCAATACAATTGGTGAAAGTGCTGTGGCTCACCTGAATGTAACCAAGGAGCCTAGTGTTTTCTGGAATTCTCCTGACTTAAAATCTATATATAGTTTTACAAACATATCTCAGAATGCTGTTAACAACTTGTTAAGTAAATTAGGGAGCGACCGCTCCATTGATGTGCTTGGTTTTGATAGCAAACTTCTCTGTTTAGCATCTGATGTTGTATTTTAACAAAGTTTTTCAATGTTTCTCTTGAACGTAACTTGGTTCTTGATGACTGGAAATTATCAAGAATTACACCAGTCTATAAAGGTAAAGGTTGTAAGGACGAGAAGGGAAATTATAGGCCTATTAGTGTTATTGGTCATATTCCAAAATTACTGGAAAGACAGCTTCATTGTCAAACTATGGACTATCTTGAAGAACATAAATTTATCACTTGCGACCAATCCGCCTACTTAAGAAAACATAACACTCAGACATCCTTACACCGTGTCCTTGATGATTGGCATGTTACTATTGATGATGGTATGCTTGTTGGTACATGTGCATTGGATATCAGCAAATGTTTCGATTCAATTAATCACAAAATATTGCTCAGTAAACTAGTCATTTATGGTTTTGATGTCAAGACCATTAGTTGGTTCAATTCATATTTATCAACCAGGGGTCATAAAGTACGCTGTAATGGTAAAATATCAAACACAAATTATGTCAATATTGGTGTCCCACAAAGGTCCATTCTGGGCCCAATTTTATTTCTCATTTATTCCAATGATATTAATTATCATGTACATCCGGGTTCATGTAATCTGTATGCCGATGATGTTCTAGTGTATTGCACTGGTAACGATGTAAGTGAGGTGCAAGAAAAGTTACAATTATCCATAAACTCTATAAAAGAATGGTATGATCACAATCCCTCAGTGGTAAATTGTAATAAAACAAACTCTATGTTAGTCTCTACTAGACAGTGGTCTAGAACACATGTTAACGATGCAAATTTCAATGTTTGTATAGATGAAAATGTAATTTCTGATACTGATTGTATTGACTACTTAGGTGTCAAAATAGACAATAACCTCTCATGGTCAAACCAGATTGATTCTTTATGTAAAGTACTCAGAGCAAAGGTTGGATTATTTTCAAGACTTAAACACTTCTTACCTGTTGAAACTTTGTTGAAAATTTATAATGGCATTATTCAGCCAAAGTTTGATTATGGAATCACAGTGTGGGGTTACTCCAGTCAAAGCAACTTGTATAAAATCCAGCACATGCAAAACCGCTTTGCTTGGGTAATACTCAGTAATTATGATTATTTCAATGTTAGAGGAGTTGATCTTGTAAAGGAATTACACTGGTTAAATATAAAGCAAAGACGTGATTATTTTATGTCAGTTTTAATGTTTAAATCTATACATGGTTTAGTACCAGATTATCTGACTAATGTTATTACCATGCAGATAGAAGTGACAAACAGAGAAACAAGGTCATGTAATGTAAATAATGTACATGTGCCAAGTGTAAACTTGGAATTTACCAAGAATTGTTTTTCATATATTGGTGCCCTGACTCCCTTAAGCAGTGTAGCATATTAGATATTTTTAAAAAAGAGGCCAGGAAGTGTTTTTATCTTACATCATTATAATTGTTTCATTTATACACTAGCTTTAATTTCTTAGCTTTAGTTTTATTTTTCTTCTTTTTAATGTTTTTATTTACTTGTAATAGGGCCATGTTGTGAAAGAGCTGCCGCTCAAAATGTTTATACCCTGTATAAATATGTTTTATAAATAAATAAAATAAATATGTAATTAATTACATATACATAAACCATTGTATTATTAATAGGATAGGACAATTATTTGCAATGTTGGAGATATGCAAAATTGTAGTCGCACAAATTTTTCTTTCTTTTTTTTCCATCATTATAATTTTTATGCCATAAAAATTCCAGTGGTTCCCATGCTGAACTAAATTCAGGATTGGGAAATTTCGAAGAAGTTTGTCCTTTTCGATGAACAAACGTTGCAGTCTATCTTAAACATTACCATGCAATTAATTTAGAATTGCAAACGACTGCGTTCCCAATCGATCAGCCTAGACCGTAGAAAGTAGTGGGATTAAAGCAGTCTGTGTAAATATGGAAGGGCTATTCTCTAAAAGGCACTGTTTTCAGAGAAACTTCTTTAGGTGACTGCAGTCTGACTGTTTACAAAGAAATTGCGTAAGAACTGAAGAAAACCTCTAAAAGAAATAGTGGTTGGTCAGGTCAGAAGTAAAGCACCTCAGTTTGTTAAGCTGGGTGGCTAGGTGATTGAGGCGTTGGTCAGCACCTCTGATGTCCTGGGTCCTACTCTAGGCCAGGGCACTTGTTTTATTGGGAGATAAACTGGAACCGGAAGTTGTTAACATGAAATGTTAAAAGGTGCCACTGTCTTCTTCTTGGAGTCCGCACTGAAACACAAAAATGTTCAATCCATGGAGTGAAACATTCAGATCTATGTCCAAGATTCATCCGATCAAAATCTCTTTCTTAGGCAACATAATCATTTTTAAACTGAGCTACTTAGACCGAAACACTGAACAATAAAATATATGTAGATTGCACTAAAGGGAGGTGGGGGCCTAGCTCAGTGGTAGCGCGCTGGGCTTCCAACCACTGGGTCCCGGGATCAATTCCCGGTCGAGCCTATGTTGGACGGCGGTTTCATCCTTCGTCTCATTGCCATGGTCCCTACCTGTCCTAATTTTAGCCCAATCAGGTGCAGAAATACAGGACCTAAAGCCCTAATCCACCACCACCACAGCTATTTAGACCGAAACACTGTTAGTGGTTCTAATTTTAGAAGTGACATCTCTTTTGGGGTCCCGGAATGATTGATTCCCGAATTATGTGTCTACTTACTTATAGCTTCGTGAATTAAATTCCACCTTCCTCATACATATTTATCATGGTTATTAATCCCATTTCTTCTCCTTCATATACAGTATGAAATGATCCAGATAGATCAATTCCTGAAGTATAGCATGGAAGTTGTTGTAAAGTTTTGCAAGGTTTTATGATGTATGTATTATATATCACGAACAGTTTATACCATACCCAATATCTGATTATAAACTTGACCAGAGGAAGACGTTTAGTTATCAAAAGAAGTATCTTCGATTTTGAGTAATGAAAAATGTACACGACCAATATTCTTACATCAATTAAACATATCAAATTAGTACTCCAGCATATTCAATGAAGCTCTCACGAAGTGATATTTATCATTAGTTGATGTGGTTAAAATTAGCTACTGAAGCTCTAGAGCAGTAAAAGTTGTGAATTGGCAACGCTCTTCATGACGTTAGCCATGACGCTCGAGAATCTTGTACTACTATTTGTACCAGTCTGTATTTTCTATCTGAAAAAGGAAAAAACCCCTACCAAAGCGTGCTAAATACTCTGGGTGATGGGGAACTTTTATGTGAATTGGTGACACTCTTCATGACGTTGGCCATGACGCTCGAGAATCTCATTCCCAATGACCACATAGCCTGATGCCAATTTTTTTAAATCCACAGATTAGGCCAACGTGCTGGACATGAGAGGTCTGCAGCCTGCGGCTTTGACATATTATCCACAATGCTTTTTTATAGCAAGCACTCTTAAAGGGGAACTAAGGGAAATTTGTATGTTAAGGTTAAATGGTCAGTTAGATGTAAAATAATTGCAGTAGAAAAAAGGATCTTAAAGTCGAGTTTAGTGTGGTTGTAGGCCAGTTAAAAGTGTAATTTGCACCAACCAGTAAAACGTAGGGACCGCCATTATTGCATATTAACTAATAATTATGCACAGATTGCAATCGGTTTCTTTGTTCATTGCAATTTAAGAACAACAATCAAAATAGATAGCACTCCATGTGTTAATTGTACTTCTGTAATGCCAATTAATTACTGGATTAATAACTGATTGCAATGAAGTCCTGAACATAGGCCTGCATTTGCTCCCTGGGCAAATATAATGCTTCCATTTTCCTGAATGCCTCTAAAAAATATCTGTATTTTACATTTTATAATTTAAAAACATTTTTTCCTTGCAGTAACAGTTTTTCAAAAATAAAATTATTATAGTAATGCAATACAATACCAAAAGGTAATGTAACTTCACACAAACTTTTTGGATTTTATACAAATATATTTGAATTGTATTGTCACCTCTTCTTTAAATAATTTGTTCATAGATACATAGATAAATAGTTAGTATGATTCATTTCAATTTGAATAGCCTGACATGCAGTGTAAAAAAAATTATCAAATACTTAATTTCTACTGAATTTTAGAATTCCTTAATATATCTATATGCTAAATATATTTATTATTACTCAGTTATCCAAACATTTAATAGTTGTATTACAAAGTAAATTGACCTCAATCAATGTTTACAGCATGAGATCAAGGTGTAGGGGCCATAATTTTCAATGCAATTAATTATCCATGCATAAATGAGTCACTCATGCATGGACACCGGACAATAAATTGTATTGTCTCAAATTGTTCAATGGCAATTTACTTGACACTTGGTGAGAACCGTGACATGCTCTTAACAAATTGAGCTTCAAGTGCAATTAACATCCGTTTCTGAAACTCTCAGTTGTCACCAATGGTCAAGCAATTGCATTACAGTCGAAAATGGCGGCCTCCGTAGTTCACAACATGGTGCTAATTAATGCCGAATATTTCATTAACGTGGATTAATACAAGTTATGAATATCGTGGATGTGTTACAATGGACCAAAACTAAGTTCTGAGAGGTAAAGTGCTAAAGGTGTTAGTTCCCCTTTAAGCACAAATAAGTGAACATGTAAAAGATGTTTGTCTTTCATTTCACAGTGGCTATGGTTGGGCATTTTTCTTCTAATTTTCAAAAAAGGCTTTTATTTAATATCATTCTCTTTTAAATTTTTATGTTTTATTAAATATTTAACTTTTATAATTTTATATTCATCTATTTTTACTATAATTTTTTTACATATTTTTAATATTCTATGTAAAGCTCATGAGAGGCACTGTTCAATTGTAGCGCTATACAAATGTAGATAAATAAATAAATAATTGCAACTGTATAATATATGTTATTGATTAAGAACGTCACACCAACTTGATGAAATGATACATTATTGACTAAAAGTTTAAGTATACAAATACACCACAATTTTATAGCAAACCTTCTGTGAAGAAAGCACCTTGTTTGTTTCCTGACTCAGTTTTTGATCTCTTCAAGATGTCCACTAGTTAGCCTTCTTCCCACACCAAACGTTAATAAGCTATTTGTCTTAGTTTTTGCCATTAGGATATGAGAGAATAATACTTAGTAACAAATTATGATTAATAAACTAATCACACATCAAGAGTTTGCAACTGGCTAGCCATGAAGTCAAGGCCTCAATGCTTTCAAACGAATTGCTCAAGGTCGCGGAAGCTGTTATATATCATTTACAGATTAAAGGCTGCGAGTCAAAGGTGAATGTTACCACTTATGGTGATGTGGATGTATCCTGGAGATTCTCGAGAACCTATTAGTCTCCAGTGATGCGGCTAACCCGTATGTGCCATTCTGCTGAAGGGCTGGAAGAACTCGGATCACATCATGCTAATAGAATACGTCGTCTCAGTATTTATGACTTTCAGGAATGGTATTA
This sequence comes from Alitta virens, assembly GCA_932294295.1. Taxonomy (NCBI): domain Eukaryota; kingdom Metazoa; phylum Annelida; class Polychaeta; order Phyllodocida; family Nereididae; genus Alitta; species Alitta virens. The sequence goes on along the minus strand of OW028573.1, from coordinate 29,325,443 downwards.
TATCCGGTGTATAGAGGTAGAAGCTCTATAGATAGCCCAATAGTTGCTTTGTCTGTGTTGGTGATTGTGTCAGCCCTACCAGTTCCCCAATTTCAGTATTTGGAATCATTTATGTGTATATGCTCAAGTGGTCTTATATTTTTGGAGGGTGGTGTATTGTAATCTATCTAAGGCAATGTTGGATTCAAGTGATTTTTTTGTATAATCTATTGAAACCAAAGTCAAGAGAACCCTTTATACTAAATCTAAATGTACCCAGATAGCATTCCAAATCGGGCCAGTGTCGTTTCTATATCGGCCACCCTCGGTAAAACATTGTTTCAACATCTCCGACATCGCGCCCACATTGATAAGATTTGGAATGCTATCTGGGTAAAGTGTAACTGTTTTTTAAATTTTACTTCACAATTAAGATTGATGTTTTCACCCAATTGTATTCTTTCCAATGGTAATTAGTCATTATAAAAACCATTACAACAAGACCAGGTGGTGGGTGGATTAGGGCTTTACGTTCTGCACCTGATGAGCTAATTAGGACAGGCAGGGACCATGGCAATGAGACGAAGGATGAAACAGCCATCCAACATAGGCTCAACCGGGAATTGAACCCGGGACCCAGTGGTTGGAAGCCCAGCGCGCTACAACTGAGCTAGGCCCCCACCCTTGCACACACCCAGTAAAAGTTGCATCAACTGTAGTCTTCGTAGCGAGGTTCCACTGTAGAAGGTTCAGAATATAGTAATAGTACTTTCCTGCAAGGGATTGTTAGAACAGGACTCCCTATTCCTACTTCACATGCTAATAACACTGAGAAAGTTCGCTTATCTCCCAGTTAGGAAGAAAACAGTTGCGATTAGTTCAGAATTGCAAATGCTTTATATCTCCATCTATCAGCTTAAAGAAGCAGGCTATCATGTAAGATTTCCATAATACGTTGAGAAGAAGACAATTCAGACAGAAAAAGTCCTAATGCAAGAGAGAACGACTTTAATGTAATTGAAAGACTGCAAATCGCGTCAGCCCTTACATTCACCACTGCCTCTAACAATTGCTATGGACCACTTATAGAATAGAATATGCAATCCTTGGTGATGCTGAATCCATTTTATGACTATACACTGCCTGAGAAATGAAAATAAAAGGAAGATAATCACCACATCACCATACTTAGCCTTTAAGTAACATTTTATACAGTTTTTTTCCCTCCTTCTCCTTTCAGTGGCTAAAGCCCCCCTCTCACATACCCGGTTTTGCCGTAGTATGACGTAACGGTTACGCAACGCGATTCTCAGCTCCAACCCGACAGCTACCCGACGGCTACCCGGCGATACCCGTGGATACCCGTCGAGTCAGTCCTGGGACTCGTGATCAAGCTGGGATACCCAGCGCCGGTAGCTGGAAATTCAATGCGTGCATTGAATTCCTGTGGCAAAATCGCGGGTGTCCAAAAGTAAACAATAAACCCTCGATGTCGTCGAGTCTCCCCTGGAGGCCATCGAGTCACCCCTGGAGGCCGTCGAGTCACTCGACAACTTGGACGGGTTTCCCATCGCTAATTTTAGGCGTAGTGAACACGACGGCTTGTTCAGGGCTAGTAGGAGTAACTCGACGAGTAGTAGGAGTAAATCGACGGCTTCCAGGAGTAACCCGCCGAGTTGTAGGAGTAACTCGCCGACTGCTAGCAGCGTCAGCGTAGGCAGGGAGAAGGGTTGGATATAGTTTAAAAGGCTGCTGCTCCCCTAATATTAGTCCGATTTTCGTCAAATAATGACGAAATTTTAGTATAGCTCATACTGATTCCACACATGTTTTCGGATCGAAAATAGACCAAATATTAAGCGAGATATTCGTCTGTGAAGGCAGGTAGGCGGCAAACACTGGTGCTCCTTCAAGCGTCCGCGCCCGGAGAGTATCAATGCAGGCAGAGCTGAGCGCTTCTTTAAAAGGCTGCTGCTCCCCTAATATTAGGCCGATTTTCGTTAAATAAGATTGAATTGTAGCATAGTTCATACTGATTCCATGAGTGTTTTCGGATCGAAAATAAACCAAATATTAAGCGAGATATTCGTCTGAGAAGGCAGTTGTCTGGCGTCGGCTGCTGCTCCATTTATTTTATTCCGATTTTCGTCAAATAATATTGAATTATAGTAGAGTTCATACTTATTTCACACAGATTTTCAGATTGAAAATAGACCAAAAATTAAGCGAGATATTCGTCTGAGAAGGCAGTTGTCTGGCGGCGGCTGCTGCTCCATTTATATTATTCCGATTTTCGTCAAATAAATATTGAATTATAGTAGAGTTCATACTTATTTCACACAGATTTTCAGATTGAAAATGGACCAAAAATTAAGCGAGATATTCGTCTGTGAATGCAGTTCTCTGGCGGCGGCAAGGTGCTCTGTGTATGGTCATGACTTGAATGGTGTGGTCAATACTTTTGACCATGATATATATACATTGTTTGGATGAGCTTTTTTGCAATTCATTTCTACTCATTATGCCAACTGCCAGGACCGTTATGTCAATTGCTATTAGCATTTTGAATGATACAAAGAATGGGTGTAAAGAATACAGCAAATGCTCAATACATGTGTCAATTGCCTAATTGCCTAAATTGGGGTTCTTTGACCTGTCATTTCGTTCAAAGATGACACAGCAATATGACATTGTCTTGATTGTCATTCACAATTACAAAAAGATGTAATTGCTTTCATTAATTAAAAACAATGTATTTTATTGTAATTACCATTAAATTAATGGAGTATACCAGGCACAAACTAGAATATTCTTGTTAATAAAGTTAGTAATACCTCATAGAGTATAGATATGTAGATATGTAGATAGACAGTTAGTTATAATATCTTCACCTAATAATATGTTACTATCAATAATTCATTGATTCGTAATCAATAAAAAACGAAAATAAAACGAAATTGTTGGCTTGTTGAGGGGTTCCATGGGTAAAATAATCCAACTGGAATTAAAATTGATATTGCATGTTCCATCCATGATCATTCAAGTCATGAACATACACAGAGCACCTTGCCGCTGCCAGAGAACTGCCTTCTCAGACGAATATCTCGCTTAATATTTGGTCTATTTTCAATCTGAAATTCTGTGTGGAATTAGTATGAGCTCTACTATAATTCAATATTTATTTGACGAAAATTGGATATATATTAATGGAGCAGCAGCCGCCGCCAGACAACCGCCTTCTCAGACGAATATCTCGCTTAATATTTGGAATCAGTATGAACTATACTACAATTCGATATTTATTTGACGAGAATCGGACTAATATTAGGGGAGCAGCAGCCTTTTAAAGTATATACAACCCCTACGCTGATGCTGACGCTGGTAGCAGTCGGCGAGTTACTCCTACAACTCGGCGGATTACTCCCGGAAGCCGTTGAGTTACTCCTACTACCCGTCAGCTTACTTCTAGTGACCCGTAGAACCCACCGAGTGACCCGTAGAACCCTCCGAGTGACCCGTAGAACCCGCCGAGTCACTCGCCGAGTCACCCGCCGAGTCACCCGTAGAACCTGTCGAGTCACCATAGAACCCTTTTTGCCGCCAGAATCGGTCGCCAACCCGGCAAAAAAAGCTGTTGCATAACCGTTACGTCATACTACGGCTTCACTACGGCAAAACCATCTATGTGAGAGGGGGGCTTAACAAAAAGAAAAAGCTTGAAAGTAAAATGTAACCAAATGTTTGCATAGTCATCTGATAGGCTTGTTCAAAACCTAAACCAGCAGAAATCTAAAGTTGCGTTCACACTATCACATATGACCCCACATGAAAATTTGTGTTCGCTTGTGGTCATCCTTTGCCATATATGATTCACTCGCCGAGCTTTTTACGTATACTCGCGGTAATTCATAGATCACTCCTGGTCGCGCTTGACCACTCACGACCATACGTGGAGAGGGCAAACATTTTTGAACATGTTTAAAATTTTGGCAGACGTTCTACGTGTAAATTATTTATATTAGTACGTAACTTGCTTGGGGGTCAGTGGGCGAGCATCCTACGTAAGCTCTTTGTACGTTCTATGTACCTTCTACGTACGTTCTACATACATTCGTGGCCATATGTGGCCATACGTAGCCACACGTAGCTACTGTCCATCTGTATATACTTGCCATTCACTCGCACGGGCGATCTACGAGCGATCTACTAGCGATCTGATGCCTCATGGATATCTTGACAGATGCTCGGCGACGGACGTTTGGCGAGATCTATGGCTGCCCCACGTACGCTCGTGGAAAGAATTTATACATGATTAACAGAGCCGCGAGTGAGCTACGTATAGCCCATTTTTTTACGTACATCTACGTGACAGTGTGAACGTCCCTTTAGTTATCTAACCAGAAATTTGAGATCACAGGTCATCTGTGACACCAGTCTTCCACCCCTTGCTCTTGCGTAGCTGTTATGACATTCAGACTAAGTTACATCAAAGAGGTGTTCCTTGCTGGCTTACAAGACTTTATAAAGTCACAGAAACTCTAGGTACAGATTCTGACAATTCCAGCATAAACAAGCAAATTTTATCCTTGTTCCAAAAGGCTCATACTAAGATGCTCACTGAGATAAATGATAGTACGCTAAACCCAAAACTCAGAACATACAAAACCTTCAAGAATGATATTAGAATAGAGCCCTATCTGAATTATACCCTACCTAAATCCGTCTATTGTAATATAGCACGTTTTAGACTAAGCTCACACAACCTTAATATTGAATTAGGCAGACACAAACATCCTTATGTTCCTGCAGATGAAAGAATATGTGAAAAATGCAATCTGAACCAAGTAGAAGATGAGTTTCATTGTTTAATGAGGTGTAAAAAATGGAATGATATCTGCTTAAACTTATTCCACATTGCTTGTAAATACATTGAGGGCTTTACTATTTTTGATCCAACTGAACAATTCTTACAAATATTAACAACTAAGAACACTAACCTTAACTTTGCTCTTGGTAAATTTCTACAGGTAGCATTAAAATAAACAGGAAAATATAAATAGCAACTTAATGTCTCCTGGAACTGAGTGGCTGGCGGCACATTGACAAAACTGCTTCCATGTGTGTATGACTTTGTACATTTGTATATTTGTAAATATCTACTATTGTATGTCACTTCATATTGTATGTCACTTCATATTGTATGTCAACATTCCCATCTCATATTGTATATCACTTCATATTGTTTACCATGTTGATAGCAGTTAAGAGTACATCATGTATATATATATCTATATATCTTATGCTTAGTGTCTAGTATTGTTATTGAACCTGAATTGTTGTGCGAAAACTATTTGTTGGTGCTTTTTAAACAGTATTAGTACTATTATTTGTTTAGTTCCGGGTGCTTTAGAATTTCTTAGACAGACTATGTAGTGTTGTTTAGTATTAGTTGATTAGTATATTAGTCATAATATAGCTCCACTTATTTAATTATTTTAACTGTTGATCCATGTATTTCTATTTTTTTTTTTTTTTGCCATTTATTATTTTGTCATGCTGACACATGTATCAATTTGATATTTTGCTGTCGATAAAAATCTATATATATAAGAAGCACTATCACTATATTCTGAACACCCCATGGCAATGCATATTTGTATGGGAGATCTTCATCCAAATATATTTATGACCATCAAATTTCCGGCCCCAGCAGAGTAGAGGATCGATGTATCCACAAGAGTGTAAAAATGGTAGATCTATACAGGAAGTGAACTCAACATCATAAAAACACCAAGGCGTTGTTTTTTTTGACAGGCAGTGTACAGTTGGTTTTATAAAATATGGTCGACTCCAGACAGCTGTAGCAAACTATTCCTGGCTGTAGCTATAGCTGGCTGCTGTCTACTCCTAGCTTATAGTTGGCTTACGGAAAAAATATAAATCTTGGCAAATGTAAGAAAATTATCTCATATATCATAAATATGTATTTTTAGATCTGACTCTGAGTAGCCAGCTATAGTCAGAGAGTTCTGTTTAGTGACATGTAGCATAATATAGCAGAAGTTGTCTAGCTTTATTTAGGTTCAATTTGACAGGCCGTTTTAATGAAACTAACTGTATATAGTGCTGTTATGACTGATTTTTGTTTCGTTTTTCATGGTTTTTCTTCTTCCTCTTAACTTTTATCTAAGTTCCTTGTGCCTTAGTTAAATTTTCACATATTTTCCATATAGTCTTATCCAACACTTTTTTTTAAGGATTGTTGTCATTTTAACTCGCACTCTTTGAGTGATCAATCATTTAGGTTCTTCGATTTTTTTATCTTTATTGAGGTTGTACTCTCGGATTGATTGCACATGGCTGCTAAAGATTAAAGACAGTAATTCAAGGTGACTGCCATCATTGATGCTTGTCTGGAAGGATGGATGCTTCTTGCTTTGCCAGTGGTGTCAGTCTATAACTCAACTGTGCAATATCAGCAAAATTCAGAATTGGCAGGTGCATGATTAGTTGGAAATTTTGTGCAAACATTAATCAATTGATACAATTGGCACATTTACATTGCATATAGAGGGTGGGGGTCTAGCTCAGTGGTAGCACGCTGGGCTTCCAACCACTAGGTCCCGGGTTCAATTCCCGGTCGAGCCTATGTTGGATGGCTGTTTCATCCTTCGTCTCATTGCCATGGTCCTTACCTGTCCTAATTTGCCCATCAGGTCAAGGAATACAGGACATAAAGCCCTAATCCACCATCACACCAAATTGTATATAGAGAAAACGTGAAATTGTTTGTGCTAATCCGAGTACCAATGGATGGAGGGAGATACGTTTATGAAGACATTTCAAGAGTTGAGACCATCTATATAATATATCAGTTGAGTCCAGAGAATGGAAGAGATTAGAATAACACTGCATGTTCAAAATATCCAAGTGCAAATTGATTGACAAGGGAAATTTACTGAAAAGCAACTGTTGTTGTAAACCTTTATCATTTTATTTGCGTCCATGCAGACCACAGATGACACCCAGATGATTGTAGTAGATGGATCACATCTTCCAGTAATTGGAAATGTAAACGGTTTTGTGTCTGGAGGACCTTTCCACCTTGTGCTACGAGGAAAATGTGCAGTCAAGTCACTAACATTGGCTCTGTAATATACTCTAAATCCCATGAGCCTTGTTGGGACAGACGTACATGGACAGAATTTCCTGCATTGCATGGTATGGCCAAAAAACTTGCACCAGCAGCTACTGCTACCTCTTCTGTTATTATCTCAATTAACAGAAATCACATGCAGTGGCAATCATACACACAAAAGTAACAATAGTCCTAAATTATCTTTATGAGTATATTCTCTTGTTTCCTCAAGAATGATAGATAATATGGGTCTCAATATAGCACAAGCACACTTTGGGTCATTTTCACCTAGGCCCTTGCAATACAGGCATTTGATTATGTCACTGATCATACAGATGTGTGACAGACACCTGTCTTGACGTTTGTCCCCCACAAATAGGGAAAATAAATTCATGTTTAATAAGAAGGGAGAGCATTGACACCTTTGAGGCAGAGAGTGCCATTTTAGATTCAGGTCAATTTTCTTTCTTTTCTGTCAAATTAACCCATACTCCTGAATATCATGCGATAATTTCTAGATTAGGTGGAGATTCAAATAGTCCCTCTGGAATGCCATTATATTTCTCTCCGTTTCAATTTTATGACCTAGCTGGATCAAAACTGGAACCAACTTTCTTATCATCTAATGCCATAAAATTTATATGCATCCATCAAAAACACTGAAGGAGGATTCTGTGCAAATGTTATATTTTCTGTGACTTCAGATGTGTAGTACACTAGGAAATCTCTTATTTGTAAATTTTCTGCAACTATAGAGACTCCATGCAAGCAGACAGAAATTTGATATCTGCCTGTTGCATGCACCCTCTCAATAATTCAGATACTGATATTGTCTGACATGATAAGATCAAAAATATCACATTGACCAGTTGCTTGTACCCCTGACTGAATGTGGCACAGCTTTAAAAAACCTCACAAGCATTTAAGTAACCTAGGGCCATCCTGAAAGAGAAGATGCCTGTACTGTGGGACAGAAGAGAGATCATGGGAGTAGTTTGATTTCATATGTTTTAAACAGAATGTGAATTCCATCATGATAGCATCAAAAGATTCAGATCGCATTCTTGGACTGTTATCATTATTGTTTTACATAGCATTGAAGTATGTCCCTTGCTGTTGTAACTTATCCTCTCAGAAATGAAAGAAGCAAATGGTTGAATCAAGAGCAAGCACTTGTTGCAATAAAGAATATGGGCATAATTCATATTAATGATCATTATTGGAACCGTATTTGACTATAATGCAGCTTTATGGTCTTTCAGGGAGCAACAGGCTATAAGTATAATAGTAATCTCGTTTAAAATCAGTTTTTGTACACCATCCTTTAACTTCACTTTGTCTGTATCGATATGTTTTGTTGGCCAATTGTTTCCATATATATATATATACATGTAAAGGCTGTCCAGTATTCACCTGCTGACGATTTGTGACATTCTCAGCCCTCCATATGTTAAAGCCACAATAATATATTACTATATTCTGTTTGTAAATGGAGATATTTTTAGCAATGTACATATCATTGTTCTAGTACTCGTTGGTTTTCTCTTTGTGATATAGAGAATGACAAAGGGCCCATACATATTCATATGCGTTGTTATATGCCGGTGTTTTATCCTCCACCCGTCGATGCTCAGTTTTTGGTGTCTCTTACTTTCAGGACAATGCAGTCTGAGATCAGATTAGAGCAAAGTAAAGACCAAATATGATTGCTGAGACACAGAAGAATCAAAACTAATGGTCAGATGTCTGGGAGGGACAATGAATTAGGCAGGCAAACTGCTAACCAGAAAATACATGGTACTGACTTCGTTTCGATAATGTAACAGAATTCGTTTCCCAGAAACAAAGACACAGGTCCATTATTGTATTTTCCTAGGAAGAGGAATACTGCATCTTCTGGGGCGACTAATGAGAAAACTGAGGTGAACAGTCGTCTATTTAAAGCGGACATGCCAACAGGCTTGTGTTACATACTCTCTTTATAAAACAAACGAACAAACAAAAAGGTATATGCCTATAAAGTACAACTCTAGTTTCAGACACGAACCAATTCAGTTAAGAGATCTGATAAATTTGACCGGGTAATTTCTTTTAATGCAACCATGTGTCTCCCCTATAATTTCAATTTTTTGATCATTGTTTCCCATCCATGAGTAATGCTGAACAAGTGTCTGTTTCTCATATTTCCATGCATAACTTGTCTGTTGAAAGCCAATAATCATGCAGAAACTCTGTGAAGCTTACTTCTGGATTAAAATGTGCTGTATCGACGGAGTTTAACCAGTTTGGTGTGACATATACTACTGGGGCAAAGTCCTGCCTTCGATTATATATGTAATATTTATGTATCGAATAGGACGGAGTTAACTGACATTTTTGTTGGTTATATCCCGACACCGAAGGCGGAGGGATATCACCAACAAAAATGTTAGTTAACTTCTTCCTATGAGGGATAGAACTAACTTATACTCCATTAGGCATATTTACTGTATAAATTCGTTTATTTAAAGTCACATGAGGTAAAACATAATCAGTACAATTCAAAAGCAACTAGAAAAACCTCCCGGCCCACACAGGCTTATATGTAACCTTTGTCATATGAATATTTTTTGGGGGCCATTTACAAAAAAGTTAGAAAAATTGCTAATATTTACAATAACAAACAAGGGGAAAAAACGAAAAAGAAAAATTAATAATATTAAATAACTAATTTAATTGATTGTTTGTTTGTTTTTACTGCCTTTATTACCCAAGACAAGTTGGAGTGGAGTATAAATTGAATGAAATGCTATTTTGAAGCGACCTGGCAGCAATAGGGATGTCTTTTACCTGAGTTTTTGTTCCCGGGACATTGAGTTTAGACTGTGGGTGTCGAACCAACATTTATATCTAATATTCTAGTGCAGTCTGAATCTTTAAAGACAAACACATGAAATTTACATACCACGTAAATTCGGTTAATGTCACTGGGCAGCCATATTGGTTTCTTCTAGCTAGCCACTTCCTGTATGGTCAGGAAGGTTCAGGTCAATCAGGGAGCACTTCCGCGGACTCTCCCGCTCAAATTCAATCGTCTCATCAGATTCAGTTCTCCCACCCACCCGTCCCTATTTTTATAGATTTATCCACTTAACATTTATAGAATGTTTCCTTCATTATGACTGTACATTTCTTACATTTATAGATATGGCCGTCATTACAACTGTACTTTCATTATTAGTGCACATTCAGTATTTTGTGTGCTTCTTTAATTGGTACTTAAAACATTTTCAAACTTAAGCAATCAATTTCACATACATTTAAAAAACATACCATAATGTATGAATTAAAAAAAGTTATATTTGCCACCCACTGTTGGGGAGCCAGATATATCTATGATACTTTAAAACATGCATTTATAGTATGTCATCACACCCTTTGCTTTGGGCTATCTACAAAAGCAAGCTGTATATATATGTTTTGTGTCTGTCATCTGTCTGTTTGTCTGTCTTCTATCTGTGTGTCCATGCCTTTCTTGTTTTAGCCAATAAATGGCAATGTGTCCAAACTTATTCAAGTTGACTTGTGTTTATTAAATGTGATAATTTCTGCCATAGGCAACAAAATAATACGCATGGTGGCACCACAGTTCTGGTCGTGCCACTTCTGTATTTTCAGCACCTGGTGTATTGTGTTTCATAGCTCCGTAATTAATATAAAAAAAGAATGCATTTTTAGAAGGCAGGGTAAGAATTTCACTGCATGGTTGTTTATCACTACTTGAGGTCTTGTCTTCATTGTATCATAGATGTCAGAATTTGAGCGATCAACGCTTTATTCATAAATAATCTGTTTTGCAAATTTACAATAAACATACAATATCGACCAACTTGTATATGTATCACCAATTATAAATCAGCAATAATATATAAAAAGTCTTTGGATTTTGTTTCTTTGAACTTGCCTTATTGATAATTTTGGCTGAAGAGAGTCAGACGAAGCAACATAATAAACAACAAGTAAGTTTTCACAGTTTCACTGTCAATGTCATAGAAGTTATAACCTATAGACTGCACTGATAGTCTGATAGGTTAAACTTAGGCCTATTCATTATAGGCTGAAACAACTTCCTGTAGAATTAACAGCAGATTATCAGCTGTGATCTCGAAATAGCTTGACCATGCCATTTGACAGACGACCTGGCAGCTATAGCAATCCCTACAGGTAGAAGAAAATTGTTTCACTCATTATTACATATATTGTAAATTAAAGTTCCACATCACTGTAAGTATTGTCATCATGATTGAAGTTATGTACTCCAGCAATGACATCTGAGTAGTAAAGGTCATGCTCAGGGTCATTGACCAGAGAGTATGTTGTGTTGCCAGAAACGAGACTCCTGCCTGGCTGAGGAGAAGGACTCATGGTCTCATAGGAATGTGACCCAACATGCAGAGATAGTCCTTGGTAAGTCTTTTCATCTCGTGATTCCGAAACAATGCTTCCATCTGCATTGTAGTATGCATCATCCGCCGCACCGAACGATGCTGGCTTCTTGGCCAATCTCGCTGTCCGCGAGGGTGCCCTGGTGCTTTTTGCAGACTTTGGTCTTAGAGCCTGATCTGTGCTGAAGGGACTGTAATAGATTTGATCATTAATGGAGACTCTCTCAATCCCCGTGTGTGACGTAGTTTTCCTGATACTGGCTTTCTTGTCTATCGTTGTGATACCCGTTGGAGGAACACTCAGCGTTCTGAACGACTTCTTCTTGATACTGCTTGTTGAGGGTGTGAACCTTGAAAGAACATCACCTATGACATCATACTGGTCTTCTTCATCCTGATAGTGATCGTCCATCATGTTTATCGCTTGTTGTGGGGTTTTCACTACTTCTGCTCCAGTATAATATGGATGAACTACAACTGGCGGTGGCAGTGTCGGTCTGATGTATCGCGGTGTTTCTTTTTCTGAAGTGAATCCTGGATTCAATGCTCCTCCATTGCCTGCCATGGCCTTTTTCTCTTTGTCTCCTGAACTCAGTTGAGAGCTATCACTCCTGGAAAAAAAGTTGCAATACGTTACTAACCAGATTACCTCAGAAAACTTGGATTCTTATTAATTCTACCTGGATGCAACAGAAACCGCTTTTGGAATTTCTAGAAAGCCAAAAACTTACGATGTCAAGTATTTAATGTCCTTTTTGTGCTTTATGTCATCTATCCCATCATTGAAAGTTTCTGCCCATGCTGGTTCTCTTGTTCTTATACAATAAACTGCCAGCAAGATAAGGAGGATGAATCCTGACAATGAAGCAATTATAATACCTGCCAGTGTACCTGCAAGGTAAACAAATGACAAAGTATTTTTGGATACAATTTCCAATAGTTAGTGAACTTGCTGTTGGTAAAGCAAAGTTAACTCTCATTACCGCCACTAATGGCGCCACCAGTATCGTCACCAGAGGTCGCTATGCTGCTGATGCCCTCAGGGAACTCCGTCGCAAAAATGGTCGACAAGGAACTGATGAGACTTGGAACCGTAGTGCTTGGAAAGAAGTCAGGGTGTGTTCTCTCTGCAATATATTGAGTTATCAGAAGTTAACTATGTAATATTATTGGCACATGCAGCAGGGAGACAATAGAAGGAATTTTTGACGTAATTAAGCTCTGGATTTCAACTAGGATGCATTTTTCAATTTTTCAATACTATCATATCTGTTACACAGTGAAGATTTCAATAGCCCACATATTGTTTTGGCCTACTACAGTTTTTCTGAAGAGATATGTCGACATGCCTTGAACTGTAAACTTATAGAAAGACAAACCATTGGAAGCACTACACGTGTAGAATAGTGTGACATAATCAGTAGTGGGCACAAGAGAATCACATGTCCTTGCACCCGTCCAATCCGCTCTCAGGTTATCCCCACATCTCCTCCGACCATCACAAGCTCCTTGAATTGCCTGAAAGTAAAATGAAGTGTGATTGGGGAAATATATGCTAGAGTGCATGACTAGGCATTCCATGAAACATGGTTGGGTTGTATACTGTTTCGTTACTCTAATTATGTTAAACATTTTCTTGTTTTAGGAGTTCTTTCATGTTTAACTCGTTGACTTAATTCTCCTGGAACAAGTTCGAATTCGGTGCAGATGTAAATACACATCAGCTGGCAAAAGACATTTTCCTTCTGCTATTAACCGTTTAATATACAAGACAACATTATTACTCAACTAAACATGGCCAATTGTGCCATGCGTTTTCCATGCATTTATCCTTCTCATTGAAAACGCACGTGGCACATTTGGCAATGTATTATTACTAACCCTGTAATAAGCAGGTTCATTCTGGCGTGCATCCAGTACACAGTCATTGGTATCTGGACAGCACTGCCTGGCATCAAGATTGCATTGAGACACCCCAAATACAGCTCCCTGGACAGTAATGGTCAGTCCAGATGGACAGAGGGCTTCCATGAAGAAACCGCCATAGCACTTGGTCACTTCCAAATATTCCACTGAAATTCATGATAACGAATGTTGTAGGTGACGGATTTAAAGCAAAAAGACAATAATTAAACTTTCTAATGGTAGCAACAATTTGTTAAGAAATTAGAACTTAACCTGGAGGCTACTGTGCTTATGAAACCAGATCTCGAACTGTTTAGGCAACATAAGTTTGACCCAAACCATGCTTTTGCACATAACTTCATTAGTATGATGTTTATAGAGGATTAAGTGTTTTAAAATGTCATGTTATAGTTAGTTTCATAAAATACGGTTGACTCTAGCTGCCTGCAGCGAACTGTGCCTGGCTGTGGTGCTAAAGCCAGCTGCTTTTGTCCACTTCTATAACTAATAATCGGCTTACATCTATCACCAGATAAATATAAACCTTGGTAAATGTAAGAAATTAATCTAATATATTATAAATATTTACTTTTAGATCCAGTTTTGAGTAGCCAGCTATGACAACTTTGTCCAGATTTAATTTGATGGGCCGTTTTTAATGAAACTAACAAGCAGTTGTATCTTCACCAGCTCCTTTGCGAATCCTATTACACACTGTCACAGTCATGATTTTGAACGTTAAGGCAATACAATTGTGGCTTATAAGACAGAGGTCAGATGAACTATCAACTATGTTAGAATCAGAATCAAGGGGGAGTTGCAAAATGAAAAAAGGAACAAGGCACTATTAAAAAAAACTAGCACTAAAAAGGTAGCCTATACAGATGACATCTCTATATTTCACACTGGAGGTCTGCCCAAATATATGTCAGCATGTCCATCGCAGCTGACATCTGACGACAAATTGGCTCTCAGATTCAAGGTCAGCTGATGTCTGATGGATTTCTGAGTGCAGTCATCACATCTTTCTTACAACCTGTTTCACGCAGCAACAGATGTCAGGCCTCTTAATTACTTAACATTTCTGTCATTGGTTGCACACCCGTCCTTCACAGCAGCAGCTGATGTATAGGGTCTTGTCTGCACAGTATGACGCACATACCTAGAATTTACTTTCACTTAACCTCATGTGATTTCTTACATGAGCTGGTCTTGAACTTTGACCAGTTTGTTACCTATTTTCTTTTGCAGTTGTAACACACATGCATGATAAGGCTTAAAGTTGATTTAATTAGATGTACATTAATCTCTATTAAAAGGGCCCCATGTCGGTTTTACAAAGTTGTTCTTTTTTGTGTTCATATAAGACCAAAGAAAAAATAAGTTAAAGTGCTATTTGCAGTGCCATTGACTGCCAAGGGTTTTAAGCAGGAGTATTGATATTTATTTAATTTGAGATAAATTAGCTGGAAAGCCAGAAAAGTTACATGTGTATTATGCATATTATTATTTCATTGTTTATTCGAGAATAAGGAAATGCTTCAACTTAAATGCGTAAGCATGCATGTGATACTTTTTACTAAGTTCTTATAAAAAGAGCAGGTATGATGACTCGCTGATGATATCATGTGCACTTATGATTTCTCACAAGACATTCAGCCAAAATTTGGCTCGTATTCAAAGCTGAAGTAAACTATTATTTGATCTACTGTTCAACATGATATCCTTATTGGAATGTTTGCTATATTCATAAATTTAGAATATGTACAGTGGCATTGAACATCATTTTTAATTTCTTCATGTTATTCCTTTACTACTTACTCTCTTTAAAGAACCAACAAGGTCATTTTCTGCTCTGAAATTTACAAAATGTACATCCAAGGTTGAAAGGACAAAGCCCTGCGTTTTGACAATTGAAATAATGAAAGAGACAATAGCCCAAGGCCTGAAACAGTCATGTGCCTGCCTCCAGCATACTGCACACTTCATACCATGGTTTTGTAGTACACTGTACCATTTGTCCATTCTCTCACCCAACAAAGGAGTTTCTCGACTCCAATACACAGAATGAAGTCTTTTTTTTTCTTCTCTTTATTTCTTCGTGTTTCTCTTTATGTTTTATGTCGATTAAGTTTAATTGAAAATGCAGTTTATGTTGACATCTAGACCAATGTACATTACAGTTTAAAGATCAACAGTTAATAAATGGTTTTTCGTTATGTAGACTGTAGAACAGTGATATCAGTCAATAAATACGTGTTTACAATTAATAATAAGCTGAAGAAATGTATTAATATTTTAACAAACTTTTCTTTACGTTATTGGGTGGACACATTTTTCTCCTTTGGTACACTAAAATGTTTCAGTATCAGAATAAGTATTATGAAGACTTTAGACTGGATACTGAGACTTGAATCTTTGGGATACTGGTGACAGACAGTGAGATGACTTTTTCTACTAGGCCAGGTCATATTCACATATGGCGTCAATAGGTGTGATTACACTTAATTGCCTAACAACTAACTGCAAAAGAATCCTGGTAAATATATTACGTATACATGACAGAGTCAACAGCAGATGTGCACACAATGTACATATTTGCAGTATATCAAAACCCAGGCCTTGTTTGTTCTGAATTAGAAACTAAATCAACAGAAGTCAAATGAAATGACTTTTAACTAATCTCAGTGTGGTCATTAACACCAAGGTTGACCATTGGCCAAGCCCAAGTAAACGTGTTTCATACAAAGAAAGTTGCACAGGTGTTTCCTGCCTCAGGCAATTTGCTACTTCCTTGCACCGGTGTCATAAAGTATATTTATACATTGAGAAAATCTAAACAATAAGTGTACAGTACTTGTCTGTTAAATCACAACGTTTCTAAATAAGCAAGGTTTTCAACAATATCCAAGTACACAATGTGTCATACAAAACATATCCACGGAGACATTTACAAAACCAGAAGTGACAGTTTAATTACTAAAACTGATTAGATGCCCTCAGGTATTTATTTGTCAAATGAGTATTTATGTTGCTGTAGGCATTTCGCTTCCAGAAAGATCATCAGTCAGTTGGAAATTTTAATATATTTACAGAGGACTTGCCTATATTTAAACAGGCAAAGAGGGAGTTTATAATATACTTTTGTCCACCTTTATTACCTTCTTTGTCAGACAAGTGATATTGCAAGTGAGAAAAATCTACAGCAACATTGTCGTTTGGTTCTCAGAGCATGATATCTCTAACATTGAACCTAGAAATATAAATAGAAAGTAATGTAAAGTCATAATTGCTACATACCTGAAAAAGAGGTGGAAAAATGTCCAAATATGTATAAAAGTAAATAAGTTGTCCTCTTCATGATGGTATTGTTTAAAATATGGTCCTATAACGTTTAAGGTGTTGGAGAAAACATTGATAGAAATGTCCAAAATTTGTTATGGGAAACAAACATGTTTATTTCCCACTTTACCAGTGGACACCACAGCATAACACCATGTGGTGATGACAACAGACTGGTGTGGGTCCATAATGAACTTGTGGAATATGTGACCAGTGCTGGACCTCGGGGGAGGACTTTACACATGTGCCATGTGACAGCTTCTCTCATTGGCTTAGATTCTAGCCATGCTATTTGTCACGAGGATCCTGATTTGTCAGGGGGACAATATGGTCACAATAAGACAGAAAACACAAAGATCTATAACTTAGGTTACACCAATATGTTAGGAATGTTACCATCTTGATGATCACTTATTGGTGGTCTCTCTGTACAGGATATTACATAGTCCCACGTAATCATCCACTCAGTTATTACATATTCTGACAAATGAATGACACAAATCATAAATTGCAAAGACATGTGACATATGATGTCATTAGAAGTAATCATCATGTGCTGATACCTCCATATAACAAATATTTTTCTAATATATACCATTTTGATTAATAGATATGTCATCTTTGGGTCATCTAATAGTTAGAGACTTACTTTGATGTATTACATTAGTATGAATTTGATCGAATTAATACAAAAAATAACGATGCACTTTTTGCAACTAACAAAATCAATTAACGTCACTTGAAGTGTGGAAAACATTTGCCATACATTTATTTTGGCACAAGTAAACAAGTAATGATGATACAGGCTTGCTTTTGTGGACACCCAACACGGGGAACACAATGCAAGACAAAAAAGTGAAACACACCTTTAGGAGATGTGAAATGTTTTTAGTATGCCTGTAATTTACACGATACTGGAAATAATTTAAAAAATAGCAGAAAACTGAAATTTTAAAATTTAAGGCGATGGTGGGCGGGAAGAAAGGAATCGAATGACCACGCAGTCATGATTGGCTGCCTGCATCAGCTGACCAGCCCCGGCCGCCGGACGGTACGTTATAAAACGCGTCCCGGACCCGGTCCCGGACCCAGTCCCGGACCCAGTCCCGGACCCAGTCCCGGACCCAGTCCCGGACCCAGTCCCGGACCCAGTCCCGGACCCAGTCCCGGACCCAGTCCCGGACCCGCGGACTCGGGGCCGGACTCAAACTCTGGTTTTGTTTATTGGACTCTGATCAAAGAACTTGTGGTCAGTTGTCACATTCCAGCAAGGCCATTTTGGTTTATGGAGGGGTATATATAAGAGAGTGCACATCAGGAGAGGCTTTATAAACTGATTGAATTGCAATTTGGAATATCTTTAAATTAGGTCAGAGACATCCACTAAGAAATAAGTACTTAGGGCCAACAAGCGAGAAGTGCTAATTGCTATTGAGAAGATTCATGCATTACTGCTTTCTTGCAGATTATCCAAATACATGTGCTTTTAGCTTGTGGTTCCATTTGCAAGCATGCCTGCAGGCTTGAAAATTCTGATTTCGAGTCTGAGTCCGGGTCCGGGACCGGGTCCAGTCCGCGTTTTATAACGTACCCCGCCGGACATCATGTTGGGATGGTTGTCTGACCACAAAATGGCGTTAACCACCTTTACAGTAATAAGTAAACAATATTTAATTGCGCAGGCAAAATTGCAATTAACAAATACCGAAAATATTTTGTTTTCCTAATTCTCTGTGTCATACTTTACGTTTACATTTATAAATATAATAATATTTATTGTTATATAAAATTTTGTTTATTTCTTCTGATTGTTGAAATCTTGTTGAACCCAGAACTTCAAGTTGTAGTACTGCCATAAAGTCCAAGATAATTGTTTCCGATTTCTTCATAATGACCATCATTTTCTCTGGCCTCATTGATATTGTTAATATCCTCAATGCTTTCATACTGATTGTACACATTGTAATATGGCTGGTTGGACCAATCAATAGGCTGGTAATGGTGGCTGTCTTGGTCTCTCACAGGTTGCATATAATAAATTCCAGGTGGTTTGGGCGATTCTTGTGACAAGGGTTTAACATCATTGACTGGAGGGGGAACATTGTTGTTTTTCTTCTGGCTCTTAGACCTGTCGCAGGGATTAATACATCTGAAACAAATCCATTACTTTCTCGTTATTACTGCTATTTCACTGACCACTTACACAGAGCTTTCATGGTTAATTTTCACTCATATCCAGGTTGATACCTAGGCAAACCAGTCGAAATATTTGGTGGAGACCACCTGAGCATGTCAGATCAGTCAATTTGCGTGTGAGTGTGATTTGTTTGATAGGCTGATCTACATTAACTCCTCACTGAACTGGAACTGGACATCAACTCAGAGAATAGTAAGGGCATGACTTCTTATCTTTTGATAGCTAATGGAATTAGGTAAAACATGCCGTACCAAACCCATTAGACTAAAACAAAAAATTAATCTTTGTGTACCTGGTTACTGAATTTTTATATATTCCACCACGTGACCTTTTCTATTGAGGGATATAACCAACGCATAATAATGTATATAGGGGGCATGGCCTTTAATGCCTAGTTAACTATTTATGGCTTGGAACTTCATTCTCAAGCTTTCCTTTATCTGAAAAAAAGGTACCCATTCTCTACTAGGTGGACAGTAGCCATATCCGGTCCCTTGGGATTAGGAGTTAGTTAACTCCCTCCTGAGTGCCAACTGTACTTTAATTGCTTAATATTAACTTCAGTTAAACAAATCAAACCATCAAAGAAACAGCAAATATGTCTAGTGGAGTATAAGTTAGTTATATCCCTCATAGTCGGGAGGTAACTAATTACATTTTTGTTGGCTATATCCCTCCACCTTTGGTGTCAACAATGTTAGTTAACTTCCTCCTATTCGAGATATAACTATTGCTAGTATTTCGTTAAAAATGATCCGACTCAAGTTCAGAAATCTTACTTTTTGATGACGATAACTATGACTGCAACTAAGACAGCTCCACCAGCAAGCCCACCAACAATGCCTGCAATCAATGCTGAAAAACAGACAACAATAATTATTGACATATCTCCTAGAATTTCATCAAAGAAACTTCATATAAATTATCATGTGCACTTGAACCTGCAGTGTCTACAATGTATAATAACGCAACTGAAAGAACCCCTTGATTGCAGAAATTTTGCCAGACTAAAAGGCTCAGAAACCAGAGATCTGGTCCTGTTCAACATCACCACTAAATTTGTTGGGTTCTGTAAGAATTGTGTATCTAAATTTTTTGTAAAGTAAAAAATAGATTTATAGCTTTTGGCTTTAATATATATATATATATATATATATATATATATATATATATTCTTTTTTTGACAACGCAATATCAGAGCAGATACATGTGTCATAAAAAAGAAAAGGAAGAGAAGAATAATATGCAGCTCGTGAACACACCGTGTGCTGTGGTGAGGAGGCTAGAATTGTGTAGCTTTAATTTCTTACAACAGTCCCTAATTAAACATACCAGTATCATCTCCTCCAGACGCTGCGACTGTTGTTGTCCATATTGTTGTTGTGCTGTTAGGAGTTATCCAAGGAGGCGCCTCGGAACCTGTGGTTGATTCTGGTACTGGTGTTTGTGGAAAGGCAGTTGTTGTAATAAATTGTAAATAAAAACACAATTCATAAATAGCCATTATAGTGCAATTCCGATGGATACACATACATAACAAGCAGGTTAAAAAAAATAAAAAATTTCTTTCTTTAGCCGAAATATTCAGTAACGTTGGCTCATTGACTAAAGTTTGTGTCCTATATATTTTCCACTTCCTTACACTAAATTACCTATGGCAGGCTATGGATTTTAAAATGTGTTTTTAATCACAGTACGTTAAGATCAGCATATTACAAAAAGCTAATATATATGCACCTAAATTGAAACAGCCAATCAACATCCACATATATAGAGTACTATGTGATAGGAACAATTACAAATAATGTAGGTGTAGATTATATAATTAACAAATGGTGGTTATAAAAGTGACCAGTATACATTCCTACTGGCCTCAGTTGGTTATATTGCTCGACTACATATATGCCTATCACCCAATATCTTTATGAAGCTTCAGCCAGAAAAACTGCATAAATAAATCACTTATTATAATTATTAGAAATAACCGATAGTATACCTTGGCACGGTGTATACAGATTAAACACACAACAGTATGTTATCTTGACGATGTCAGAGAAGGGTCTGTGACACAGCGCTTCTGGCACTTCACCCACAGATGATCTGACAGAGCAAAACTCTTTGCCAAAACATTTGCTCCTTATTTCCGTATGAAAAGGATAGTTGACCGCAGTTGATATGTTGTCACAATAGGTGAAATCAGGGTCACAGAATGTTTGGTTACTATACACCCCAAATGTAGAATCATGGATTCGGATAACACCAATGCTGCAGGCCAAATTGAGGAAGCCATATCTGCAAACTGAAGCAAAAACATTTATAATTATAAATATCATGACTATGATGACTTCAAGTTTTGAACCAGCGGCATTAAAACATAAAGTGACCATGTAGACTTCGTTTTCATTTAAAAAAAATCGATGTGCCATCTATAAAATCATATGATTTTAAATCACCAAAACAGCTTATAATATCCAGAAATGGCAATATCTGCTGCTAATATTCTGCTGATGAAACCATAATAACAGTTATGAATATAGACTTATTGACTATGACTCATTAGACTATGATGTAACGTAGACCGATCCATCAGTCCCTACAGATAGGGACTAGATGTAACGTACCTGACACAGTGCGAAGCTCCCATGGCAGAGCTCTCTCAGGTACTCTTCCCAACACCACGCATAGTACCACTGGGAATATAATGATGGACTTCATGACAAAATTTCTGTCACATCTTAACTATGATCCCTTCTTGAAATTGTGCAAATTGTCTAATCTAGGTCATGAGATTAGGCATAACAAGGTCTAAGCTCACACAACATATAGATAAGACATGCTTTTTAAGTATTTGTGATTCGTGACTAGATACTTCAAAATATTGAGCAATGGTTATAATTTATTATCAATATCTCTACATTTTTGACAACATGTATTTATCACTGATCTTCTCTGGCACCAAAAGATACTATGCTGTAGGAATGGTGTACATTAATTTAAAAAACAAAAAAAAACCAAGGAATGGTGCCCACAGCTTGGGTCTATCCTTATATGGCCAACAAATGTATTAAAAACCTCAAATATGCTGACAAGTAAATAATTTGTATATATTTTCTAAATGTTTTGCACAATCGAGATTTTTTAATCTTTTTAACTTTACTGCTTTTTTGGAAGAGTGTTACAAGACTTACACTTGCCAGTGACTTTTTTCATATAAATTTTGTGACTAACAAAAACCCTTCTGGTCATTTTGTTATCAGTTTATAATTGATTTGGATTTTGTATAAATTTATTGTTCTAAAGTTTAAGGGTTGTGGAACCTGTCATTGGGATATTTAAGCAATGCAAAGCCTTTGCTGTAAATACCAAATTTATAATCTGACTTGCATGCTTTCATGCTAATTGTGTGCATTACCATTGAGTTTAAATAAACCATGCAATAAACACCAGGTGGCATGGGCGACTCACGATACCACATAGATACCACACAACAATGGCCCCAACTCAGATGTTTTGTTGCAAAGCACCATTAAGCTTTTTTGGGTAAACATTTCAGTTATATAACAGCATTTCATGCAAGTTTAGGACTCTTAATAGTTGAACAGAGATGTATCTCTTATTTTGTATATTTAGCTACATATGTATTTAAGGGTACCAATCACCACACATTTGTGTGTTAGTATTTGTTTTATTAAGACCAATGTCACATAAATGTCTGGTGAATGGGTATGTAGAATCATAGCACAAAGATGATAGTCTTTTAAATGTTGGATAGCCAACTATCGAGTTACTAGAATTTGTTTTCAAGTATATGTTTTTTCAGAAAAATGTAACATTCAACTGGTTTTGGCAAACAGGTTCTTGTCTATTATATGGTATAGTGCTATACCAAAAGTTATGTTAATGAAAGAAATGTCATATAAAAATCTGGGAACCAGGGTATATAGATTAGTAGTAAATAGATAATTGTCAATTCATTAGGTGTGTATGAAACATTGGTGCTTTCAGACTATCCAGTTACCAGAAATTTGTATGTAGCTTTGGATTTTTAATAGCTAGTCAAATAAATCCGTGTTCTGAGATTTTTTTTTTTTTTGTACCGACCTGCAACAGTGCAAGGGATAGCTCTTAGTGTACAGGAATTTTGTGGATACTGCAGATTACAGATATATGTGGCCGCAGTTTGACTGACCTCCACGGATTTCCGAATCATTATTATAGATATCAAAAATCAAAAATGTTAGAGAATCCTATTGCTACATGTATGTGGGTGTAATGGTGTGGTGTTTATTTTTTTAAAGGGTTTTGTTTTACAGGCAGCTGTCCTGGCCATCAACATGTCAATAGAGACCCATGGCATCATATGTCAGCCAGATTATCAATGCCCTAACGCCATTGTAGTAATTGATGTGATTGCACTAATATTTTATTTAAAGGGTCTTGCACGACGGATGCAGTGACTATAGAAAATGTTGGCTATTGCCACTGTGGATGGTAAGGAACTTTTTTGTGAAGGGGTATGCGGCATCATTCCAAGCATAACTACCACAGCAGGAGGGGGCAGCCTTATTGTCTTAAGGGGGGTTCACACTGTTACGGATAAGACCTACGAGTGACCACAGACGTAAAAACTGGACTATGCTTGCTCACTCATGGCTCTGTTAATCACGTATAAATTCTTTCGACGAGTGTACGTGAGGCATTCGTAGATCGCTAGGTGGATGTCTGTCGAACAAGCGCCGAATGTCTGTCAACCGCTCACTAAATGTCCGTCAACCGCTCGCTGAACGTCCGTCACCAAGCATCCGCGAGGCATCCGTGAGGAATCCATGAGGTCTTATCTGTGACAGTGTGAACACATCTTTAGTGTAAGAACCAGCATCTCCTAGACTGAGGTTGTTTACCAAGCGCCCAAAATGTCTGGTGAAGGGGCCCATCTTTCTTACTTGAGTCAACCTTCCACGAAGGGGCCAACCTACCCTGTGCTGGAGCTATCTTCCTGGTGAAGGTTTTCATTCAGAATGGAAGGTGGCCATGGGGAACGGTTGGAGTACTGTCGGACTAGAAAGATAATTCACCTGAGTTGTTGCTGAGGTGACCAAATAGCTCGAAATGATGCATCATGTTCAATTGTGTTTCTGGAGCAGCACTCTGGCAGTAATGCACTTACCCAATCAAATTGACATGTCTCGGCAGTGTTTTACAAAATTTACAAATCTTTTTTAGAGATACATTTTTGGGGTTTTATGACCAATAATGATATATAATTTTCTAATAAGCGGAAAATATTAAGTCTTGGTATTCTTTCAAACCCTCATATCAATGACAGTATGATCCCTATATAAGTGGAATTTTGCATAACATATCTTTATTGTAGTACTTTCATTTTTTAAGCTATATTTTGAAATTTCTTACATCCTTTTTGTGTCATAATAATGGAAAATCTGGATAAAAATGCTAAAAACTGTGTTGTTTCCAATATTCTGTAGTTATACCATCCCATAATTTGCAATGACAGCCATGTAATGTTTTTCTGCAAGACTAATCACGGTTATCCGGTGGATCGTACGTCATTTACGTCCACTTTACGCCACGCGTGCACGGAAGAATGAAGTATACAACGTTCGATATAAGGGCCTGTAGGTGTTTGTTCCTCCTCATTCTACCTGTGCCAGCCAGGCAGTGAACATGTCAGGATGTTCACAAAAAGAATTAGAGCTTATACAATTAGCACAAGCCAGCATGGAATTGAATCTTCAACTTGCAATTGTATTGGAAGCTGTGGAAAATTAAAACCAGAAAAGAGAAGAAAGAATAAGAAGAAAGCAATTATTAGCCATCAGGTGGAGAAGAATTGCCAAGAAGAGGTTTCGAGTGAAGCCCCTGGCTACTCAGTAGACCTCAGATGGGCCAGTACAAACAGTTGCTGAATGAATTGAGGGATCAGGATTCAATGCAGAACTTCCTCAGAATGGACCCTGTAATGTTTCAGGAGCTGCTTGCTAAAGTTCCTAGGACAGAGAAGACAGATACTTTCTGGAGGAATGCTTTGGAGCCAGGACTAAAGCTTGCCACCACTCTTTGTTATTTGGCCACTGGCAACAGCTACAAGTCCCTCATGTAATGCAGCATCATCCCAGAAGTCTGTGAAGCCATCATTGCAGATTATGCTGAAAATGTCATCTCCTGTGCTACAACTCCATACAAGTAGAAAGAAGTTGCTGATCTGTTTGCTTCAAGATGGAACTTCATCGGAGCCACAGATAGAAAGCATGTGGCCATCAAGTGACATACCAAAGGTAGCTCAGTGTACTAAAACTACAAGGGATTCCACTCCATTGTACTCATGGCTCTTGTGTATGCTGACTACAAGTTCATCTATAGATGTTGATTGTGGAGCAAATGGATCTGGCTCTGATGGAGGAGTTTTTGCTGCGACATCCTTGAGGAAAGCTTTAGAAGATGGCACTCTCGGATTACTCTACTTCTTTTTTGGAGATGACGCCTTCCCCTTGAGAAGTTGGCTCATGAAACCTTTGCCCCTGATGAACATGACAAGACAGCAGAGAGTCTACAACTACAGGCTACCTCATGCGAATTAGGATTATAATATGTTTCCGATCTTTCCAAGGTTATGGTCTTATGTTATGAAATAATGATTTAATTAATTCTAACAGTATATGTTGCGAGAGCTCTTAGGCGGCCCTACCAAACCCAAGTTCTATGGGCCCAAGACGTCTATTTGAGCCCCTGTACATCTATATGAGACATAAAACCCGGAAGGGCTTAATTGCTGGCTTTAAGAAAATTACACTACACTAGGCATTTGAGTAGACATTTGAAAAATGCAAATGTTTTCAGTTTTAATTGCAATGCAAATGCAAAACCTGCTTACAACATCTACCAAATATAGGAGGAATATAAATAACATTTGTAGAATTGGTAGTATAGCTGTATCTCAAAGGCTTCATTATTTTTGCACTGGGCCTAAAGCCTAACACCATGAACATGAGTGGCGCTACAGTTTGTTCAGAATGGTTTAACGCCACCTGGCGGAAGAGCACCGCACATCAATGATAAACAAAACCGGCGTGGCTGGTAAGTGAAAGTCCATTCATTCAAGTGTCAACTGCTGATCCACTGAAACATGTCACAAAAGCAGAACTTCATTACCGTAAGTAAACGTTTGTTC
Source organism: Alitta virens (assembly GCA_932294295.1). Taxonomy (NCBI): domain Eukaryota; kingdom Metazoa; phylum Annelida; class Polychaeta; order Phyllodocida; family Nereididae; genus Alitta; species Alitta virens. The sequence goes on along the minus strand of OW028573.1, from coordinate 29,299,269 downwards.
AAATTGCGTTGGAAGTGTTCAGCGTTCAGGTTGTGCAACAGGGTGCAACAGGATCTGTAGTCCATAGCAATTCCATGATTCATTAGTTTCTTACCTCACAACAAAATAGCACGTGTAGACTGTATGCCTAGGCTGGTGGTCACTTCATGACACTTTATGATGTTAGGTCACCTAAGAGTAAATGCCAGTTTGATACACAGTAATTAGCTATAGATGACTCAGTTGTTATTCCACTTTGAGTGAACCTGTACCCCTGCTGTTTGAAGTTATGAACCGCAATGCCATGCACTATATAACATGGTTTAGAAGGGGTCAGTTGCAGCTGAAGGTCTATAGTTCCTGCATGGTACTGCAACGTGCTACTGTGTGACATTGATAAATGATTGTGGACATCTTAAGGCAAAGTTAAATCCAACCAAACAACCCTAGGGCTGCATGTACACTAGTAACACAACATATGAATCACTAGTAACACAACATGTGAACCATGTGGGAACTTAGTGGCTATTGCCAAATGATAAGTTTTTCTAGGGGAACTAGATATATATTACAGTTATTACATATCTAGCACTGTTTTAGCTAGTCTAGCCAACGTTGTTTTAAACCCCCCCCCCCCCCCCCCCCCGAAAGGCTCCCATATTTATATTGGCTCGTGCCCCCCACTTCCCTCCTCCCTTTCACAATTACAAGGATCCGCCCCTGCATTTGGTTCATTGAATGGGACCTTAGATTTCAGAGGAGGTCTTCATTGATACAAAACCCAAGTTCATATACGGTGGTTGCAGTGCGTAGAAGTCTTTGTCCATAGCTTTTATAGGGTGATGTTATCACTTATGACTGTCTTGTGATAATGTGCACTGTAAGGTGGTGCTTATCCTGTAGCAATAAAGATAATGAATGGTTACTTAGGTTAAAAAGATAAAGGTGCACTTTTTTTAATACATAACTTTCTAATAAAAAAATAAATAAAACTATATATCCTGTTTTGTATAAGCAAACGTCCTTGGTTCCTTCAGTACATAGTTCTCAGACAATTTGAGAGACGTAATGATGAAATAACATACAGTTTAAAGTGAGTACTCAGCCCGAACAATGCTGATAAGGGAATTATTGTTTGGATTGTCATAGATGATAATTAAGCAGAATTTTTACCGAAGGGCCATTCAGTGCCCATGAATGTTGAAATTATTATATTGCATGTGTAAGGTTCCTCAAATCAAGAGTCAGGAATCCTCTTTAACTTTCAGTGTGTTTATTTCACAGCAAGTGATCAATGTTACATTCTACAAATCACAGAAAAATAAATATATTACTAACTATACAGTCTATCTTATCATTCCATAATCATAAACCAATATAATACAATCCAATAAGAAGCAATTTAATGCAAAACTATATACCAAGCTATATACACCAAGTGCTAGGGTAACACATGTAATGTTGAACCTAACGACCAAATGTGAATCATTCACACATAAATATAAATTAGCCAAATATGGGCTTACCAGGCAAGCAAAAAATAATGACTGCCTGGCTCGTAATAACTGAGCCATGCATGGGGCACTGCACCCTAATCATGTCATCAACTTCAGTGTACATGTCGTACACAAGTATATAACTATTGTGGGGTCATAAGTTTCAACTACATGTAACAGACAGCGTGATTAGCCTTGCCAGGATTTATATATTGTATTATCAAATCATGTGGCCATCTATCAGTGGCAGATAGAATGACTAAATGATGAGGCTTAAAGTCTACATCATCATGTTCCACATTTAATCTGTGGACAGTCTTTTACTTGCCCAAACATAGACCACAGACAACGAGTGCGAGACACTGCCAGCTCACAGACTCGTGAAACCAGAATCAACTGATACAAATTTAAGTTATGTAACGATTCCCTGGGCCGCAATTCGACCGTGCAATTCGAACCCAACGACCTTCAGTAGCCCCGGCCTGTGAGTTGACTGGTCACTGGATTATATCCTATGACCACCCACATGTCAAAGCACTGCTTTTTTTGCAACCATGATGCCATCAGTACATTTTTTTCTGCATTGTATGATGGAAACAATGAAATGCACAACACAGCTCTATGAGCTGTCTGTAATTTCACACCAACAGGGGTCGCCATGACATCATTCAAATGGTGAAGATCGAGCCAGTTTTTGATCATGCAGTTAATGACGTCATATTTAGATGTTGCATTAAACAATAGATAGGCTTGATATCTCCCTTAAATAATAGCCCATTGTCCCTCACTCGTTCCCATCTCAAGTCAAGAGACAGGTCGGGGCTGTCAATCGGAAGGTGACATCACTATGTCTGTATGCTAGATATCAACCAATCAGCTCACAGAATTCGCCAGACCCAACCTGAGTGTTTTTTCACCCAGGGAACCAGAGAGATTGTCCCAGTAAGGGGCCAGCATCCTGCCATGTGGCCAAACCTCCTGAAGAGGCCACCTCTCCAGCTGAGCCAACTTTTTCGACTGGGGCAAATCTTCTTTGTAATAGCTTTCTCAGACCCATAGTTCTGCATTGGGCCAAATTTCCTGGTTAACATGGTAAAGGGCCCTGGCTGAGGAAGTGTGCTTGTCAGTTGTCACCCTGAAGTTTGGCCATTGGCCACCATTAGAAGTAGGAAGCTTCCCCAACTTGGCTGGCCCGAAGCCATAATAGCTGGCCTCTTCACCAGGAAGATAACCCCAGACCCTTCCCAACAAGGGCAAGCCTTCCTGACTGGGACCATCATTTTCAGGTGAAGGGGCCAGTCATCTCACCTTAGGGCCAAGCTTTCTTGTTACAGGGCCACCCTGCCAGGGCTATTTTTATAGCTCTTGATGACAATGCCACCCTCTTTGGCTAAGGGCTAACTTTCCGTTTTTTGGTTGGGGCCAAACTTGTGGTTGAAGGCATTCAACTCCCCCGCCAGGGCTAATATCTCTGTTGGAGAGGCCATTCTCCTGGCCACAACCTTCCAGAGATGTTGGCCATGTTTCAAGATTTTGAGCATCAGCCAGATGGGCCAACTAGCCAGGAAGGCTGGTGGTCCCTTCACCAGTAAGATACGATGCAGCTCCATACCATGCAGGGGACCAGGGATGACTGGCACCCAGTTGGGAAGTTTCACTACATAGGTTGGCCTTGGCTTGGTAGATGGGGTCCCTTTCTTGGAAATGTTGGCCTCCAGCCAGGGACGCTGGCCCCTTCACCAGTTCACCAAGAAGATAGCCATTGCCTGGGGAGGTTGGTCCCTTTCATCTGGAAGGTTTGCCAAAACCAGAAAGGCTAGCCTGGAAGATTTGCACCTCCTCCATCTCGATTGAGCAAGGCTGGCCCCTCCACCAAGAAAGTTGGGCCTCAGTCAAGAAAGCAGCCCACTTAATTGGTGGGAAGGCACCTTCACTGAGAACTTAGTCTCTCAGCTAGGGTAGCTTGCCACTCAACCGTGGCAGTTTGGAACATCGATCACTTGGAGGCTGGTCAGACAGAATGCGAAGAGGCAAAGATGCCAGTGCTCCTTAATTAGGCCCAATTCAAATGTTACATAATGTCGAAATGATATTTGCAGATTGTTTATTTGATTCCTATGCTCATCAGATTTCAGATGATACTGAAGGGTATCCTTTGGACATGTTCTGTGTCCCCAAACACTATGCAGATGATTTGGCCAATGTGCTTGTACCGAGTGGTCTTATTCAAGACAGGTAAGTAAAAAATAATATTAATTCCCCTTTTCTTTTTAAATTTATTCATTTAACCATGGAGTCGCAAGAGACTCCATGATTTAACACCAAATTGTGCAACTCTTTCACTGATCACTTGTTAATAGCACAATATTAATTATCATCAACCAAGTCATACCATTTATGAATAATTAATTGCTGACCTAGTTTTAATGTCAGCCAATCAGAAGCCATGACACCCGGGGCCCTACTTAATGAAACTGATTCGACTTGGGATGATGCTGCAATTGTAGCCACTATTCTTCTTACTAGAGTCTTGCTGATATCTATATGTGCAATATGCAGTTTCTCAATCATTTATTTTCTGTCTCCACCATGCCAACTTTTGCATAAATTTGGATTTATATCTTACAGAATTGAACGATTTATATCTTACAGAATTGAACGATTAGCTCGCGATATTGTGGATGATTTCAATGGCGAACGCATTGTTGCTCTCTGTATGCTGAAAGGAGGCTATAGATTCTTTGCTGACCTTCTGGAGAAAATTCAACTTATTAGTCGAAACTCAGGACATTCCTTGCCCATGGCTATAGACTTCATTCGATTGAAAAGCTACACAGTAGGTGATTCATGAATTGTAAATTAAATTGATGAAAGTTTATGAGAGTTTGTACCCTTGATTGTTTTTTCACTCGTTCTCTCTTCTTTAGGATGACCAGTCAAATGGAAAAGTGAAAGTTATAGGCAGTGATGATTTGTCAGATTTGAATGGCAAGGTATATATGTTTTTTCTGTTGTCGTATTTTAATTAATTTATACAGTTACCCGGTTAACATGGTTAATATTTCTTGTAGATCCAATTTTGTCTGTTTTTAAATGGATAATTTAAAATCTATTAATAGTTGAATTAACTGATTTCCTTCTTTTCAGAATGTTTTAGTAGTTGAAGACATCATAGACACCGGCAATACGATGACTGAATTTTTGAGCATGATGTCCAAGTATAACGCAAAATCTGTCAAAGTTATCAGGTTGGTAGTCCATGGATCTTCAGTACATTACTCCTAAGGCAAGAGACCACTTGAAACTCAAATATTTTATTATTTCTTGCAGTTTGTTGGTGAAAAGAACTCCATTAACTGTAGGCTACAGACCTGACTGTAAGTTCTATAAACACTAAAACCATGTATGCTGCTTTTGACATTCTAATCCTGACCCTCACCTGATGTTACTTGCCATTTTGAATATTTGTTTTTTAAAGTGGAATTGTTACTTTCATATCGATGCTTTAATTTCAGATACTGGTTTTGAAATACCCAATGTCTTTGTTGTTGGATATGCCTTGGATTATAATGAATATTTCAGAGACCTTGGGGTAAGTAGAAGTACTTTATCATAAGTATAGAAATGGCCACAACCATATAATGCCTATGATTTTTTTTATTAATGAATTTAATTGTAATTTTATTCCGAATGTGAAGCAGCACTATGTTGTGATGAATGATACATTAATTTTTAATAAAGCTCTAATTGTTTTCAGCACATTTGTGTTATAAATGAAGCCGGGAAAAAGAAGTATGCAAGCAAAAAATGAACATACAATCTCATACCTAGAATTATATCAGGTGAAATCCAGTCACAGATAGCCCCAGATACTGTTAATTGTGTATTTTGTTCCTTCAATCTAATGTCCATAAAACTATGGCATAGAATGTATTAACTATCTCTTTAGCATATATTTGTAATTTTGCATATATTTGTAGTTTTGTTTTCATAAATAAAAAATACTTGAATAGCTGTGTTATATTGGAAAGCTATGGAATGAAAGTTTTTTTTTTTTTTTTACATGTGATTCCTAAGTACATAATGGGATCCTCGTGGTTTATTGACCTATAAGTGTTACTGCCCACATTGTGGGCTTTTAGTATAGTTAAGTGTTATGAATATGGGAAAGCTGCAGATTTGCAGTGCACACCAATTGTTTGGAGGCCTCCCACAAAATTGCTTTTGTAAAAAAAACACTGGCAAAGAGTTAGACCTAAGAGCACTTTCGGATAAATCCATATTTATATATTTAAGTCTTACTTATACACGCCCTGGCAGCCATACACAATCCACTATATGACCATTGACCAATGTGACCTCACAGCACTGGTACCGCAGTCTCGTACATGTAGCTAGTATTCGTTTCTCGCCATTTCATGGCACCGATTTGGCATTAGGCAATCAGAAATCTTAACAAAATGTCAGAACCCGGACATGGTAATACAGAGTCACGCAACTTCAGTGGCCGATACCTAACTGCATGAGAAGGAGCTAGAAGGGGGTGAATAGTGACAGAGGTTGAGGAATCGGCCTGTTTGTAAAATGGTCGGCTGAAGGTCCCAGGTTTAATCCCTGGTCTGGGTATTCTTGATGAGCTATATCTCCGCTGGTTGTCAACGCATTATTCCTGCATGTTGGGAGACTCCCTAAAGACAACTATTATTGTTGCTATAAGGACACCACACTTCATTTATAATGAAAGATATATCCCTCATCTTTTATTTCGAAGTCAATGCAGTATGTAAGGCTATTATAGTTTAACTTGAAGGATTGCAAGACAACGATGATGGGTTTATGAAGAAAGTCGGTGAAATTTATAAGAAGTAAAAAATAAAGTTGAATGAGATTCACATGCTATATATAGCTAAGCATTTTCTCTTGCACAACCCTGCTTTGATAGATAAAATTCACATGCCGATGGAGGAACATTTCCTTACCATACATGTAGTATTAATAACATAGTTACCATAACCATGAAGCAAGGTCTAATACGATCTGAGTAAAATCTGTGTTAATACACAGATTGCTTCTTTTAAAAGAAAAAAACAAATTGACAACAAGTGCTCAGGTTGAAACATATATTCACAAGTATCACAACATGTATAAAACTCTGGGTTATCAAATAACAAAAACCAACAACAGATCATAGACATAATCTAATAAAATTCAGACACTACTTAACAGAATGACTTGTACACATCACTATGCTGGAACACATGTAAACACAATCTCCAAATATAAGACAATTGCTTCTATCAAGTTTCTGTGGCAGTATTTGCCTGTTCCCATGTTCAAGCATAGAAAAATTAAGGGTAGGCCTACTATACAAATTAAGAAATGTGTACATGCTTCATAACAAGATTTTGTTGATGGAGTGGTGTCACATAAAAAGTTGAATATTTTCTGGTTAGTTGAGCCAAAAACACAGGGATTTTTTTTATACAACTTTCAAGATATTTTTTTGTATCAATTTCAATATTATTTTAAATTTTTTTCCCTTGATAGCAGGCCCTAATAAATTAAACAGTCAGTGGAATGTCAGCCTTGTTTGTCTGAAGGATTGAGATCAGCAAAGTAAGGGTGAGCCATGCCTTCCTCCGCTGATACCCTTTTGTAAGGATTACAAACCAGTAAATTCTGCAAGGAAATATTTACTTCATGAGTGTCTTGTGAAAAAATATATATATCGTACTTTATTTTATTATTATTTTTCTCAATAAAACTCCTCAGAGATGGACAAATCAATATTTCTAGTCCTTTCATTGAACAAGTTTAAAATGTCTCCATGCATAATCTAAAGAATTTCTTTTTTACCTGTACTAGGTCTCTTCCTTTGGCATTCAGCTTTGGTACAACTTGTTGCCAGTTGGTGGCAGCATGGTACAATGGGTAAGGCTACAATAAATAGATTTATTATGAATGCACATTACGGGAAAATGTTGACTGAGCTATTGCAAGATAAAAACATGATACAACTACGCAGTAAAAATGGAAATTAAATAAGTCAGGTTACCTTGTATTCTGGTAACTGTGTGACTCCTGGCCACGAATCTTCGGTGGGGGTACCTAATAACCTGAAAAAAGACAAAACATGGTACATAAAAACAAATTCAGGTACAGTAATACAATCATTCCAGATTCTGTTATAAATAAAGATACCACTTACTTAAATATTCTTTTTAACTGATCATCAACATCATTGCCAGGGAAAAGTGGTCTTCCTGCATTTGCTAGTTCTGAAAAATCAACATAACACATGTCAGACTGCCTAACCAATGTAACAATATTTCGTGCCAGCTGGTAGTTAAATTTAGTGTGAATTTGAAAGATTAACTCATTATGTACCTGCAAATATACAACCAGCAGACCACATGTCAATGGATGTTGAATACAGCTTAGCACCAAAAAGCACATCAGGAGGACGGTACCACAACGTCACCACCTGAATCAAAAGGCAATTTCCTTTAACTATAAAGTATTCAAAGTGACTTGAAGACAATGACTGTAATTCTTAATATTACGGCACTCATGTTCACATACCTCTGCTGAGTAACACCTCACAGGAATGCCAAAAGCCCGTGCTAATCCAAAATCAGCCAGTTTTAGCTCACCATTCTGAAAATCACAAGTACAACAGCATGATAAATGTTCACACCGTCACCAGATGACATAAGGTTCCATTTAAAAGGACATTAGGTATACCTTGTTGATGAGAAGATTCTGGGGTTTGAGATCTCTGTGGAGAACATTATGACAGTGGCAAAAGGCCAGGCCGCGGAGCAGCTGGTACATAAAGGACTACAACAAAAAGACATTTCTCAGGTGAGTCAGATAATATATAATGTTACTATTTTACAAACCCAAGTAGCAATACATGTTATCTACCTACATGATCTGTAGCTATCCATAGAGATTAGTAAGATTATAGTCAGTTATGTAATTAGTAATCAGTGGCTTACCTTGACAACATCAGGATCAATCTCTCCATTACAACTATCAAAATACTTTTTTAAATCTTGATCACAGTATTCAAAGACAAGTGTCAACTTTTTGTCACTATGTAAAACATCATGTAATCTGCAAAACAAATACAATAAAGTTCATGACACTAAAAAATATTTAAAGCTTAATTAACATGTATATACATTCATTGTTACAGTTCTCCCACTCACCGGACAATATTCTTGTGCTTCAGCTCCTTTAGCAAACAAATTTCCCTCAATGCTGAACTTGGAACACCCTTTAAAGCAATTTAAAGTATGAAGGTCATATAATATTTGTGACAAATAGAGTTTACAATAGCAATTAATGACATTTATCAATCTCAAAATAATACCTCATCATCGTCATCCAGCCTCACCCGCTTAAGGGCAACTATTTCATGAGTTTCTCTATTCTTGGCCTTAAAGACTGTACCATAGGTACCTGGAAGATAAACGAAACACCAATCATAAACATACGTACGTGAATTATTTGTGATAGTTTGACGAAGCATGAAACTACGCGAGGATCGTTGATTTCAGAGATCTGGTTGGTCTTTCATTAAATTCATATTTTTCTTGATCATATATTATTTCAAGTCAATGTGTTTTGTATATAAATGTAAATAACGTGAATGCATTACTGCCATTAGTGATGTCTACTTATCAGCTTATGAAAAATGATAAAATTGGTTTCAGTCAATTTTCAAGATGATCTTGCCAATCTTGAATATAAATATGGAATGAAGTCACAATTCAATGATGTGGTGATGATCTGACACAATGATTACTACGCTGCTAGTACGCAATTCACTATTTAGCTGAATTTGTGACAAACAACAAATGAGTGAGCAAAGATCACGTCAAACAGCATCCCTCACATGCAAAAAATTGGAACATTGAAAGATGTGTCTCATGGGCATTTTTTGGTACCATTGTGACCATACATACCCTCTCCGATTTTCTCTAATTTCTCATATTTCTGCATTCTTCTTGCAATGCAAGCTGAGTGTACCGGAAGTCACGCCGCTCACGAGATCTCGACGAGACAGCCACAATGGCCGCGAGACCGCCTGGCTACCCGACGCCGAATATGCAACCTCAAGCTCGTTATGCTCCTCCCCCGAGCCCCATGAACCGCTACCAACCGGCAGGATACCCTGTAAGTAAACCAGAGAGTCGTTTTGCAAAATTTCACTGACATTGGTGACGTTTATCTACCGAAACATGCCTGGTTTAATAGGCGCATCAAGCCAAACAAAAGGTTTTTGAGTTCAACATTTATGCCAGTCCTTGGCTTGGGAATGAATAATCGCTCAGGTGCACGATCAGTGGCGTTGTGTTGTTGTTGTTTGAGTATGCACAGTTTTTCATAAAGTCAAGATTTTAGTAGAACCCTGCAGAGCTCGCTTAATTAATGCTCGGCCCAATAAACTTAAAGGCCAAGATGACCCAGTTACATGAGTGGGCTGAAAATTTCAGTGGAATTGATGAAAAACAGGTCATTAACATAATTATATACTTGTATATGATAACAATGCAGCAATTGAATTGGTTCACTGAATTTTCATAATTGTTAAAAACCCCAAAAAACTGCAGAAGATATTACTTGGTGATACTTGAGAACTCAATTTGAAATATTTCTCACCATTTATGATTTAGTAATTGATAAATGTGTCTTATCTGCCAAATCAACAACCATGGAATTGCAAATTCAATAAGATCTAATAAGTTATTGAAAAGAGCTGAGATCCTTAGTAACTAACCTTACCACAGGTCAAAAAGGACGATTAACCAAATTTGTGGACCCATATATTGGGCCATAAATATACGATACATATGTTATTCCAAATGCATATATCGTTGATGACTCCAATATGGTATCGACGATATATGCTTTTGGAATAAATAACGTAAGTAAATGCTTGTGAAAGACTGTAGTAGAATAGATTCTTCATTCCAAATGCATATCGTCGATAAGTGGGCTTTCTTTGCAAGTTCAAGCAAAGTAAGAAAGTTTTATTTTATTTTTGAGTGTTAGACTTGGGAGTCATGGATGGACCAAAGTTGAATTTAACCCAAATGAAACTGTTATTGATTTGATAGCTTAAAAGATAATATTTATCATTGAATTGTCCCGTTATAATTTCAGGGACCACAGGGTCCACCTCGGCCGAACTACCCAGGCCAGATGGGAGGTCAAATGCATGCGCAGATGGGAGGACAGATGCCTCAGATGGCACCTCGCATGGGAATGCCAGGAACTCCAGGAATGCATCCTCATCAAGGAATAACTGGTATGCCTTCGCATGGCGGCATGCATCCTCACTTTTCTTCAGGTATGCAACTGTGATTTTTTACAATAATGACAGTGATGTTAAGTTTGATACCCCATTCAGTATGAACTCAAAAAAGTTGTAAAATCCTCACAACATTAGTGTAATTATCAGTCTTCAATGAATGTGCAGTAGCCTGTCCATCTACTATATCTGTTTCAATCAATGATAATAAATTTGCAAAGACATTACTGGGTTAATCAGCTTTTCAAATTGTCTTCTCTTGCTTGGTACTGAGCCGGCAATGTGGAATCTAATAAAACTTGGCAAAAAAACAACACAAACTTATACAGTTACCTTCACTGAATAATTATATAGAAATATAGATATAGTATCATAGGTTAGTGATGATATATGTTTAAAAGGAAATACATAAAATTTTTAATTAATGCAAACTGATTACATGACAAATAAAAATGGTTGGGTGTTATTTTTTGCACTTCAATAGCAAGCACAACCCCTGGCACTCCCTCTATTGGTAATAAATCCCCTCACATCCCTTCTTCTGTCACAAGTAAGTACTTCATTCTTAATGCAACATTTTACTTCCAGTGCCTTCGCTTGCATCTAATCTGCTTAGAACTGTAAACTTGTTTTACAGGTCATTGTTGTACTGCTTGTAGAACATTTGCAATAATGTTGTGATTGCTACTGCTGGTTATAAAATGTGCATATTTACATTTTATGTATAATGAAAACATTGGTCATGGCTAGTACTTCACATTGAAGCTCTTGGTTTGTCCCTTCTCATGACAATCGTGGGTGATGTAAATGTCAGTTGAGTTTGATTGCCAAAAACTCAAGGGGGCAGCACCTGTCAGTGCCCCACACTGACTGCTTGAACTATTGCAGAGATCTAGAGCTATCCAGACACTCAGCTTGCTTTCATTGTGCACTAATTTGCAGCATCATGTTTTGCTTGAAGATAAATATAGAGCATAGATTTAAACCTGATATGAATGTTTAATTTCCTATAATTATGCTTTTAGTATCTAGACTGATCACTGATCAGTGATGTTAACATACTTTCTTGTCTAAGAGGGTACAGGACCTCTTTGTTGTATCATCTTATATGACGAAACATGAAATCTCTGTGTGACTTAGGTCTGTCATTTTGTGTCTATTATAAGGTACTACAAGTAAAAGATCTATTGAAAGTTAAATGAATTATATTATAAGCTCTTACATTGAAAATATTTAATTATATTGTCCAACATGTTTATTTATATTCAGTGAATTTGTAAAGGAATTTATATCTACTGTGACTTTGGCTGTTGATGTCAGATTGCAATATTAAAACCTGACACCTGTCACCCTGCATATAGCTTTGGCCTATTCTTCATGCCCGGATAGTAATTTAGACCTTTTTTCGCTGGCGTGGCAATTTTCTGGCACCCTGTTATTGGATATGCCACATAGCAATGACGTCATGAAGGAGATTTAGAAAATTGCCCTGCACCAGGGGTCTTTGCCTGGTGGCTTGTGTAACCAGGCAATACATATGCATTGCAGTCTCCAAGGCAATATGTGAGCTAGATTTGTGGCTAGCAGATAAGCCGCTTGTCTAATGTGTACACTAGTGATTGCGCTGACACGAGATGTCTGTCTGGTAAGGAAGGGGTTCAAGATGGGATCCCTATGGATGGTCAGGCTCAGTCAACAAAGACATTTTACGACAATTCTTTCTTGTTATTGCTGTCTGTCCTCATATGTTAATTCCACCTTAAAGAAGAAAAAATGCTGACATTTGCCATGACTAACAAGTTATATGCCTGAAGTTTCTCGATTGTTTGTGCTAACCAATTTTAAAGATAGATATATTCAATTTTGATTGACAATGCATTTCTGTAACCTGGAAATTTAGGCAATAAAAATATAAATGGGCTGTCTTATTTTCCTGAAGTACTCTTATAAGTTGGTATTTACAAGTAAAGACCTTCAGTACTTAATTTCATTATTAGGGACACACACACATATACAGGTGTATACATAACATAGAAACGATGTGGAAAAAAAAGCTGCATTTTAAGAACGTGTTAACATGTGGTTGAATATATTAATGACAAAACTTGAAACATAAGTCAAGATTTCTTAGGATTTAAAAAGAACTAGAAAAGGTACCTGGAAGAGTACACGATTCTCACAATGTGTCTTGCAACGGAATCTTGCAGCAGTGTGCCAAGTATAGCTGTGCTCTGTACTGTTGGCGTGCATGTCTAAGAGCTCGGTGGCCCTGAAAAGGACCATGCAGCTACTCAAGGTTGTCAATCAGTCAGTTCTAATCACAGGCTTTCATGCTATACCTTGTTGAATATGGGAGAATTTGTCACTTCCTTAGCAACACTAGGAATCTCAGTTTGACCCAATACCAGAACAATGGGATGCTCAGTTAACCTAGGTTGTCTAATATGCTGGAAGTTATAAATGTGCTTAAAGTATTCCTTCTGCTAAGCTCATTTATGTTGGTCAATCAGGTAAATGAAGGTAATACCTTGAGCCAAGTTGCTCTGTGGATAGTGTCAAAGGTAATGGGGAGAAAGGCACTTCGGCCGTAGCATATGAAAAGATGACGTCACTACTTAATTGTTACATTGATGACGTCACAATATATATGGCGTCATCAAACAATACTTATCTGCTGTGGTGTCAGTGGCCTCTTTTGGTATTTTTTCTCCCGGTTGTTGAATTTTGACAAATAATTTATTTGAATGTCAATGTGTACTTAACATTTTCATGAACTATAGTTACATGATTACCAACTTGCAGCAAACTAGAAAACCAGCAAAAAGGAATGGCATTGGAACCTATAGCTTTTGCGCGCTATAATTAAGCCTGTCCGAAGGCTGTCATCAGAACATATGCAAGAGGCATTCATTAAAGGTATCTGCCTCTTCGCCAGTCTAGACACAATGTTCTTGTGACAGGAGAGGACATGGGTGCTGCAGCTGCCATGATTAGTCCCACAGTCAAGTGATGAGCAGTTGTGCACTTAGCAGTGATGCTGATTGCCTCAGCAACATTACGTCTGTCATCTCATCTGCCAGCAGCAGCAGCAGCAGCAACTGCTGAAGTGACTCCCTCCACAACTGACTGCCACCTTGTTGCAGGGCTCTGTAATTCTCCATAAGATGAAGATAAAGAATTGGTGGAAGGAGACAACCTTGTGTTACTCCCCTTATTCTCAATAACAATGCAAGGATGAAGAGGAGACAGATTGCTGCCAGGGATTCCTCTGAATGTCACAGTTGTCAGTGTCATTGGCATGTTAAATAAATATGTTGTCCATGGTTTTTGCAAGTAGTTGTTATAAGGTACTTATATCTCTACCTTACAGAACCAGAGAAAATGCCAGAATCAATGGATGGTTGTTCTGTACCATCCAAGCCAACATTAACACAAGGTGGTTTGTCTCGTCATTTCGGTTTGATGAAAACTGTTCCAGTTTTTCCAATACAGAACATTTCATCTTATTAAGAGTCTATAGAAAACCAGTGGATAACATAGTGTGTTTTCTAAATGTTATGTGGCATACATATAAAGCCAGTGGATAACATATTTTCTAAATTGTGTGAATCTGTTATGTGGCATGCATACCATTGCTAATTGCAGAACGCATCTTGTGATTGGCTTGCATGTACATGTATGTAATAGTGGTCAGTGGTCAATTATCATTATGTCACTACGACGATGACCATGGTCTTAGAGACACAAGTCACGTCCTGTCATCTGTTGCTTACTGATATCCTTTGAAAGGTTGTCCTTCTGAGTATTTCACACGCACCAACGCCATCCCAGGTCCACCAGGCCCAAATTGCCTGCAGGACATTTGCATGGTCTATGGGCCTTGCGGCTGGGCTTGTTGCAAGAAGACTGATGGGCATGGGACGTCCACTGCTTACACATTCCCATTGCTGGCTGTGGGGCTGATTCAAGCTTAGCCAGGATGCAGCCAAGATTGTGAACAAACACACTGCATGGTCCTCCCTCCAGGACTTATTGCCTGCCATGCTAGATTGTGGCTACGGTTCTTATTCCTTTTCCAGAACTACAGAAGGGCTATGGTGGTATATTATCAAACATGTCAGGCACACATGTCATTATGATGGATTGTTTGAAATCCTTATGCTAAAACAATGATCTTGAATGAAGAAGGTACTGATCAGTTACATTTGCGAGAGTTATGCTTTGTTTCTGAATATGGTTTAATCCCTAATTTATAGAGTTAGAATGATAAAGCACTAAATGCAGACTCCTATTTGTCATGTGTCTGTATTTTTCTTCTTCTTATTATTATTATTTGCTTGTACAACTCTGATTCTGTCGTTATAATGAACATACAATTACATTATCACTGGCCTAGCCATTGGTTTTAAGCTGCTGAAGCAACACATTACGAATCAGAAGTTATTGGCTTGCATGCAGAGAAATTGTGTGGGCTTAGAACTTCTTTTCTGCTAAATTTGGCTGTTGAGTGATTGGCTGGATTTGAGGACAGCAATTTAGACTGGCCTGGTAAATATGAGGAGGAAGATGTAATGGTGGTCTAGTAAGACTGATGTCATCAGTCAAGGTGTCCTTCAGTGTTGGTCTTGATTGAAAACGTCTGATTTATAACCAAGGCCGAACTATTGCAGCACTCGATTACATGGTTGGAAAGACAGGGGAAGTGGGCTCAGTGAAAGAGGAGGAATGAAAGAAAAAATATGGGAGGGAGAAGGATCAAAGGTTCACTGCTGATAACTAAGAGACATGGTGAAAGCACCGAAATGTCCGGACAGCATCACAGGTACCCTCGAAATTGGATTACACTAATTACCTTTGCTAGGAACTGCGTCTAGCTGTCTGGCTTTGCTTCAAATTGAATTCGTGAAATTCAGTGGAGAAAAATGAGATTAAGTAGATTTATATTAAAATCTGATCGCCAAGGTGATTGTAATCCATGTTCAAGCTTGGATAAATGTGTCCCAAGGTTTAAGCTTCCTCTACAGCCGTCGTACTGTACTGTACTGTGCTGTACTGTGACATCTGGAGTGTGCTGTACTTTACTGTACATGTACGAATGGATTGATAAAATCACTCGGTTATTTTGGTGTTTTTTAAATTTTTATTTGGAATTGTAACCAAGTCCAAACTATCAAAAAGTATTTAAGTTAAGGTCCCCTTTTCTGAAGCTGTTTTACATCCCCCGAAGTCAAAAAATAACGGAGAGACGTTGCTATGAATGGTTGGTGCAGCTTAAAAGAGATGAGGAATTCCGGCAGGGATTAAAAAGGTGCAGTTGTTTTGTCTGCTCCTTGTAAATGGATAGTGATGTCTGGGGCTGGAGGAAAAGTTGTTCTTGGCACCGAATGGAGAGAAATTTTGTGGTCGTAGATTGAGATCAGTGGAGGCGATGAAGGGAAAAAGAGAGGAAAAGGACAAGAATAAAAAAAAAAACAGATAAAAGAAAGAAAGGGAGAGGGGGATTTGTAGGTCGTTACGTCATGTTGTACGTCAGCGGGAGGCAGCGAGTGGCTTGGATTTTTATGAGGAGATTAGCAAGTGACCTTGACCTTGGCCCCTACGGGATATTTTTCATGGAGCAGCATCAGCACTGTGGGGCTGGCGACGTGTAGCCATGTGTAATCACAGCCTGGGCTTCTGATGTCTGCTTCCTAGATCAATACACACAGGAAATCTACATGAATTACTGACGTCGAGTTCACTGAGGAGTTCAGCGGGGAACACAAGCTGCAACTTGGACAAAAAAAAAAGAAAGAAGCCAACTGCCTGTACAAGTTTTGTGAGGAAGAGAGGAGAAAAAATAGCCTGGGTGGCGACCCAGATTATCTGAGAGTGAGCTAGTGAGAGGCAGTAGTTGAACTGCACAAGAGAGCTGCAGCGTAGCAGCCTGAGGTGGTGTTGCAGGCTGCCTGCTGACTGGCTGCCAGGCTTGTGTTATTAGGCACCAGGCACACAGACCCAGAGGGATGGAGTCACCCGCCCGCAAGACCAAGGCTAAAGAAAAACAGGCAGGTAAGTAAGTAATGAGAGTTACCTGTTGGCTGCTGGTGGTGGTGGTGCCCTGGCTCCTGTCCTGGCTGTGTGTGAGACTCTTGTGAATGATGACTGTGCTCTAGTGGGACGGATTGACCAGCGGCACTGGCCTGGCGCCCTCCTCCCCCTTGAGCGTCTGACGTTCTTTTTTCCCTTTCTTTTTTGCGATGGCCTTATCAGCTGGGTGGCCGTCCTGCAGCCTTGTGGGTCACTGCAGTGAACTGATCCTCGGTTGCCCTGGTGTGTTATGAATCAAGTTGAGCTGCACTGCGTCACTAGCAGCACCTCAAGCTGTCGTATCAGCACCATCAGCAGCTCCATCGAGGTGCTTTTTTGTCTGGCTCGAGTGGAGAGTGTCAGATGTCTGATTGGTTGCAACTTGCTCGGATGAGACAGGATGCTAGCTGTGCATGGTGGTGTGGACTGGGCGCTGGTGTGACTCTTGTGTTTGATGAAGGGGAGGTGCTGAGAGAATTCGCACACAGGAGCAGTCCATTATTGGGGAGCAGCAAGCACCACAGCTGCATAGCGCTGGGGTTGGCTGCTGCAGGGTGCTATAGGTGGTGTGCGGCACTTGAGCGTATCAGGGGCCAGCCAGCCGGGGCTGTCTGTCAGTCACCGCCATCAGTCAATCAATGATCCGCCAACAGCATCACCGCATCACCCTGCAGCATCACCCCGCTGCCCTAACTGCCACCATCAGCAGCCGCATCAGCCTCTGAAACATCCGAGTGTCACTCGCGAGTTTTTCTTACCATCTAACCTCTTAGGGAAACAAACGAAATGGTGTTCCCCCTGAGAGGCTGCTATAGTGCCTCCTCCTGCCTCCTCCCCTGCTCCATCCTCCTCATCCCCATCAGCATCTTGTCTTTGTGATGACGGCCCTGCTGCTTAACCTGGCTCCATAACAAAAAGTGCTAGAGCCTGCTCCCTGACTCCCTTATTCCCACTGCCTTGGGGCATTGCTCTTTCTCTCTCTGTACATTCAGACACCAACAAATACTTCACCGTTCTATAAAAGCAGCCCCACTTTTTTTTGTACAAATTGAATGTATTCCAGCTTTTTTATCTGCCGTCATCTCGCATTTTGTCATAGATCATCAGCTCCATTTTTTGGCTGCGTGTGATTTAACCTTTGGATTCCCGTTTGTAGCTGTCAGCATAAGACTGCTGCCTGTCAGATATTTTTACCTCTAATTGATCTCTGCACAGTGGTGCAATATCAGTAGCTCGCATCAAGAAAGTGTTGCTCATTTGGTGCCTTGATAAGTTGTTGCATAATGTTTGACTTCCGAAAGGGACTAGTGAACTACACATACCAGTACCCCATACGCACATTGATCCCATTGCTCGACCTTGTCCTTGTGGGTCTCCATCGCATCCTGTCGTACCCTGCAGCAGCAGCAGCAGCAGCAGAAACAGCATCAGTCTCTGCAGTGTCAATGTGTCACTTTTGCTTGCATCAACTGCTAGCTCTTTGTGTCAGAATGTCGTCACCTCGTGTTCAGAGTCGGGCGGAAGGTTACTGCGGAAATGACACACTTCAGACTGCCCTACACATCGTCTGCTCATCCCACCCTCCTCATGAGTTCTCGACCTTCTATTTTTGTTGCCTCTTCGCCTCTTTTTGTTGATGGCCCTAATTAGTCCCATCCTACTTCCTCCCAAGCTCCAATGCGTCAATATTTCAAAAGAGAAAAATTCGTGTGTGTCTGGTATCACTTATACATTGTACTAGGCCTATTATTCCATTGTCTTATCAATGAGGTGATGACGTCACTAACGTCAAGCAAATGACTCGTTTTTCCAAAAGCATGACGTATTATTATTTCCTGTGTCAGACTTACTCCTGTATTATTAGGGATTTCCCTTATACAGCATGAATCACAGAACTGGAGGGAATTAAGATCATAATGACTGTGCTGTTATTCGCACTTGGTTTAATGAAGGTTAGATTACATGCATTTATTTGAATAATGATGGACTAAAATGTTATTTTAAGGTAATTGTATGTGTTGGATAGAGCTATTACTAGACAAGAGTGCTGATTCAGATTTCCTGGAATGTACTTGCTATATTTTTTTGTCTGAATGAAAGTAAAACAGTAGACATTTTCACTATGCAATTCTTGGAAACATCCTATTAATATATATTAATGTATATGGTAATGCTTATTGCCTCAAGTGGTGGAATTGTACTACCAAGCAGAGACATAGAGATTGTGCGGATTACAAGTAGTGCACCAAGTATTGCACCAGGCAATGTGTAGGGTCTGTCTGGTGCAATACATCTTGCAATACTTGTAATCCACGCAATCTATGTCTCTGCTTGGTGACCCACAAAAAAGACAGAAAAGGGGAGAATAGAGAAGCAGATGTAACGAGAAAGAAATGGGAGAGGTCTGAGGTGAAGATCAAAGCATGTGAGGACAAATATCTCAGACTGAGTGATCTCCTCAGTTCACAGGAATTTCAATGTGCACTGTAATGCTCATAATATAAGCGGCCTTTGATGTCCTCCCTAGCTCAGGTGTCCTTTCTTGCGCAACGATTTTCATTTTGCTCTCATCCATGCTTAAAAGCAGACTGGGTCTAATGGCAATATTAAGAGGAGGCTGCCTAATGCGAGGGTGCATGGTAAACCGACTGGCAGCCCATGAAAGGAGGCATTGCTTGATGCCGCAACAGGGCTGGTTTACCCATGCATTGTCAATACTTTGTCAGTGCTTTGCCTTGGATGGTGTTTTGACGCAGGGAATGCGTGTTAGTGACTCGGGGGTTAAGATGGTTGCGGCAGGCAATGAGAAGAGAGATTGGGGTGATAGCTGTGTCTGCTTGCCTCAGCAGCAGCAGCAGCAGCATAACCATCAGCAGCAACAGCAGCAGCCCTGAGAATAGGGACGTCCCATCAGAGTGATGCGATCATGGCAGCAAGATGCCTCGTCGCCCGCTGAGTGAGCAGTGGTGAGCACTGGCATCAACAGGTTGTGTGATAAGCAGAGGCAACAGCAGCCCGCAGCAGCAACAGCAGCAGGGAGGCAGAGGGAGTGATGATGGAGGTGGATCACCAGACCCCAGCCATCTCCCACCAGTCCCCTTTGCAACAAACCACCAGTTAGTTGCTTGGCTTATATGATGGTGGTGGTGTGTGCTGCTTGGCGGCCAGCTGGCCCAGGGCCTTGCTCTGGCATGTATTATGAATGGCAATATACCTCCCGTGGCCCCTGCAGGTCGTAATGGTTCTAGCCATGCTCCTGCAGCCACGGGCCAGCCACGATCGAGCCAGCCACCAGTCAGGGGTATTGATGGCATCCTCACTTGCAGGGGAGGAGCACAGGGGCTCGCGGCCTGATTTGACCACTTCAGTGGTGGGTGGGCGCGGGTGGCAGCTTGCGAGAGCAAAGAGGTGGGGAGGGGGGGGGGGGGGATAGGCTCGTATCCTGCCTGCAGCGGATGGCTGCTGTTGATGTGATGCTGCTGCTGCTGCTGCAGGCGGCTGCTGGCGCCCATCGTGGCGGAGGTGTTGATTCGCCACTTCACACGGGAGCGCCACTACACCCCGGCCCGGGTGACAGGCGGGGCGCCCACAGCTGACAGGATTAGGCAGGCCAGACAAGCAGCGCGCCAAGGCAGCCTCCTCTGACAAGTTGTAAGTAGCGACTGGGGGGCCACCTTCTGCCCTCACCCCTCTTCCGCTTCCTGCTCACTTTGCTCATTCATATCTTCTTTTTTATATCACACCACCTCGGCACCTCTTGTGGGCACCTTTCCCTTGTGGGGTGCAATCTGTGCACCTCGTGGGGTAGATCACTTCACTACTCCCTCACAGGTTACCTGGGTGTCTGTTGGATGCCCCATGGTCACCATCTGTGCCCTATGCTATCATATGAGCGGCCTTGTGCAGCCATCAGAGCTGCAGTTAAGATCCCTCATGATTGATGGAAATAGCAGCGGGGCACTCAGACATGCTATTCACTGCTGTCTGGGGGTCATGCAGCTGACTGGCTGCTGATGCTACTGCTGCCGCATCACTGGTGCTTAGCTGCTGCAGGGGGCCTGCTCTGCCGCTTTTTTGCTGCTGCTGCAGCTGGTGTTACTCCTGCTGCCGCAGCTCTTTTGTTGCGTTGGCAGGAAGGCATGCCCGCGTTTATCTCTCACTTGTTTAACAACAAAATACCCACCAGCTGGTCCTGGTGTGCTTTACTCTGCTTAGCCTAAACACTTGTCTCTACCCCACCGAGCAGCCAACCTCTGTACACTGCAGTTAGTAGAACTGCCTTTAAATCACTGGACTCCCATGTTAGCTGGTTTATTCTGGTTTTCAGTGACCATAATTCACTGACTGGTCCGACATTAGCTCAATTTATTGGCTTTGTTTTTATACTGGCTCTGCATTTTTACATTTCCCTTGTTATTTAACGAGCTCTCGTCATATATTTATAAAATCTGACAGAGCCAAATACATGCAGCATTAGTCAATACATGTACATTGTGTATTTTTTAGCCATGTGTATTTTTGTTTCGCATTTTATATTTTTATTTATTCATGGTGCAATTTAAAAACTAAACGATATTGCTGAAGAGAGAACTGTTATGTGGCGATTGAATTGAATTGAAATCTAAGCATGACTTTATTCTTGTAATTTTTGCATCTAGAAGAGTGTTGGTAGGTTTCTGTGTATGCGTGGTAGAATTATGGAGATACAAATATAGGCAGATAATGCTATACTACACGATTTCGTTGACTTATCTTGGCTAGTCAGCATATTTATCTTGTACAGCCCGATTTGCAAGATTTAGACCACACAAGATAAGCTAGTATTTCTGTGTAGGGTAGAATAACCAAGGAGCCGAACCGTCAGTGGGAATGAATGTTAGAAAAGAGAACGAAAGAAGTGTGATAAAAGCTGAAAGAAACAGTAACAGGATAGAAAGGCAGGTGTAGAAGGAAAGGAGGAAGGAGGCAAAATTAGAAAATAACTGGGAAAGAAAGAAAAAATGGATGCTACTGCTAGTTGGTTTTGTCAGTTGTTGTCACCAGAGATTTCAATGCTCCACATTATTGACCTTGCTTTCACCCCTTGGTATTGATCCAATCACTTTCCCTCATCAAACTGCCATCTGTCATCAGGCTGTCCCACTGGGCTATTTAGACACCTTGTCTGTCTTAATTTACGTCACAGGCAAATGGGGTGCAATAGTCAGACTTGGTGCTCTGGTCATGGACTGATCATATCCCCTGAAGCTGCAACTATTTTCCCTGCGTTGGGAGATGGGTAGGAAGGCTTGCGCAACAAGGACCCAACACCACCAATTAGATTAGAAATGTTTAAATGTCACCACATTTTAAATGTAGTAACCATTAGACAATTCCTTCTGTGGAATATCAGATGACATTTAGAATTTAGAGCTTAAATGATAATTGGATTTGCGCAGCAGAATATTGCAAAGGTACTAAACGGTGCATTGTGGCTTGCTCTGAAAAATGCAACTCCCCCCTCGTTTCCATTTCGTTCAAAAAGGAAGGTTTCGAGGAATGCGCAAATTGATCTCCAGAGGGCGTTGGCATCAGTCTAGGTCATTGACTCTTTGTCTGGGAGCTGTCATGTTGCTACTGCTGCTGATGCTGCTGCTGATGCAGAGCAAACAAAGATGGGCATGAGAGGACATGCTGCTGCTGCTGCCCTGCATGCCCATTGTTCAGCATCCTGTCCTTCTGCAGCTCAATTAGCAAGGTCCTCCCTCTCATCTGATCTTCTGATGAGACATCATGAGAGACGCACTCTTAATGGGTCTCTTGATTCTCTCCCCCAATCTAAAAAATTGTACTCTATCTGAGATTAGCATCGCTGTAATCTGGGCCTGTTTCTATGTAATACCAATGTGTTGCCCTTGGTTATATTTGGCCTGTTAACATATGCACTGCGCAGATAACTGTTAATTTGTAGTACTAGTTAAGAGATTAATATGTCTTTTCGGGTTAAGTTTTGTTGTGACAATGAAGACGTCATCTTTGAGTAAAACAAGAAATAAATGTAGATTTGCCTTGAATTTCATGCATTGTTGTCCTTTTTGCTTTTTCTGCAAATATTTCCTTTTCCAAGCAATTACACAATATTGTGCAGTTCATGTTAAGTTCATGTATTTATTCATATTTTTGGGGTAAAAAAAAAAAAGCAAAATTTCAGAGACCTGCTTTAACCTGTCAGAGGTAACACAAGGAGTGGCGGATGCTCCATTGCTTTCTTTCGGCAGAGAGGGAGGGTTCACCAGACAATGGTCTGGGTTTGTGTTGACAGAGCAGTTGAGTAAATAGAGGTGGTGTCAGCAGCCGCCCTGACCCGGCCTGTCAAGCGTTTTATTGATCTGGGCAGCAGCCATGTTGTCAGCTAGCACCCTGCTCCAGCACTGCAATATTGATTGGCGTATTGGTATGTGAGATGGTGCTCCAATCACTGATCAACATGGTGGCCCATGATGCTTGCCCCCCCCCCCCTTTCTTTCAATGAAGGTGGAGCCTTTAAAGTGATGACGTCATCACGTGGTAACATTGGAACGAATTATGAAGCCCTTCTGCCTTCTCATTGTGCTTTGCAGCAGCTTCACTCCTCAGCATCACTCTCATCACCTCCGCTGCTGATGGCATCAATGTTGGCCCACTTCATTTAGGGTAGCTCTGACTCCCACCTTATTATTGCCTTCCCTCCCTTCCCTCCCTCAAAGTGCATGGTTGCTTTCATATGTCAGTCATATTGCTCGTCCAGGTTTGGGCACATAGCTAAAACCTTGTGCAGTGCACTATCAGATATACTGATCACACCTTATAATGCAAGATATATTAGTCAATATCTGCATAATGGTTGCAGTTGTGACAAGTGTTAGATGTCCTCATTAGCACAGCAATAGTGTGGAATCTACTAGATATTATCAGATTCAAATGACATTTCTTTTTTTCATTCTACAGTATTAAAGATAATGTGTAAACCCAGCAGGCAGAACTTCTTGCAGTACATGGGATCTGGAAAAAAAAAATATAGAGATTGATGTTATTTAAATCCACGCCACCCAATCAATACTTGTCCTAATTAGTGGAGCGCTGTGCAGTCACATTACATAGTTCTATGGTGGGCCAACACGTATTTGCTATCGATTCATCAAAGTCAAGTTGGCATGGTAATAAATAGCAACAAACACTGATAGATATTGATAGATTTCCCTTGATATTGGAAAACTTTCCATCAGACCAGTGAACAATAAGCTGTACTCATACGAAGCGAGACAATTTCTTTGTGCAACACGACTTGCTTTGTAGCTTTCTGCCTCGGCGAGTTTGTGCACATTGTCGCAGATCTTTCCACTGCGTTATCTGTTGTATTGGAAGTATGAACTGCATAGTTAACATGAATCGCTATTGACATCTGAAGTAGTGTCTTTGTGTAAGGCTCGGCTGCCAAGAGGTAATGAACCCTGTATTTGCACTTGAATGACATTTTCTCCCCTTAGGTAACTAGAGAAATCGTCGATTCTGAGGACGAATCTGTATTGTGACTGGATAATGTTCATTGTCAGAAGCGACAATAGAGTAGAGATTTGTAAATAATATTTTTATAGTGATGCGCTGTGTTATTGAATTAGCTTCATTGGTTTGCTTCAGGTTACAACAGGCCTGGAATGCCACCTCCCGGCATGCCTTCCCAGATGGAATCCCGCAAGCGACCGCCAGATCCCAGGTCTGCCCAGCAGTTGAAGAAGTAAGTAATGAGTCAACAAGGTCTGGTGTGTGTGTCTTTAGTAATCTTCAAAGTGTCTCCATTATAAAACTGGTAAATTAAAAGTTAGTCACTAAAAATATGGTGCACATGTGTCCTGTGAAGTGAGTCACTAAACGCAAAGACCTTGTATCTAATAGATATAAGGTCTTTGCTAAAAGTATGGTGGATATCTCTTGAACAGCTCACATCAGTAATTAAGGCTAATTATGTTAGGCTTCCTCTAATGCACAGTGGCCAACGAGGTCTGTAAACTTATTTCTATTGTAACTTTCATGGACAGGGTGAGGTAAAAATGTGGACACTTTTGTAATTATAACTATCTTGCGTCAATTGAAATTTAATCTCTATTGTATTTGTTGGTCATATCAATGCTCATGATGATAGATATTGTCTAAATGAAAACTTATGATCATCATGTGCCCGATTCATTTCTTCTGAATGAAAAAAAGAAGAAGATTGTTCCTTGTTAATTCATTGGTCTGACTACCTTTAAGGAGAACAGTCTGCATAGTTAAAGATCTAGTTGGCATTTCTTGAAATTCTTGTGAGACCTGTCTCGTTAGGTGGCAGTAAGTTGGTGTAGAGTTTCGTCTTGTGTTGCGTGAGTGAGTTGCCTGGATTCTCTGTTTCTGCAACATTTCCTGGAAACTTGAAAGGTTGTTATGCTGCAACTTTCAAGAGGCTATCGAGTGGCCACCGTGCATTAGAGGCATCTTGTCTCGCTTAAGAGGTCCGTTTGGCATCTGGCAACTGTGTCGACAAAATGCTTGACCTCTTTGCTGCGGCTTCTCCTCTGGACTGTTAACCCTGTTGAAGTTGGCCTGGGGGAATCTAAAGTGTCTAGTATGCGTGTCATTAACCCTTTCCTGGCATACACAGATGATCACCTGCATGTTACTCTAGAACCTAGACAGAACCAAAGACTGATAGCCTAATGCAGGTGCATCTCTCCGGAGAAAGGAGCATGCGCATGCAACGAGAATGATATTTGATTCCCCGAGTGCTCATTCTCCACCAATGAAAGTAATGACCCGTTGCGTCATGTGGAGCTCATCATGCATAGATTCAAATTGTTCTCCATTAAAGTGTTTATGCAGCATGGCGTGTGTGGATGCTAAAAATCAATAAAATTCTGTATTTAAAAACACCCAATGCTTCCTATTATGTTGTAATATGGGACCTGTGTACTTGAACACTGAATATTTGTTTGGAATGGTTGCGCATTTATATTAAAATTAGTGCTGCCTTAATAAATTATGTATTGTCATATTCTCGGCAGTAACTAAAGTACTCGGAACAAATTTACTGAGAAGAAAAGAACTGTTTGAAGAGAAGTTCTCTTAGCATAAACACAACTTCCATCCACTCTCACTGAAGTGGAGAGTTTTGCAGTATACTGTATTACACCGTACTAACATTGCTAAAAACCGTTGGCTTGATTCGACTTCGCTGTTTCTGCAACATGTAACCTGCCATTGCTGCAGCATTCCAGAATTGTTAGCCTTGCTGAGAGTGTTTGGTCCTGATTAGTTAGTAAGTGCATGTTATTATTGCAGATGCAGCATCTCTCTAGCGGAAATGCATAATGTAGTTTGCCAAATTATCTGAGCTGAGCATGCCACATGTTGGTGGTGTGTATCAAAAACGGCTCTCTCTTTGGGCATTTTTAGTGGCAACATTGTAATCAAGTTGAAGAACCGCTTATAATGAGATTTGTTCCGAAAACATGATGGTTGGGTCAATATTCTTATACCATCCCCTTTATCAGGCTGTACATATTGGAGAGAAAGACTTGGCCTGGGTAGTATACAGTGTCTGTGAGGTTAACATGGTATTCACTTGCCCTTTCTCTCAGAGCTCATTCACTCGCCTTTTTCTAGCAGGAAGGGCTTAACCTTGCCAGGCTTCACTTGCTTAATCCTAATGCTGATTTAGTGACCTTAATACCCATTTTACATGTCAATATGTATGGTTCGGATGGGTCATGTTGTTAATTGATTGTTAGTAATCTGGAATTGATGAAAAAGATAGTTCCTGAAAAGACTGACTAATGTGATAAATCATTGTGTGGTCTCTTAAATATCAGAAAGATATATCATACACTGTAGTGTGTGCAACATATTCTGTATTCAATTTTGCTTGGAAACTGAACCTTTTCGCCAAAGGATCCATAGTTGAGGAGGACATTGTTTCCTTGTGGTCTTGTTGAGCTTGTAGCTTGCTGAGCACTCGGCCAGTGGCTTGTAATCAGGGCCTGAAGCTATTACAACGCAATTAGCAGTTCCATCAGACGCACAAACGCAATTGTGTCAGGCGAGGAAAGCATGGATGAGTGGCCGGAAAAACTTAGTTGATGTTGTTGTTGAAGGGATGTGGCGACAAGCCAAATGGAGGTTCTGGAAAACAAGCTGCAGTGAGCAATTTGGAAATGAATGTGGTTAGGCCAATCAGAAATGGCGAAGGAAGGGATTGCACATGGAAGTCCCTTCTGTCCCCGTCTGAAAGCGACTTAACACATTTTACATCAGCATCAGGATTAGAATTTCTACATTGCCAGCTTAATTGAAAAATGACGGGTGAAATATTGAGCCACGGATGTTACTGTTGAAGTGTCTGATACATAGCTTTATTTGATACATGTAAATTAGCCATCTGCCAATATCAGACCTGCAATAAGATTTCAAGTGCTTGATTATTAATTCATTCCCCGTTCTGTATTTGAGTGCGGTAGAAATTAACAAAAACTGAGAATAATCAAGCTGAATTCTGTGGAGATGATAATTCATCGATATTGG
Organism: Alitta virens; assembly: GCA_932294295.1. Lineage (NCBI taxonomy): Eukaryota > Metazoa > Annelida > Polychaeta > Phyllodocida > Nereididae > Alitta > Alitta virens. The sequence goes on along the minus strand of OW028573.1, from coordinate 29,271,834 downwards.
AATTCCTCCTGATTGCAATAAGCAGATTAAATTCCAATGCCATGTTACTTTAAATTCAAGAATTGGTTACTAGAGACCTTCTGAAATAATCATATGATAATTCAGATTCATTCTGGCTAATCTGCTGATGGTCTCATGCGGCTGGAGTTGTGCTCATAGAAATGCGGAACATCCAACCTTGTAATGGTATTAAAAGATACAAGAAAGTTATTATATCAAACAAAATATGAGATATGGAAAGATATCATACCTTGTCTTATTAAAATATAAGAAAGATGTCATGCCTTAGCAAAATGGTATTGAAAGATACAAGAAAGTTGTTATGGAACAACGTATGAGATATGGAAAGAAATCATAGTGTCTTAAATATATGAAAGATGCCATACCTTAAGTACTACAAAGCCAGTTTGAAACGTACAGAATGGGAAATTTACTTTGATCTTTGCAAATTTGAATTAACTGATAAAGAAATAAATTATCAATTGCCATGCACAACTCGTTCTCTAAAGATGTCAAAAATTAATTTTAAAGCTTTCTAGAAACTTGCCATTTTATCGTCTCAAATTTACAGAATTTTAGTAGTACACATTTTCCCGCCGGCATAAATGAGTTTTACTAAGTAATTTGCCAATGGCATCAAACACATCTTGCATGTTGTGAGGAATTCATTCCAGATCATGATGATCACATGTTAGTTGCAATGCATAGTTTTTGTGTTTCGTGTTAGTTAAGTGTTTTACTTGGGAAGTGTGTGCTCACGCATCAGCATAAAACAAACATGCCTGTTGGCTGTAACTTAACCTGAACAATGCCTAAAGAAGTGTATGTTAAAGCATATTCTGTTCACGTTGGTACTATGTATAATTGTCATAATTTTGTGTGTCTGTGTAATCAGTGGAACATCATTAGAGACATAAGCTGCGGTCAAAATTTACTGTTAATGAAACATGCTGATGAAGTCGTAATTGTTGGGTGAATTATGTTGGAAAGAATACTTTGTATGTGAAATTTTATTGGTTACCATTGTGGTCTTGCTGATGAGATTGTCTGTAGGTGGTGTTTAAATGTAGTTTTTAAGGGATCAAGGATGCATCATTTGCGGCCATGGATTTTTGTGCAGCAAGATGTTGGTAGTATCATTGCAAATTGGCATTTTCCTGTGGTCAAGCAGTGTGGGTGGTGTCATGTATAAATTATATGATTATGAAATGATTTAGCTGTAAGCAATAGGATGATATAGGAGGGATATGCAGTACAATAACTAAGATTCACAAACTGTGCAGACAGTTTCTTTGCTGCGGCATTCCTACATAGAGTGTGATTTTTAGATCAGTAGAAAGGAATCCAGAGAAGTTGGGAGCAATTGTTATTAGTTATGTCATGTCTACCTCCCAGACACTCATGACTAATGGGTGCTCCTAACCTTGAGCACATACAAAACACCTGGTGACAGAGACTCACCTTGCGCTACTCCTCATGATTGCTTTGCGCCCTGCTCCCAAACAACCTCCAAGAGTGTTATTATGCGGAACTGCTGCCAGAAGGCTGTCTACATATGGTACACTGAAGAAAGCCGAGCCTTGTGCAATGTATTATGATTTCCTGCTAATGAGCTCCTCAAAGTCACTCTCCCGATTGATTATTTTCAGCAAAAAGAAAAAGAAGATGGCTGACAAGATCCTTCCGCAGAGGGTGAGTTGATTGTCTTTATAATGAAAAACCAACAATCATGTTCCTGTGTTCCTTCACTTCCTGTCTCATGTGTAGGCTGCTTAAATTTTGCAAATGTACACTTGAACTTCTCTGCTGCGGCAACCACCATTACTGGCCCAAAATGGCTGCCTTAAAAAGGCTTAATTGTGTTCTTATTTGGAATGAACAGTTTATAAAACATGTAAATTTCTCCAAACTTATGTAGTCCATGGACGGCTTTTACGTCCATGTGTAGTCTAAATTGAGATTGTATTTATATAAATGCACTGGACTCGTAAGTGTTGCTCCAGCATACTGTATATGAGTCAGTTTCTCATGTTTTGCAATTATGTATTGTCTTTCAGGTTAGAGATCTCGTACCAGAGTCACAAGCATACATGGACCTTTTGGCGTTTGAGCGTAAGCTTGATGCAACCATCATGAGAAAACGTCTTGATATTCAGGAGGCTTTGAAACGCCCAATGAAGGTGAGTCATTTCTTCCTGCTAAATTATGTTGAGGAGTATATTGAAAACTAGGATTTATAGAAAAATATGAAGGACTGAAAATTTACAGGTTAATATTTACTTATACCACGGTACTTAGTTCTTGTTTCTTGATGCACATTCTCAACATATGGTGCCTATGGCCTTATTTGTTGAAAGTTTCATACTACAAACATTGTTTTATATTTATCAGGTGAAGAAGAAGTTACGAGTGTTTATTTCAAACACATTCTTTCCTGCGAAACATGAGCCTGAGGTATGTGTTGTTGTGTGTTTGACTTAAACATTTGGGTAAACCTTTGTGAACCAGGCTACTCTACACAGCAAGGAATTTCTTACATTATACTAGCATGGGAATATATGTTGCATAATGCAGAATATATTGATCTTTTGTCTAAATTACCTCAATTTCCCATCAGCTGATCAGTTTGAAGTATTTAGCAACATTGTATTGTAGCTCACTAATGCTGTAATGTCTTCATAATATAAGAAACCAAGTCTCAATTATACTGATCATGTTTGGAAGTTGCAACTTGGGGTTTAATGCAGTGTACTGACCATGAACATGTATACATTGAGATAATGAAGTTTTAAATAAAAGCTGGTGCATTTTAATGGTCCAGCATATATCTTCAAGTTATCATAACTATTAAAATGAATATAGATCTATGCTTTTGATGGAGCACCCAGGAGCAGTGTCGTGAACCCAAGTTTAATCAACAATTCGGTGGTCCTGACTGACAAGCAATGGTCCTGCCTGGTGGTGCCCTCTGGTGTAATGTCATGTCATTTATTTTTTAGGATGGGGAGGAGACTATGGCGTCATGGGAGTTGAGAGTAGAAGGTCGTCTTCTGGATGAGGTAAGCTGACCATTTAAAGGATCATTGCCTCTCTCTCTCCTATAAAGACTACTAAGTGCTTGGAAGCTAGACTATCCTTGTCTTCTAGCCTGTTATGTTCAGCTCTTACATGGCATTCTCTAATGTTTCTCAGTGGTTAAACCAATAGAAATCAGCTTGCTTCACTCTTAAGGATCTGATGTACTTTTTCCTCATTCAAAAACTGTTTTCTGTAAATGTTGACCTTTGTGGAAGAGAAGAAATTATAAGAGGTGGAGGAAAGTTGTTTGAAAAGCTGGAAATTGTCTCGGAAACCGTTTGTCAATTTATGTCTTTTTCCAGTTAAATCAAAATGAAGCCAACCTGCCCCCAAGCGAACTCATTCGGGAAAGTATAGAATAAATCTCTTTAGCTTTAGGCCATAACACTTGATTTCTTTGCCCCTTTCTTTTGCCATTTGTATTATGATCTCTCATGTTTTTTCTGGTGATGTTTGCATGACTGTAATATTTCTTGGTGTTATGTTGTATTTTGAAAATTTCAACTAATTCCTAATAATAAATTGAGATGTTACAGCATTTGTGTTAAGTTATATGATCGATCAATCAATCATATGGTCATTAAAAGGCCTACTTATTGTTATTAATTTTGGGTGGCATGAGGAAATATGACTTATTAAACTGGTATGCAAATGCGGAGATCATCATAAAATTCTTTCATAAAATTTGTAGAGTTACTGAAATAGATGATGGATGTTGTAAATTGTATCATTTTTAAGGTCAATGTTTTTTTCTGAAGTTTAGTTTCATTTTAGAGAGATTTTGATATTACATGGTGCTTTTCATTATTTTTGTGAAATTTAAAACAAATGAATATCGTGCATTGTCTTAGATTTAAAAAAATGTTTATTTGATGAACTTTATTATTTGTTATCTAAATTAGGAAATGTAACTTAAGTTGTGCATTACCATAGTATTTTATGCTTACAGAATACAAAGACAAATGACCCCAATAAACAGAAAAGAAAATTTTCCTCGTTCTTCAAAAGCTTGGTTATTGAGCTGGATAAAGACTTGTATGGGCCAGACAACCATCTGGTTGAGGTTGGACAAACTTATTAGTTTCTTTTGATCCTTATTTCATGATTATTTAAAATGTAAAAAGACACTGGTGTTGTTGATATTAACAAAGTAGCATTTCATCTTACAGTGGCACAGAACTCCAACGACTCAGGAAACAGATGGATTTCAAGTGAAGCGACCAGGGGACACCAATGTCAAGTGTACCATCTTGCTCATGTTGGACTACAGCGTGAGTAGTCTTAGTCGTTCAATAGACTTATTGTCATGACTTATGCAGGGTGCCCACATATTCCTGCAACAAGAATTCCCCACTTTTTCCAGACCAAATACCAGTTGATATTACAAAATCATAAAGTTCTATTGAACAACTTTTAAAGATGTTCGTTATTTATTTCGGATGTAATACGCAGTGGACACTATGTGTATTCATTTTTTACATTTGTCTTATTTCTTTAAGTCTGACAAGGAATAATGTCATTTTCGCCATGGAAATAATCTTCCAAGCCACGGCATAGAATGCCTTACATTTCCCCGAAATAGACTTCTCACATACCTGACTCTATCCTGGTTTCTCAATACTGTGGGCCCCTGGCTGCTTTATGCAATCATATAATATTATATTTGGTTGAGCATTTTAGAACCGTAACCTATCCATTGTGATTATAGCCTTTACTCAAGTGTCCTGTGGTAGCATTTGTCCACATAAATTAAACCCATAATAAGTCTGACAAGTCTTTTGGTAGTGAGTAACTTCAATCTTTCAAAATTCGACCTGATGATAACTAGTTTCTCATAATATTGAAATGTTGTCCTCATGAAGTCATTTCTTTCTTATAACAGCCAATGCAGTTCAAACTGGAGCCTCGTCTTGCACGGTTGCTAGGCATCCACACTCAGACACGCCCAGTGATAATCAACGCCCTCTGGCAGTACATAAAGCAACACAAGCTGCAAGATGCCAGCGAGAGGGAGTATATCAACTGCGACAAATATTTGCAACAAGTAAGGAATTAAGGAAGTCTTGCCATTGATTCAGATTAATAAATTTTTCCAGCATTGAAATCCATTTAGTGCGGTACTGTGGTAATAAAATGTTTAAATTTAAGGTATGAGCAAATTAAAATTGCTGATGTAATACATATGCATTCAGCTTGATGCATTCAGCTTCGTTGGCAGTATGTATTTGATAAATAAGTTTTCAACTACTGTACAGTGTATTAAAAAATCTTAACATAACTGACTGTAGGCCTAGTTAAATGTTTATTTTATAAACACTTTATTTTTGTTTAATTGATAATATTAAATTGATTACATCTGTGTTTCGTGTATAGATATTTGAGGTGAAGAGAATGAAGTTTTCTGAAATTCCTCAGCGACTGCATACTCTGTTGATGCCACCAGATCCCATTGTGATCAATCATACAATAACGTAAGTGGTCAGATTCTCAAAAATTTCATACTAGATTGATTAAATAATTAAAATTTGCACTGCTTGGATTTGAGTTGGAGTTTGTTTGAGAATGTCGAATTAAAATCATTCAGGAGCAAAGAAGGTCCAGACGGAAAGAAGACCGCTTGTTATGATATCGATGTCGAGGTTGATGACAATTTGAAACAGCAAATGAACAACTTCTTGCTTTCTACTCAGAGTCAGCAAGAGATCGCAACTTTGGACAATAAGGTAACTAACTCTAAATCTCATAATCTTTGTGTGCGTCCTCAATGCTTATTTTCTGATTTGCCCTACTATGCTATTTTTGATCTTATTTTTTTAATGTTATTTGTTCATCTGTCAGTAAAGTTTGTCTTTTTTTTGTTGGTGTACAGATCTGTGTACATAAACTCCATTCCTCTCCTCCACTTAAAAGTCATGCACTCAGGAGCAGTAGGCATCATAATTGGTATTTTGCTTCTTCTTTTTTCCAGATACACGAGACAGTGGAGACAATAACTCAGTTGAAGACCAGTCGAGACTTCTTGCTTGGTTTTTCAAAAGATCCTCAGGAGTTCATTAACAACTGGCTCGTTTCCCAGACTCGTGATCTCAAGGTACATTAAGTCATTGATACAAAAAAATCATTGTCTCACAAGTTTTGTATTTTTCTATTTATTGAGGGATACTTGTTCTGATGAATAAACTGGGGTTGCATTATTTTACAGACTATGACGGATGTTGTCGGTAACCCAGAAGAAGAAAGACAAGCTGATTATTATCACGAACCATGGGCCCAGGAGGCAGTGTTTAGATACTTTTATGGCAAGGTTAGTGTATAGGTCTTTGACTTGTAAAATTATTATTAGAATAGTACATTCCACATCTGCAATGGTGCTAATGAAAAAGCACAGAGGTGTTGTTTTTATGTTTTGATTGATTAGTGTAACTTCATCTCACACAATGTCCTGTGAATAATACATTGTTGAACAAAAAAAACGGTCTTAAACCTCCCAAAAATTCACTGTGTAGAAATTATAGTAGCTCTCTAAGCAGAAAAGCTTTTTATCTAATAAAAATTTTAAATGGTATTAAATTTTTTGCTATTTTTTCAATTTCAGGTGCAGCAACGCAGAGCAGAGCTGGAACAGGCATTGGCAATTCGCAACACTTAATTCCATTATCGCCATGTACAGATTTATTTCTGGTTCATTCACACAATATATTTTCTTCATTAAGTTGCATGTCTGGAGATAGGCTCATGATTTTTTTGGGATATTTTTTGTTGGATATTTGTGAATCATTCCAAACTCTCACTCAATGGCACCTCATTTTAAATAAAGTTTAGTTGATTGGTAGTACATTTTACTGTAATGTGTTCATGCATTTTAGTGCTGTAGCTTTGTTATGTCGGACTATCAGAACTAATATATATATATATATATAAAACTCATTTGTATTTTGTAACAGATCTGTAATAAATATTGATGTTGTGAAACTCACAAGTGGCAGGTGTTTGTTTTGGAAATTCAGTTTATATAGTCCATGATGTATTGGCTTATGTCCAGACTCCAGGTCTAGGCAGTTACCATTGAAGGTCATAATAGGGAATGGACTTTCTCATTCCCACTCAATTTTCAGTAGTGCCGAGTCAATAGCTATAAGGAGCCATATTTCGGAATCTAATATATTTATTATAGATTATTTAATGGCAGATCGAATATTTTCAGCACCTTCAGATCACTATTGCAGAGATACTTTGAAGAGTTCTGTTAAGCATTAAAACTTCTGACGAAGCTGAATAAGTGCTAGCAAGGTTGACAAATGCCAAACCACATCTAGAGGTAATTTGCATGGTGCCAATACCAAGAAACTAACTATTTAAGTGCAGCTAGTTAATTTTCAATTAATTTCTATGCTGAAGTATCAAAACTACCCCCGGTATTCTAGTGATGAGTGAAGAAACAGACTTTTGTTTTAAGTCTATATGTATACAGATGTATAAAAGTCAAATGGAAATATACTTCTTGATTCTATAAATTGATAAGACTGCTGAGAAAATGGAAGATACGATCATGGATGTGAACCTTTATTGGAATGGTATAAATTAAAATGCAAAGCGACCATGATTGATGTACTATACAACAGATATAATGGCGATAACATCCATCAAATTAATATGTACACTATGAACACTACCTTAACAGAAAGTTACACTAATCCTCACCAGCGGGGACTGCATCTTCTAGCCTCTTTATAAATTTTAGTCTAATTTCAGTTATATTGTCACCTTTTAAATGGTCTTGCACAAACCAAACTCCTACATCCATTTGGACCTAGAATGAAATGAACATTCATAGATTAGAAATTAAATTTAGGACACACTGTCAAAGCAATCGAATCAAATTTTTATTTCACAAAAAACAGTTGGAATGTCAAAAAGGCCAGTACACCCAGCAATTACAAATTTAAGCAAGTAATCTCTTCGTATACTAACCATTTCTAGAGCACCTCTCAATGCACCACAGAGAATATTGGAGTAGTTGAGATGTGAATGACCTTCTGGTAATTCCACAAATTCAGTCAATGGGTTGTTTTCTAATAATAATGAAAATTCGTCACCCCCTGGACTCCAGTTAGTGACTGCTGGAGTGATGTTCAAAAACATTTTAAAGCCAACCTGAAAGATTTAAAAATAGTTACATTTTGTGACATTCCAAAGATGACAGCATAAAAGGGGATGTATATCAATTATTCTGGCTTACCTTGGCAATTACATCAGCTGTCTCTCTGAAATCATGGCAACGCCCAGTGGTAGTTCTTGCCAGGAAATCTTCAATTAGTCGTAGACCTATGTTGTAGCCCCTGAAATAGTAAGATGTGGAAGTGATATGATATTGAGACAAGCAAACAAGTCTTAATCAGGATAAATGCAAGCATGCAACTTACATCTTCTCAAGTTGTTTGTTTACTTCATCATCACTTTCATAGTCCTTGAGCAGCTGAGCAACCAGAGACCCATAAGTGAGTGTGAAAAGCTCCCCACTCTGCAGTTAGAAAAGGTATTTGTTAATCAAATCTTTGAATTTGACTATTCTCCTAAATGAGTAATGAAAACCTTTTTCATTCAATCCTCAAAACAATCTGTGGGCCCAATATTGCTGATATATATGGGTCTCAACACAGCTGTGTTGATCGCATAGCCCTAGGATTGGGCTCTGCTGAAGCTTCCCCTATTCCAACAGTATTGTGTACCTGTAGATAAAAGGACAACCCACTTGGGAAAGGGGGAGGGGCATACATCACTGCATCAGTCTGCAGCTCTTGTCATCTAAAATTTTTGCGTGTCTAGAAATTTTGCCGGTGTTTATCTCAACCGTGTTTCATCTAAATCAAGAATTTGACATGAACTGAAATTATTCAATAAGCCATACAATGAAAAAAAATCTCAAGTCAGTCAAGACTCAGAGAGTCGATTCATGTAACATGGGCGATATTTTAAGAAAATATTTAATAACTGCTCACTTGGTCTTAGTACACTTTCAGCTGACTTGCTACAGCATCCACGTTTTAACAGATATAAAATACCCTTTGAAATACTTACAACTTTCCTGAAATCAGGCGTACGTCCTACTTGTCGTGCCATTTATTGTTTTTAACAGTGGACTTAGTTCACCATAAAACTATAGATGACGCACATGTATGTTTCCCGGCGGATTTTCGTGAAAGCATTGCTGACGTCTTCGCCTAGCGGATAAAATTGGAAACACAGAAAATTGACAAATGGGTGACTGGGAGGAAATTAAGCGGTTAGCCGCTGATTTTCAGCGTGCTCAACTTAGTAGTACTTTCCAAAAGTAAGTTACTGTAATGCCAACTTACATATTACATTTAACCTCTTTCTATTGTCCTCCACTTCCTCAAGTCAAGAGTTATCTGGTGATATGTCATGAAGCTCAAGCTTGAAGTTGTCAACTTGAACTGTGCCATATGGTTTTCACTTCTCATTGATCTGACACTGATAATTTCAGGCTCTCTGAAAGGAATTGTATTGAAATTGTCCAGTGTCTACTGCAACAAAAGCTGATTGATGTCATCTACACAACTGATGGGAAAGAGTACCTGACTCCTGAAGAACTTGGGAAAGAAATAGTTGAGGAATTGCAAGTTCATGGAGGTAAGTGTTGATTGTGTAAAAAAAATTATAATACACAACTAATGGAATTTAATTGTTTACGACAATATTTGCTTCATTAGCCAAAAAATACAACACAAAACCATTAATTGCATATAATACTAATATATTCCCAATATGGAAGGTAAGTAATATACTGAACATGTATTCATGATTTTGGTGTATGAAATTGTTATCCTCTTCAGTTTATTTTTTGTTATTGTTCACAGGCAGAATCAATCTTACAGAGCTTCAGAAAATCCTTAATGTTGACCTGCGTCATATTGACAAGAAAGTTGGTGACATTGTGCATCATGAGAAAAACATCACTTTGGCCCTGGGGCAATTGATTGACCAGTATGTATGGACGAGATCCAATTGTTTTATTGGGAAGCTTAAAACATAAAATTGAGATATTTCTACTCATTTAAACTTAAAAACTCTCGCCAAAGTGGAACAATATCTGCTATTCTAGATTTGCTACTTTTTGCACTCGATATAATTATGACTCCAGTGTGTGTACATATGTTTTTGACAAATTTTAATTTTAGGTCATATCTGGATTCCATAGCAGAGGAAGTTAATGACAAATTGCAAGAATCAGGACATGTGACAATTGCTGATTTGACAGCATCCTATGATTTACCACCAGACTTTTTATCTCAGGTTTGAACCAAATATATCGCCTTTATTGTAATCGAAAATTAATAATACTAAAAATCTCACAATGTTGTACGTATTTTTAGTGAACAAAGACTGCATGATTTATTTAAATTTCAGGCACTTTTATCAAGGCTTAAAACTATAATTAAAGGTGAAGTTGATGAATACAACAAAAATACAATATTCACAAGAGGTTATGTGGAAAAACACCAAGCCATCATAAAGGGAGCATTGAGCGCTGTGACTAGGTATAAAAATTTGCCGTTTTCTGTAGATTGTGTTATGACTTTTATAAAGGAACTTCGTTTGATTCAGGGAAAGTCCATCTTAGTCATAAGTATCATGATTGTGATATCACATCATAATTCCGTTTAAATGTACTTTTCCATATTTTCTGTTGTATCATGATTGTGATATCAAGTCATAATTCCTTTTAATTGTACTTTTCCATATTTTCTGTTGCTTGCAGGCCACTTCCTTTGATGAATTTGATTCACCAACTTGGTATTCAGGAGCGCCTGTTTTATAGTAAGTGAGCTTATCTGAGCTGCATATTTCTAACAAGGTGATCGACTTATCAAATGTAATGATTTGAATATTACGATTGGGTGTTAAGCCTCTAACCATGACGTTGCTTACAGGTATAATTGATGAGCTTTTTGCTGCAAAGAGGTTGCGTGGCAGCATAAGTGGAGGAAGGCAAGAGAAGGCTGTGTACATTCCAGATATTTACACACAAGCACAGAATCAATGGATTGACTCTTTCCTCAAACAGAATGGATACCTAGGTACTTAATTGATTGGTTGAAATCAAGAAGGACATCACATATATGTAACGTCAGATGATACGCTCAATTTAGAAAATGTTTATACTAGAATTAATTTTGTCCATTGGGAATAATTTTTGCAGAGCTTTAAAAAATTAAAGTGATGTTGAATTGAATAATAATATTGATTCGTTATCTTTCTATTTTAATTTTTGGTTATTTTTCAGAATATGACTCGGTTAGTCGTTTAGGTATATCTGATCCACAGGGGTTTCTGAAGAAGCGCTTCAAAAGCCAGTCACTCATGTTTCTCAACTCTTGCTGTGTTGGAGATGCTATCATAGACCAGATTCAGGCTGAGATTGATGAAGCCCTCTCATCTGCTGGCTGGATTGATATTTCAGTGAGAACTTTTACTTTTGTGAAGTATACGTCCAAATGATATTCGGATATGAATGTGTAGTTATGCTATAGTATATATGACATAGCTAAGTTAATTGTTGGAGATATTGTTAGTTTAAATTCCAACTATGTACTTAGGTAAATTATTCCACATCATAGACAATGTATTGTTTGTATGTACATGTATATAGAAACAAGGTATTGGGGAAAAATTGTACATATGTATCATTCATTGAGTGTGGAGGACTGATCTCTCAATCAATTCATTGAGATAGATGAATTTAGCTTCAGGATCTTAATATTTGCAGCCATAATTTCAGAATTGTTTTGTGTGATTGGTTTATATAGTCGACTCTCTGATGTCATATTTTTGTATGAAAACTATGAAAATATTGATTAAGTCATATAATACTGTATAATTTCCACAAATTTAAAATCTATTTCAGCCTTCCTTGCCAACAATATTTGGGAAAAGTGATGCTGCCCAGATTCTTGCAAAATGTGTGAAATCGAAGTCCGGTGTTTCCGTTTGCTGCGACTCAATTGTGATAAGTGAAGGGTTTATTTCAAGCTGCGGCAAGGCGTTCAACAAACTAGTGCAGAAAAAGGCTGAACATGTAAGTCGAATCTTTGTTACTAAATTGTTAGCCTTGTGAATTAATGAATGAAATAGTGTTAGGTTATTTTATAATCTGGATGTAAAATTTCTCAGGATGCCAAAGAAAATCCTGGACTGATAACGGCCTCTTCCAAAGTTAATGATGAATCAACAAATCGTGAAGAAAAAAAGGAACAAAGAAGGAAGAAAGCATCAGGTAACATGTTGCTTATTATTGGTATATTAACAGAAATATTGTTGGTCTCTTGTAATTAATTTAGATAGCAGCAGACTTATGTCTATTCACAAATATTTGCATAACAGCTGGAAAGAGTGGAGGTGGCACCCAAGGGCGTGAAGTAAAAACAAAATCCACCAAAAAGAAAGGAGGAAGGAGAGACAAGGTGGACTCTGATTCGGAAGATGACTCTGTTCAGTCGTCTAGCAACAAACAAAGAGGCAATAACAAAATGGCCGACATTGAGTTCATGTCAACCGAAGGAATTACGCAGGAGCTCAGCAAAATGGAAAGTGTGAAAGAATGTCCTGAAGAACTGAAAGAGGAAATAGCCAATCAATTATACAGGTTAGACAAGTAGAGACTAAGTAATAATAATTATTTGTAAAGTGGTAGCTAAAGAGTATCTTTCTTGATAAGGTTGAATACATGTAGACCATCAAGCATTAAGGCTGAGTAAAGAGTATTATTTAGTCAATCAATATGGCTCTAGGTATCAGCCAATTCACAAAATGTGAAATAAACTTCGATCTGGCAAATAAAATGACTTTTTTTTTGCGCCAAATAGTTTAGGTTTTAAACCAGTTTTAGCCAAAAGATAAGAAAAGCATGAAAAAGCCTACCTGAACGCTAGTGGTATGATAACTCAGATCATCTGGTGAAATTTCTATACTTGAACGGTCTAATGAATACAGCGTTATATCAATCCCTTCATGTTGTTTCAGACCCTTGAAACGTCAATACCAAGAAGTGCTACGGTCCGTCTTCCTTCAGACAATAGGTTCAGGTTCCAGCCAAGCACGAAAGAAGACCCACGGAGAGCTACAAGAAAAACTGTCTGGCCTGTGGATCAATGCTAAACAGTTTGAGAAAGCTGTTAAATCGTTTCAAGGTTGGTAAAAAACACAACACATTGTTTCCCCCTGACCATAATCTTATCGCTGCTGATAAAATATATGACGAAGCATCTCTAAAATCAGCCTCAGTGCAACATTTGCTGGTGTTAATACAGTATTGGTTCCTTATTTTTGAGGTGAACATATTTCCAACTTCTAAGGCATAGGGTATTGGCAAAGAAATGAAGTTGTAATATTTTGTGTGGTATTGTTGTAGTGTGCATGAACTGATCATCTGTGGCATTTTTGTGTTTTCAGATGACACCCAGGCCCAACTTTACAAGCATCTGCTTAAGACAGTATGCACTGACATGGCTAATCTTGTATTCAATACATTAGCAACTGACCATATGATGTCTATGGGTGAAGAGTCTGAGGTCACTCAAGAGGTAAGACCATTGTCTATTGATATTCAATAGAAGAAAAAAATCTGTCTTTCATGGTGACAAAACAATTAGATGCCACATGATATTGGACTTAAAATAGAATCATTTACTGATGTAAAATTTGTGGTGGCACCTCAGGTAGCAATAGATCACTATCTTAGGTTTGTCTCCACCTGTATAGATATATTTTCAAATGTATTTATGCAAGAAGTAAAAGTTGTCTAAATCTTTCTGAGCCTAATATAGTAGAATATGAACTGTGTCATCTTTCTTTTCATACATGATGTGAAATGTTAACATGATTGTGTAATAATATTATTTGAATACATTTTCTGTTTCAGTTACGATTGAAAGTCATCAATAAGATAGCTGATGACAAAATGACACAACTCCTTACAAAGCTGAACACTTCATTAAATAGAAAGGTGAGTCCATCATTATTATGACACAATAGTGATTATGAGAAAGGATTGTATAATGAGTCTCTTTGATCATATAAGAATTTCATGCATTCTAAGTTAGGCCTAAATATGAGAAAATCCACAATTTAAACTTTGCAGACAACTGAAGATTTTTTTGAGTGCTTTGAGCTAGCATGTGACTCTGCCCTGCAAATTATGTTGAGGAAACCTGACAAGAAGAAAGAAAGGTAAAGATTTTTTTTCTACAAATTTGTATTCTTCTTAGTAAAACGTATTTTCCTAAATTTATTTTGCTTCTGAAGACTGTTCATTTATCAAAGTAGGAGATCTTGACAAATGATTTGCATTAAGCATTGTTAAATGAAGTCATCTAATTATGCAATTAGCTAAGGACAACACACTATCTCTTAATAAGTATTGTGATCAAGTGTACAGTGTTATATATATCATCAACTGTGAATATTCATATTGGACTCTGAATGCATATGGCTTTTTCAACGTAACATTTTAACGTCATTGTGGTGTCTTATATGTGGTTTATTTGTATCTTATTAATCTTTATTTCTTCCCCTCATCACAGACAGGTGCAGTTTAATTATCGCCAGTCCATTGCTGGACAACTCAAAGACGAAATTGACCCAGCTATGGCACTCCACTTGGCTGTGGTTCTTATGGTTCAAGTTTTAGCAGGACACATGTTGCACGCTCCTGGGAGATGTGTCCCCGCAGTTGTAACCTTCTTACAATCTCACGTGACACCGGAAAATCACCAGCAATTGCTACATTACCAAGGTGAGATAAAAGCATCATATTGAATCATGAATGTCACATAAATCGTGCACTACCCTGGATTTGGTTATTAGCAAACTGTTGTATTGGTCATTTATTACACAATTTCCATGGCTGACCATCGGTCTGTTCATAATGGATTAGCAATGGCCTGTATAAAGAATATTTATTCCAGTCAGTCCCATTCATAATGAATAATCTTATAACGGAATTAGTTATACAGCCTGACCCATTTCTATAACATTTCTATAACAAACCTGCTCATAACAGAAGTCAAGTTAGAGCAACTACAATGTAGTCTATTAGTTATAAGCTGAAAATTTTTGTATTTATACTGTTTGTAAATGGCAATATTTCCATGTAAAGCCAAATACACCCATTGGGTGTCAGCTAGGCTGCCTTTTTTTAAAAAATGTATTATCTTTGTGTGTAAATATTTTTAATGGCAATAAAGGCAACTTTCGTAATGAAAGGGGGGCGGGGAACTCTTAAATACTTTATTGTAAGTGGATGTGACTATAACGAGATTGTCCAGGAACGGAAAATATTTTGCTTGACTTTTAAATCAGAAATTCATAGAAAATCTGGTTATATTGAAGACTGCTTGACATTCTTTAAAAATTTATAATAAATGCGTTTGTAATGTAAATTCATACATTTCCATTTTCTACTATTAAGAAAATTGTTCGGCCCGCAAAACTATTTCTGAGATAATGTATAGGAATGTTAAAATTACCCGGAGTCCTCTAATGCATAGGTCTCATTACGCATGTATGTGCTTATTTCTTGTATGGTTGTATTTCAATTGCTGACCATCAATTGTCATGTATTTTCAGACCTAGTTGTTCAGAGTGTAAAAGCTCAATCAAAAGAAAGCGAGGACTCATCAGGAATTAAGAAGGAACTTGAATCCTTATTACCCAAAATTAAAGAAATTGCTCTCACGGTGCGCAAACTGGGTGCTCAAAATGCCCAGGAAGAAGAATGAACACATCTTATTAATAAAAGACACTCGACTTGAATTGCCGATTGAAATGTTTTGTTGTAATTATTGGTTGATCCAATACAGGCTCCTAGCCAGGTTATTTGAATAAAGTCAGTTGAAGCAATTAAAATTGTATTGTGTAAAAGATGTTTATATTATATACAGCTAATAGCTAGTCTTATAGTTGTAATAGCATTGAAATGTTCTCACTTTCATAAGCTCTCGTTTTCAGTCATTTTGAGCAAGATTAGCTTAATGACCACTTTTCTCAAAACCTAGGTTTTAAAATTACAGAACAAAATTTTTGGTTCCTGTAATTCAGTAGAACTCAAATTTGTGTCCAGTCAAAGGTCGGAATGAAAGGTTTTCTGGAGGAAACAGCTTGCAGTTATCACCATTTTGAGACACTAAATCCAGGTGTTTCATGTGGCCTATTTTTTTCGGTGATTCCAGTTATTCTTTTCTTTTAGTGAAGTGTAGAAAAGAAACAAGTATTCTTTCAATTGGCATTTATTGGCTGAATAAATTTGCAATACAAACAATCTGTATTATAGCATCTTTAGGCAAATTTTATAATAGGTAACAAGTCAATGAATCTTTCAAGTGCTGCCTAAAACAAGGATCACAAGAAAAGCTTTTTTCAGGATTCAAATATATACTCTGCAGCAGGTCAGCAATTAAATGCCAAGACATAATTAGCATGTGGAACTTGGGACATATATGCATTGAACACAAACTTTAAATTTTAGTTAACTATATGAAGTAGCAATGTTGGCCTTTGGCTTGTGATTTAGTCTTGTGACCAATTGGCAAATGATTGATTATACAATTTTAGAATACTCGTTACTGTGCTCATTTATTAATAGTATATTATCATAAAAGTACATGCACAAACACCAGGGATGCAGATCAGGCTCATGAGATTGGTTTTACCATATGAAGTAGCAATGTTGGCCTTTGGCTTGCTACCAAATGGCAAATGATCTGATTAATCTCGTCTTTGAAAGGTTCCAATTCAATTCCGGAAGTAGGCCACCCATCAGATTGTCCGAGCTCAATTCCCGATGTCTCCGGCAGCTGGATAACCATTATCTGCACCCCTGAAGATGTGTCTGAGGTAATATTTATGTGCAACAGCAGTTTCCAAATTACAACAGTCGACCTTTAATCACTTATTAAATATTGTTGAAAATCACAATTAAGTTATATGGTAAATTGAATTAGTCACAAATGACCACTGATATACAATACAGTGTATTGACAGGTGCTTACCAATTACAATATATAGCTTCCAGCATACCAACAAATGGTAACACATATATAGAAGAGATTCAAAGCATGGCTGACATGATGAAATGCAATGTCAGAATTTTTTTGTAATTTAATTGGCTTTTCTCGAAAGCTTGCCTCACTGCATAGTAAGTACATATATTCTTTTAATATGTCTGCTAGGAGACTATATGGCACAACAAATTATACTGTAACAAAACATTCTTTGAGGCATATTTAAAGATATGTGAGAAAAGAGATTCTGCTCTTACTGAGTATCATATGAAATAGATTAATTATATATAGCAAGAAAATAGTCAATGACATGACCAGGCCACCTCATTCATCTGGATATACAACACTAACCATAGCATTTTGTTAAGCCGTACCCTAGAGGTGTTGTGTTTGTAAAGTGTGTACTAAGATCTACGTGTATCATCATTATATTTGATCATAGACACAAATAGCTGGCAATTACCTATTTCAAGTTCTAGAGAGTTAAATAAAATATATTGAGCATAGACAAAAGACTTACCCAGCATTTTGTCACAACTTATTACTACAAGCAAAATTTTCGTAGCAAGTCAACTACCTAAAAGTGAACAACAAGTTCATAAATTATGTAGCATCTTTCAGTAATTACAGATCTACAGATAAACAGTTGTCATACAAGATATCTGCAAAATATGCGAAATAACAGTATTATTATAATAAGTATCATTAGAACATAAATTAAAAAGAGAAGCAAAAGTAATTAACAGAACCACCAGAAACACTATGGCACACATGCAACAGAAAAACTAGGAACCTCCCAAAAAAGGTCATTCGTCAAAAAAGATTGAAATTAAAACAACTATAACCCACAGGTTTTGAGATCCAACCAATGCATGCACCAGCATGTGAAGTAGAGCCCTCAACATCAGTAGTCAACCAATGCCAGGCATTATCACTTGGGGAAAACTGTGTCATGTAACATACAGATGGATGTATGTTGAAGTAGTAGGCCATAACAAATAATTTGAAAGAATGCAGCGTTTCAACCTATGTTAGACCAGTTGCTTGCCAGCAATAATTTCGATGAGCACTGTATATGTGTCACAGAAAATCATGATCTGCCAAGTCTAAATTCTACGTGGCTGATATGACAAGGCAAGACAAGATAAGATTGCCTGACCTGCAGACAGACAGAACTTGTGATTTTTGTCCAAAAAGCATGTACTTGTCCATCCATGTAAAATAAACTAATAGCGATTGTGATGGTGTCTGATTGTGGTTGGTTGAGAGCATATTTTGAAGTCACGTTAATAATACAAGTGTTTGCTCGCTCATGAAAAAGAATACAACTGAGGGGAGACCTTATAAATCCAGTTTTTTTCCCAACAGAATTAATGACATTAAAGTTAACAGTAGTGGATCCATTGGAGGAGGGGGGGGGGGAGTTAGGGGCTTAACCTTTTAGTACATTTCAATTTTAGTACATTTTAATAAAAATATTGTGGTCCCAATATATTTTAATTTTTACAAGCCATCCACCCAGGGGGCCCCATCTGCAATTTTTTCTGGATCCGCCCCTGGTTAAGCATGTGTAGTTTAATTTAACTTAAAGTATGAAGTAGCCTACACAATGGACTAGTCGGGAGGGGGAATTTACACATAGAGACAACACATAACCACAACCAACCACAGCCCAATGACTAATTCTGCCACAGGCCATTTTTGAAAGGGGGAGAGGGCTGGAGACCTGCCAATTTAAATTTCCCGTCATTTAGCTCTATTGACTCAAATGCTAAATCAATATGCTTTTAACACCAATTCTAGCCTGTAAATAAAAAAAATGCAGCCTGAACGGTTCTAAGTTGAGCCAAATCTGGTCACTTTAGCCCCATGCCATCAGCTAGCAATCTCTTCAACATGACAAGAAGGATTTTGAATTTTAAGTTTTGGCTGCTCAGCCATTTCATTCCCTTCTATTTTTGGAACCATTTGGTCAACTGTATATTTCACCTCCATCATTTCACCGACTGGAAAAATCAAGCATGCTGCAAGCAGCATTAGCTGGATCATTAAACCTCATGCATCTGCATGGCACTATATGTTTAATATAGCCTACTATAACGGACATCATATAAGTGTCAATCAAGTATTGCCGGAACAAGCAACTTTTTCTCACAAGAATATTTTGATTGTAAAGGCGCACCAAAAATTGTTATCAATGATATATCCACACAGATAATTCCTATAATCAAAAAAAAAAAACCAAAAAAAACTAAATCTCTACTCCAAACACACTTGGGAGAGAAAGGTAAAATGTATCACAATACTTTGATGGCAGGTGTCGCAATTTAAGCATCAGGTTTAGGATGTTTGATGGGTGAGGCGATCCTTTGGGACAGTGAAGATTTGCCTTGACGAGGTTTTGGGTAGCTACCACTCATTTCGGATACAAGTGGCATATCATCAGAAGCAAACTGAAAATTAGCACTTTCAGGACCAATTCGAGAGCGTGCACTTGAAGTGTGAATGACACGAGGCATATCACTAACAGGAGCACTGCCTGCCACATGATGACTGTGGGTACCTCCATAAGCTTTTACAAATAGCATATCAATTTCACTGGACTCTCGCTTTTCTGAATCTTTGCTTTTAGTTTTTGTTTTTTTCTTTGATCTTCCAGTGACTGGTGTCTTTTTCCATGTCATACCATCTTCGCTTATTTCAGCAAAGTCTCCCACCACCATATCCTTGTCTAGTAGTGATGCAGCAGATGGCTCGCTTGATAGCAAAGAGCCAGTGGATGGTTCACTAGACATTGATGGCGTTTGCTCTGGGGCTATGGTCCCTGAACTCATACTTGTCGGACGTTGCTGACCATTTAATGGACCTTGGCTAGTTGAAATTGGTCTATTGTCATTTTCTTCTGCAGGATCAACCAATCCAAGTTCAGAGGTCATGTCAGATCCTGCCACTGATTTGCTCCTCAGTGGGAAGACTGGCCGGTCCTTCTCTTGAAGGAATTTAAGATTTTCTAGGGCCGCGACTGCCATATGGATATCACCCGCAAATGGCTTACTCAACTCTGGTCTGGCAGGCAAACCATCTGGTCCACTGTCATCTGATTTAACAATCGTGCTGTGCCTACTAGAACCTGACTCTCCAGTAATATCACTGAACTCTGGAGTTCCTTCCACTATTGGTTCCAAATTAATGTTTGATTTATCCTGCCCTTTTGATGTTGGCTCCATTTCAATGTCAGCATATTCATCATTCATCAATTTCTGTTTATCAGATTTCTGTGATTTTTCCTTCTCCTTTCTTCCCTCTTTGCCTGATTTCCCTATGGCATGTTTCCAATTTTCTTGCAACCCTTTAATGGAGCCATCACTCCCCGCTCTGTTTCGAAGCATGTGCAGGAACTCTGTTGATGCTATCGTATCAAGAAGCTTTGATTTGTTGTCATCCAGCTCTGTGTCAGACAGGTCAGACATGCTGAATATATCATCCTGCCAAAGAAATTTGTCAACAGTTATGGATCAGCAAATTTGTGTAGAACTTCTACTGATAGATCCATCTATCCATGTAAATGAAAGACTGCAGTACTTAATATTACATTATATTTAGATTTGATAAAATTATAAAATTTATATATTTGATACATTTTAAGAAAATCTAAATAAAAAAAGTAACAGCATAAGTCAGAATCCCAGTGCATGAGCCACATCATATACATATATGGAAATAAATGGTTGGTATATTTCAAGCAAGGTTAATTGTGATAATACCATCACAAGTGAAGATGATTAGTATCAAAATAATGAAGCTACTTACAGGGTGTATACTTGTTACTGTAGGAGATGCCTGGCCAACAAAATCTATCCCTGAAGTTTGACTTCCTACTCCTATACAAATGAAACAAATTTCTTTAAAAAAATATTTAACACATTCCTCAGCTAAACAACGAGACAATTCCACAGCATACAAAATTTTCAGGAGCTAACAGCCATAGAAACTTGTAGATATTATGCAAAATTTGTTTATAAAATTCTGTAATAATTGGATGTTTATGTTGCAGCAAATTAACAAATCTACCCGTAGGAGATATATATATAATTATATAAAACATGATATTTCAATGTCTCAAATTAAACTCTCGATGCTACTGGATGTGAAGTTTAGTCGTCTTACATGACCAGCTGCCTGGGGCTGACATAATGATGAGATGCTTAGGCTTGAAGTCCACATAATTTTACATATTTACCCCATGGGAGGGTATTTAATATGCCTCAGCAAATACACCGAGTATGAAGCAACTCCAATTTAAATCATTAAATCTGGGATGTAGCTCATGAAGAGTGCCAAGCTGGGGATCAAACCTGGTACCTTCAGCAGAGCTGGCCAATGTGAAATTGGCGGATGCCTTCATGCTCCATTATTTCATCATTACATCTGCCACCCACAGCTGCTTATACAAGATCTAATACAAAAACACCATGATACAATTAAATAAAGTGATGAAATAACAACAATACCTCTAGTGCATAGTTTACGAGATGCTGCAGTGGGACTACCTTTGTGGAGATTTTTTTGCGAGTCTCGTTGGAAGGAATGGATAAAACTCCTAATACGACTTCCAGCACCACTTTTCACTGAAGTTGTATCAAAATTCGAGTGCTGTAGTTTTGGAATCGGAGTAGGCGTTACACCCATTTCCATCAAATGTTCTCTATGGATATCTTCTATATTGTTTTCTTCTTGAATCGAACTCAGGGGCATGAACTCCACATGTTTATTATCCAAGCTGAATAAAGATAAAAAACAATATAAAATCAGTGCTCCACTTCAACTTTACACTTTGATTTATAATATCAGTAATGTAATTTAATCAATTTGATAATATTGCTTCATACATGTTTGGAAATACCACATATTACATTAAATTGATTAATCATTAGTATTTAACATAAAATGAGTGCCCGATTAAGCCTAAATTAGGCCCTGTGGCAGGTGGCAGACCCTCTATCACAACTCAGTTACAATTTAATGAAAATTATGAAAGTACTTTGGCACTTATTTATATACGGTGGTTAAAATTCAATACAGAATAGATTAAAAGATACAGAAATGAATCCCTGAGTGAAAACAGGCTGATGATAATTAATAGGATAGTTGATATCAAGATAGTCAATGTCTAAGCAAGCAAATACATGTAGAATGGCAGCAATTCCAATCAATGAGAGAGCTGTATGTGTGTGAGATAGAGCTCATGCTGAAACTAATGTCCGAGGCAATAAGGGAGTCTCAGGTCACAATCAGGTCATTGAGTGCACTGATGATGTCACAATGGTAGTGAGGACCGGCATGCAGCTCCCCCTGTTGACTGAAAAGTCTCCCATTGCAGCTGCAGCCTCTAGCGCATTTAATCATCCCAATGTTTACACAAATAAAAACATAAATGGCACATTTGTTGCAAATGACTACCAATGTAGCACTGTACATCTTGAGTTGAACATGGCATTTAGAGGCACAATTTGAACCAAACTCACTGTGCCTAAAAGCTTATCCAGAATGTTACAGGTATATTTTATTCAGAAGCATTAGCTTATAACTGATGCAATTTTCTACAATTTAAAGCTGGATTGTCAGGCGGTTTTTGTACCACCAAAAAAACTATCCAAATGAAAGAAAATGCTTATAACTGATGAATTCAGTTTCTAGATAGTCCATAATTAGAAATAATCACAGGGAATTTATTACATCGACTTTGTATACATTTTAGCTAACTAGAGCACATAAGATGTGCAACAAAGGCGGCTGGAGGACTGTTGTATAAGTGTTCGACGTCCCTACAATGTAACATTATCAAAGCGAACGTTTGCTAACCACGACGACCAGAGCACATAATTTCGTCAAAAGTTGTTCAATTTTCACAAAGTATACATTAAATAAAAGCCAAATAAAAGCCAGATACTGTCGAAACTGCAAAATTCTACTGAAAATATACCTTTAACTTGCCTGACAACACCAACGTGAGCGTTGACCTACATAGCCTACATTCCCCGCCGGGGCCTCTTGCTCGAACATGCACTGGCTTCCGCGGAGCGTTGCAAACAAAGGAGACAGCTGATGCTGCCGCCTTTGAATTATTGATTGCAACGTTATAAACAGCGTCGCCGATTTGCGATTTCAGAGTTATTTTACAAAAACAATGAGGACAGAACTGTTTTTATTCATGTCATAATCAAAATACCAAAACATTTTTGTATTATGCTAAACTTTGAATATTGGAAATCGGATGAAAAAAAAAAAGCGATATGTACATTTTATACCATGAAGCGATGACGCTTATGACTTTCGTTTGTGCCTCGTTTTCAGTATCAAGTGCATAATCTCAAGTGAACAAACTGCAATTTTTCGTGGCATCAAAAATTAAATGCTAGGTGAAGTTTATTTATTTTATAGAGAAATAGTGAACTTAGCAAGGCCCTGATAGTATACAATCAGTTTTCAGAAGGTAATAAAATGGATGAAACAGATTTTAGTCAGCATCATATTGTGTGACAATCCAGCTTTAAGTTGAGGGTAACTGATAAAGCAATGCATGTATGTGAATTTGTGATGCATGTTTTGTCTTATAAATTTTTTATTAAGGAGATGATTTACATACCTGTAAGGAATCCTGAGTTTGAATTATAAAGGTCTGGGAGAGTCAAGATACACAGCTGCACTAGTTAGATTTTTAGAAAACTAGGGGAGTTGAATTACTCTGACAGAGAAAATCACCAATGGGTGATATTTTGTGCTCAAATTCAGGATAAATTCTGGTAAAGTATGTTTCATATTCATCTTTTATTTCTTGCCTGTTAATTATATTTCTTTAATCATTATGTTAATTTTGTTGATGATTACCTATATTTTTGCTCAAGTGTTCATATCATTCTTAACTTCTTTGTACCGGCCATTATAATATGCAGCTTTTCCCATTGTATTTTTGCAAATTTAAATTTAGTAAGTGGCATACACAACATGTTTTCTTTTTTTTTTTTTTTTTGCCAATTCAAAATAAGCATGTTAGGGCGCCAGCTGGCAAGGTGTGAAAAGTAATACAAATTCCCTCATCAGGTAAAAAACTGCTTTAATTCACCAGTACATCAGGCAGTATTGAAGTGATGACCTCCTCCGAAAGTGCATACTTTCAATGTTGCTTTAGTGTATATGAACTGAAGTAACCGACTGTGTACAGACAGTATAAAGCATGGGAAGAATGACATTATTACATAGTGTACTACCATAAGAGTAAATGAATTTAGCACTACTTGGTTCAACTCATACTATCCCTTCATCAATTTGAAACACCAATTAAGACTATATTATTGAAATGCACTAAAGCCCTATCACTGTATTTAAGATTATAAATAACATCTCTATAGACTATAACGGGCCTCTTTTCCATTAATGCTACTCTTAAACCTAGGACCGTATTAGGACGGCTCTAATAAAACCTGGTTGAGGTCATTAATTAGGTCCAATCAAGTCTTACTCACTCTATGTCCATCGCAGAGCCCAGGTGTGGCTCAGATACACGATATTCTGCAGCCGCAGCGGTGTAGGGCAACTCAAACTCAACATCATCCCAGTATTGATCCTTGATAAGTTCGGGATGGTCCGCATGCATCTCATCCACAACCAGATAAGCAATCTGTGGAGAAAAAAAGGTATCAATAATATTATCATTTTGGTGGGTAGACACTGGCCAGCTTCTCCAAAAGCATGAATCCTGGCTCAGGCACTCTTTATAATAGAGTAAATCTCTGGATGTCATGTGAATGAGATGATCTCTACCTGTTCTAATTAGCACCAATCAGGTGCAGAAATACAGGATGTAAAGCCCTGATCCATCCACCTATCATGTGAATGAGATATCAAATTGGTGGTGCTTAGTAAGTATCTGTTTTGGCAGAGGGCAAGTACAAGACCTTACTCATGCGATAAATACAACGCGCTTGTATCAGTCCACAATGTAGAACTTGTGAGCCTCTTTCCATAGGATTATAATATGTCCGAACTGCACAATATATTAGTATACATTCATTCACCACAGATATTTATACATAGAATCAAAATTCAGAACACATATTTAAGTATATTTAACAAAATATAATGTGGCATAGTTGGAGTTATTTGGGTCTGAAGTGGACATATGCTTAGACTGACAAAATTGTGCTTATCTGCTTTATTTTAAAATTTAAATACTTTATCTTAACATGCATGACCCTTTGGGCTTTGTGTAGTGCAGTGAATTTATTAGTACGCACCTGCAGATTTCTATCAATGAATCTGTTAATGTCAAAATCATCGTCATCTTCTCCGAACGGATTCACCAGAGTTTCTGCTACCTGGAATCCATAATTAAATTTAAATTATTTTAATATATATAATATATAAGCACAATGCAGATTTCTGAACCTCCTCTTGCAACAACTGCATTTATCTATAATCACCTACCATTATACAGTTGGGTAAACAGAGGGTGTCTTTGCATAGAGATTGGGATTGGCCGACTGAAAAAAATAGTTTGGTGCCGATTTCCCTGTTGACGACTTGCTAAAACCCCTCTACCCTATACTTTTTATGAATCTTTCAAGCTTTTTTTGAACAGTTTTAACATACATTAAAAGAATTCTTTGGCTGACCCGCTGAGTGACCCGTGGAGTGAAAAAAGACTAAATCTAAAAAACAGCAGGTCTGAAAGCTTGTCAAATGGTCCAAAAAAGATGTTCCAAGTGGTTTTAGTTAGTTTCAGTAAAAAGTGTAACTTCAACTGGACATAGGAAAATAACATCAAAATTGCCATTTAAATAATGGTAAATATTGAAATTTGGCTATTCACCAAAGTATGTAGTAAGAAAATTGTTGAAATTCTGAGTTAAGCCATCAGGGCATTTGGAAAGATGAATATCTAAATTTATTTGCTTTGGTGCATCACCATTGATGCATAAATATAAAGTATAAATCAAATTAACTTGGATACTTTGACATTATGTCACATAGAACTGACAGTAGCAACCGACTGAACACAACTTATTAGTTTCAACATTATGTTGAAACTTAAATACTGATATCACACACAAACAGCAATGTTTTAAAGACTGTTTCCAATGACTTTCTTCAAGTAACATACTGTTATTTTATCGGTCATAGCCCACTAAAGTCACAATCCATACAAGCTACATTCTCACTTAATTCATGTTCGGCTGGATCCTGCCTACTTATCTCTATCGTTATATTATACCAGATATCCTTCCACATTTTTAAACGGCTTTTCATAAGAGGTGCTAATTTTTATCATTGCTTGCTAATTTAGGAGACATTGTGTCACTTTACCTGCAATGTGAGAATTTCTGAAATGCACGGCCATTTTCGCTGCACATTTCTATAAATTTCTACCCAAACTAAATACAAAAGGGGCCTTATCTAAGTTAGTCTTCACATAAAGGTAGATACATACTTGAAAAAGACCGAAAGCCTTCATCAATGAACAATGTTGGCTAAAATCAAGCCCGTAATACTAATAATGCATACCTAATTGAAAACAATTATGCCAAGTTGCAGTGACAATTCTAACTAAAACAGCCAAAAATTACTTCCAATATTAATTTTTCACCATTAGACAACTATCTAGATCCCCTGTTTTTTCAATTTTTATTTTCACTCCACCCTACCCTTGAGGGCCATGAAATCCGAAACAAACAATTTTTTTCATTCAGCCCTGGAGTGACCTAGCAATTATAAATGTGACGCAATTTTGACCCTTTAATTAATGCCTTTTTTTTTCAAGTGTCAAGAAACAGACCAACTCTAAAATAATACAGGCTAAGGAGATGTGATATTTGTTCACACATTTCCCATTGTAGTGCAAAAATATAATAAAATTTCCTATTAAATAACATTGGAGCATGTTATTTTATTTTTCTGTCGAGACACATTTCTGAACATATCGGAGGATCCAATAAGCTAAAAATGGAAATAGCGACGCCTTGTTAAATATTAATGTATGTGAATGAATATACCTTCAACCATCCCATATAGAAGAAAAACTGCAAAAATGTGAAGACTGGGATAATCATGTCAGCCTCGTCCACATGCGGACGTTGAAGAAACTGGCGTCCCATCAGGCAGGCGAAGAAAAACATGTAGACAGCAAGCGTCACTACCTGCAGTCAGGCAACACAAATAATGTGTTAATCCAGTTCGTATTTGGTCCACTTGACATTCTCGGCCTACAAAATCCACGTGCTTAAAAATTTAGCTTTATTTTTATATTGACACCTGTATCGTTAGTCCGCAGCTCCCATCTGCCCATTACATAAATTAATCTTGTGTATGTGCCAGTGGTTTTTGATATTTGATTGACAAAGACTCATTTCCACAAAAATATGACAAAAAGAACCATCCCATCTCCGTTGTCAGCTTTGTTAGAAATGCTTAATATGCACATCTTGTTTACTTTAACCATTATTCTCTAATACATCAATGTGCATACTAATCTCTATCGTTGATCACTTTAAATGACAGTTAACTTGAATATATGTATTGGCAACCATGGTTCCATGAATTTAACCTAAATCATTGCACGTTTAAGCATGCTATATTACCTGAGTATAAACAAGTGGGACACTTATACAATCATAGTTGAAGAGCTCCCCTAGCATACCTCTGTAGCTATTCAATTCCTGCAAAGACCAACAATCATAGTCATACAGAATGCCAATTAAAATCATAATACTATGATTTGAAGTACACACACTTTGTACTGAAGTACTTACATCAATCAGAGTTTTAACAGCATGGTCATCTTTTATTCTGCCCTCCTTACGAGCTCTGGAGATGAGACTGGCCGACCAAACTAATGGGACGAAGTACTTGTTATGAGGCGTCTTTATGTTCTCTATAATTTCTTGTTCTGCTGGCAGCATGAAACCTGCATGAAAAATCATCAATAACTAGAGCACATAGAAATGTGCATATTGGCACGCAGTTATACATTAAATAAAAGGCACAACGTCATGGAAGTCATTTCTGAAGAGAAACGGTATCCATTTGCCGTAGGTACCATTTGACAGTTGACCTTATCAAGTCGAACGTTCGCTGACCACGACGAACGAAGCGCATAACTTCATGAAAAGTTGATCAAATTTCTCAAAGTATACATTAAACTAGAGCGCATGGAAATGCGCAAATGGTGCGTAGAGCGGAACAGAATGATCTAAGTTTTTCGTTTAAACTACTGTAGTAGATTGTATTTGACCTCCTCTCGTTTTCGTGGGTGAAGTCATGCACGTTGATCTCTACACTCTAAAGTGTGACTATGCTCGCCAAATTATGCAGGTGTGTATGATGCACTGCCGACGACGTTTGTAGAGTAAATATGGAGCTAACTGGAACTGGGCCTTAAAATGTAGCACTTCTAGTTGCCATCTGTGTGTACCAAATTTCTGTGCGACGAACAAGCTGAGCGCAATTCAATAGCAATCATGATAAGATTCAAACCACTGTGTTATGCTGAAGTATACAGTGTCACCCTCTCGTGTCGACACCTTTAGTGGTGGCTTTGGCGGAGATACGCAAAGATGAACGAGCGGCCAGCATGCACACAAAATGATGATTTTGAGAAATATACTGGATAGATAAGCTCAGGAATCAGTGCCGAAGACTATGAAGCTCTACACAACCGTTTGGTAACGCCGACAGGTCCGTACTTTGAGTGCATATGTGCTTATTTCCATCGGAGTTCGCCATCTTGTGACCAGGAACAGCCGAGGGACTCGCGGAGGCAACAAACAACGATTTAAAGAAATGTATGGAAGACATAAAAGAAAAGATGAGTGAAAAACACTCCAAAGGCAGGACACTAAAGACGGACAACGTGGCAGGGCGCTACGACGTGTAGAAGTATGGTGTATACACGCTTGAAGGTATACCCGAACTGGCCTCATTGGATTAACATGTAAGTTCGAATTTGCCGCTCGCAAAATGGCAAACCGGAAGCATTACGCGAAAACGCCTCCTACAAGCAACGCAAGTATTGGCACTGCGTGCCAATAATAACACTTAATATGAGAAATCATACAAATAGATAATCTATAAATTAAATAATGTCTATATCACAAAAAATTGTTCATTAATATCTTTGATGCATTCCTTATTTTCACAATAAATTAACACATCTTATTTTCACAATATATTAACCAAGATAGATACAAAATGGTCGTGTAGCTATAAACCCAATACATTTGTATTCTAAATAATGATTTTTATCTTTCTTTCAGTCATTATTGAATGTGCAGCCATACATGGACTTCTGTGCTTTGATTGAATAAATTTATTCCAAATGCAACCAATTTAGATTTAGCAACATTGCAATACAGATTGACTCACCAGCTTCAGTCATGTGAGAGAAAGTTGGGAAGCGTTTCTTGACTGGCATGCTTATCGAAGACATTGTGATGACATAAGAGAGAGACATGTATCGCATTATGGTTCGTCTCATCAGACGACCCCTATCGTCATGACCGTGGATGATTGCCGTGATGAACAGAGACATACGATCGGGCCATGGAATATGACGGAACTGACCCCACCAACGTTCTATCACGATGCTGACATAGAAACCCAGCACAAACGACACAGGAATTAGGCTGCCGTAGGAATCACAGTACACCGATAATCTCTCAAATATCCTGAAATTCATAGCAGTCATAGGGTTACAACATACATATTACTATAAGAGAAATTTTGTCATATATTACAATAATTAGACAATAGAACCTCACTATATATACAGCAATCTAATCTAATACAACTATTTTATTATTAAAGTGACGAAAAATTTACCAAAAATAATTAATTACATGAATTCTGAAAATATAATAAAAATTCACTTAAGAAGCCGGTCACTCATACTATCCATACCCCTTACGGCTTACGCTCTTCACTATTACTGCAACTATGGCTTCTATTCAAGGGTGGTCTTACTAGAGCAGTTCCTAGGTATAATTAATTTTTTTTATGAAATTAGCTTACATCAAGGGTCACATCAGCTGAATGATAGATATCTAGATAAAATTACTCAACAAACTGGCAATCCAACAGAGCTCTGGACTCCCATAATATACAAAACCCTGCATTCAGTGCTACTTTTTATGACTGCTATTTTTTTCCTAAGTATACTGTACCTGCGCTGGGCTTCATTCATAGCAAATCGATAGCTTAAATTCAGAAGATAATAAGTGGCCACGAATATCAAGAACTCCCTCCATAGCAACTTGTATATACTGCCTCTCCACCTGAAATTTTACAGTTAAAATATTATATAAATAATGCTTCAAACTTTATTCTAAAACAGAATTATTGTCAGTTATGGTAGACAGCTTTGTATCAAGACATAACAATCATGCATAAGGCCAAACAGTTTTTATCCTATGTTAAGAGATTCATCGACATACTCTCTTTCAGAGAAACTAATTTTCAAGAATTTAGTTTCACCAACGCACCAAACATAATTGTATATAATTACCATCCAGCACATATTAGGACACAGTTGCTAATATTACGATGTTGATTTAGAGTAGTAGCTGTGCATAGAGGACATTTGTACAGCAATTTACTTTCTGAGGGTGAAGGGCTGAAAATTTCTTTTCATGAACTCTTTTCATCTGAATCTAAGCACTGTATTCTGCCTTTAAAATGTTAAAAAGCATAAAATTAAAAATGCCTGGCATTGTTCAATATGTAAGGATTGTCTTAAAAAACAACAACATGCGATTAGCATTTGGGCAGCATGTTACATATGCTAGATGAAGGGTCAACAGTTTTAATTGATGCTAAAAGCTACCCAATTAATGCAAATCATTATCCCTGTCATTAATTCATTATGATTGAATAATTCACAAATATGCTACAACTAAACAATTCTACAACTAAAGAAATTGTCAAATCAGGTTAGGTATTAGATGATTATTCTTATGTAGATTCTTATGACACTTATATTGTCACAGTGAGAGAAAAAGTAACATCTATGCTGAGAGATTGTTTCTTATATCCTATGATAATATCCTATGATTAATAGATAAACTAAATTATCCATATATTAACATCTAAGAGGTCAATGTGTACTTGCTAACCTCCATCAAACCTGTATTAATGTGAACACATAAACTCTGAAAAAGCACACACAATTTAAATGTTTAAAATTACTGATATAAAAGTCACACATGTACATTCAACAGTAAAGCATTCAACAACAAAGAAAATGCCTATGCTTCTGAAGATACCAATTGAGTTTCACCTTTACTTTACATACCAAGGTATACATAGATATAAACATTAAACAAGAATTGGAAAGACATTTAGTTTAGCGAAATTAAAAATAACTCAATTTCTAAAAAAATAAAAGAAGTGCAACACCAAGGTAAACAACATTTGAACTTTCTACTGCAAATTGAGTACAGGCATGACAGTCTATTTTATTATAACTTCAGGCAAAAACTCTATGCAACAAATCATGAAGAAGCCATTTCTTCAAAAATATTTACCTCAGTAGAAGTTTAAGGAAGCAGCCAAGGCTGGATGAGGCGACTTTTGATGTGTAGGTAACAGTCATTGTGGATTGTCTAATTCACCAGGCTGTGATTACGGATGCATGACAGTCAATGGACCTGGAAGTGAAAAGATAACAAGAATCCTGTTTAAAAATTCACAACAAATCCAGCCTGCTCAATGTTACTGCTATTCCAGTGCAAACAGGGTACCAGTATAAACAGGGTTCTGGAAATTGTATAGCTGTTGATTGTTAACATAACTAACATAGCTAAACATACACAAGACAGAAATGTGCAAATCAGATTCAGCTGAGCTGTTTACTTCAAGATTTGCATCTTCACCAAGGAGAAAATTTACAAACAGCTAGTAAAGATGCAGTATTAAAGATTCACTGAGATACTGGCTCAATGCAGATGTGCTAATTAGGAATAATTTTATGGCTTTCTGGTCATTAGTTGGTGGCATGTCTTTCATCCAATCAATGTCTAGGAGAGGGAAAAGGTTTCCCTGGCCTCTCTTTGATTCCTGCCACAAAACCCCTTTTAATGCCGTGCATCAAAATATAAACAACAATCCCTTTTACTCGTGAATTTTAGAGTTAAATTCCTCTCCACTAGAAGATTATTTTGGCTTTTTCACAGTGAAAAGATGATTATTCTGAGGCAAAATAAACAATTATTTACCTAAAAAGTCGCATTTAAAGGAGCAAAAACAGTTGTTGTTTACATTCTCATAACTTCTATGGGACGACTCTGACTTTATGCATGTACAATGATAAAATTAACCTATGTACATTTATATAGATAATAATATTATTGCAAAGGAAAGGGCTTATCATTCTTACATTTCCATGATATATTTTAAAAGCAGTTTGGTAATGTTTACCCCACTCAAATTTATATTACTTAAGAAATAAAAAAATTAAAAATAAATACATTAAATTTGTATGTTAACTGTTTCCATCAAATAAACCTGGGGATTTTTTCTTTCTGCATTGTATATGATTTGCGATATTAAACTTCAAGGGTTTTCAATGCAAGGTCACTGTGTATAATCACCCTCTCAGTGCCACAGGGAGGTAGGTAGGTATGTGACAGTCATTTAGGGGGTGATTTGTGGTAATAAAAGGGGTGATAAACAAGATAATGTGAAATTTCACAGATCTTTTAAACAACATCTGAGACACTGACTGAACCTTTGAACATGCCGGGTTTCCACTCCTTCTACTCTTGTCTCCATGATAAAACTAATTATAATGTTATGTAACTAGGGCTATCTATTCTTGATGACCTGGATTGACAACGAGGAGAGACTGATATGCATTAAAACAAATCAGGCAAGGAAAACAAATAATTGATTATTGACTTTTTTTTTAACTATTTCATTTTGAAGCAATCCACATGTATACAGAAATAATCTTTTTTTAAATTTTTTTAATCCAAAAAATTTGTTTTTCTGAGGTTTGATAGTAATTAGTTCATTTTCCAGAGTAATGTCATACATAATCCCATAACATTTTACATTTGCATTTTGCAAGCTCAATTAACATGACCATTGATCCACTGATAAACTAATTTAACTAGTGGATTAGGTGGGCTTCACTTTCATAACACACTCAAACTTTAAGTTTTAAAACACACTCACTATATAGCTTTTTTAATTTACCACTAGCTGCATCCAAAATATCCCATGGTTTCATGAGTATGCTGGATGCCAGTGGATGGAAAGTATACAATGTCATGTAGACTTTAACATTAGATTTTGCTGGGTCTCCTTGCAAATTACTTGTGAATGATTGTATTGTAATCTTCATGAATAATGTAACATTTCAGTTTCCTTGCTGAATAAATGAAAATGAATGTGAATCTACAAAATGCTAAATTTTTCTCAAGAAAAATATTATTATACATAGAATGGTGAACTTAAAGAAGGGATAAAAAAAAAGTCCACCTTTTTCAGACATATTTGACCATAAATGCCATGGGTATGGAGCACACAAAAAAAGACAGAAATGTTAGAAAGAATCCAAACCCAACTTCCTGATACTACTGGAAAAGAAATAACTTAAAGTTTGTTGTATTTTCCATTGTAATTTCTACTGTTTCTATGCATGTGATCATGCCAAATGGCCATGGTGATGAAAAGATGACAAAAAATATCATTGAATAGTGTAGTGTAATATAATTGAGGATAACACTGAACATAGTGCTGGGTAGAGGTTGATTGTGACCAGGCGTGAGTAACCCTTAGTGCAAAAAGGTCATGCAGGTGCCTGATCTTTTAAAATTTTAAAAAATTAATCATAACCATCCCCAATGTAACAATTACAGTGCATGATAACTACCACAGACGAATTGTTCTTATCAGATAACATATACGGCCCATAGACATAGGGCCTATGATAATATGCGACTTTAGCAGGCCTATACCTCCCTAGCCACAATTAAGTGCAGAAAAATGAAGAATCCAAGACCAAAATAGCAATTCCAACTTCCATGCCCACTATGGCACTAACTGCAATGCATTCAGATTACATAATATGTACAAAAAAAATTATTTACTGTTATGCTAGATTTGGAACGACCAATACCTTCTGCATTTAAGGATGAGTTTTTCAGCGTCATAGATCGAGCTATCCGGTTGGAAGCGGTCTTCGCCATTTCGGAGCCCAGCTGATCGTGAGCGCGTCGTTGAAAAAACACAGGGGTCCATTACAAATCGAAAGCATCTCTGACGTGAGACAGTCATTCAGCAATAACTGTACAATCTATTCATCAATCAACACTGATCTAAAATACTCTGTCCCACCGGGCACGTGCGTCGCTTTTCCAGGAAAATGCCAAGAACTCTCACGCTGACATTCTGTTGCCAAGCTTTAGTACAGGTTTTATCGCAAGAGGCGCTATATGTGTCAGCCCCCTAGTGGCAAAATTAAATCCACAATGCGATAACAAAAATACAGAGTGAGATATAGTTCCCTGGTCGCAACAAAGCTTCTCCCTGATATAATGGAGAAAGAAAGTCGCCCGAGCGCTTATTCAGACAACAGAGTTTTTTTTAAGGCTAGATTTGCAAAAGACTGGCACGACACCTGTCGGAAAAACATATTAGTCAATGATGTGACGATCTGCTAAGCAGACGACAGGTTCAAGGTTGGTCTATTATGTAGAAATTGCTTTTTTTTTTAGCGTAACTGTATTGGTGGTGGGGGGGGGGGGGGGTTGGGTCAAAGTTTCTAAAGCTAAAAGTCCAGAGGACGTCATTTAGATCCAAGATTCTCATTTGCTGCCTGAGGAGGGCCTCCAATGGAGACTGAATTCACATGACACCATCTGAAGTTTTGTTTCTATAACTAGTATAACTATAAGTCTGTAATTGGCGGTTATGAGAAAGCAGGATTTTGTATATATATGAGGTAGAACAAAGCTCCCAAGTGACCCTTAGGTCTAACATTTCATGTCAAAACCTCTGACCAGCACACTAGCCAAAAAACCCTCATATGGCACTATGGCTATGCCCAGTTTTACAAGGCTATGATTGTGGTTGAAGGAGCCTACTGCCAGTACTGGTGGTCTGTAGGCAAAAAATTAGCTTTCGGAACATCGGACTAGTCCTTATGTCGAGCCCTGTAATCCAGGAGGCCTTTGGCGGTCTGCGGACTCCGGACCCCTGCCTTACTCGGGTGACCAGCAAACTAGCCAAGCGAGCATGTCCCTCATTCTGAAACTTGGTAGCTATGGTATAAGTGGGTGACCCCAGCCATGAATTACTGCCAAAAGGTTATGGCGAGGCATGTGAGCAGTTCTTTTCTTCCCTGAAACTCATCAAGAGTTACATATCTTAGGCAAATGACAGGCAGTCACAGGCTCAGTCACCTCTAGGGGTGTTTTAAGAATTGAGTCCAAGAGAATCTCACTAGATTTAGATGAATCTATCATAGTGTTAAGTAACAACCATGAGAATAGGAGAAATAAACTGAATTGAGGGCAAGGGCGGCAGGCAACAAGTGGTGGTTTGTCAAATCAGAATATTTGAGCAGCCGTTTGTTATTCGGCCGAACGATGTAAAGTGATGTAAAAACTATGGAAAAGTGGTTGCAAATGACCAATAAACATATTGTTTCCAGTCATTTCCAAGTCTATTTGAACCTTATACTTGGCTGTTTGGTATTGGTTTGATATTCGAGCAGCTGTTTGATACTCAGCTGATTGGTGTACAAAAACTAGTGAAAAAACTATAAAAACTGGTTGTAAATAAATACTGAAGATGTTACTTCATGCTAATGTGTTTTGAAAGTCATTCTCTCCACTGTTATGTTTTTTCTAACTTCTATTATACAAATATCAAATATCCAACAAACTTCACCTCGCGAATATCAAACGAATATCCAATATTGAACATCAAACAAACTTAACCTTGCAAATATCAAACGAATATCAAATATCCAATACCTGACAAACTTCACACTCTTTATCTTAAAACATTTTACATACCATGGTACATGGGAATGTAATGACTTAATAATGTGAAAGTGATTGAATCAGAGCATGATTCAGGAAGCCCAGACCACAAATTGACAATCATATGACAATGTATCTGTACTGTGATGGAAGGAAGGTACATTGTACAATTTATAATTTCTCTTTGATTGAAGATTAAATTGTACGTGCTGCTACTGCAGAAAACATAAATTTATATATATATATATACATATATATATTTATTTATAATATATATATTTAGAGATTTGACAGTAAAATTGAAAGAAATTAGTCAGAAAAATGTTATATTAATGTATCAATGTGTTGACATTTCTCCACCATTTACAATATTGACAAGAAAACTACTGATATTGCTGAGGTTTTGTTAAGTAGCTTTTTAAAAAGTACATCTTGAGCAGTTATTTTTGCAGTATGTCCACTTTGCACTTTTTACCATCTTCTCAAGGCAAGTCCACTTACCCTGTGCAGCTTGCTGCGTTGCCTTGCCGTATTTCACTGCAATGCTGTGGTTTTTTCAGCTTGTTCAGTGTAGCCCTCTAGCGGTAAATATGCATGTGAGAAGGCACTAGAAGTTGAATCTCCTGCTAACTCTCCTGAGTAGAACTTCGTCTCTAATAAATGTGCTTGAATACTGATAAATTTGTATATTTCATGCTTATTGTTGCCCAATTGCCCCCCAATTAGGTGTGTTTCGTTTGGTAATTTAAGCTTTTGGCGAGACAGTGATTCTACCTTTGATGTACCTCAAGTGTTCCCTCCAGGGACGGATTACCCATTAGGCTGCTCTGGGGGGCGGGCCCGTGACAAAAATAAATAAAAAAATTAATATATAATTTCACATATCAAGTCAGTCCTCTTTACGTCAGTTCCTATTTAGTTTTAGAATCATAGTTAGACTTTCTAAACAGCTAAATGAGATTACAAGATAATTAAAGCTGGAAAAACACCTGTTGTAAATGTCACAACTGAGTCTTCACTGAATAAGGATAATTTAACTTTTCATCTAACAACTATATTGTTAATTTAGTAAATCAGGATCAGAAAGTTTCGTCTCTGTTGAGCGTTGATGTTAAAAAATTCAATTTATTGACATTCAGATTGCACACATGCACTTGTTTTACAGGTGCTTTTTAATCACAAAAAAATAGTATATTGTAATCTCTTGAATCTTTACTTTTAGTTTATTTGCAAAATTTTATGGTATGTTGTTAAATCTTAACTTTAATTTTACCCTTTACTTCATCTATTTAACAGCATTGAGTGCTGGATACTGCTTATTATAAATTAAAACTAATAAACATGAGTTATTAAATTATATTTATTGATAACTTTTTCATGGCCAAGCAATATATTGAAAATATCCCTTAATGTCAGTAATCCAGTCCATGCCCAAAATTGATGCGAGGCAAAGGACATATATATCTCCATGTGGTCATTACCTGCATTTATTTTATGACAATAAGCAAAATTATCAAAAAGGTTTTGCTGTTTTGCAAGTTCATGGGGCTAACTCATCTGAAAAACAGATTTAAAGTTACCACAAATGATAGACATTAGCCAATGTGTGTTTCTTATATGGGGTGAAAAAAA
The DNA here is from genome assembly GCA_932294295.1 of Alitta virens. Lineage (NCBI taxonomy): Eukaryota > Metazoa > Annelida > Polychaeta > Phyllodocida > Nereididae > Alitta > Alitta virens. The sequence goes on along the minus strand of OW028573.1, from coordinate 29,234,006 downwards.
TAAATCTTTATTATATCATATATCATTATTGCCTTGATAGATTTCATAATAACTTTTGATTGTCAGAACATAGACGTCCCTTTGTTGTACACCTTTACTTCCTGTTTTCTGTAGTGTGATAAATTAAAAATTTAAAAAGTCAAGCATCTGACTTGGAAACTATCTCAGACTTGGAAGATGATGTCATGGGAATCCAGCAGTCTCATTGGTTGGGCGACTGCCTTGGCCAATGGGAGTTCTGGGTTCATATGACATCATCTGGAGCTTAGCTTTCAAGTCTCTGAGCTTTGTTTCCAACTCTATTTTTTTTTAATTCAGGAGCATTGTTTGTTCATTGTATTAATTCCTTGAGTAATTTTAATGCGCAATTGAAGCATGCAGAAATTAAGTAAAATATCCCACTAATATTTTTCCAAAATGCACAGAATACACAGGGGTGGAGACCCAAATTTTTCCTTTAGTCTCTGGTTCCCTCCTGCCAGTCCTGGTCTAATTTCTCCAAGATTCAATAAGAGTCGTGCTAGCTCCAGCTGGACTCAAATGTCAAGTCTTTGACAATTAAAATTTTCCATGAGCAATAGTTCAACCTTTAGTCTATAGCGCAATATAACTTACAGCCTAAACTGATGCCAGAATGTTGGTATTACTTAGTAATCAATCATACAATATAAGCAATATAATTAAAATGGTGAACGTACACACTGCTGTCAAGTTTTGTTATAAATATAAGATGAGCAATACACAAGCTTACACATATAAACAGTTCTTTGTGCACTCACCTCAGCTCCTGCCAAGCTAGTGTGTAGGTGTTGCTTAAAGTAATATAATTCTCTCAACTGGAGTCAGAAAGAAAAGCAGCTTGCGTGTATGCAGGCCATTTGCAAAATTGCTGAAGTACATGGTGATAAGATATTGCTTGTTTGACATGCAATGCAGTTTATGTGTACAAAGAAAACAGTTGTTTACAAGGGTCCTGGGCTATTTCCATTCTGACACGAGCATTTCTTTCCTTGCCGTTGTTGCTGTGACATCTGTGGGTTGTAAGTCATCGTGTAGTTCTGACTATCTTCTTAGAGGCTGCTGCTGCTGCTGCTGCTGCTGCTGAGAATAGGAGTTGACCCTTCTCAGGCATTATGTTCTCCCTTCCAAAAAGCAATTACTTATAGGCCTACTCCACTTCAACTGTTTTCCAAATGTTCTGAGCGGGCAATAACCAACGAAAATGTTAATTAACTCCCTCCTGAGTGCAAACTGAACTTGTCTTGTGTAGTAAAGGCATTAAAACAAGACAAACAATCAAACAAATTAGTAAATATGGCTAATGGAGTATAAGTTACATTCTTCATAGTCAAGAGTTAACTAACATTTTTGTTTGCCATTTCCACAGATAGAGCAATTGATAATAGCAAAAGAGGACTAGATAAAGATAATAACAATATTTTTGATGATTCATTCATTCATGTTAGGCGGGTCTCATACTGAGCTTAATTTTTTACATGTCATTTACATACATATCTTTTCTACCTAGGTAGAGCCTGTAAATGTGGAGTGAAGGGTGTTATAGTGAAGGTTTCGCAAGAACTAACAATTATGATAGATACATTTTGTAGTCAAATGTTTTCAACAAGTGTTGTATAGAATAAACTACAGATTTACCACTCACCCTATCCAGAACTTCCAAATGGATATAAGTTAAGTAATTCGATAACCATACGTGTATTTCATTATAAAAGGTCAATCCTTAATATATGATTCAAATAAGATATTGTAGTTTTTTATTAAGACAAAAAGGAAATGAAGGAATGAATCAGGAATGGATAATTTTGAACAGTTCCAAACAAAATACATCAGTTAAAGTTGGAGTGGGTGGATTTCATGGATTTCCATTACAGCATCAAGAATCTCAGGAGACCTCAGCATCATTGATATTCTGGAGGATGAAATGGCAGTGAATTACACAGCAACTGAATCAATCAATTGAAGATAATCCTCTTGGCAGATCCCAGTTGTTTGCAAATCACTGGTCTTGTAATCTTGGTTGGAGACGGATATTGGAATTTCATGGGTGCTGCCTGGTAACCGTGAGTTATGTCAACAAAGCATTGGCTGCAGATGGTGCACAACTATCTTACTGCATCATAACTGATCATAACTGTTTTGATGTGCTTCTCTGACTGGCAGTTACTGCATGCAGTTGAGTCACTTCAGTCCCTCAAGAACTGTGCTTTCTTGTCATTATCACTGGTTTAAACAGTTTCTTTGGATTTTATCAATTTATTATCAAACATTTAAAATGAGACAAGTAAAACCAAAGGTGGAAAAGGATACTAAAGATAAGCCAGGGAAAGAAAAAGAACCAGAAAGTGAATCAAGCGCAGCATCTTCAAGTGATGAGGATGCAGATGAAGACAATGCAACCGAAGGTGATGAAGAAAAAGATAGTGATGATGATGATGGCTCTAAGAAGAGCAGTGACAGTGATGGTGATGATGACAATGACTCTAGCAGTGATAATGGTGATGAGGATGGTGATAATGATACATCAAGTGACCAAGAGGGGGACAATAAAACTGATAAAAGCGACCACGATGATGGCAACCTATCGGACTCCGAAGCAAACTCGGATTCAGACGACTTCGCTAGTAGCAAAATGGACAATGATCAAGATGACCTTAGATCTGTTGTGTCTGGCAGGTCATTAGATGCAGGGACACTAACTGTTGAAGGTTCAACTCTGGTCGAGAGCAGACCTCCTAGTGTAGCAAGTGTACCTAACCATCCAGATATAATAGTGAGGGAGGCTACTGCTGACGTTGAGGGCAATAAAGCAATGCCCTCTCACACTAGAGGAGCTAATTACCACAGGGCAAGTTGTCTGCGTTCATATTGCTTTGCACTGTCATTATTGCTATGTCTGTGAATTGTTTACATCATAAACAATAGCTATGTGAATTGCTGTACCCACTACCTTGTCTGCTATGCTGTATGCCACTGTACAATATATAAGGTTCCCTGAATTATTAATAACCAGCAGCACCCTAGAGATAGAAGTCCAATCATTGAAATGCCATTGGCCACATTGTTTTGTCTCACACAAAGCCGAATGACAGCTTTCAATACTGCTTTCCACTTTAACATTGATTTTTGCAGACAGATCGATTATCAGCCAAGAAAAAACTCATGACTGTTCATTTCAGAAACTTTCTTCTACCATTTTTATTTGTCAGGCTTTCTGTTCTGATTTGCGACCTTTGTTTCTCAAGAATATATGCCATTTTTATGCTATCTAAAAATTACAAAACACTACTGAATATCAGCCTTTTCAACCAGATGATCTCTTTCCAGTAATCTTTACTTTCTCTAAACAAAAAACAAATATGGTGCAGCCACAAACTCCTTAAGAAAAAAAATGGAAAAGAGAAAGAACCAAAGCGAACATGAAAAGTCAGATAGGTGATACATTTTATTGCTACATTTGATTGCCCTTTGAAAGGGAAACTCAAGTAGCATGTCCATTTATAAAGCAATCAATTGCTCTCTTCTGAATGTATTGAAGGGCAATGCAAAGAAAGCAATGAGTGTTAGAGGCAAATAGTTGGATCGATGGACTTCCAGACAGTCACTGATTGAGATATTGACGAATTGTGTGTGCTTTGACTGGTGATACAAATATTCATGAGGAGGTTACCAAAAAGTGTACAGGCCTAACTGCACTTCACATATCTATCTATCTATCTGTCTATCAATCAGTCTATCCATCTATATATATATCTAGCTATCTAGCTAACTATCTATCTATCTCTCTATCTATCTATCTATCTATAGCAATTTATCTATGTCCACTTTTTTTCTGTCATAAACTTGATGGTGTTTTCAGTTATTCCATATAGCAATGATTTTAGACTGTTTGCAGACGACACAAATATTGAAAATTTTTTCAGTCTTTGAAAGTGCGTTTGCCACGTCATATTAGTTGTTATTTTAGGATAAAATGGTTGTTTAAAACTCAGGGCTGGCTGAGCAAATTTTGTTCAAATACAACAAAGCAATGACTTAGTCACTACTAATATACTAGGCACTCCAAGGACAAAAATAAAAAAGAATCTGCAACTGAAGTTTAAAACTACCATAGAAAGTTTAGACAAATGGTTTAAAAGCAACAAATTGTTATTGGATCACTCCAAAACACATTTTAGTGTCTTTTGTAGGAAAGACAAAAATATACATAATCGCAAATTTACAGTGGAAACAACATATAATGAAACTAGAAAGAGACGAAGTAAAAATTTCTTTAAAAAAAAAGAAAAAAAAAAACTAACTTTGTGCCAAGCTGCAAAATCTTATATAATGAAACTCCAATCATATTACAAAATAGAGCAGTAAAAGTATTATAATAGACTTGATAATTGGATGCCAACAAAAGAAATAAATCATGAATATAATATTATGATGGTAAATATGGTGGTCTCTCCTTTTTGTCAAAACTAATATCAATTTAATGCCAGGAGAGTCACCTAAAATAAAGAATTATTGATAAGCAGAGTAAAGACAGAGCAAGCCAAAACATCAGCAATTTATGAAGGCGGGATAATGTGGAATAATATATTCAGAAACAAAACACTCATGATTTCAAAACCACAGAAGCATTACACAATACTGACAATAGTATCAAAAGCTACTTCATCAGTGCTTACATACCTGTTATAAATGGTTATGACCTTCATTATTTTGAATTACTTCTAATACTACCACTACTACCACTACCACCACCACCACCACCACCACTTGTTGAATACGCTTGTACTGTATGGAGTTATTCAAATTCAAAATGTTAATACTATTCAAAGACTTCAAAATAGAGCAGCTACTATGCCAGCTATAATTATTACTGGTTGTTTTGATATCAATTTTATTCATGGAAATGTTCCTCAACATCTAGTCAATCTGTAATGTGATGTTCATGAAATTAACACACGTCTGGCAAATTCATAAAATTTGGTGATACCAGAATACCAAATTAAAAGGTGCAGAAGGTCATGTATAGAGCATCAGTTGCTTGGAACTTACTGCCAGAGAGTAAAAAAAAAAACCTGTGATAGTATTGATAGCTTCAAAACTTGAGTCAAGTTATGGTATCATGATTCTATGTTATTGTTAATTTTAATCCTTGTTTTTAATGGACCGCTTGAAAAATGGTTTTTATACTAAAACATTTTACCCATGTAAAATATTTTCAAAATTAAGTAAATTTGCACAAAGCACAAAAACAGAATGTCAATGTATATTTTCCTACACCAATATTATTACTTCAATGGGATGAGATTCTGTCTTCATAATTTATGAAAGAATGCCATTGATTATTTGTGACAATATATGACCTATATTTGTATAAGGCCTGTAGCATGGAGATCGTCTTTATGGTATTTTTTATGTCTTTATACACTAAATTGGATGTTAAATATTTTGTAGATCTACAGATATATAACTGGTTAAGGATAGTCTGTACTATTTTGTGAAATAGAACATTATAAGTTACATCAAATGTATTTTATTATTTGGTTGCTTGTTTTAGGAGGCTAGAGGCAGTGGAAGCACCATGTCTGAAGAGCCTGACCCAGATTTTCCGGCACAGGTACCACAGACCAGAAGAGGCAGCCTTTTTGACATACCAACAGGACCTCGAAGACCTACTATAACCGGGGCCAGTGTGACCTCTTCTAATATTCCCCATGAGGATGAAGCCCCATCTGTTTTTAAACCTCCTAAAAAGGTATTTACCATATTATATGGGCTATTTACACCTTACTATGAAGGCTGTCTTACAATCGAGACCACTGCTTTGTAGCTTTATTAATTCAGTTGTATTCTTTGTTTCTCAATTCAAGGGTCGTATATTAAAAAACTACTTGTATGCCCTGGTGGAGTCCCAGATTGCATCTATCCTGTTGCATTATTCGCTCTGTATAATATATGAAATATTGCAGTCAGAGAACTTATATTTAATGGTTGTTTCTACAGTGATGATAATGATCGTAGTTATGACATGGTCTTAATGGTGAGGTGGCCATATGCTGTAAGTTGTCATTTGACAGAAAGTACTGTATTAGGTTAACACAATGTTACTAAAACTTTTATTTTTATTTTTGCAGTTTGAAAACACCTACAAGTTGGAGCCAGAAAGGAGATTCATATCAGGCAAGGCAAGAATCATAATAGAGGAGATATTGGAGCAGCAACTCGAAGGTAAAAACTGTTTAATCATTAATAGAAATGGTCACAATATTATATAGTGCTGCCATATGTGTGTTTTTTTTTTTGGGTCCTGCTTTCTACACTCAGACTGCTTATTTATAAACTATTTTCTCCCAGTCTAGGGCTCTGTATTGATAAAAAAAATTGATACTATACGTATCATGATAAAAATGTTTCGATAAATGAATACATATCACAATACACATATGGGCGGCTGAGTGGTAAAGACTGGAAAAAGAATATCCAATACGCAAATTTTCATATGGCTTGACCAATTAATAATAAATTAATAATTTGAGATAATGTTCAATATTTCCATGTTTATCATTATTTTTGGAAATCTACTCTGAAATTATTTGAAGTTGAATGCTTAATTTTTTCATTGCAATGTAACTGGTGCATTTTGGCATACTACTATAGAATCTCTGTCTTCCTTTGGAAATTCAAAATTATCCATTTACATTGTTAAAGTGTCAAGAAATTTAGTAATACTTTATTGATAACTCAATTAAACTGTATACCTCAAAGACTCTATGCAATTGCAATTTGTGAGCGGCTGAAGGATTTTCTTCAGGGTGCCATTACTAATTGCAGTTCAACTCCCAGTGTAGGAGTGAAGCTTGATTAATGAGGTGTGAACTTCGTGAAAAAGTCAGATTGCTATTATAGCTCTGCAGACATGACTCCTTTGATTCAGAGTGGCAGACAAAAGTGGAAATGTTCTGGATTCGATACACTACAATACACAGATGGCTGTATCGGTATTGAACACTATTCGGTATGGGCGGGAGTTACTGATACGCGAATCGGTATGCGTATCGGTACAAAGCCCTATCTGGCACATGCTGTGAACTAGTTTATCACAATTCTAGAGGTAATTGTTTGCAACATCAGTTTGTGCCTGCTATTCATAGTTAATGGAAATAATGGATAAACCGATTGTTTTTTTTGTGACTGCTGTATACAAGCAATAAATGTATTTCATACAGGTTTACCAAATTGCCTGAAAAGGCTCAGGACTGTGTTCTATTTGTGTCTGAATGTATCAAAATTCTTCATAGATGATGCTTTTGTTTTCAAAGAGTTCATTATACCAGACTATCACATTGGTATTACATATCGTATCTGTCGTATATCAAATTACATTGTGTCAAGACATGCATTATTATCTTTACAGGAATAGTGAGAAAGAGAAAGAGAATTGTATAATAAAATAAAATTATATTGGTTTGTGGTGTCAAATTCAATCACAGTTATTTCACATGTTTGCAGGTGTCCACGAACATATCAGAGTTGTGACGTTTTATAAATTATATAGATTTCAATAACTCTTTACTGTTTTATTTACAGACCAAATATATGACCCTATAGCATGCAGCATTCTCAGCCAAGATTTGTCAACACTTATCAAGGATAAGGTGAAAAGCCTTGGATATAACAGGTATTTTACATTCAGTTGTTTAAATTTGATTAGAGCAAGAGAGCTGTTAAATGGGAGTTTAAGGTGTATATAATAATACTCTCATGCTTTGAAATTTAAGGTTCTTATACGATTTAAGTGCAAATGTAATTATTGAACTGGCTAATGACCAAAGACATTGCATGATTTATTCAACACAATAATAAAACTTTGTAGCTTCGAAGCCTTCGTGCGCCATTATTATTATTATTATTATTATTATGTTTATTTGTACCTTCATAGTACAAAATTATGGAAAAATTTAATCAAACAGTTTATAGAAGCATCAATATAAAGAAAATCAACAAAAAAAAAAAACCAAGTTGTACATAAAAAATTTAGAAGTTGTAAATACCATTAGGTATGTTTGCATATTGTGTTATCTTCTATGATTGTGGAAATAGTCGTGCCAACAATTCCATCATTGAGCATTTCTCTATATAAGATAATTTCATAAGATAAATTTCTTTATATTGATGCTTCTATAAACTGCACTTCACGCAGACACAGTCACTTATGCAATATAAAATGGAAATAATAAATGAAGAATTTTCAAGTCTCAACCACCTTGCAGGAGAGGTAAATGTTAGTTGTTATAGGGCACTGGTCTTACTGTGTCATTAATAGCAAATGCTGGTGCACATCTGGCAAATTTACGAGGGAGTTGTTTTGCCGAGGATTTTCAGCTGCCTGCTCTGTGTTAGCTGTCTGTCATCCTATCAGATTTCTTGCTCTGTTTTCTCTCATTGTTTTTGGTTAAATTTTGTCTCTATCCTTATTGTGATACAATCATACCATGCCCCTATATCTCCCCTTCCCCCAGAACACATTATTCAAAGGTAGACCAATTAGTGTTTTCTCAATTTAAAATAGGCCATTGACCATGACTTCTGAATGCTATAAGAATCATAAAACAAGATTTACCAACATGACTGAGTCTTCATCAGTCTGAAAAAAATCTGTCATTTTAAGTAATAAAAAACACTAACTCCCTTTTATTATGTTATCCTTCCTGTCAGCTTTAGCAACTACTGTGAGTGATAATGAATTGATTGAAAACTAATAATAACTCGTCTGAATCATCAGGGACAAGATGAGTTTCATCACAATTTAATCAGTCATGAATTACATGGCTAAATCTTCATGAAAGAATGTAAGCTAGATTGGCATGACATTTCTGTTGATAAAAAGCTTAATGGTGATGACTATCCCATGTAGAATTTGATAACGTCTTTATTAATTGTTTCTATCATTCCTTTCCTCTTCTAGATATAAATTCATAGCTATGGTAACAATCGGTGAAAAAAAAGAGCAAGGAATTAGGATGGGAAGCCGAGCTATTTGGGACATCGATAGAGATACTTCCGCATCGGTAACTTACGAAAATCCAAATATTTTTGCTGTCGCTAACCTTTTTGCTTTGTATTTTGAATAACTAATAAACATAACTTATAAAGGCAAACCATGCTGCATTACCTAATAAGGTAAACCATGTTATATGTTGTCATTTTCAATGTTCTCAACCATTCCTGTTTTATTCTGTGATTCCAATACTAGCAGCATTGAAATTGTTAGCATTTTTAAAAACTGCATATCATATCTATATTTATAACTGTTGATCATAATACTGCATGAATAAATGACAAATGAAGTTAAAAATGCCATTCCATTTATTATTACAAAATGCATATACAAACATGTTTTAATAACAATATACATTAGAGAAATTGTTACCAGTAATAACTCCTTCGAACAGGTTCCACCAAGCAGCTTATTGGCGGAAAAGCTTTACTATAACATAATGTAAGGCAGTGGGACCGGATTGGGTTGTTATACCATAGAAAATAAGTCAATTGTTAGTCAATTTACACAATTTAGTACAATATGATGCACTACAAGCACTAAGTCACTACAGGGTGCGGCATAAAAACTTGCACCAGCAGCTACTGCTACCTCTTTTGTTATTACCTTCATTGACTGTAATCGCATGCAGCTGCAATCATACACACGAAAGTAATAATTGTCCTAAATTATGATATTTTCGTTTTTCCTCAAGAATTATAGATAATATGGATCTAAATATAGCACATGCACACTTATCACACATTCAGGTGATTTTCACTTTGGCTTTTGCAATATCAGCATTAGATTATGTCACTGATCATACAGATGTGTTACAGACACCTTTCTTTACCTTTGCCACCAAAAATAGGGCAAAGAGATTCATTTTTAATAAGAAGGTTAAGCATTGACACTTGTGAGGCGGAAAGTGCCATTTTGGATTTTAGTGATTATTTCGAGATTAGTTGTAAATTCAAAAAGTCCCTCTGGAATGCCATTATATTTCTCTGTTTTAATTTCATGACCTTGCTGAATCAAAACTGGAACCAACATTCTTATCATCTAATTCCTTGATATATATATGCACATATAAAAAACATTGAAGGAGGATTCTGTGCAAATATTATATTTTCTATGGCTTCAGACGTGTAGTAACTAGGAAATAACTAATTTGTAAACTTTCTGCAACTAGAGACACCATGCAAGCAGACAGAAATTTGACTTATGTGATGTGTATCACTCAGAACAAGCCCTGCAGCATACACCCTCTCAATAATTCAGATACTGATATTGTCTAACATTATAAGATCAAAAATATCGCAATGACCAATTGCTTATACCCCTAACTAAATGTGGCAAAACTTTAAAAGACTTCATAAGCATTTGAGTAACCTAGAGCTATCCCGAAAGTAGAGATGCCTTGTGCAAGTTTTTAGGCCGCACCCTGTAATTTGTTCCGAAAACAAGTGAGCTTGATATGAAGATATATTTTTTTAAATATATAGGTACATCTATCCAGAGAATGACAGTAAATTTGGACAATATTGAAATACACATTGAATTCTTTGTATTTAAACACATGCTTTCTCAGATCCAAACTTACAAATTACCAATCTTTCCTGTCATACCAAAAAGGTGTACCATTCAAAAGTTAAGTATACAAAGTTTACAAATATTACACTAAAGCTTGTATTTACAACTTAGCTCAAGTAAATATAAAAATATCCAATCTATATTGATTCATTCCAACTATATTCAAATATCATAATAAATGTATACAGGGATATTACAAAACACATGTATATGCTAGCAGCAGTAGAAAAAGCCCAGAGTTGTAAGACAGTTTATTCTTGATTGCCACATTAAATAATTAGAATTAAACTGGTAATGCAGAGAGTATAATATTTGCATCGTTTACCATACATACCATTACTATATTCAATCAATTATTACGTATGATTTAAGGTGTTATAAATGATTTGGTATATATTGTTATTTATCCAGTAGTAACCAATGCATAGTAGGAAGGTACACATCATTACCCATACAGGTAGCTAGAACCAACCTACATTGCATTAGATGCGATGTAGGGTCGGAATGACTTGCATCAGAATTCTTGGAATTTGACATTTTTGATGCAGTTCTTTCAATAAACACGTTAGCATACCTTATGTCGTTATGTAAACGAGGATTGCTCTGTTTACTATTGTCTCGCATTCAGATTTTACTGAATTTTACTGAATTTTACAACTTCAATGCCCCTAGTGGATACAATTTTTTATTTTGAAATAGCTCTGTCCAGTCTTTAGTTTTTTAAATCTGACAGTTAAAGTAGTTAAAATATCATTCCACATGATTTCAGTGTCCTAGTGTGCGAATAAAGCAAAAGAATCCCCAATTTATAACATCAACACAAAAGCTTATCAATCCGTGATGTCTATCATGGATTATCAACGTAACATGAATTCGAAAATCTACAGAAATCAATTAAAATTGGAAGAAATCAACCATATCTGAGTGCAGGACAATAGAAAAGAGGTATGTCTAAACCTAGAGCAGGTGTATTTTATGTGGCAAACGTTTATTAAAAGGCTAGTTCCCGCACAAGGTCAAAATTCCATATTTTTGCATGTATGCCTTCAAACCCTGTCCTGTGAACAGGGGACTTGTAGATACCATACAGGTTACAAGTTACAACAGTCATTCATGAACTGTGTAAAATGTATTAAACTCCATGACCAAACCCACTTAATGGCACCGTAAACAAAGTTAGGCAAACCCTGATGGAGAGTTCAAGGATCTTACGCAAGCTAAAACTCATTTGTGGTGTAATGAAAAACAGTGTGATCGCTGAGTCTCTCAAAAAGTGAATGTGGGTTGAAGCCACTCTAGGTTGCAGGATCAATGTTGCAATTGGGGGTTCTGACCCTGGAATGTCCCTCTACTTGGCTAAGCCCCTGCTTGAATGTACCCTAACTGGCCTTAATAACTTAATAACAATTTTACATAAGTGAAGTTGAATATTCTTATAAATCATTAATCAAGCTAATATAAGAGATACCTTATTTTTGAGGTCACTGTTGTATAAATTAGGATGCAAGATTCTTATATATTTTTTCTTTTTTGTCTTCCTCATATCGCCTTAAACTTCCCCCGGCTACAATTTATCAATTCTTCAATGATGTTATTATTTGAAATGTCTTTCCAATTTTCTTGGCAGGAAAATGCTTAGTATACATACTAAACCTAGCATGTGACTTCCGTACTTAAATTCTTGATATTCTTACCTTCAAATAAAAATGCAACGGTTCCTTAAGCATTATAACTATCATCATCATCTTCAATAATCATTTGAAAGAGGTTTATCATACATAAATTACTATTATCATTCCCATGATCACATAATCATTTGCTGAGGTCTCTCTTGAACCCAGGTGGACACTCACTATCCAAATATAAAATGCACATTTCTGAATATTTGAACCTAATTAATAAAACAGTATGTTTGTTGAAATATATGAACTGTATATGAAGTATGTGAGCAGCAAATAAAAGTGTTTTGAGTTTTCCATCCAACCTATAATCAAAATCATTCAATTAAACAACTGTTTTTCTGCTTCCCACAACCACTAATTAATCTCAATTTCACACCACTGCACTGTTTGTTTTTACACTACATTCACTTTAGTCAGCTGAAGATCAGTTTTAATGGTTTTGTTATGTAAGGGAACTTTATACAAGGAGTTGAGATATATGTCATAGCAGAACTACTTCAGCTGTCTACACTTAAAGTAGACCAGATCAAAAAGCCTATGGAAGTAAAGAGTGTTACACTTTCATATATTATTTTATTTGATCTGCAAATACAATCAAAGTAATAGGCAATGGGTTCCAAGAAAATTAGCAAAACTCCGTAGAGAAGCAGCTACGTAGTATTATGTATTAGCTCATATAATAGCCAGACCTGTTTGCCAGCCACAACCACTGTTACTGGCTGGCTAGTTAAGTTTGAAGCTGGCTAGCTGCTTTCAGCTGCTCAGCTGAGCAATCAAGAGGTGACTGACTGGATGCTGAACTGGCTTGCTAGTTGCTTATTCCATAAATAATCCCTTTACCATACTTATTACAACAATTTTTTTCAATTGCAGCACTTAGATATAGCCACTTACACCTACAGTAAACTTTACTAACAAAATGTAAGTTCAAAATGTTCCACCAGATGGCATGACTATGCTGCTGCCACCCGGCGGATAACTGTGTCACGCTACTGGCAGCAGCTGACTGGCTTCAAACAGAAGTAGCTTAGCAGCGGCAGCATACTGGTCTGATAATAGCTGAGCTTATATTAAAAAAATCACACTATAAACAAAGGATTGATAAGTTTAAAAAAACAATGTTCGTAATGCCACTTTTTAACTTAATAAAATAAAAACAAAACCCTAGGCTTCCAAGTCACTATAGGCGTCTGAGCTAGACTAAAGCAAAAACCCTAAACAATGCAATAGGTGATGAGCAGGAGAACAGACTGGAGGAAATGGCATCATCACCCATTGTTGAGTATTGTGACATCATCACTTGGTTTACATATGGGATTTTTGATGGCATGAAAAATTAAATATTATTTGAAGTTTATTTATTTTTTAGAGAGATAGTAAACCCAGCAAGACTCTGGATGGTAGGTAATCAGTATTAAGACAATGAAGTGAATGCAATAGATTTTGGCCACTGTCATATTGAGTGATAATCCAGCTTTAATATGTCTGAAAACTGATTCAGAGACAAGTCTAATATATGTTGAATGGGCTCGAGTGTTTAGTAGTAGAATTTTGGGGAATACGGCAAGGACACATCATACTACCCTAGCCATTATGGCAGAGGTGTCAGCAAGAAACGCAGTTTAAAAAATGCCCAATTAGTTTCAGATTTTATTTCCAACTTATTATGCAAAATTTTAGATGACCCTACTATTTGGCAAGAGGGGCGTTATCCAACTGCAAGGAAGTGGGCCTCCCTTTCTCTAAATTACTAAGGTATACAATTTTACCCTGATGGCATGGAATGTGTCCAATATTATCTGCTGATTTATTGAAAAATACAGCCAAAAAAGTAAAACACTTGTGGGGCAATATGCAACCTTGGTTGATCACTACACCATAAATTTACAGTTTCGATGATTCCAGCTGTAGGAAATTTGACAACTAATTATGATTGGCCTTCTCATTGATTATTTGATCACATACAATCAAGTTCAATGTACACTGGGCAAGCTAGTCTAATCAAAACTTGACTCCAAGTCTCAGAAGTACCAAAGATGAATTCAATGCATCAGTCCTTCCTTGTAGGATATTCAATCAATCAATAGAGACAATGGTACTTTGTTCCTTTCCAGAAAATGGTCAGGTAATAACTAATCTTTATTCACAATTTCAGACATTATATGTCATCAGTTAGCCCCTCCCTACATCTGGGAGGAGCATCACTCATCCAATCACACCCAGACACAAGCTCTGAGATCCATAATCAGTCAATCCATAATGCAATCAGACAGTCCAAAGGTCCATGGTGACCAATTCCCCTCTCTCAGTGAGCATTCCTATCTTGGAGGATAATCCTCTTGCATAACTTGCGACTTAATTACTTGCACTAATGTGCCTTATCTGTTTGAAATATTAAAGTATAGTATTTTAATCCTACATGACTGCAGAAATGCACATAATGCAGTTGGAGATAAGCCCCAATGCTGATTAACATTGTATCACGCCAAGTCCCACATAAAGGAAGATGCAAAGCATACAATGCACTGGGGATTGGTGTGGAACAATAGAGTGCAATCTACAGCCCTTTTAAGTGGCCTGACACTCTGTTGACATAACATGTACAGGGTATCAAAACCGATAGGCTGGAAGTATTTTCATATTACCCTATATATATATATATACCTATATATTTTTTAATTAACTGTTTTAGGAGAAACATGCTTAATTTGACCTAAACTATCATGTTCACCTGCAAAAGAGTGATTTTATCTTGACTGGCAAACTGTGTCAATTAAAAACAATCTGCGTAATAACTTGGAACTAAATTTTTCACTTATTTGTGTTTGAAGCAAAATGTTATGTTCAAGGTTTGAATTGCTGTCATATTTTTGCTCAATATATACAATAAAAATCAAATTATCTGTATAGCCCTGTTTTATATTCTGACTGACTGCTTAAAAGGTGTTGGACAGGGCTCGGCTAAAACAAAATCAAAAACTGTAACCTTAGCTTAAAAAACTGTGACATAAATCAATAAAATTCAAAGAAAAATTGCAGGCGGCAGAATTTGAATTTTGGTCGCAGAACGTCAAAAAATTTGGCTACAGAAAGCACCAGAAAAATCTACTTAAATTAGATATAAATTGACATAATATATTAAATCAAAAATTATTTTATTGAGAAAGTATTGTAAACTATATTATGTATTGTGCTATCTTCGCTTTGAAGTGAAGTGTATATATATACATTCTGAATATTTTTGTAAAATTGGGTTGCTGTGTATTGATTCCTATTAAAAATATCTGCATGTGATCATTCACAGGTATCTTACATATATATGTGAGGGTCACAGAGATGTAACCAGTCACACATTCATGAAAAAGACAGCAAGTGCTGTACAGCCTCACCATCTTCTGGGGATGGAGCTATCGTCGCAGAGCTCAGTCACTGTGTTAGCTTCTCAAAAATTGCAACTCAATCTTAGTTTTTTGTGAAATTTGTTATTCTGAAGTGTAATAAATCAGTTATTAAATATCAATTCATTTCTTATAAGGTGCTTCAGACATATATCTCAAAGCTAAAGCATTTAAGGGGAGTCACATCAGAGTGCAGATATTCACAACTTGCAGGGAAAGCTAATATTTGAACCGTTGTGAGACAACAGTCTTAAGTTTTGTGAACTCTTTTAAAAAGAGTATTATTTCTTGAATTTTAACATAATTATTTTGGGAGTGATACAACCAACTACAAGAACTTTGAGAAAATGGAGCCAGCCATGTTTTAAGAGCTGCTTGCCAAAGTTGGGCCTAGAATTAGCTAGCAACACCTTCTGGAGGAAAGCTATGGAGCCAGGACTCAGGATTGCCATCACCCTGAGATATTTGGCAACTGGCAACATCTACAAATGGCTTCAGAGTGATGGAACACCAAGTTGCAACATCATTCCTGAAGTGTGTGAAGCCATCATAGCTGAGTATGCAGAAGATGTCATCTCCTGTCAAACAACACCAGAAGAGTGGTGAGAAGTTGCACAGCTGTTTGAGGCAAGATGGAACTTTCCCTATTGTATTGGTGCCATAGATGGGAAGCGTGTGGCCATCAGGTGTCCTCCCAAAGAAGGTTCACTCTGCTATAACTACAAGGGCTTCCATTCCATTGTACTTATGGCTCATGTGGATGCAGACTACAAGTTCATCTATGTGGATTGTGGAGCAAATGGTTCTGGATCTGATGGAGGAGTTTTTGCTGCTACAGCCCTGAGGGAAGCTCTAGAAGATGGGACCATTGGATTACCTCCACCTGAACCTATTGCTGGTGGTGACAGACCTGTACCATACTTCATCGTTGGGGATGATGCCTCCCCTTTGAGAACCTGGCAGATAAAACCACTGCCTTTGTGCAACATGACCATACAGCAGAGGATCTACAATTACAGAATCTCCTGAGCCAGAAGAATTGTGGAGAATGCCTTTGGTACCCTTGCATCAAGGTTTAGGTGTCTGCTAACCACTATGCCCCAGAAAACCAAGACGGTGGAATCTGCCTC
The DNA here is from genome assembly GCA_932294295.1 of Alitta virens. Lineage (NCBI taxonomy): Eukaryota > Metazoa > Annelida > Polychaeta > Phyllodocida > Nereididae > Alitta > Alitta virens. The sequence goes on along the minus strand of OW028573.1, from coordinate 29,217,151 downwards.
CACAACCTCATGAGAATCAGATATCCGACAACCCAGAACAACATGCTTGACCACAAAGATCCAGTCACCCATGAGGTCAATCCTGGGGCTTGGCGGGAAAGCTGGAGAAATTCCTGAAATGCCACCACATACGATCAGAGGGAGCTATGCTACCCAGAGTGCCGATTTACAATGACTGTACTGGGTGGAATATGTCAATTCAGAGGAAGGAAGTGTCCCATGGCAAGACAATATGATTTGAGAAGCCTGCAAGATTTCACGAAACAACCTCGGCCTTTTTTAAGGCCACCAAATCCTCCCAAAAGGGCAAACCATGTACACATCTTTGCGTTAAGAAAAAAAACTCCCTACAAACCAACTCTGTCATTCTTAATTTTCTTGTCCCTTAAAATAACTGTCAAATACAGTTTTTGTTAGCTCCTTTTCTAAAACTTCTCAATTAGGAATTTTATTTAAAAGAGACTTTACAAGGAGTAACTTTCTCATAGGATACACACAGAATTTCAAATGAATGAGGAAAAGTGGAATGTTTTCAGTCCAAAAAAAAAATTTTACTGAAGGGACAAGAACAATTAAGATAGACAGTTAGTTAGTGGGTTTTTGGATGAAACAAAAAAGAAAGGAAAAAAGGAAAAATTATTTTTTCAGGGGACAACAAATTGGAGAGTTTAGACTGTAAAAATTTACCAACAACAAAAAAAAAGAAAGAAAAGAAACCTAATTATTGATGACCAAACATTTAGAGAAAGTTAAAGTATTGGAGAAGGGCCAAGAAGAGATATAGTTGATGGGTCAGGGACTATTTTATTTTTTGTCACACAAACTGTGCATGGTGTGCTCTTTTGGGAGGATTTGGTGGCCTTAAAAAAGGCAATAAATCTTTTTGTTTTTTCTACTTGAACATCTACTGCAACAGGAACAGGTTAGGGTGATTACTTCTTCGGAGACATCTGAGTCATAAGGAAGGTAGAGTTCATCAGCTGGCTCATGTTGAGCGACGTCAAACTGGCAGAAACGTTGTCACTGGCAGACAGCAAGGATCCCACTGAAGGAGGGTTCAAGGAAGAAGAACCAGGCACCACTGGAAAAGGTACAGCAGGGAAGACACCCAATGAAGATGAAGGTCCAGGTCCAAAAGACTGGTAGGTACCTGCAGGTTGGAACGTGGCAACTGAAGCAGAAGCTCCTGCAGGCTGTAAAGAAGCTGAAGAAGACGGCTGTGCAGACATTGTCTGCAAGGTAGTCAATTGTTTCTTAGCGTGCTGGGAACTGGCTGAACATCAGCTGAAACATCTGGGCCTGCTGCTGCTGATGGAGTTGCTGCTGCTGCTGAATAATCAACTGCTGCTGTTGCTGCTGCTGCTTGTTCCTTTTGACTTGCGCCTTAAGCTGCAGGAAGAACGACATCAGCTGCGCTTGACTTCGTCAAACGTGTCCAAGTCCAACTAAAGACACTCAGAATATATGTAGTCAGTCATCGAGCAGATTCTCAGGGTCTCTGGATCTGCAGGATGAGGCGGAGGCTGTGCAATGGCTTTGATGTGCTGCTCAATCCTTGCAGCTGTCTGCTGAGCAGTCTGGACAATGTCAGCTAATATGGAGCTTGTTGCAGAAGAATGATCACCAGTATTCTTCCTCTTCTTGTAGGGACCACCCTTGGTTGTCGCTGGAAAGACTGGACTTGGCTCGACGTCAATTTCTTCCAGTTCTTCAGGCCCAGAATCTTGCTACCCTGTACTGGAGCTTTCATCAAAGGTGGGCTGTTGTGCTTGTTGCTGATAACCACGGTTGCAGTACGAATGCCCAATTTTGAGCAATATTACATAATTCTACGAGGCAATACGGCTTCACCGGAAAAACCGGCTATGTGAGAACTCCCCTCAAGAAATATTTCTGTTCTCAGTTTCTATTCACTTTAATCCAACTTGACGAAAAAACTCTTAATTTTTAAGCTCACAGTATTTTTAAGCATCCAAGGCTATTTGTGCAAAAAAAAAAGCCAGATATACAGTGAAACCCCTTTGCTTTTGCATTAGAATTGCCTTTAGCTCACCCCAGACGACCAGTCTCTGATAATATATGGTAGTGTAAAATAGCCTTTCGGAAGAATTTATTTGTTTGTTCATGAAGGACACTTATACTTTGTATTTAAATAAAAGACTGTATTATTACACACACAGTGTGCATACAGTTAGTTTAATTAAAAACAGTCGACTTCAGACAGCTGTAGCAACTTAATCTTGGCTGTTGCTATAACTGGCTAATATCAGCTGCTTCTGTCTACTCCTAGCGAATAGTCAACTTACACATGTCACCATCGACAAAATATAAACTTTGATAAATGTTAAGATATAAATATGTATTTGCATGTACTTTTAGATCAGGTTTTGAGTAGCCAGCTATAGCCAGACATATCCGTTTAGTGGCAGGTAGCATCATATGCTCCCTGAGTGAAGAAACACTGAGGTTGGGTCTGGCGAATTCTGTGTTCTGATTGGTTGATGTCTAGCATACACTGATTGTGACATCACATATCCTGGAACAATTTACGCCAATGTGTTTCCACTCTCAATGTTTGATATTTTTTGTAATTAAGGCCTGATATAATTATAAGCATACCCAAATTAAGTGTGCCTTGATTGAATAAGGTGATTTTCAACTATTTGATGAAGTTCTAGAAAATTGTAATTTTGACAGTCAGTGCAGCTTTAAGTGGTACAGGGCTCCAGGGGTTGTTATTAATTAAAAAGCTGGGGCTTGACTTACTAGGGATTTAAATATTTCGGTCCATTCTGTGCTACTCCCAGTTTTATATGGTAATATGCAAAGAACCAATTGGATATTCATTATGGATTCTACTATAGTAATAAAAAGTATATACACATATTCAATCGCTTCAATTTGCTTGAATCAATTTTATATTAATTCAAACAAATTGTAGTGATCGAGTATGTTAAAAAAATTCATTATCTGCTCTATTTATCATTACCTAATAGGGCCACCAAAAAAATAACTGTTTGGATACATTTAATCAACATGAATAATTTTTCCTCAATCATCAATCATGAATATCCCTTGACCATCTTTACCTTACACAAAATTGTGAGTCCCATTTAAATTAACCTTTATATTAATCAATTGCCTTTAATATATAATTTATATGGGCTATATTAGAAACCTTACTAGAAAAGCTGCCTTACAATTGAGACCACTGCCTCGTAGCTTTATTAATTCAGTTGTATTCTTCTCAATGTTTCTTAACTCTAGGGTCGTATATTGAAAAACTACTTGTATGCCCTGGTAATTCCATCTGTCCTGTTGATATATTCACTCTGCATAATATATAAAATGCTGCAATCGATAGAAAATATATATCTAATAGCGTTGACTGTACAGTGATGAAAATAATTGTTGTCTTAATGGTGTGGTCATCCTACTGCTAAGTTGTCATCTGACAGAAAGAACTGTATTAGGTTAACACAATATTACTAAAAAGCCAATTTGTAGGTGTTTTCAAACTGCAATAAAAAAAATATATCTCATGCTTTAAATTTTAAGGTTTGAACTTATACAATTTAAGTGCACATTTAATTAATTTACTGGCCAATGACCAAGAAGAATGCATCATTTATTAAACACAATATTAAAACTTTTCAGCTTTTGGTGCCATTAGGTGTGTTTGTATTTATTATCTTCTATGATTGCAAAAATAGTCATGCCAATAATTCCATCATTGAGCATTTCTCTATAAGATAATTTCATACACTGAGATCATGCACTTCACACAAGACAGTCACTTATGCAATATAAAATAAAAATAATAAACGAAAAAATTTCAATTCTCAACCACCTAGCAGGAAAGGTAAATTTTGTCTCTATCCTTACTGTGATATAATTATACCATGCCCCTATATCTCCCCTTCCCCCAGAACACATTATTCAAAGGTAGACCAATTAGCGTTTTCTCAATTTAAAATAGGCCATTGACTATGACTTTTGAAAGCTATAAGAATCATAAAACAAGATTTAACCTGACTGAGTCTTCATCAGTCTGAAAAAAAATCTGTCATTTTAAGTAATAAAAAACACTAACTTCTCTATTACTATGTCATCCTTTCTGTCAGCTTAAGCAACAACTGTGAGTGATAATGAAATGATTGAAAACTAATAATAACTCATCTGAATCATCAGGGACAAGATGAGTTTCATCACAATTTAATCTGACATGAATTAAACGGCTAAATCTTCCTGATAGAATGTCAGCTAGATTGTCATGACATGCTGTTGATGAAAAGCTTAATGGTGATGAATATCCCATGTAGAATTTGATAACCCTCTTTATTAATTGTTTCTATCATTCCTTTCCTCAACTAGATTTACATTTGTAGATTTTGTAACATTTGTTGAAAAGAAAGAGCAACAAATTAGGATGGGAAGCCGAGCTGTTTGGGACATCTATAGAGATACTTCTGCATCGGTAACTTACGAAAATCAAAATATTTGTAATGTTGCTAACCTTTATGCTTTGTATTTTGAATAACTAATGAACATAACTTATAAAGGCTAACCATGCTGCATTACCTAATAAGGTAAACCATGTTATATGTTGCCATTTTCATTGTTCTCAACCATTCCTGTTTTACTCTGTGATCCAATACAAGCATCATTAAAATTGTTAGCATTTTCAAAAACTGCATATCGTATATATTTATAAATGTTGATCACATAAACTGCATAAATTAATGACAAATGAAGTTAAAAATGCCATTCCATTTATTATTACAAAATGCATATACAAACATGTTTTAATAACAATATACATTAGAGAAATTGTTACCAGTAATAACTCCTTGGAACAGGTTCCACCAAGCAGCTTTTTGGCAGAAAAGCTTTACTATAACATAATGTAAGGCAATGGGACAGGATTGGGTTGTTATACCATAGAAAATAAGTCAAATGTTAGTCAATTTACACATTTAGTACAATATGATGCACTACAAGCACTAAGTCACTAATTTGTTCCGAAAACAAGTGAGCTTGATATGAAGATATATTTTTTACAATATATAGGTACATCTATCTGGAGAATGACGGTAAATTTGGACAATATTGAAATACACATTGAATTCTTTGTATTTAAACACATGCTTTCTCAGATCCAAACTTACAAATTACCAATCTTTCCTGTCATACCAAAAACGTGTACCATTCAAAAGTTAAGTATACAAATTTTACAAATGTTACACTAAAGCTTGTATTTACAACTTAGCTCAAGTAAATATAAAAATATCCATTCCATATTGATTCATTCCAACTATATTCAAATATTATACATCATAATAAATTTATACAGGGATATTACAAAACACATGTATATGCTAGCAGCAGTAGAAAAAGCCCAGAGTTGTAAGACAGTTTATTCTTGATTGCCACATTAAATAATTAGAATTAAACGGGTAATGCAGAGAGTATCATATTTGCATCTCTTACCATACATACCATTACTATATTATTACGTATGACATAAGGTGTAACAAATGATTTGGTATATTTTGTTAATTATCCTGTAGTAACCAATACATAGTAGGAAGGTGCACATCATTACCCATACAGGTTACAAGTTACAACACTCATTCATGAACTATGTAAAATGTATTAAACTCTATGGCCAAACCCACTTAATGGCACCGTAAACAAAGTTAGGCAAACCCTGATGGAGAGTTCAAGGATCTTACGCAAGCTAAAACTCATTTGTGGTGTAGCGATAAACAGTGTGATTGCTGAGTCTCTCAAAAAGTGAATGTGGGTTGAAGCCACGCTAGGTTGCAGGATCAATGTGGCAATTGGGGGTTCTGACCCTGGAATGCCCCTCTACTTGGCTAAGCAACTGCTTGGATGTACGCTAATTGGCCTCAATAACTTAATTAAAATTTTGCCTTATCAGTGAAGTTGACTGTTCTGTTCCTTGGGCATTATAGCTATCATCATCGTCTTCAATTAATCATTAGAAAGAGATTGATCATACATGAATAACTATTATCATTCCCATGATCACATAATCATTTGCTGAGGTCTCTCTGGAACCCAGGGGGGCACTTGCTAGCCAAACATAAAATGAACATTTCTGAAAATTTGAACCTAATTAATAAAACAGTAGGTTTGTTGAAATATATGAATTGTATATGAAGTATATATTGTGCAATGAGCAGCAAATAGAAGTGTCTTGATTCTCAAGTCTTCCATCAAACCCATAATGAAAATCTTTCAGTTAAACAACTGCTTTTCTGCTTCCCCCGACCACTAATTAATCTCAATTTCACACCACTGCACTGTTTGTTCTTACACTACATTCACTTGAGTCAGCTGAAGATCATTTTTAATGGTTTTGTTATGTAAGGGAACTTTATACAAGGAGTTGAGATATGTTATAGCAGAACTACTTCAGCTGTCTATACTTAAAGTAGACCAGATATAAAACCCTATGAAGGTAATGAGTATTACACTTTTATATATTATTTAACTAATTATTTATATTTGATCTGCATAAACAGTAAAAGTAATAGGCAATAGGTTCCAAGAAAATTAGCAAAACTCCCTAGAGAAGCAGCTACGTAGTATTATGTATAAGCACATGTAACAGCTGAGCTTATATTAAAATCACACTATAAACAAAGGATTGTCAAAATGACTAAAGGGTAGTCATATACATTTGTATATACTGCCCCACTTGCTAGCAAATAGTCATACTGGCTACCTTAGAGTGTCATATATGACTACCCCTATAGTCAGACTACCCCATGTCATTTTGACGACTTTGTTTACAGTGCATAACACAAATCAAGACAATAAAGCCATCCCTTTCAGATAACTCCCCAAGTTACTGGTGGAGAGTTTGCAGAATGACAAAACATTGAGCAACCATTTAAAGTTAGGACATTGTAATGTTTTTGGCATTGGTGCTACAAGACGCATTTAATTTTTTAATTAAATAGATAAAATCTTGCTTGAAAAGCATACCTTGACTAGTAACCCTTTCCCCGCTACCCTTGGGGTAATTGTTATAAACAATCAAGAGCATTATAATATGGCTATTTTTTCAAGTTTAAAAAACACTGGTTGGTAATGCAACTTTTTAAATTAGTAAAATAAACACAAGACCCTAGGCTACCAAGTCACTATAGGCGTCTGAGCTAGACTAAAGCAAAAACCCTAAACAATGCAATAGGTGATGAGCAGGAGAATAGACTGGAGGGTTAAAGAGAGCAAAGGCAGTTGGAGTTGACCAGCAGCACTGATGACGTTCCTCTGATGTGACAGAGTGATTTTGTGTCCTGACACTGGGGGCGAGTCAAGCCTGTGCCTGGCGAGCGAGGGTCCGCCTGGTGGAAAGTAAATGAACTCCATTAAAAAGAAAATTATGGGAGACAGTTTCTGCTTTTTGTCAGTTGGTGATGTTTAAGCAAAGAGATTTAAGCCTTTCAGTTTATCTTATATTAATTATTTTATTGTTAACTATGAGTGAACATCCATCAACTTTTTTGTTCACTTCACAAATTTGATTAGCAAACTGTGTTGCCCTATAATCAATACTTAGGACTGGATGATTGTATGGTACAAACTGTATTATTATTCATACCAAAGATAGCATATATAAATATACTATCTTCGTTCATACTTACCTCTAATTGGAGGTCCCCAAGCATACAATTGGTACCAATCATTGCTGAGGTCCACACTCCTCATGTCTTCATGGACCTTCAAAGGTCTGGAGAAACGACAAGACAGTCTGCCATCTGAGGCTATTTCCCACTGGAAAAAAGATAAAACAGATGAGTCAGTGTTTTAATATCCATTAGGCCCACTCAACTGCTGCATGCGGTAAACTGAGTAGGAGTTGTGCCTCATTGGATTTTCTGAATGGAGTACAATGTAATTTTTGAATTACTAGGCAGATACCATGTGAATCAAATTATTACTATAGTTAGTAGGTATAATTACTATGTGAGCAACAAGCAGCTTAACATTAGTATCATGTATATCACAACCAATAATTTTATCATGTTCATCACAACCAATAATTTAGCCTTAGGTTTAAGCCAAATTTTATAGTTTCTAGATAGCAAAGCATCAAAGGCAGGTATAGGGATTACACCAATATTATCATAAATAATTATAAGTGATCTTTATTGAGAGATGCCCCATTAGTAAAAATGTCCTTACAACTGCGTGTATATTTGTAATGGCATGTATTGTTATCTTTACATTAACTTGGCCTACCTGTTTGTCTGTCAAAGGGTCTGTATTCTGCCGGACTGGTTTCCTATGGGCATACTCATTGTAGTACCGAGCCACACTAGCACCAATGGCCTCTTTCTTGCACATGAAAACATCATCACCACCCTGTAAAGATACAATATACAAAGTATGTACTTCAAAGGTGCTGATTAACTGCAACATGGCACAGTTCAAAGATGCTGTTGCTGACCCACAGGGCTGTGCATAACAGCAACTGAAAGTGAAAAGCATAGCTGAAAATGTGCATACGTCAGGCTCCAGGCTTTGGCATCGTTGTGCATGACAAAGTTGTATGTTGTATTTCGACTGCTGTAGTGGCAAAACAATGGGCATTAGTATGATGACAGTACATGCGATGCAAGTCACATTGGTGTCAGCATCTCATATTAATCCAATGATGCACCATTGGATAGATAGGTAAAAAGAGGAGATGTTGGCGAATGTGGCCTGTCATGATTTAGTAACCCCCTGTCCCCGGAGTCTAAAATTCCGCCCACTACACATGCTTCCTTTCTATAAATAACCTTATGGAAATTAACAAGATCGACTTTTTGCCTGTCTGTCGTTATCAATATCCCTATATGGCACGTCTCAAAACATCTCTCTCACTTTGCGCCTTATGTAAGCAGGAAAAGACAGCAGACGAGCGACACAATTCGCTTTGTAGGGAGTAAATGGCTGCATTTAGTCAGATAAAAGGCTGAGTATAGCTCAAACATAATAGCTCATTTGTCATTCAATCAGTTTGGGTGTAATATTGGCCCCAGACCAATTATGGCTTCATGGGCATTTCGGACGAGTATGGTGATTCTGCTAGCAGATGGATTTCATTCTTGCTTGCTTGGGAGCATGGATGTCAGTGCCTCCTGCTGTGTGCATCTGTGGCAATGGGCAAAGGCAAACTTGCAAGTGATAAATTAGGGAGATAAAAAGCATTTATATTATGGATGGATAATATCGAATGTTGTTTGCAATAGACGTAGGCGCTGGAACTGTGATTTACGCCTGATGCGGAGACGATAGGCTGTTTCATCGTCGCCACTCTGTATACGAGTACTCCATTGATACTGCTGCCATTGTTGGCTTTCATAGCCTCCCTACGCATCGATATCATGTTCCTTATGCATTTATCTTGATCAACTCGCCGCTCCTTGTGCTGCTCTTAGCTTGCGAAACTGATGTCCCGCTACCAGGGAAGGGGCAGTATAAATAGAGTATGTTATCAATTGAAGTGTTGTGCATAATAAGACTGTGTAATCACATAGCCTTACAGGAGCAATTGAAGTTCTAGTCCCTTGCCTTCCTCTGTCTGAGCAATCCATCCATGGAGCTTTTGAAAATTAAAAACTGTAATTATTCAAAAGTTATTTAAAACAGATAATCAAAATTTGCATGATCAGCTGCTGATGTTCAAGGAATTCCTTGAAAGGAATTTACAAATTAAAGGCAAACACTGGCGCACTAAGTACAAAAATTCCATAACTTTCGGCTGGTAATCAGACCTAATCTTTTTTAGTTCTGATTCAGTTTGTATGCCTTTCATGCGAGGCGTCCTGAATGTGATTAATGGACCAGCTGCGGTCACTAAAATGTGTAATAACCCATGAGGGGCAATGCGAACACATAAAGTATATTCGTTCAGACCACAACATCTCATGACAGCCTTCCAATAAATTACAAAATTATAAGCCCTATGGTAAAAGCGGGATAAGTAGGATACCTAATGGCGAAACGCTGTCAATGCATGCCACTTAACTGCCCACTTGTACAAGTTGAGCCATGTAATGACATACTATGCCACTTTAGTGCATCGGTGTATATGTTGAGCTATGCAATACCCTGCTCAGAAGTTACTCTTGCGGATTTAGAGCTCCCTATCATCCTATTCTTAGCGCACGAAGCACGTTCATAAAGTAGCAACCAAGTTGCCTCCCAAGATAATACCATCGTCTTGCCTGGATACCTCTGTTGTCCCTGCTCTGATGTACAGAATGAGGAAAACAACAATTCTCCCTTCATCAACCCAAATCTCATGCAAGGGAGGTTGCACACTGAACCTCTCAACGTAATTGTACATTCACACAGGATTGCTCCTTCTTAACTTGGATGAGGGCAGAATTCGGAACCAGAGATGCTCATTTGTTCTGGTGTCATGGCAACCACTTGTAGGTCTAGCTCTTGAATTTCTTGTTCAGCTCTACAATCTATGAACCTGGGTCACTCGGGTCACTCAAGCCCTCATTACTGCAATAAGTCCGACCGGAGAGACTGACTCAGCAGCCTGTATATGATGAAGTGGACTGTGAACTGTGGAAAATAGTGCGTTCTAAGCAAAATGCTTGTCAGAATGGTTACATCTTGTTTAGGTAGTCTTATACGGCATTGGTTTTTGAACAAGTATAGTCAGACCATGATAACACCGGATAGTATTATCATATGCAATCACTTTGCATCAAACGTTATCTATAGCTAGGGATTAGCTTTCAAACTTCAAAGAATACCCTACAACATTCCCCTAAGTCATTTTGACTACCTTTTCTTTCCAGTGCACAAATAATTGGTCTTAAATCTGTAAAATATACCAGCCATATGGTACGTATAGTCATCTTATGTAAGCAGGCTAGAGTAAAGTAGTGACTTTCCTGTCTAGTTTGCACTGTATAAGGTTACCTTGTGAAATGCTAGAACCACTTGGGTAAGCTCCAATCCCTATCGTAATTACTCTATATATATGAAGACGTAACACTGAATCGGTGTTTGAATGAGACATTGAGAAATTTATCTTGGCGATATACTGGGAACTTCCTATTTTACTAGTTGACTTATTGGAATACATAATATCATTGTTAAATGTATGCCGATGTTCATAAGGCAATATCTGTCACATATTCAAATGTGCACTGAAGAGTTTTGAATTAGAAAAAACATTTTATACAATTGTGTCAACTTCAACGATTTTCATAATTGACAATATTGTATCACTTTATTGGTTGGGTAAAACGCTTTATAATGTTTTTTTGGGGTAATGGGGTATACAAATCATCGGTATTATCGATAAGGTAATTATCGGACGCCAATATTATCTTATTGCGACAATCCCACTTAATTTGGCCAAATATACAATTAGTTTAATAAAATATGGTCAGCTGTAGCCACCTATTCCTGGCTGTAGCTATAAATGGCTAAAGCCAGCCACTTCTGTCTACTCCTAGCTTAGTCGGCTTACTTAAAAAAATATAAACCTTGGCAAATGTAATAAATTTATCTAATATCATAAATATGTACTTTTAGATCTGGCCTTGAGTACCCAGCTATAGCCAGACAGTTCCATTTAGTGACAGGTAACATCGTATAGCAGAAGTTGTCTTATTTGTCTAGAAACCGTTTTTAATGAAACTAATTGGAAAATGCACTGCAGTGTCCAGTTAACCATTACTTATCTGGCAGTATCTGCCCAGTGCCAATTTGACCACTGCCTGTAATTATACTGGCTAGTTCAGCAGTCCTGAGGTTTCACAAATTAGCTCCGCAAACCGAAATTCCAAAACAGGTGATTAGACAAATGCACCACTGGCATCCAAATGAAAGTGCAGATGAATCCGCTTATCTGTGCTTCGGGTCCATATTAATCCTTTAATGATGCCAAAGTCTAATCTGATGCAGATTTTTTTTATGGGGGAAGAAATCATTAGGGTTATTAAAATGTTTTCTGTTACCATTTTTGCGGAAAATTGATTTAATATTAAGAACAAGGAATAACAAAAGATGCTATTTACGTTTTTCTGTGAAGTTGGCAAAATTGTATTCATTCTGCTGCAATTGGCAATGTTGCTGCGCCACAGGCATTCCTGTAAGCTTGCTGTGCAGAAATCTACAAATTTCATTTCAGTTTATTTCGTCTTTTCAGTAGGATGACAATCCTAAGCTGGTGTTTTGAATCGGCGTCTTGTTATGATGAAAAATACATTTTGTCAATCAAATTCTGCAGCTATACAGTTAGCTTCATTAAAAACGGCCTGCAGAATTGAACGCAGACCAAGCTAGACAACTTTTGCTATACGATGCTACCTGCCACTAAACGGAACTGTCTGGCTACAGCTGGCTACACAAACCGGATCTAAAAGTACATGCAGCACCATTTGGTTGAGAGTCATGCATATTTTTAGTCTTCTATTGAAAAGATGCATTTCGATTGCACATACATATTTATGATATATCAGATAAATATCTTACATTAACCAAGTTTAATATTTTTTCAGTGGCGGTAGTTTAAGCTAATTATAAGGTAGAAGTAGACACAAGTGGCTGGCTTCAGCCAGTTACAGTTACAGCCAGGAATAGGTTGCTACAGCTGACTAGAGTCGACCATATTTTATGCAACTAAATATAATGTGCAGCTAAAATTGCAAAAGCACGCAGCTCCTTTTTGTTGCATGTATTCAAGCAATTCTAGTGTCTGTGTAACCAACCCATCGCTTTATACGCAACTATTGACTATTCGATACAGTTGCATGCAGTAAAGGACAGAACTATGAAAGACAAATTATCTGTTAACGTTTATATGACAGTGTTGTAGAATATGCATCCTCATGCCCATGCGTAGTTCTCTTGAAAAGGGCTGTAGATACTTTGCACTTAGCATCTACCTTTGTAGGTGGTGATGTGCATTTTCAGCTGTTGTGTCACCAGAGAGTCAGACCACTAACTTTTTTGTATCGCGCTTTTCAAAGTTAGGCAGAAGTGTATGGTCAGCATAAGACTTGCTAAGTGATATTGATTGATGCCTTTTAATTGTACACACACACACACACATATATATATATATATATATATATATATATATATATATATATATATATATATATATATATATATATATATATACATATATATGCTAACTTTACAGACATTTTTAAAGGGAAGGGGATGGGCTGTGGCAGCAATTTGCTGGCCAAATTATGATTGGCTCCTTGACAAAAATGACAAAGATTCACCAGACAAGTGGCCAAGGAGAATATAGGAATTTTTTTAAATTCTCGCCTAGCCATGTTTTCGCACATCCATTTAATAATGTGTCAAGAAATGTACAGAATATTAACTCAGTATGATCTAATAGAAGCACAGAACTGAATTGAATTCAAGCTGTCGGAAAAAAAAACGTGTCATTTACACAATAGTATATTTGTATTTTATCGCCATTTCCTACAGGCCCATGTACAGCACCCATCAAACCATGTTGCAAGGGGTCCAATTGGACATGCTGTGTAGGAAATCATACTTTAAAGAACTGATGCCCTAGTGATTGGTACACAGTTATTGATAACATGAACAACAGCCATTCTCATGTAGCATATACAGTTAGTTTCATAAAATAGATCGGCTCTAGCTGTTTGTAGCGACCTGTACCTGGCTGTGGTCTAAACATGCTAAAGCCAGCTGCTCCTGTCCACTTCTATAGCTAATAATCGGCTTACATCTATCACCAGATAAATATGAACCTTGTTAAATGTAAGAAATTAATCAAATTTATCATAAATATGAACTACATGTATTAGATCCGGTTTTGTAGCCAGCCATGACATCTTTGTCTAGTTTCAATTTGACAGGCCGTTTTTAATGAAACTAACTGTAAATGTCCCTTTGTCCCTCTATTTACTCACAAAATAAACAGATAACTTACCATCATGGCATCTGAAGAAAAACCAATAGCAGCCCAGGTTCCAATGGAACTCAATTCAAACGTGGCTTCTCTTCCTGTTTTCGTGTACGTCACGAGATATGTACAAGAACTCTCATCACAGTTGTCCTCTCCTTCCGGTGCATATCTGCAATAAGTCAAATCCAATTACACATAAATGAGCCACGTATGTTTCTATATCTCATATGTACATCAATCAGTTTGTGTGAAGGCTGATGTCTGTCAATATCTGTGCAAACCTTATACCTATGTAAGGGCTTTTCAACAAATGCCGTCTCCGAGCCCCGAAAGAATTTACTCGAGTTCAGCCATCCTGGTTGGCATGGAACAATATTATATCATTTAAAGATATTTTGGAAAATAAGTTTCACGTCTAGTATTATAAATGTAAAAGTATGTGTCTACACTCATACTAGGTGAAGGCCTGTCAGTAATAAGTCTGCATTGCTACAGTGATTCATGCACAAATTCTGTCTATGCAAGATGCATGATGAATTTCTCATGCACTAATAAAACACATAAAACCAAGGCTAGGAGCTTATTGCATCATTTCTTTCGAGTGGTTTACCCCTTTTTGTGCCATATTGCAAAATAATATTGCTCAAATAACACAGGAGGATTTGCAGGAGCACACTGATCACAATAAATTTGGATGAATTAGGGACGTCAGGCTGTCAGAGAAAATGGCGTAATTGGGACGGTTAGAGATAATTGTTACCAAGACCGTCGTGCGAACCAATTGGGTAAAGCAAATTTGGATAGCAGCAGTTTCCAAGCAAATGTGGCATTTGCGAAATGTTGAGATTTATCACCTACCTGAAACAGCCTTTTGAAATGCCGCACTGACTGAGGTCTATCGGGGCAAAACCTGAAGATAAAAGCAAGCAATTTTGTCTGGAATACTTTCCTTGTTCAGAGCAACAAAAATTAACTATGGAAGTGTGGCATGGATTAGAACAACTAGTTTTAGAAAGGCTTAAGCCGAACTCCTGCTGTGATATTTAGACATGCAGTAAAACCTCATATGGAATTAGCTATCAGTTTTGTTAGTTTGTGACATTGTGCGAATACATAGAGGTTTCTTTAAATTAATATAATATCATACAATATTATACATTCAGATATATTTCTGGAGTAAACACTCATCATAACCTACCTTCTTTGAATGTATGAGATGTAATATTGGTCCAAAAAGTATGCTCATCTTTAAATACTGTGGCTCTGAAAAGATATGTACACCAAGTTCAGGAAACTACATTAAAGTATATCATTTACTTCAGTGTGCATCCAAATAACAGCTCTCTGAAGGCTTCTAATATCCTTGCCTTTGAAAAATTTTTTAATATGTACATCATAGAAGTATGTTCATGTTTTGTTAGATTTTTTTTAATTTTTTTTCTTTTCTTTGACATATCTGTCCAGCTCTGATACATCTGATAATTTTTAATGCATTCTTAGTCACTGTGTCAGTTGTCTGTTTCACAAGGCCCAGTGGGTCTCAGCTTTTTACCTTACCTTAATTATATACTGCACTGTATATCATATGTAAACGTTCATTTGGATAGACGAATACTTCGCTGAACAACTGCTATTTAAAAATAGAAAGGAATAGTGTAGTGCCTTACACAAACTCAACGACGTCAACATCAATATCCGGGGCAATCCAAGTGAAGGTCAGTTGGTTTTTGGGCGACCTAAGCCAGGCTGTCACGGTGTCATTTAACTCGTCACATCTTCTCAAAGAAGCTTCTGTCGAGCTCTCACGAAAACTACCGATCACTTGCGACTGACTGTACTTCCTGGCTTGAAGGATGACACCCTTGAAGTTTTCCGTGCCTGATATGGTGACTGAAATAAGAGAAGAGCACTCCACTTAATTAGACTGGTCCCATAACGGCTCCTTGCAGAAAGGAATTTGGCACCTCATATCAATCGCTATTTGAGCTTGCTTTTAAAATTTATCTCCTAGAACACTTGAATATCAGTCTCAATATCTACCCAGTTTTATAATGGCGACTAATGCAAAAATGATGACACAGGACATGGCCCAATTATAGTATCGCATGGCATGTAATGTAGTTCCGGTAACAGATTGGCATGTTCGGGTATAGTAACAGCGGCAGAAGAGTAGTTAGCACCATACTACGTATTATTACGTTATCTCTATAGAAACTTTCTGGTTTGTCACAGGTCTGAAGATTTACGAGCGATGCGTCATTCAAAAATCTGAAATGACGAAGTCAATTTGCTCCATCAATGGTACAAGTAATCGGTGAGTCTCCTGAACATCTCTGTTGGCCCCATCTTTATGTATATGCCTGATTATCATTGGTAGTGAAGTAGCAGGTATATAATCTATGTATAACTTGGTCGAAATTCATTAGACTTAATTGAGCGCTTATCTGTGATGTGGCATTGGCATATATTAAGGTCCCAGGGTAATGCTATCAAACCACGAATGTTGTCTCCGAAGCTGTGTTGGGTATTTTTTACACTGCCTCAGGTGTTCATTGCCAGGTCACCTGAAATATGCATGAAGCTTCCAGCGTGCAGAGACATAAAGTTTTGTGGGCTCATGTGAAAGAATATACCCTAAAAACAAATTTGAGCCCTAAAAAACTTACTTAAAAGTTGACATTCTCCTGTGAGAATTTTTTTTTTTTCCTGTGAGAATTACTGCAGTTGAAGAAGTAGCTCATTACATATGCATGACCTCACATCAGGAACTAATTGCCCTGACAAGGGGTAAAGTGCCTGGAAATCACTGAGGTGTGACCAAGATGCTCACCTATAGTTTATTGGCTGCCTGCTGCTTAATGGAATCACGGGATATCCTGATGTGACGTCACTGGCTCACTAGAGGGCACTGTGGCATAACCAAAATTTTAAGCGGAGTATCACCAAAAGTTTGCAGTTTTTAGTGTTTTAAAATCACTTTTAATTGCAATATGACAGGTGAAAGTCTGTTTGCAATATAAATTCCTGCACTTTGATAACATTTAAAAATAATCTATTTTAGGGCACCTATAAATCGCTTTCATGCGGTTTAATTTATGTAGATACTCAGTCGTATTAATAGTTAGGACAACAATCTATGCATTCAGCCAAAACACTAAGAGGATTAAGGCAACAGAGTGACTTTTTCTTTTGTTGCACTGTTTTCGTGAAGACCTGCAGGCTTTCCTTGGTTTGTTTATCACACCACGGAAGGTGTCAGTCTGTCAGGCAATAGTTCGCTTGCCGAGCATCATGCTGAAAGCAGCTAACTGGTTGAAATCCTGCAAAACAGGGCTAAATTGATTGCCTCCGACAAGACTCTTAGGCAAGCAAGAAATGCAAGGGTCTCAGAGGGAAACCGTCAATTCTGTGCTTATTACAGGAAAAGCTGAGTCGAAGGGTGAGCGCAATGGAACGAAGGAAGTCGTGTGATCCCCCAGGGGTTTTCCGCTCTCAACACGTCCATTCGTTAGTTCCCACTTTATGCAGCCCTTCCCATAAGTTCCCAGGGCTGCTTTTGCCATACAGTCTTGTGCATTGCTGTCTCAGCTTTTCTCCAACCTATAGTCCAGAGAGAATTGAGTCCTGCCTGAAGATGCTACCTTTGGCAACTTTCACCGTTCCTGGAGGACAGACAGCAGACGTAAGGCTTAAAAAAAAAATGCATCGAATTGCATTGCTGATACAGACAACATTAGACTGCTGATAGCAAACACTGGACTTTTGTCCAATATGAATGCAAAGGAATACGCCAATAAGAAGTAGGCTAATGCGTTTTCAGACTCAATACTGCAACAGTCAGGCCAAATGTATGAAGTTCGTGCCTCGCATACTGCAACAGTTTATGCAATGAGCTCACTCAATATATAAGTGGCATTACTTGGCGAAAAATTGTCAGATTATGCCAATTCGAACTGAAGGTTTCTTTCAGCATTTAGATAGCTGTCTGCGACAATGTTTAGGATTGAGTTTGTTATGGAACTACCAAAAATAACTGGGATTTGGAAGAAAAAAAAGCTGGCCCTTCAACAGAAAGGTCTGACTGCCAAGTAGTGCCAGCTGCGGTGATGTATCGCCTGCACTTCTGCATCCTGCGGCACGTCACCATGATGTGGCGGATGCAGGATACCCAACTTCCGGCGCTGATTATAGCTGCTGCAGTTTTGCTGACATCAGCTGTGAGCAAGACTACCAGGCTACATGGCAAGCCATAGGCCATCTTAACGCTTATCTAATTTGTCAAGGAAGAAACCCGATTCCCCATCCATTAAGCTAGAGCATGCCATCCATGTGGTCCACTACTATCTGTAATCAACAATGCACAAGCTCTAAGTCTATCCTTGTTCGAAGTTGCCAGTCTCAAAGGAGCCTGGTCTCCACCTTTTTGCTTGTTAACCATGACTCCATATTATCAGCTGTGGATATTTAAAGATAGGCTTCTTAGTAATCCCTGCCTCCAAGAAATGAGGAAAATTGGCAATATTCGGATGGCTTTGTGATCTTGATAGAATATAGCTTATTGGTTTATCTGGGAACCCCATCCTTATTGATTTCTCAGCTGGGGCTGTGTCATGCAGAGGAGCATTTTGTAGCCCAGATAAAACCAAAATAATAAGCAGAGAATAACCTGTGACCTGCTTTTCCTCTGAGGAAGGATTCCGTGGTGATCCGTGTGCGTTCTAGTGACAAAAGAGAGACGTGGTGACCCGGATGCTCCATTGCGAGCTGCAGAGGATGCCTGTACATAGTTCACGGGGATGTTAATGCCTCCCCATGCACTCTCAAAGGCCACGTTCCTTCCATAAGACCCCATTTTCGTTCCATGCAACACTTGCATCCATTGTCCAGGGAGCCATAAGCAAAGGCCAGATAGCAGGTTGTATGGCAGGATTTCTTCAGAGTCACTTCTCTCGTGTTTTTATAATCCTTACAGAAGCCACTGACTTGGTGTGGTCTTACATCGGCCTTATAGGACTAATACATCGTCCGTAAAAGGACAGGAAGGAAGGCATAGGTAGACAAGATGAGTCTGTGCTTTGATCTAACGTACAAGACATTTTCTGTAAAGACCGCAGAATTGAGGAACTTTGTGTTCAACATAAAGAAAGGGAAGAGGACAAAGGGAGGCCACAGAACTGGCTTCATGAAGAACAATGAGCTTACATCTGACACACGCAACCATAGTCCTTTGGAATTCACCAAGAGGAGTAATTCTGATTATGTCCACAGAAGTGCATCTTAACACTGCCTAGAAGGCTGAAGGGGGTGGCGAGAACAGACTGGCCCATCCATCTGCCTTATTCAAGCTAAAGGTGCGAAGGTCAGCTGGAGGCAGTCTGTCATCTCACCTACCACGTCCTTCTTGCAAGCCGCAATCTCCCTTGCCAGTTGTGCAAGACGTGGATTTGAGGTGATTATGCACATCCATTTTCCTCTACATTTGGCCTTGTGAACGTGTCTGAGCTTTGATGGTGGTGTTTGTGACCAAATGAGCATAACGCAGCCAATATAGCAGGGCTTATATGGGCATTTAGTGTGACTCGCAGCACTCGCATTTTTAAGAAACAGCTGGGAAGTGCATTCGGCTGTGCTGGGCATGTAAATGCATGTCATTTGTCCCCTCCAGGCTGAAGCTGCGATGTCAACGGCAATCAGGGATGGAATGCTCTGATCTCCCGGAAGACCGACTTAAGAGGTGAAGGTTGACAATCAGGCTTTGTCGCACAGGTCGTATTCCCCCACACTTCTGCCTGCCTTGAATGGTTGTCTGCAATCACAGAAATGCCTGTTTAAAATGAATGACAGTGTCGGAGGACACTCGCACTGATTAGCCGGGCTGCATCCTGCTTGGATCAGCCCTTAATCCAGGACCGCCTCTCAGTCTTCCTAACGTGCAAATTGGAACGTCATGCCGTAATGCAGCTGCCTGGGGCCACAGCAGCCTGCACAAATAACAAGCAGGCCACCTCACATTCTGATAGTCAACTGCTGCAGCTGCAGCAACAGCCTGCGAGATGCATATACAGGAGTCAGATGCATACACCCTAGCACACAGTGCACCACATAGGAAGCAACTGAGTGTGGGCTTTCTCATGGCTTCTGTCAATTGAAAGCCTGAGGTGTACCTGAACTACTTCACCGCCATTCCGTATCTGAACAATGCAATAAAATACGAAGAATACCGTATCTGTGAATTCAAAGAAAAACATGGAACAGAGCATGACGTCAGGCCACACCCCGTTGATGCAGATAGAACATGACACTGTCATTTCTCTTTTCATAGGTGCGCATTCTGTGAACTACAGCTCCTTGCAAATTCAAAATTAACCCCAGAGCTCCACAGAACTTAAGTGCAGTTACCCTAATTGTGGGGCAGGATAGCCAAAAAAAAACAGATGGACATTAGAGGGTGCTCCTGAGGTTTTAGCATGGCTAGAAAGTCCGGTCACACACTGACCTCAGCAATCCAAAACTACAAATAATTCATGGCCTGCCATAGGTTCACAGAAGCCATTTTCTTTGCCATTATATGCATAGTACCCTGGAGAATTCATCAGAAGAAAACTTGATAACTGGCGGCCTCTGTCTCTGTGGCAGTCTGTGGCAGTCTGTGCCACGTATTCTGAAGCCCCCACATAAAAGGCAGGGCACATTGTGCATCATACTCTGACAGACCTCCACATCTGAACTCTCCATTATTAATACCAGATGTTCCATATTTGGTCTCTGGTGTAATTACACCCCTACCAACAGCGACCTATGATGGCACTGGCTCCTCCCTTGTTAATATCGTAACAAAATTTATACTTATAAACATTGACATACGTATTAATAACGGTGGGAACATACAATATATTTTTGCTTGTATACTGACATGTTCACAAATTTCTGATATTTAATAACAATCATACCGGTGTTTTTCTCAACAATGCAGCAAGTACTCACCACAATGCTGAATTAAAATTGGATATCTCAAGCAATTCCAATATTAATTTCCCAAGCTTAATGACCTAGAGCAATTCTCATATCTGCCATTGTTAGTTCTAAGCATTACAACCAATTAGCATATAGATGATTCTTGGGCCCCAGAAGATTGAAATAATTTCCATTCACGATTTAAATTTAAGGCCTGCAATAGGTGCTCAAAACTTCATAAAGAAACGGGTTGCCTCTTTGATGGGGCTTGCCAAAATCAGAATGTCCTTACATTTCATCTTGATTTCATTATAAATACCGTCTGTTTTGATGCAATTGTTCAAGTTATATTAAACCAGAACAGATTTATCTATATATGAAGCTATAGATATTTTATTTTGCAAATAGTAAAGCCACAAGCAAAAGTAGAAATTTCTTATTTGGACAATGTTGGTAATCCCTATTTTTTTATATATATATTTTTTAAGGCCATTTGATAGGTATCATATCAAGCCCAACAATGCAATATTTTTACAGGACACCCTGCTTGAGTGAAAAGAGTACATATAGAAATATTCTGATTCGAAGAAAAATAGACACAGCCCAAAATCTGCCAGTATGTATCAACAATATTCTAATTTGCACCACAATTAACGATGTGAAAGAAATGCCCTGATTTTGTGTAAACCCTCATGAAAAATTAACGTGCTAATTTGAATCTTCGTAGATTGCCAGACAGACCGTGGAATGCCTTATTTCTGCAGGTCTTCCCTGTTCTTTATCATGTTTATTGCAAGCTCGTTGCTCATTTGTGAGACGCACAGCTGCATATTTTGCTCAGTCTGGAGCTAATTCTTATGAAATAAGACGTTCAAAGGAAATTCTCTCAATCACAAAACAGTTGGCTTTTGTTCTGAGACCCAAGGGGATTAATATTACTAACGTCTTCATTGTTCTTGGTACAAAAGTCAAGTATTTACGGCGTTTTTTTTTTCTGAGGAAGTCGGTTTCTTCAGAGAGGCTTACGAAGTTTTATAGGACTAGATTAGTGTTTATATTTTTTTGAGAGAAATACAAATATATAACAAACACTATACAACAGAGCAGCAAGGGCCTCCAACATGAAATGTCATCTTTTGTTGTACGTCCAGGTGCTCAGCACACACAGTGCACTCTAAACCCAGTTTATTGATGTATATCAGCAAGTTCGAAGGTGTCAAGCCAAGTGAGGTTATCAAATGAAGTCAACTCAACAAAGGACAGTTATCAGCTGGTTATTGAGTTGAAACAACTTAATTTATGCAATATGTCATTGAATTGTTCAGTACTTACAAATGGTTTGTAACTGAGAGCACTAAGTGAGTCGAGTACATGTTAGCTCAGTTGGTAAAATGTCTGCCTTCTAACTTCAAAAAATTTGTGGGAATCTTGATAGCATTGTAACCAATTAAATAGATGTCTATCATATTTCTGAATAATGCTTTTATTTGGAAAAAATCTGTTATAACTTTGTTGGACAGAGCTACAAAATTAATCTTAAAACTGTAATATAAAAAGCAGCAACATTAAGCAATCAGGCATTGAACCCACAACCCTGTTATCAGATAAGAAGCTGCACCACTTGACTACACATGTTGACGTTGATTATGGTTGATTATTTGAAATAAGTTGACTTGACTTAATCATCCTGCTGCAGCACTGTTGCACTAGTTGAATTGAGTTGATTAAAATCGACCAGGCTTATAGTGTAAGATAATATATAATGGAATTTTGTGTGCCTATTTCATCGGTTGGTTGTCATGGAAACTGTTGTCATTGGCAACGTCATCAGATGCAAAAACTTCTTCAGGGTCATTCCCAGAAAAACTGACATTGGTTTGGACATTTTTTATGTATATTTGTGCTGTGTCAGTCTCCATATACTGTATGGGCCTTCTGGCAGCAGTTCTGCTGCTCCATATTATAGTTCACCCAAGCATGCTATTTAAAATGTCACAGTCATCAATATCATCAATGGCGACGAGTATCACTGATGTGTAAGGCCAAGGACCTAGACAATTCTTGCCATCAAGTAGGAGGAGCTTTGGCTGCTGCAGCAGAAGCAACAGCAGCTCAACAGCCCAGAAGAATGGCACAGCCTTGGCTTTGCTATATGAGGTGTGAAGGGCATACTTAAACTTGACTGATGTTTATTAAGGCCCATTTCGTGGCATTTGAGGAATTAAATAATTCTAGTGGAAAAGTACAGATGGGATGGACGGAATGGTGGGAAAGGGGTGGAAAAAGTAGCATAACTTTTGGCAAAGAGAAATTGCAGGAAAGATTCAGTGAGGGAGGAGGAAGGCAGTTTCTCATTCAGTTCATGCAGACTTCTCTCGCATGATTGCTGGTTTTCATGTCATGTTTTCTTTGAAGTGGGGTTCTGGGGCTTCTTGGCAGCTGATACTGTGTCAGAAGAGTTTCTGGTTTTCCCTTTCATGATTAAAATGCTCTTGTCTTTGCTTGAGGAAGAATCGAAATAATGCTGATTTCGAACCCTACATGGTATTGAACACCTAGGTTCCTTTTGTTGCGTTAAGTTGACAGGACTGAGAGGCAATGAATCTGAATTGTTGAGCTATGTCAGTTTTGTTCACACGCATGACTCTATCTAAGAAACTTTTTAGTGCACCATATATATTCAGAGAAAATGGTTTATTGCTAGTTGAAGCTATGATGTGCGGTGTTCTGTAAATATTTCCTAGAACAGGGAGACAGCATGCATACTAATAAATCACGACTCACAATAATCACATCATGCGTAATATTGCTGAAAATATCCGAAACATCACCCAATGTATTAGACTAAGCTGAACTGGCTGTTTATCATGGTTGGGAAAAGAGGGAAGCTCACTTTATGAACCATACAAGTGACGTCACTGTCATAAACGGAAATCACTCTCATCACTTCCACGTGCTGACAACATGGATGATACACAGATTGGATAGACTAGTTCTTCATCACCGTAAGGTGTGTTTTGGGCGAAAATAAGTGTACTTTGCTATATTACGTCATAATCATAACAACGGCAAGTGATGTTATTGTGATTGTTGTTATTGTTACGTCAAACGGTAATATTTATGCGAGCTTGAAATTATGAGAGAAGTTGAAAAGGAAATTATAGCATATGATTTTGGCCCATTTTGCAAGTTACTCAAAGGTTTTCCTGAACAAATATAACCACAAATCTGGTGGAATTTTAGAAAAACTACTCTTGAACCATAAACAAACTTGTATTTCAAATACTTTAATTTCCACTGGGCTCCTCCGATATGACACTCCCTGACATGACTGTCAAAACAAATTAGATGAGTCAAATGCCAGGGTCAGCGCAATGTTGCCTGTATTTTTGTATTTTTTATACATGTGAACATTCTTATATTTTTGTAAAATTTTAATCTAATATTGATATTGTAATCAGTATTTGTGATTTGATCTGTGATTTATCCTCTGTCATTTATGTATATATATATATATATATTATTTCGCTTTAATACTGAGTGTCTAAGAGCAGGACTCTGCCCAGAAAACATCAAATTATGGCAACTTGGACCTTGAACGTTAAGCTGTATATTATGTATAAAATAATGAGAACTTGTATATCATATTTCTGTAGATGTAGTTTTAGATAGACGTAGTGAGTAGATATGTGACATATGTATCTTTTCTGATATGAAAAAGGGTCAATGAAAGCGATATATATATGTATCTAAAATATGTACTTCCTATATAAACATTTTAAAGAACATTTGAATTTATCCCGTTTGCATCATAACACCGGGACTCTGCGGGCTTGTCATGCTGTGAATCACCAACCCTGAAGAGTCTTACATTGGTCAGTGGTGCGGGCAAATTGTATACGTTGGCTGAGACTGAGTGAGTTCGAATCCTAACTTCTTGTACGGATATATTGTAACCTTAACACGTGGTGTACCTCGGTCAATGCAAAATCTTTGTAAGATTTGGTTTTAAGGAATCCATTTTAAATTATTTCCCAATTAGATACACAGAATGTGAGTAAACAAGGGTTCATGGCTTCACACTTCCCCCACATCTGCAGGTCTCACAACAGCCGCACTAAGAAGTCCAATGAGAGCAATGGTAAAATACGATATAAACGTCCTTTTGCATGTGAAGAAAATTCTTTTGCCTCAGAAGAATACCCCATTTGCCTGTGAATATGATCTTCCATATGTGACATTGTCTTAGAATTGCCAAAGCGTCACAATGGCTCACAGGTCATTACCGTTTTGAGGGAAGAAAACCAAGCTTTATTGGTTTAGAATAAGAATGAATTCATCAGGTTCTGTCAGGAGGTGTGCCTTTCAATAGGATGGAAAGATTCAATTTCAGGGCAAAATGCCTTGGAAACAAAAGTAAATACCACGCCTACTCAAATAACCTTTCGTTGGGAAGCGAAATTGAAATGAAATTTTGCCTAAGGGCTAATAGCAACGTCCTACTAGTGGAAAGGGGTTTTTTAAAGATGGCAGGACAAAAGTGGCTGTCTGGGTGAATATAATTGTGCAGTTGGGATATTATGAAAGGAGCGTGGCTTGAACTCATTTTGTAATTAGTGGGAGGGTGGTATCAGAGCACTGTGCTTGAGTGAGTCAATGTAGCTTTGATGAACGATTGCCTCCATTGCAGCAATTCATTGATGAGTGGGCCATGCAATGGATTACCATTCCTATGTGCATCTTGTCTGAGGGATTTTAACAGATGAGTGAAGCCTCTTATCACAACTTGAGCTTTTCTTTCAAATCAGTTAAGCAGATAGAAGTGTTGGCTTCCACCAAGCCCATAAAGGAAGGATACGATCAGTTCATGGGCTTCTACAATTGACTGAAGCAGACAGCCAAGCTTCAAGCCAGGATATTCAGACGGACTTACACTTTTAACAATAGAGCCAACAATCCCCTATATAGAAATTGTAAGGAAACTGTAGTGATATTGATGAACAAGAAACAGGAACTATACTGAACTATAGGAGATAATTTATTATATCCTTTCTATATAGGTGAAGGGTTCTGCAACCACCCTTTTCAACCCCCACATACGGCTACTCTGACTTGATATTTCTGTTGTGCAGAACGGACAATCTATAAAATGAATGAAACTCTGCTGATGGTCCCAAGTTCAGCTCCCTGCCCGGGCCCTCTTCGTGAGCTAAGAGGCATTAAAGAAATTAAAAGATCCCACCCATGCGGTAAATGTGGAATATGATGTACAGAATCCAAGCCTTATCACATAATCTTTACATCTGCCTTTGGTAGCTGGTCATATTAACATGGGCCATCACCTGGTAAGGTGTAGATCTATCTCTATTGCATTAAGTTTGATTTGAACCCATATTTTTTAAAAATTCGTGTAATGACGTCCTGGATATAAGCAATGAATATCTGAATTTTTGTTAGTTTCTTATGTTTCGTGAAAACAACGCATATGATGAAAAAGTTTATAACGAACAATCCTGCTTGGTTATATATCATTGTTTCACTCCATCTCTAAATACAGTTTACTGACCTCGGTTAAAATGATGGAGACATCAAACTTATTGTTATTCACTTATTTCCTTATTTTATATCAACTATATAGGCACTGGACAGACTGCTATGATTCCAATCCCTTTCTGCTATCAAATACAATACAACGATGCAGTTTCTGTGCATCCCCAAGTAGTTATTGATTATCTGGTTAGCCACAGTGACCACTGGCCTGCTACATACACCCAGCGACAGAGACACTGATGTCTCATGAAAGAATGCGATCTGTTCAGATGAAGGCAGATGTGTCGAATGTATGTGAAGTGTGATTAGATTGAGCCAATCCAGTTAACTAACTGAATGTTATTGTTGAAAGACAGTGATTCCTATTGTATTGTATACCGTATTGTATTTTTGTATCATTGCTACTAGTTAGAGGCTTAGTCAGCTTATATGACCAGTTACCAGAGGCAGACGTAATGATGAGATGATAGAGAAAACTCTGAGGTTCATATATCGATGATATAATCACCATTAGTCATTGTGTCAATAGGTTCAGAATTCATATATTTATTTGATTTCTTACTCATAGAATTATTATAGTTCCTGTTGTTTAACACTTTAAAAAAATTCAAGAAACATAAAAGATTAAAAAAAAAGATGGAGAAGATAAAAATATGTGCGCATGCTTAAACTTTACAGGTACACATTTTACAATGCGTCACAGTATACTTCGACAAAATCAAATCAAGAAAGATCAAAGATTAAATAAATGATGGAGTAGATAAAATTATATGAGCATGCTTATTTTTTTTTATTAAATATATTTTAAAAGGGTTAAAATGCTCAGTGCAAACTGTTTTTCAGCAATGACCTTTACATATGTTCAAATTAAAAGATTTAACCAAAATGCATTGACAATTAAAACCGCAGTAATACATTTTAATCTATAACAGTGTAAAAACGTACATAAGGATAAAATATTACATGTGCACATTCCTTTTCAGATGTTTCTTAAATCCATCTATGTTTGCTTAAGCTTAACGGGTACACATTTTACACTGTGTCACGGTACACTTCGACAAAACCCAAATCAAGAAAAATCAAAGATTTAAATAAAAGATGGAATAGATAAAATTATATGTGCATGCTTTAACTTAAAGGTACACATTTTACACTGTGTCACAGTATACTTTTCTGCACTGTCTCTTCAAAACACTTGGGATTAAATTTGCAATACTACAATATAGACTCTGAGGCCCATTCGCCAATTTCCTTATGGCTGCAAACTGAGACTTCTGCTCAAAAGCTATTTGAGTCTGCATTATAACTCTCCTACGGGGCTTCCTTTAAGCATTTCGCTGAAACCTGTTCCTTTGTCCTAAGCTATAAGGTAAAATCTCCCAAGTCAAATTTCATCCCAGTGGAAATTAAATCTGATAGCAGGATCTCCATATCATTCAAAGCAGCTCATATATAGCGTGTCAAATTCTATATCATGTTATTAACCGAAGGTCTCGCAAAAACAAATCATCTATCTGCGAATGATGCCATTTCCAATTGCATCTGAGAGCAAGGAAAAACTGAGTAAGCGCTCTATCTCATTACGAATTTAGCTTCTAATTGCATAATGACAAGGCTTCCCGACAAATATCCTATCATTATTACATAAAGAAACAAAAGCAAATTGTTAATATATAACGGTATCAAAAAAAACTCTGACATTGTTTAATCATTAATGTAGATATCCCATCCAGATGAACTGCCTCCCCAGACCATGAACAAACTACCATCCCAAATGACGTAACAAACAAAATCTATTTGCGCAGTTTACAATACCCCAATGATATGAACAGGGTGAATAATGGAGACAGCAATTAGTCATTTATGATACTCCAGTTGCATGTAGATCCATGTATTTTGTTACATACTGCGTTGTTCCGCGGCTAAGGATTTAGTGTAATATCATATAGATCCCCAGTAGTGTAGATAAACGGCTTAAAGTAATGCATTGTATCGTATATACAATTATATACAAATGCATACATTTTTGGGGAATTTTTCCTTCATATATAAAGTGATGCAATTACATGAGACCATTTTAACTAAAGTCTGGCAGACATTTGAATACAAAAAAAAAGGCAACATCAATTCCATAATGGCATAGGTACCATACAATGTTTTTCTAATAATCTAATTGAATGTTATATAGTTCTATGAGCTATAGGTATCTTATACATGGCCAAATGTGCCACATGCATTTTCCATGCGTTTGGATATGGTTTTCGCCTGATTATATTTAGGCGAAAACCATGCGTTTTTCCTTCTCATGGAAAACGCACGTGGCAAATTAGGCCATGTAATAGTATAAGGCATTTAGGGATTTTGATTTATCTTGACCAATAAATCCCAACATTAGGCCAATTTATTGGACAAGTTCAGTAAACATTAGCTACGCAGTTTGCATTGTCCCAGTGTCCCAGTGACAGAGGACCACACTACTGGCCAGGAAGCAGAGGTGGACAAGACGTATGTGGGGCTATCACATTATAGGCTGCAGTAATGAAGCTAAACTGCAGGCTGTCTGGAGGCCAACTTCACAAATGTCCAATGCTACAAAAGAACCAAAAGTTAGGACGACAATTATTTGTTTTGACAAAATACAAGTCCTTACAAGTGTCATTGACAAAATACAAGTCCTTACGAGTGTCAGACTGTGTGAGAATTATGATACTTTATTCTGCCTTGATTTCCTAATCTCGTTCACTACGTGAAACAGCCTTGGGACCTTGTCTCGGGTCGACCTTTCATTTCCGACAGAAGCCTCGAATAGCTCCCACCTGCTATCTATCATTATATCAATTTCCTTTCGTTCGTTTCGTCAGTCATGAACCAAATGCTAACCAGAAAAGATCAACATATCAGCCGCGGCAGGCCTTCCCTGCATCTGAATTTTGAGAAATCGATTACATAATATCAGTCTAAAAACTAACTAACACCAGACATATGAATATGAATGATCTTGGTTTTAGCAAACGTTGCTATGTACTAGAAGTATGATTTATACCTAGCCAAAAGTCCTAGCCTCTCACATTCACATGTTTGCAGGGGCATCGATTCAGGGGGGGGGGGGGGATGTGGGGGATATATACCCGCCACCTTTTGGGAAGAGGGGGGGGGGGATGATCGATGCAATCATCCCCGCCCCCTGAAGTTCACAAATGAAAATTACCTTTTTTTAAACACTTTTGTTTTGAAACATTTGTGCTTTTTTTTACACTTGATATCACCAATCACATATCAGTTTCAAGTTTATAGTTTGTCTTCAATGATCCACTACGAATTCACCTTTGGCCAGTGTCGACGCATTAACTGCGGTCACTTGTACAATTGAGGGAAAGTCACGGTGGGACAGACAAAGTAGGCCTGCATCCCCCCCCCCCCCCCACCAGTCAAGAGAAATCGACGCCCCTGCAGCTGAAAGGTTGTAATGGCGCAGGCGAAAGCCGATTTTAATCATTAATCTAAGCATAAATACTGACAAGGTTGCGCAGACCACTGGAATGGGGAACACTCAGCTGCCCAGGATGATCTTACCACTGGTCAGGATAAGCATGACAACAGTGAGTGTCTTCTCTATCGTCCGCGAGTGTTGCCTTTCAGGTCCGCGACCGTTTGCAGCCAATCATAGGCCTTCTCCTCCATGGAAATATAGGGACGCCAGATTCCTGTGGTAATAGCGAGATCGTGTTTTTATGCGTGCGTTTTTGCATATGGATCCAAAGCTGCTTATGGCATGTTCGATCAATGCAACATTGAAGTACAAAGAAAGGCAATGCTAATATCATTATAGTCACTATCAATGCCTGACCTATTCTGGTAAATTAGCTACCAGTTGATTAAAACGAGATATATTTCATGACAAGAAAGTGATGGAATCGCATCCTTTACTAATAAGGCCTTTTTTTATAAATTTCCAAGCTATTCAACTTCCTTTGTCATTTCCTAGACTCTTCAACTTTTACTATGGAATCTAGCAAAACCTTCATCAAGTACTATCCAGTTCTGGCACCTAAGGAATTTGATGAATTATTTCGGAAAAGGCTTAAACAAAAGACTTACAATATCGACCTTTTTTACAACCTTCATAAATTATTTCGAAAATTTCGACAACAGAGCTGTCTGAAGTTCTTCATCCTGAATTCTCACAGGGTTGTCACAAGTTTCAGTCCATAAATGACAAAAGAGGAAGATGAAAACATATCTCAATGAAATGGAACTCGCATGGCCCAAACTAGCCTGCAGGTTTTTAAACATGTTTAGACCATCTGAATAAAAGAAATATCGAATATATGCCAGTTACTGATTACAATGACATTTTTATTTGACGGGGTACTAATCTCTCTCACATGCAATATACCTGTCATTATCAGGCTATGTTGTATGCACGGTGGCACCCTATGTTGCATGATCGACAGTTTTTAATAACTGTTCGGTTATTATAAATTACAATTTTCAGAAATAAACTATTCCTGTCGGACCATCCCTGATAGTTGTTGAATAATTAAAGTTGTATTATGTATGTGCAGAATAAATTATGTTTGGACCTGTTAATAGTTATTGTTGTTGTTGTTTTTTGTTTTGTTTTTGTCTCTTTTAACTTTCAGCAGCTGATCAGTCAATGGTGAATGTTGAGTCATTCAAAATTCAGTTTTGTGGGATTCGAAAAGAGTATATACTCTTTCCTCATCCCACAAAACTGTATGTTGAACTCCTCACCATTCACTAATGATATGATATAGTATAGCCTTTGTGAATATATGGGAAGCCTTCGGAAAGGTTTTAAAATGTTTAAAGTAACATCTGAATTGGCTTGACAGAGGACAGATTGAAAAATCTGTTGGACAAACACGTGGTTAAAACTAATTAACAGCAGGTCATTGTAAACCTCGTGCACCCCAATACTTTTCAGCAGTTATGATTTGATAATATCCATATTGCACTGTATACAATGTGTAATTGTTATTGTCACAATCATATAGTATTATGACCTACATTGCATTGCATAAATGGGTAACACCAATTATGTCGTCATCATGTATGATAGATAGATGGGAAGTGCAGCCCTCCAAGGCAAGTTCTTGTCACTATTGAGGGTTGATTAATGAGACGAGAGAGCCGAGAGGTCCACCCATGTTACACATTTAACCCATGGGTGAGATCTTTACCTTGCCTCAGCATAGACACTAAGTACAAGGGACCACCAATTCATCCGAACGACATCCAGCTGGGATAATGCTCATGAAAGGTGTCGGGGCCTGGGATTGAACTCGGGTCCTTTAGAGGAGCATGTATGGTATTGTATATATATGTACCTACCACTATATATACAAGGAATATAAAATGCCCAATACTCAAATGTAGGCAAACAGCACAACCACTGGTTTCCACATGATATGTTGAGCGCATAAACTTATAATTAATAATAATTTAAGAATTGCCTCAGTATTTTGGGGGTAATTCTGCAAGTTGACAACCCCAAAACTTGTGACCACAGAGACACATGTATCTTGCATGAGATGTCATCATTACTCTGTATATGATGATGAACGATTGCTGCTGCATTTTGTCATATTATCGCTGTCATCCATCTCACAAGTACCGCATCCTAGGTATTAGGTGCTGATGCGGCTTGTACTCAATGTACATTGGAATCATATATAAGGATGGTCCCCTGATGGACGTGTTGTGCTTTATATCATTCTCTGAAAGAAGATACAGCAGTATAATACCTTTGTAACAAAGTTTTAATGACCATGAGCTGATGCTGATGGTGTGATAAAAAGCCTTTTTTTAAGTGTTTGTCAGCACAATTGTTTGAAACGTAGAAATAATTAACTGATTTCAAAATAAAATGGTATGTTTCACTGTTAAAGCTTTAGTAAAATTGTATTGTCAGCTGCAGAGGCAGATGTAATGATGTGATTATCAGGTTTGTTGTCCGCCTCATTTTACAGATTTATCCCATTGGTAGGTTCTTGCCTCGGCATAGTACAGCCAATATATATTCTCTGAACGACATGCAGCGAAAATGAAGCTCATAAATAGTGCCATGGGTGTTAAAACATGGAACCCTCTTTGGAGCTGACCAATACCTTGTGATAACTAGGCTATCCAGCTGATATGGTGCTGTTAATATTACAAATGTAACGAGAGAAAAATCTAATTTATACTGATCGTTTTATCTTATACCATGCAAACGTTTGTTCGATAATGTGCAATGCCTCGGGTAGTCTTGAACAACAGCTTGTGGCCATTGAAATTTTCAATCTTTCAAAATTACTTTGCGATGTAATTTCATATTGTTATTCTCGTTTGCAGATCCATGTAAGAGTTTTATGGCAGAAGTTATTTTCAGCTTGCGTGTATCCACTAATATGCTAGGCGCTCTAAAAAATTTAAATACTGAAAACCATCTCGATGGAACCAGGGACAGACTCATACTTTTGCTTGGATCGGGATGGAGCAAAACAGTGTGATGGATCAACAAATTTGAGGACTTTCATTAAACAGATACACTGCTTTACAGTTATAGCATTTTCGAGTAAACCATTATAATATGTAGTTGCCATGCGCCTTAATAAAACATTGCCACTGCAGAGATTGGCATTGACTATTAGCAATGACAGTATCCATTTTGGCACAGGAAGACCATGGGCTTTTAATGTGAAATGATGTACATTAATTCTCCAATTATCAATGTACACGTTGTAAAGTAGTGACAGTTTGACATGTATTTCCATTAAAAGCAGAGATACTTTTTATCCCCCTCCCACTTTCTGTGTTGCACTAGAACTGAGGCAGATGAGACTGGGATGTGTGATGTTGTGACTGGCATTTACTCACCAGGGATTACACGTGGTTACACTGGGCTCTGCTAGTGTTCGCCAGACGTGGAATTCATCTCCGCTTGTGACAACTTCAATTCATAAGGATACGAGGAATTCGGTCCCTGCTTCTATACAAAAGCCCAACAATCATGCAGCGATTCTACAAGCCTTCTATGAAGTTCTAACGTCTGTATATCTTTTTGACATATGCACAAGGGCCAATAGGACATTTGCCGGCTCTCCGGGGACTGCATTTCGATCAGCTCTCCGGCTAAGCGATTCATCTTGGCAAGCTGCTTGCATTTTACATAAAAAAGCAACCACCGCAGAATGTCACATGGGAAATCAAATATGCCCAAATTTATTTGCTCAAATGATGAATTACTCGCCCATCTGTGTTTTTTCAATCTGCATTTATACAATCATGACTTAGACCATTTGTGGCAAGTTTCAACTCCCCGAGGACATCCAAGTCTTCGCTTTCTCTGCCAAAATATTGTACCCCCCTCCCCCCCCCCCCACCCCACAGCTGGCTGCTATAAGCAGCATGCAGAATTTATAGCCACCATGCTTTTACTAAGAAAATGCTAAGTCAATATATTAGGTCTTACAAGTGAAGCTATATGAGGTGAAATTACATCATCATTACGTCATGCATATTTCATCAGTTCATTGTGCGACAAATGAGAATAAATGGGGCCACGGAAGGATGTGTGGTTACGGGGGTGATGAGGTCATTCAGCTGCAGTGATTGAGGAGGCAGACTGCCCAG
Source organism: Alitta virens (assembly GCA_932294295.1). NCBI lineage: Eukaryota > Metazoa > Annelida > Polychaeta > Phyllodocida > Nereididae > Alitta > Alitta virens. Next base: position 29,183,058 of record OW028573.1, on the reverse strand, counting down.
CAGCGCGGGGTGAATTAGAATCATTGGCCCGGGAGACCAGGCTGGCTCGATGTCATAGGATGTCACAGCTGGTGTCAACAGGCCGCCCTGCATTGAAAACACCATTTGAAGGAGGCCTGGCAAAGCCTAGACTCGGATATGCTGGAATCGGGACAGCCCAAACATGATGTATGTGACCTGTCTGGCTGCCACACTACATCAAGGCTCGCATGTTGGCTGACACACTCCTCATCCAACTTGTCAACCCTGCTATTTCAATGGGCAACAATAGCCCCGGAGTCCACCAATATAGTCCTGACTGCTTTGCACCAAGGGTCTCCGGCCAGTGTCTTCCATCATGGCAGCCTCACACGAGAAGCAATCGCCCCTGAAGATCAAGTCCACTATACTCTAGTCTAGGCCAGAGAAGGCCATCCAGTTTGCCTGTCTCGTGTTGACATCTCTCTGTCACCCTGAATACTCTATCTTCCCATCTCATCCTGCTCGTCTGATAGGCTTTGTCATACCACAAACCGGTTTCCTTTCAATCTATCTTGAAGATTTTGAAGAAGCTACCGTCGGTAGGAAACCTAATGCCTCTCAACCATGATTGACGGCAAAAAAACTATACATGCCCTACACTATAATTAACATCATGTAGCAGCTGCAGTAGAGCAGGGTGGCCCTGAATAGCAAGAGAGACAATCCTTGTTTAAGTGCCTCAATTACTGGAGCTCAGAGACCAAGCCAGAGTGGCCCTCTGCCATAGCTCAGCTTATTCTCCACTGACTCGCCCACATCGTGCAATTCTAAGCATAACAAAAGAGCAGAAGTCTAGTTGGACACCAACAAACAATGGATGCGACTCAAGAGACGGGAAGCCCACAGGACTGCGCCTGAAATGCGTTCATGTTGCCTTCGAAAATAACCTGACCAATACACAGGGGCGGGCTGTCCATCACATTATTATGCAAAGGGCCTCAACGGCAGAATAAGCTATGTTAAGGGAGCCCAAAAATAGATCCAGGGCAAATTTGGTGCCTTGGGGGCGTTGGGGTACAGGTGGGCGAGCTAAATTAAGTCTTCCCCACAGAACTGCTTTCCTCAAAACGTCTGTATCGTTACACTGCAAAACGAGCAGGAGGATGCGGTATACATGTGCGACTGGTCACCTGTGGGAAGCACTAAGTAGATGCTTTGTATACAAAGCTGTGCATTTGGCACTTTTGGGAACCTCGAAGTCTCTTGCTGCAGGGCATTCATCTTTCCTGACACCATATAGTCGATAATGCGGAGGACTTTTACTGATTTTATGGACGGTCTGTATTCTTTTCTGCGCACGCATAAAGGATGTGGCGGGGAAGAGGAACGGTCTCACAAATCTGGTTGACCTACAGGAAGAAGGAGACAGGGAGACCCAATTGCCCACCGCCAGATGACCATGCCCATGATAACCTGCCAGTCCGCGTCCCAGACTCGTGCATTATGCAGACTAAGCGCCCTAGGATGGAAGCTTATTGAGGACCCCAAGAACAGTTCTGCCCAACCTACTCTCGCCTGAGACCATCCTTGGTAAAATTGACGCCCGAGTCCTAGTTGTCCCCGGAGAAAAATCCATATCAGTCACTGGTCTGTGTTGTGTATAGCGTTTTGCAGCTTCTTCCCATAAATGCATACACCTCGCTAAGAGCCAACATTAGGGAGAACTATGCGTGGAACGCTGCGCATCTGATCGGACCATCTCCGTTCCTGATGTCCGGATGTCACCGATTAGTGGTGCCAATTTCCTGCCCCGCCATATTCATAGCATCCAATCCTGGCCCCTGATGCTGATCTTCCCTGCACCTCCTCAGTAATAAATACTTTTCCAGAGCCATCAGCTTTGACTGAGTGTCCAATATTTCCTAGGCCAAGCAGTGGCCAGTGAGAAATTGCTGCCTAGACAGCTTGGTGTAAACAGCCCAGAATATATGAGCCTATGGATCGCTGGATAGATAGATGGTAATTAGATTTCTTGGTCTTTTGCAACACAGTCAGGAGAGAAATTGCTTCTCTTCTTTTTATGCATGTATATGGAAAACCCTAACCTGCTCCTATATCTTGGGGGACATTCCAGAGTGTGTACATTATCTTTATTGGACCCAATAATAGAAGAAAAACGAAGGTATACCATGTTGACATTTCATATATGTCTAATATACATACTTTATTAAGCATTTCATTTTCCATCTGCAGAATGCATGACAGTGCTCATCTGATTGCGGTCTTTGCAGAGTACCAATTTGAGTTCACATAGAAGCTCTCAAAGTGCTGGTATGGGAGTGGATGCAGTTGTCTGTTTAATTACTGTCAAACAGGACCCTGATAACGACATGTAGTTCCTTGTTCATTTCCCGCTGCCTCGGGCCATTGTCTGCTATGTATGCAGAGCAAGAGCCACCTCTTAGAAGACAATTAACTTTTGTTCCCTAGCAGCCTGCATTACACCTCCTATATTCCCTTTGTAGTTGTTAGGTAATAGAATTAGAGGGTCACCCAGCATGATATAATGGACAGCAAGGCAAAGAACACAACAAGCAAAGGGCAAGTGTCGTCAGTCCTCTGTCAGTAATTACCAGGCAACTCGTATGCCCAAGCACGCCGACCCATTGATGGCAAGAGAAATAAAGCAGAGTGTGCTCTGTCGATATACTCTCATAAGAGCACAGCGGACCCGCAAGCTTCTGCACTAGCTGTCTGCACTAAGACTGCTGTGTGACCATGCATCTGGTGGGGCACCAGCCAAACCAGACTCCACTGCTTTTTGGCCACTACATTACAGAGGGAAGTAAGGTGGTGCGGATTCATGAGGGCCTCTCACAACATTGTTGCTGATGTCTAACACCATCGCAGACCCAGACAGGAAATCAAAAAAGCAATTCAGTTTGGCATACAATAATGCAAAAAGCGAGGGATGGGGAAATTTGATAATGATACCACAACGACAGTGTGATTACATTAACAGAACCAATATTACTCGACGCGGCTCGGCGCCCCAATCACTCTCAATTGGTTTACAGATGAAAATGCTTTGATTGGAGCGTGATGGGAATTCTAAGGCCTGCTCCCCTCCACTATAAAAGAATGTGTAAGCAATGCCAGCAGCTAGAAAGAACCTCATGGATAGATGGCCAAACAGTCCAGTGATTGATAGTGGCATCAAAATTGCTGCAGCCACTGTATCAGCCTATTAGACACAGTGCTGATTTTCAATCATTCCTCTCCCATCACATATGAATGAATTGGCAATCAAATTCATCTGCAGTAGCAATCTGCAATGTAGGCCACCTGGCAGGTCAACACAGATACACGATACAAGGACCTATCAATTTCTATCATCTGTATTGATCTTCTTCTACTTCTGTACTGGATGAACCCTCAGAAAACTCGTGTGTTCAATCAGAAAGCACTCCTTCCCTTGTGTTGTGGATCCTTGGCACCCAGACTGGCGATTTCGACAAAGAATGTTTGCCACCATTTAGTGTACTTACTACCACGGAGTGTCAATTGATTTGTTGTATCTTTTTCTGCGATACATGGTTTTTTTTTCAAAGCGTTAAGAATAGCATCAGGTCTCGCGTGCGTTTCACCTACAAATTACGAATGCATCCATACCCTGTGGGAAATGCATGCAAGTTTCGTAATATTTACTACCTAAGAAAATTATAGATGCGAGGAGGGAGATACATTTTTTCCCACACGTTATTATGTGCTGACAATTCAATTGTAAATCATAAAAAAATTTACAAACTTTTCAAGGACGATTTGAAATCAGAACTTTAATTGGAAAATCAGCCTTATTTCAAGGACACTTACACATCTACATGACCAAATTCCATGCATTTGGATAAATGCATGGAAAACGCATGGAAAAGCATGGTTTTCACCTCATTATGCATTTTCCATGCGTTTATCCTTCTCATGGAAAAAGCATGTGGCACATTTGGCCATGTATACATACATAACGCAGTCAAATCAAATTTCTGTAGGAACATTAAAAGGTGTGGTCATGGCAAGGCTGCAACAATCCATTTAGGAGCTACTATCACAAAATACCATGCCTCAGCTCCATAAACAATGAATGACTGTTTGATAAGTTCCAGACGTCCACTACCTCAGCTAGTAGATCCCAGCTAAGCAGATCCTAGACTTTCATAGTAGAAAATAGTTGAGGGAGGGCATGAGCAGTAGTTGAAAGTTGTGACAAGCTACCTCACAGTCATCCAAATGATAGATTCAACTGCTCACCCCTCAGTCAGAAGGCCCCGATGGAAATGAACCCCTGAGCCCTGAAGCCTTGTTCAGGGTCAGAACCCGTGACCTATTATGACAACTGAAGGTCGACTGCGGAGCCAAGTAGACATTTGGGATTTTATGATGCCCTCGGGCCAATCAAGTTTGTTTCACCGAAGTAGAGGCTTTGGAATGGATCGAATTACGACGTTGGTAACTTCATGTTGTGTGCCTGAAAGACCTCTTCTACCTCCCAGAAGTCTATCATGGCTGAATATAGGTGTGATCACATATCATCTAAACTTAAAGACTAAAGCTTGATACATTTTTTTTTCAATCAATATTAGTATTTCCCCCAAATTTCCTCATTATTCTTACTTATCTTATAAAGCTACAACGACATTAAAAGCAACATTTTAGAAGACGTAAATGCTCATTTATCTGGGCCCAACCTATTCTAAATGAAATCATCTAATGTGAATGGCTTGGATGTCGGATTCCTTCCAATCTGTGAAGATAAGTGCATTGTTTATTCAGCCATTCAGTTCTTCTATTTTTAATGCACTCCACCAGAATTTATGAATAACATTAGTGTCACGAATTACTTGTACATTTAATGAGATTCAACATTCTTTACAAAAATGATGCACAAAAGGCGTTGAAGCTCTTACTTGCAATAATTTCTCCTGAAGCCAAAAAAAAAAAAAGAAGAATGTGTATGGCGTATGTATGATTAAACAGCTATTTAGATTACTTTTACAGATGTAGGCCTATGATACAATCTTCAGCACGAAAAGTGTGAATAGTTTTAAGGAGGGAGACATCAATGATGCACTTCATTTTGTTTGTAAAACAGGCAAATCCCCCTGTGAAATACAAGGCAGAGAGATGGCTTGGGGAGCCACCCTATATCACACAAGCTGAGATGATGAAACGGCCAGGCTAGGACCTTCTCTGACAGGACAATAATCCGGCTAATAATGTGGCAGCCATGACAACGTGCCAGCGACTGCCTGCTATTTTGAGTGGCCATTGCTACTGGTCTCTGCCAATGCCATCCTTGCACTGACAGTCACTGTTTTAAAAGATCCGGTTACTGCTAGACACCCGAGAAGAGATGAGCTGTGGTCCTATTGGAAAAGCTAATGCAAAGTAAGGCATGCATCTCTGCTCCCTGGGATTGTGTTTTTCCTTCCAAACTACACATAAATGCTCATTTGACTAAAAGGTGTATACAGTGCACTGACACACAGGTTCTGTCAACAAGGGGAGTGGCATGAACTACCCCTAAAGCACGTCCAAAAACAAAGCCATTTTGACGTCTGTCAGCTTCTCTTGTTTAGCATTGTCATTCTGCATTTGCATATGAGCACCTGTCACTATAAATATGCGAGTGTGACAAATCAGGAAGGGTGGGGCAAATAAGCTGCAAGGTGTGACAAGTCTACATATGTGGTGTAAACCAGTTACACTGTCTACAATTTCGTTCCTAGTTGCTGACTATGCAAACAATAACAAACGAATTAACACCCCTAAAATCAAGGCCAACCTCAGGGTAGCTGCCTTACCTAAAAAATAAACGCCTCCCTCAAACAGAAGCCCACTCCCCACAAACAGAAAATATATTTTACCTATGAACTGAGCTTAAGTCCGGAATTTGAGGTCTTCCAGAGGTATTTTCGTAAGATTTTAGTATTTTGGATGTCCTTCATTGCCCCTAAAAATATAGAAGCCCACCTGAAATAAATGCCCTGCTGAGATGCTCTCCCAAAAAAAACAAAAAAAAAAAACAAGGGAGGGCTACTGATGGGCGCCATTTTCTGCAGCAACATCTAAGGCATGGCTAGTACCTGGCCCAAGGTAACTATTCAACGATAATTTTCAGTCTGTTTTGTCAACCAACTTGACAAATTCACGCATTCAGGCTTTATAACCAAAATTATTTTAAAAAAAAACATGAAACAAAATGGAAAATTTAACAGGTCATTTGCAATCATGTTATCGTAATAACCTCATGAACCTTCAAATGGTCGCTTAAGGTTTGACCTAATTACTCAAAACAGGAAATGAAAAGATTAGTTCACAATTACCTTACAGGACTTACTGTGATATTGTAGCATGACTCACATACATGCCATGTGCCGGATGCATGTTTATGCATAACATGTTAAAATTGGATAATTCTGCTCTGAATCACAAAATCCCAGTAATTGCACTTATGATGCAAAATGCTATGATCATTGACTCTTCGTTACTGAAAAGCAATGTTGAGTACTGTTGTAAGGCACTGGGTACTAGTCATGATGTACCAAATAATAGCAATGCAAAATCTCACTGCATGAAGACACTGCTCTTGAGACAGAGAGATCAATTGCATTTTGACAATTGATGAAGTGAATGAACTCATATATCAACTTTCTGTCAATTAAACTATATATTTCTTGATATCATGTTTAAAGTTTAACATATTGCTATTAATTTCAAATGTATAATTAATAGCCTCGCAAATCCAAAGAAAATCTTGAAGCAATTTATTGCACACTATACCCGACAATACCTGGATTTATCGCAAATGAAAGATATATATAAGAAACGTATTTTCTCCATCAGTGCAGCAGCTTTTAGCCACATCTGCAAATATGCGCTAATTAGCTAAACGTGTAAGGTGCGAATGACAGCTGTAAGCATTTGCAGATGTGTTGTGGAGGACGTAGGTGAATGCTTAGAGCTGTGCATTAGATATTGGGGGGAGATGCAGTGGGCAGCTGCTGGTGGCCATTGTCAAGGCAGCTCGCAGCTTGCAGACAGGACAATCGACCGCCGTATCAATTGTTGCACATCTGCACCAAGACGAAAATCCTCATCCTCATCTGCATCACCACCAGCAGCAGCATCAGCATCAGCATCTTCTATGGGCCCTAATGCCAAAGTAATATGCTACAGCTATGCTTGTGCATTTCATGACAGCTCCCTATGCAGCACCTGACCATGAATTGACAGTGTTTAATACATTCTGTACACACACAAGACACACGACACCCCATCTGTAGCATCAGCAGCAGCAGCAGTCTGTGCATCATCTTATGATCTGCAAAAGGCAGTGCAAACCACCAAGGCCTTCTTACACCATCCCTGGCCGCAATAGGATATTTCCGCATGCTGATATATTATCGCTGACATTTCCCTTTGTTTTCATGAATAATCCATCCCCTTGCCCTGGACAAGAATAATGTCAGACTGAGTCATCACTTCCACTCATTATGTAGCACTCAGACATAACATGGCAGTTTTGATAGACGCTACAACAAAACAGGCGCTAATGTTTCAGCAATTGTTGCCCCACCTGAAGCCACAACCCTTCCCAAAAAGGGCAGATGGTGTGCCCCTCCGTGTTGCTGCAATATTCAACCGCGACACATCAAATATTTACTAGACCAAATGGTCCCTTGTTTTCTCATTCATTAGCCGTGGCTGCTCAAACTTTAGCTGTAAAAATGTCAGGGAGGATTAGCAACATTATCAGATTCCAGAAAGGTCGCATCATCTCCACAGCTTCATTGGTATGACAAGTCTGACAAATTCCTCCAGATTTCATTTTGACATCATCTTGTGCCAGCGATTTTGGCTTTGCTTGTTGGAAAGGAAAACCAGTGGAGGAAGAAACGCGCAATGCTACATAGCCAAATGTGCCACGTGCGTTTTCCATGAGTAGGATAAACGCATGGAAAACGCATGGTTTTTGCCTAAATATAATGAGGCGAAAACAATGCGTTTTCCATGTGTTTATCCAAATGCATGGAAAACGCACAAGGCACATTTGGCCATGTATGTTAGAAGTAAAAACTGGGGAAAAGGAGAACAGGAAAACTGGCTTTTAGTGGCATCTTGCGCTTCGTGCGATGATGGGCAGCTACAAGCAGCTCAAGAGGAACATCTTGATTTCCCTTATAATGGTGCTGTTTACCTAGATACACAGAGCATTGACCCAACTACCACTCCTTTTGCCTGCTGCTTTTATCAGCGTCATCTTCGTGACTGCATCCTCCACGCCCCTGCCAAAGGCCGCAGCAGCCGACTCCTTTGGCTGCAAAGACAACTCATCAGCATTCTCCAGGGCCCCTCCCCTTGCTACCCATTACTAAAGGGTCTTCTGATACAGGAACTGAGACTTGCAAGTAAAATGGTTATCTTGCTTTCCATGCGTCATGGCGGCTGCCAATCACAACGAGATTTCCTACCAAAAGCAGCTGCAGATTTCCTGCTAACAATGCTGACTTTGAAGGGCACGTGTACAGAGGCGATGATTGGCAAAGGCAGGCTAGCAGGGGCGCGGGACACCAAGGGACTGGGTGCTTGGGTCGTTCTGAGCAAAGCCTGGGGCCAAAGACCATTAGGATTCATTAAGACGACATCTTGCGGTGGGCTGACACAGCAGAGACTTTGACAGGCACGGATGCAGCCCCATCTGAACAAGCCTTAAGGCAAGGACAACAAGCTCCTTAACAAACAAGAAAAAATGAGCCGTACTCTAAAACAAAGTGCCCTGGGGGTATTGTACTTTAAGGTGCGCATCCAGCAAAGCTTCAATATAAATCCTTTGAAGCTGCTGGAGGAGTCTAAAAACTATCTTAGATGGTGATACACTGACACAGGTTGTGCATCAGCAATTATGAAATTCATCATGTAATCACTGCAGACGCGAAAGAGACAAAATAGCATATAATTGGATAATTAGCAGAGAAAGCTCGCTATTGACTAATTCATCAGTGCATCTGGGCACAGTGTCCTGAGGGAGGACATCATATGTCTTGCTGGAGGATGCCGTTGCACTGTTTGCAAGATTCCTGAGCTGGTGTCCATCGTTGGTGCGGAATGAGATGGCACTGAAGTGTAGGCCTCAATTAGCCTCCGGGGAGAGGCAACCTCTGCTTCCCAAACAACGTTGGACGGCCAGTTCCAAGAAGCTGAGCGGAAAGAGAAAACACCAAGGACCAACACAGAGACATTCAGTCGAATAGATTGAAGAAAAAAAAACACCAGGAGAGAACACAAGATATCTCAGAGAACACAAGACGATTCCAAGAACACCCGACATTTCACTAGAAAACAGCTATTACAAAACGCTTCCCTTTCGTTTATTTTAAACATCCTCCTAACAGAATGTATGGGGCTATTAGCAAAGGCCCATTGTTGTCTTTTTACCTGTTCATTACATTATAGATTTAAACCAAATGAACAACCAAGGACAAATTGATGCTGGCAATTTCCATATAATTACATTGCTTTTCGAAATGGTGTGAATTACCATGGGATAATTCATTATATTTAAAAGATCTACATAGCCTTTACTGGTGACTGACCTCCACCTGATTCCAAATAGACATCTTTAACAGAGCTGAATCGTGTTATTTGGTTGTAGTCTTGCTCAAAAACATCCTACCTATTACATACATAATAACATAAGATGTCATTGACTTTGTTGGGTTGAATGACAGATAGTACTGACCTGGTTTCAGGAAATTAAAGCTGCTTTTCAATTATTTCTCTGATGGGATTCCTGTTAAGTTTAACTGCAAAACCGACTGGATTTCTTTCATTGTCAGGGGCGTTTATATTCAGCTTGATTAACCTGGAACATTGACCAGCTAAGCCAGTTATTAAGGCCAGTTAAGACCAGCGTTAATTAAAGTATTTTCTCGGTTTAAACAGGATTATGTTATATTAATTTCAACCCATTCCACCCTGTAAATTCACAAAGGTTTTTTTCCTGTATATATGAATGAACATCATTAGTAAAACGAAATTTCACGACTACTTGGCCACATTTATCTTATGTATTAGATAAATGGCTCATTAATAAACCAAATATCCATCCATATTACCAAACAACAACAAAAGCAATAATCTAACATAAAGTTTTTCTGTTTTCTGTTTTTAACCAGATATAATCTGAGGTAAAAAAAGTAAGCTCAAACTGGGTACTGACATTGGTAGTCCTTGTGTAGAACCATTAGGCCTATTGGGGGCAGAGAAAGAAGATGGCATTTCAAGAAAATCTGCCAGGGTGACGTCTTTACCCATCTGTCAGTGTAGAATGCACCCGATTATCTGTGCCATTCGTTTTTCAGAAATATGATCCTCTTGAAAGATTCACGATTCGTTCTTGGTAACTCCTGCCTTGACATCTCTCTGCATAATACACATAAGGATGGGTGTGTGACACCAGTGATACATAACAATAAATCTCATCCTCTCACTCAGCAAAAAGTTGTAATGAATGACAGATATCTAGGTCCCTTCGAACGATAAATGTTTACAACTGCTACATCAGGCAATTTGATTGGAGTGATAAATTGCCCCCTGTGTGAAATCCATCTATCCCAGTCCATCAGCATATGTCAGCTCATGGGGCAGGCTAAACGTTCCCAGGAGAAAAGGATGGATACAGGATGAAGATGCAAGAAGATGTGAAAAGGAGTGCACCCCTCATCAGGAGACTATCTAGGGCAGGGGCTCCCACATATATGTTTATGATCGCAATTTTCTGAGCCAGTCAGAGCTGGCCACCTTAGCCAAAGCAATTGGGCAGAGCCTCTGCAGGCGTCCAATTTGATTTTGGGACACAGCCTGGGAGCTGGCTATGCAGGTTTGAGGCTGCATGGCATCAATCAAGTCCAGGAGAAACGTCATGTCCCCCTCTATCCTCTCCATCATCATGTATTTTTCACAGCATTGCAGCTGCTGCAGCAGCAGCGACAACATCTTATTAACCAGTTTATATAAGTGTCATAATGAAGGAAGCTTCGCATCTGACAGAGATCTTGCGCCTCAAAGGGTTTGTCATTTCCTCGTGTTGATTGGCCAACCTTGAACGTTGAAGCCAGGTCCTGAAGAAACTGCACCCAGCCTTAAAGGAGATTCCGAGGATCACAAAATGAGAGAACGATGTCGTCTTTGACAGCAAATAACCAAGGACTTCAAAGATAAAACAAGACCACGGTGATTAAGCAAGTGGGAAGCCAATTATTGTTGTTAATCAGGTGAATAATTGGATAAAAGATTTGAAAACATACTTTGCCTTTGATGTCATTGAATAGGCGACTTTACTATCAGCAGACAACCGATTTGAGGTTGTGGGAAAAACAACCAGGCAATTCTTAAAACAAAGTCCTATTAGAGACTGGTGGTTCATGAAGAATGGAACAGCTGCAAGGAGTTTGAAACCAAACATGAAATATTAACAAAAAAGGCACCCGTCAGGGCTTGGCCAACTTTTGATCTTGTTAGGTCGTCAATAATGTAGACCTGTCCAGCTTCACAGCCACTCTTCACAGGAAATGCAAAAGAGTGGAGCGTGACCTTTGGTTTTGCACATCGTGCAATTTAAAAATGCATACTCTGTTTCCTTTTTAACTTGTTCTGTGAGCACCAAGAGAATGTTCTTTTCGTGCACCCGTACATCATGCACTTTGGAGCTGCACCCGCACATCATGCACTTTGGAGCTCGACTGCTGAAGAATATGGAAGTGCTAGTGAAACTCTGAATTGGTACAACTCTTTAGTACACTGTATATACCAAGTCACTGACACTGCCTACACATTATAGGCACTGTAACTTTTACTTCAAATGTTTGAAATAACTTCAACTATCCTTAAGCTAAAAAAATATGATACCTATTTACTTGATGCTAATAAAAAAAAGAAGGTAGGAATACACTGCACAAAGCTTAGATAATAAAGACGACCATATACAGTGTCCTTTTCTGAAACATTCCCTCCCCCTTCCCTCTTTCTTTTTTCTTTGGAGATGTAATATAAGTGCTATTATGTATTACACAGGAGCCAGTGTGCATGAAAGTGAACCATTTGTTCATTGCCGCTTCAGAGGCAGAAGGCAAAAGCACAGAGCGAAATGGAAATCGACCCATGAAACAAAGAAGATTGTAGTTCTTGATGGCAATATGCAACGCGCATGCAAGTGCAAGCGGGTTAGAGCAGACAATATGGTGCAAAAGGATTTCCCAAAAACTGAAGAAACAGTCTTCTAGCATATTCAAGGCGCATGCGAGTGGATGTAAGTCTTAAGTGACAATATAATATTATGGAGCACAATTATTGGTCGAGAAAGCTACGAAAACAAATCAGGTTCTCTCACAGTCTCACTATTTGCATTGTCTGGAAGTGCAATTGATGACTACAAAAGGAACATTCACAAGGTGGGTAGAGCCAGGCAAGTATAAATAGCCAAGAAGGTGTTATATGACAGCATAAAAAGGTACAAAAACCTATATAGATACTTTACCAGTTTCCATGACAGTGGATCAATGGAGAACAATTTCTGAGGAATATTTGCTGTACATCAAGCACACATGCTGAAAGCCATGCAATATTTTCATATATTGCACAGCTATATTGCATGGCTATGTTGCACAGATATAAAGCACGGCTATATTGCATGGCTATATTGCACGATATATTTTGGGTGTCGATGTAGATCTTTTCTAAGTATAAACAAATAATTATACCTTCGTACTTAAGTGAATAAAGGGCAATTACACTCTGTACCAATAACAATATTTAATTTCCCGCAATTTCATCTAACAGGCAATTGAGATTGCGTACGTGGAAGCTAAACAACCTCTTTCATAGAAGGTACGCTTTGTTCAGTTGCTCAAAACAACAACAAAAAGGAGATAATTTAATATTACTTTTTTTTAGTTTTGAGCAACCTGTTTGTGGTGTGAACTTGCATTCATAGGTTTGATGAAAATTGTTTATAACACAGACATGCATAAGTGATGAAAAGTGTGACAGGACAGCATTGGATTACATGCTCAGGGTATAACACATGCAATTTGAGCCTAGATTTGTAGGCTTTGACTTGACAGACTTATAATCGCTCCCTATTTGCATCACACAAACAACATTGGTTATAGTTGTCCCATGTGTGATTTACATGTTACAGATACGGTACATAAATTTACTCCTGGACAATGTCTAAGTATCTGCATGAGAGAATACATATCGGTTCTAGCAAAACATGCTCAAAGGATATGTGATCAAGTAATTACATGTGTTGGGACTCCAGTTGACCCTAAAGCAGCAGGGTATATTCATGGTGGTAGCCATTAGCAAAATTAATCTTTCTTGTCAAACAACAAGCCCGTCTTCCTGGCCACCCACCCAGCTTACAGACAACTTTTCACCGAAGTAACTACAATACCTTTGGCAATGTTCTGTTCCAAAAATAAGATATAGCATTCTGGCTGAGTATACACTGGACAACAAATTTTAGCTTTCAATCGGTTAATTGGACAAAAACAGGTGATTGACACTAATTTGGTTGTGCTGAATCCAAATTTGAAGTTGAAATTTCTGTCACATCAGGATTTTGAGTTACGCATAAATATAAAACAATAGCAAATTTGGTAAGTTTGCAACACTCTCCATCATTCACCAGCTGCAACAAGTCAGTGATATGATATCTTCATTGAAATTGATTCAAAAAAGGTATAATTAACCAAACCAAGATTTAATAGTTCCTGCTTAACCAATAACTCCTGTTTATTTGAAAAATTCTAAGAATCACCATTTTAAATATTATTATATAATTCAAGTGATTAAAACCCATGTCCTCCCGATTTCACATGAGTAACCATCATTTTTCATGGTCTCTAGGGCTCCCTAAATAATACTGGAAAGTTCATCCCTGTGTAATGAAGCTGAATTAAGTCTTCCAAAAACCAGCTCTGGCCTCTGCACTAAATGTTTCTGGACCCCAATGTAGGCTTTGGAAATGTTCTGAGTGTATGTAGGTTATGTGCTACAGCATAAACTGGAAGAACCATGTTGTTTTACAGTAAAGTTCCACTGTTACCAGTTCAATTATGTCTTAAACAGGAATTTATGCATTTTGAATGTGGCAACCAAGTACCTTTTGCCAAAATTAGCTGAAACTATGGTCACACAGCACACTCCCCCAAACAGAGCTAGTATTCCTTAGAAGGTCAATCCATCTGTTAAGGGTGTAGCATTTACAGAGTTCACGACATTCCTCATACAAGATATACGTCCACTGAAATTGCACACTATGAAAGCTTAAAACACGTGCCTCTATATTTACATATATGTATTGCTTTAAATTACACATACCTTCCTTCTGGCTAAGCTAACTGAACTTCTGAAGTTGATTCTTCTTTTCAGAGAATATTTAACATGAACACGTTCCATCTGAACTTCATGTTTAGCTTAATGGATGAAATGACTTAGATTCAGAGTTGTTTTTTTACTAAGGTGTAATATTACATTAGAGAAGAGAAGCAAACTTTATTTTTTTCAAATTCCAATGTACATGTTTGAATTGCATCTTTTTCTCCACTACTTTTAACCATCATTTGATAATACATAAACGATTGGAAGTCGATGTTGGAAAAAAAAGAGCAAAGCTGTTTCAGGGCTCTGTAAAAAACACCCATTGTGCCATACTAGCAACATAATCTACGTTTTGTGTTTCTTTGCATTACCTGAGGGATTGCTTGACATCTTCTAAAGTTTAGCTTCCTAGTCCAAGAGACTAGTTTCCAACTCTATGAATCTGGCTGTAATTCAGTATTCCGCTGTCCACTAAGAAATACATGGGCCAACATAAAAAAAATGCTCTCAGATACTGGATAATTGTCTGTACTTGAGAAAAAGTCCAGATTTGAACAGCTGAGATTCCAAGCTCCACGATTATATAAGTTTTGACGCAATGTTTTTGTCCATGCCCCTTTGCCGCTTTGTTAATATTTAGACCGGAATTCTCTCGCAGTATTCGCCTTCCGCAAAAGAGAGTGATATTCAAAGTGCATTATGGGTTTTAGCAAAACACTGAATATCAACCACATTCATGCAAGATCATGTGAACTGATTTTGGAGTACAACGCTGGAAGCCAGAGCAAAATCAAGATGTTCTTGTCACTCAAAACCCTTTATCAACTGGTGCAGTGATACGAAAAGGCAGGAGTTTCAATAATCTGTTCTTAGATCAGCACCATACATTCAAGAGCGAAGAGAGAACCATGATTATGGATAGAATCATGACACAAGGAGGACAGTGAAGCACTATGGAGCTTCTTGAAGCAAAAAACCCTCATTAGTATATTGCTGGGGTCCATCTCCCTACGTATAAACCTTTTCGGAGGCTTTCTCAGTGATTAGCAGAGAAAAGGCCTGCTGCAAGAGCCTGTGCTGTGGCTCGTTAGCTTCTGCATAACAGATTGTTTGGCAGTTGTTCTCATATGACCTTTCTTCCGGAGAGGACGTTGCAATGCTGTAGGCCACTTGCTCTCAAGACTGATCAGGCAGGTCAGGCTGTGAGGAGCCAAAGCAGGCCTGGGGGCAAGGTCAGGCCACACTGGAGTTGAAAAAAAAAGAGCAAAAATGTGTCCGTCACGTTTATGTCAGGATGGAAGCGATATTCCATTCAGTTAAATATTGCATTGTGTTGTATTGCATTATCCATATTGACTGTAGTGGCACAATTCTATTCTATATTTCTCCAGGATAGTGTATAAAACCAACGTGCTGAACAAGCAAAGTATGTGAAGAAGAAATCTAATCTAGCCCTATCTATTCTGCACTGCTAATGGGTCATTACACAGCCATGTCAATCATGCATGTACAATATCATTGTACATCAGGGACGCGACCTTAGCATCTGTGCCTGCACTGCATGATACTTTACTTCCTGCTGTTTATAGTTGCTGGTAACTGCTTACGAGCATGCTCAGGTGTCTTATCAGAGGAAAGACGCAGTCAAGGGAGGTTAGTTCTGCAGAACTGCGTTGTCCAATGCCACATGGATGGGTCTTTCTTTAAATGCAACATTCATGTGGGGCAGTGAAGAGTGAAAGTAAAAGGGCGTTTCACTAGGAAGACCTGAGTGGGCCTCTTGGGCAAGCCCATAGAAGCATGAATGCTGAGACTGGGGTCCCATGAGGACAGGGAGCATCGTTTGTCAGGGGCTGACGCTGAGAGCAAGGATGTGCAGCGATGAGGGCCACTGCGGCAGGAAATGAAGGCTGATACGGCCTAACTGGCTGCCAGCAGCGCGTGTAATCTGTCGGCTGGACACGTCGCTAACAGTTCATAAGTCACCATACATAAGAACGCCACGGCCACCCTCACCTCTTCCATTACCCTCCTCCAGAGGGCGTACTGGTAGCAATGGCGGCTCAATCAATCTTAACTTGCATTCGACCTCTTTGGGAGTAGTTGGAGAAGCTAGATTTAGGGTTGACCCTCAGTTGCACATGCACTGAACCTTGCTGACATTGTGGAATTGTAAACTTTGCAGAGCAGTACCATCTGGGTCAAGCGGTTCTTGAACCCAATTCCACCTGGCTTTCGAGGACAATCGGGTTGGAGCATTTGGTTCAGTGCAAAGAAATTTGCCTTCCTTGATGAAGAGCAGCGCTGTGCATGCGTGCTGACAACAAAGCCTGCTGTCTCCGGCAATTCAAAGAGGAGCCTGCTCCTCAGGAAGTCTGAATAGATGGCAGCAGAGCTAACGAAGCGTCAGGTTTTGCATTACCCGACCATGTCACCTGCACTGCTTGGCGTGACACTGACACTGTCAGAAGCTCCTCACACATCTCCTCTGCCTTCATGTTTGCTGCTGTTGTATGCTGTTGCTTGCTGTTGCTTGCTGCCACTGCAAACTGTTGTGTTGTCGCTACTCCTGTTGCTAACAAGCAACCTACAAGTCTATTACAATTTCCTCCAGCCTTCCAAGCTCCTTTGCTTGAGCCTGCAATGCGAGCCAGAAGGTAGGCCGCGAAAGGTCTCACAAGAAAACCCCCAAGCTCCTAAAGATAAAAAACAACCTCTTGTGTGAAACTCCAGACATTTGCCACCGGCTTGTTTGGCTTCCTTGCTAACCAGCCACCATATATATCTTTTCGTCCCAATTCAGATCTCTCGCACTATCTCCTCTTTATATAGAAATAATAGGGGGAAAACTGTGGTAGTTACTGTGATTTATATGTGTCAGTAATCACATGACATAAACATGTAGCCGAATCTCCTTATCAAGGCAATTTCATGGACAAACTCTTCTTCCTAGTGAATTGGCATCATTAGAAGGGTTATTTACATTGTATAATGAGAAGTACAGGTTTGACTAATTACTTCAGTGTTGCAGTGTATTTAGAAAGTTGGCATGTAGCCATGCTAAAGTGGTGCTTCCAGAGACTAACCAGAACCTGTTAAACATTAATAGAAAATCTCGTAGAATTAAGATTGTATTACATTAGCATATTATGACATTCAGGCAAAACCAGATTACATGCTCAAGATCTAAAAATCAGATTTGCTGGCTGTCTATAATACTTGCAGTAAACAATGTGAATTTTCAAGATTTGAAATGTTACACTAAAACAGTGTTCTGCAAGTACTGACCTTTTCGTCCAACTGCAGACACAAAAATAAACAATGCCTTTGAAATGTAACATCAACAAAGACGAAACAGAGCTTTTAATCTCTGCCAAAGACTGAAATTTGATTATTTTGTGGTTGGTATTCCCAACGAACATTTCATCGCGAGAACAATCACGATTGTTCTGTCTGGCTCCCAAATCTACTTGCAGGATCAATGACAATGTTAGAATCATTGGACGATTTGTCTCAATGACTCCTGCATTGTCGTATTGTCCTGAATTATTCCACTACGAGCTCATTTTACGAGCAAAACCAAGATGTTTCAACAGATCTAGCATTGCTTTTAAATTATTCCACCCAGCAAACCGGTTTAGTTAGATGTTATTCCGCTCTAAAGAGCTAGAATATTAAATTCCGTGATTCTATTAGGTTTTTCGAAGGTTTTTCAAAATATTGAACATAGAGCTATGGGGGGAGTAAAAATAAGCGGTTGCTAATTATTTGGATGACAAAAGACATGGGCACACTCTAATGTTGTGGAGTAATTATGCAAAACAGAGCATTCATTTTCAAACAAGGTGATAATAAAACTATGATGTTAATATTTACACAATGAACAAATGCCAGTGTCCTTGTACATCTATGTTGATAACAAAAGCCTATGTCCTTGGACATCTATGTTGATAACAAAAGCCTATGTCCTTGGACATCTATGTTGATAACAAAAGCCTATGTCCTTGTACATCTATGTTGATAACAAAAGCCTATGTCCTTGTACATCTATGTTGATAACAAAAGCCTATGTCCTTGTACATCTATGTTGATAACAAAAGCCTATGTCCTTGGACATCTATGTTGATAACAAAAGCCAATGTCCTTGTACATCTATGTTGATAACATACTGGAGTCATAGGGAATGAGAATTTGCAATGGTAGGCCAAGAATCGAACCCAAGGCTCTATATTACATGTCCATGTGTTTCAACCAGTGCTTTATTCTCACGATAACAAGCTCCATTGCGAACCAGTTAACCAGATAAATCTGCAATCAGTGCTCAGTAAGGCAAACCAAGATTCTCTGAAATAGTTTAACCTTGGTTATTAGCAATCATACAGAGAGCTCTGTAGTTTTTTCTTTTTTTCAAATTGGGTTAAAGCAGACCAGGGCAGGAGATATTGGGTTTGCTTTTGCTCCCGGTGTTTTATGATCGAGGTCAGCCTCCTTTTACCCTTAGAAGACCAGAACCCCTTGGTTTATTGGGTTTTTTTTTTCTTGCTTGCCAAGGTCTGCATTGATTCTAAGATGGCATCAAACCTTCTAAATACAGATGAAGACTGTTGACAAAGTGAAATCACATCACATTCGAATCTTCCATTAGAGCAGATCATTTCCCAGGACGCCTCCATTTGATAAACGCGCTAAGAGATCGGGTGGCCTAGATTTGCAAATGGGAAAGGGTTCCACGAGGTTTGAAGCCACTATGTTGATGATGCTGCTCCTATTCAGAAGGTTCTCATCCTTCTATTTGATAGATACACACTTAAGCGTGAGGTTGTGAATGCATTAAGTATTAGTTCCTAGTCTTTTTGGCAAGACATCCTGTGCTCTGCTCTGTAGAATGTTTTGCTCGTATTTAACACACACAGACTGCCCCGGGCATGCGCATGATGAAGAGACTGCAGCTTCCGGTCCTCCATTAATAGCTAGCTGCCTCCTGAGATCCCTGCACCACTGCAAGGCCTCATGTTTGTCCCTCCACAAAACACCATTCCATTTCCAGTGAGCACATAACACCAGTCATGACAACACTCCCTGATTGATCACATCAGTATTTGACCCACAGGTTGCAAATCAACACCCCAAATATTGCAACATGTTTGTCAGCACGGCCACCATATTATGGCAAAGCAATTTCCATGTTTATATGAAGAAAACACAGGCTAGAATCAGGCCAGGGCGCCCACAATATGAGCAGCAACAGCGACGAAATGGAATTCAGACTCAGGATATTGGTAGTTAGAGCAAGATGAAGCCCTGACATCAGCTTAATGCCATTATGTCAGCTGCGACTTTTCCTTAATCACTGTCAGCAGAAACATTTCTCTGCAATCCCTTTAAGTTGTTACAGATCGAAGCTTAACATACAATCCAAGATTAGTCTTTACAGGCTTACTGCTGCACCATAATAGCTCACAGCGGGCTGCAAAGCTAAGAATACTGAGGAAAATTGGCTTCAGCTGCAAGGCTCTGGAAAAAAACTGGCTATTGTGGCCAGAAGTTTAGTGTCAGGGGTTTATGCCTAAAAATATCCCTTTTAGCACTCTAATCTATAAGGAAGTCATGAAAACCCCATTACGGGGTGTGGGATTAAAGAGTCCCCGGAGGCTGAGTGACCAGCCACCGCAAAGCACCCCTTGCTCCTCTCCATCCCCTAGCAGTGCCCTCCCAAAGACAAAAACCCACCTTATCCATATTTGATGAGCAAATTGGAAAGCATGCCGTCAGATGTCCTCTTCCAATTACAGAGCCAGGGGCCAAGCTCAAGGAACTGCTTGGATCGTGACCACCACAGCAATAATGCACTGAAGCTACCCAGCTCCCCTGCCCTCCTCTATTTAGCCTCCTCACTCCCTTTCTTATTTGCATTTGCAAAGAAAGAAATACATATTTCCTCTTACATTGTATTCATTTTACATCACAAACCATTCGTACTGGTTCAGACTCCTCCTGGAAAATGCTGTGGAATATTTGTCACAAATGCAGATGACATATTTTCACAAACTGCGATGTCGATAATATCTATTTTAAGTGATTATAGATTGTACATTTTTCCAAAGTGATAACATATTAATATAATAATATAACATTTATAGTAAGCAGTTACAGATTATATAGGATGGTGCTGATGTTGTGCGTACCAAAATGATGGTGCTGTACCCATATTATATATAGCTATATATTTGTGTATTATTGGGCCAATATTGGTTTTAAAAGTTGCATATTTATAATAATGTTTAATGATGTGTAGATGTATTACATGTAGTTTAGTTTGACACGTAGGTTTGTCAATAAAAGAAATTCATTCATTCACTATTCATTTATTTTTATAATGTATAATACCAGTAATAGCAATAAAAACCCAGTTAGAACAGTATGGACCTATTTCAATGGAATGTGACAGAGGCTGAGCCACAGAGCATAATTGAAGGTACAACAACAATATATATAATACACTCTCCCGTAATATATTCACTTTTTAACGGGAGTCTGTAAAACGCGGAACGGAATGGAATGGAAAAACGCGGAACGGGGAAAATGCAGATTTTGTATAGATAAACACATTTTAAAAACAATTCTATGAGACAAATGAGCAGTGGCGAAGATTTGCTCCTTTTCTAGGGGGGTCGCTGAAACCTCTTAGAGCCACAAAAAATGGAAGATTTTACTTACATATGTATATGGAATTGTAATTGTAGACCTGTGGCCAATTGCCATTTTTCTCCCTTTCCCTCTGCTTTTTTTTTTGGGGGGGGGGGGGGCGGGAGGGGTGTTGCAGCCCCTCCTGGATACGCCACTGTGGAGTAGGCCTAATACAAAATACATGCCAACATATATATTTCTAGATGCAGTCTTTTGGTGTTTTGTTGTTTTTTGTTCTTTTTGGAGGGGGGGGGGGGGTGTCCAGATGATGTGGTCAGACACATGCCATTTTGGGGTAAAGACTTATCAAAGCCTGCATTGTACAAAAGTGGTCATTCCCTTCCGTGTTTTTTTTTCATTCTATTCCGTTCCGCGTTTTATCATTCAATTCCGTTCCGCGTTTTACAGACGCTCCTTTTTAACAGGGAAAAATGCATTGGAAGAGTAACACCGGATGAAATCACAGCATCTTGATTCAGTCAGTATATAGTATACCAGACAATAAATTGAATCTGATTCATTGACCACAAAGGACGTTGGGACCTCATAATGGATTATTCCCAGTGGTAAGCAACAAACCATAAACCATTTTTCCTAAGAAGGTCACGCAGTGTAAATCTATTAGTCACTGCAAGTAGTTATGCAACGGAACACAACTAACGCAGTATAAATGTAGTTGCAGTATTTTCTATTTTCTAGAGTTCAGGCTAGGTTAAGAGAGCTGTAATGTCAATAATAGTTGTGCCGCAATAAGGGTGTCTGTTTCGATGCTCAAGTAATTGGTTGTCACAAAGATGTGACCACATGTGAGTTATGCGCACGGGGTCAGTGCATTGGTCATTGTTAACATTAGACGACCTAATAGTAAGGACAAACGCAGGCTGTGATCCGACCTTTAGCAGGGCAGTGGCCGGCCGATCGGTCAGCCCGCGAGATCTAATTTGTCTAATGTGAGAGTCTCTGTGCCAGGGGCAAGCCGGCCTGATGTGGAAGTCACCCTGGGTTTCTCCTAATCTCCCAAGAACGCAGCTTGCCTTTGATGTCAATGACCATCTATGAAGATGATATGGCCAAGATGATGCCAGTCTCAGGCTGCTGCATCAGCAAAGCCAAGGTCAGTGATTGCTTCATTCACATGTAGATCCGGCAGGTCATGCTCGGGAGCAAGATGGTTGCCATGTTATCGTCGTGAGCATCGCAAAATTATACACAACAGCTGAATAGAGCAAGCTACGCAGAGCTGCAAAGAGGGCAATTTAGAGGTTAAAGACCTCTCACCCTAACAAACAGTGATTAGCAGTTCTGTCACATTGCCTATGAAAGTAATAAACCATCTGCTCACAGGGCTACCTTAACCCCCAAACCCTTAGCATACAAACAGCTCCCTGCAGAGAAGGGGGCGCATACCAAATGAGCTGCTCCAAATCTAGTGTGGTCAAACCCATCCGAAATTACTTGCTGGCCTAAAACCCTAGCACCAGTGGTCAACACTGAGCTGATAGCTATCTCGCTGCGGCGGCAAATCCTGCAGTGGCAGTGAATGGCAATTTCTGAAATGTCTTGGCCAATTACCGCAGCTGCCATGGCTATGTGGACAATAGGTTGTGCTGTTGGAGAAATGAGCTCCCCCCCCCCCCTCTATACAATGGGCTGCAATGTCAGGACATTATTTTTGGTCATGCGGTGGCCGCACCAGTGCACTGACATCCCAACATAGCGGTCATTGCCGCTGCTATACTGGACAGCTTGCGACACAGCAAATGGTCAGGGGAGCCTCAGTGAGCTACTGTGGGCTATAGGGAGCCTCAATGAGCCACAGGGGCGCAGGTGATAATATGCCATCAGCTTGCAGATGTGGAGCAGCTCAGTGATGGCAACGTATCTGACGTTTTGCTGACTTGACGCAGAAAGGTCAGCTCAGCCTGCACGCAAATCGCCAGTAAAGGCGAACTCAAAATAGGTATATTACACTTGTGGAGTACAGGTCTCTGTGGGCCTTTACTTACGCCGTAAAACTCAAACAGGGCCTGCGTTATGGTTGCCTCTTCCTGTATTTCAAATTAGGCTAAACTATAGCGTACTAGAGAGAACCAAAATGCCCCGAAGAACAGCTTTCTTGATTTATTCAGTTTCTGACACTAATTGCGCATTACATGCAGTGCCCACTGCTCAATAAGCAAATTCTGACACAGTCTATTTAATCTAATGATGAGACATGGGGACCAGTCTAGGGCTTTCACGGCAATTGGCAGAAATGAAGCATGCAAACACTGTGGAGTGTTGACAGGGAAGACAAGGTGTGCTGAATCAGCTGGCAAAGGTTCTTTGTGACGTCATAATGGACAAGGCGACCTCTGGCGGTGATAGATCAAGAGGTGAATGGCGAGCGAAGAGGACACGGCTAGCCTTGACGATAACAGGGCAACGCTGAGGGGACATGTCAGGCGGTCATGCTGCCATCAGTGGCCGGATGTTCAGTATATGGCTACAGGTCAGGGGCGAGGACAACCCTAGCAGCCAGTGAGCCGGGCCTCAGCACTGTCAGGCGTCCAAAGCCAGGACCTAGACGGTCTAGCCTGGCACTTTTCTACAAGCAGATAAAAACTGCAGGCTGGCGGTTAGGTCGTGTAGGTGGGGGCCTAATCTCTGTTTTACACAATGACCCGTCGCCCGCAATACGCTGATAGGGCGACTGGATGACAGCGTCACCGACAGGTCAGGTGATAGGAACAGCGTCAGCAGAACGTTAAGCACGGGAGTCGCACAAGGGGGGTTGATGTGTCCTGGCCGTCGGCTTGATAGTTGGGAGTGAATGTGTTGATAGACCATCTCCCGGTGCTCAAAGTCGCCCTACAATCAACAAGCAGCCGCATGCAGTTTATAGCTTGGCAAGCATGGCTTTGCGGCAGGCCGGTGTTATAAACGTTGGGCCAGATTAACCAGCATCAGAGGCACGTGCCTTCCCAGCAGCCTGGCGTCACCTCTTTTTCTCATAATCGGCAGGGACAGTCAGGAGCGATCAATTAAGTCGCTTTAAGAGCGACCTTTGCATAAAGTTTAATTAAACCTCAGTGACGGGCGGCTGCTGGTTCTGCTGACTGACAGATCTGCTGAATGTCTTCAGGTATCTCAATGCAAGATGAGACCCAACTGCTTTGAACTGGTGCATCCTCTATCAGCAGAGCTCCTCTGCGCATTGTAGGCACCCTTACTTAATTTTCCGGGCGATTACAGCTCGCCACACCTCTTAAGCATGCAATGCTTTCTTATCGTCAGCCTCCCAACCACACAAAATGACTGAAAGTGGCTGCTGCCTCCCGCCGCAGAAAATGACGAACGGCCACCGCAAACCCAGGGCCTTGTTTGCTTTGAAGACGGCCGCAAATCGTCGTTTGATGGCTAGGGCGGCTCAGTTGACGTTTTGTAACGCACTGTCTTTGATGGATCTTACGTGCGGCGTTACAGCCGATTAAATGAGAGGTTGATGGTGATTTATGGCAAGCGAAAGTACCCTACACCGGCCCGCCATGCGAATAAGAGACATTCATGCCACTAACATGGTACTACTTGGCACTGCCTGCCATTGCCTGGCACAGCTCGCCACTGAGTACTCCGCCTCTCCATGTCAACTACGTGGTCTCAATTTCCGTTTCCGCTATTGCACTTCCGCTGCCTATGTCGCTTGTTTTCAACCCATCATTCAATATCAATCCCTGCTCAAGCCTTTAAATTCATTTGATGAGATTGCCGTTTTTTTTAAATCCTATAAAACACAAACAGAGCTCCACTCTTAAGGAGAACTAAATCGGGCTGATAACAAAATCGCGGCCATGTGGTTTGGCCATGTTCAGCTATGAATTGTGCGGGATTTTCGTTACCATAATGGCTCATCAGACCGAGATTCGTGCCCAAGTAGCGTAAAGTGCACGAAGAAGGTGCTTAAAGTGTGAAACTAACAAACATAGCGTGTCAAAATTTTCACATTTCTTAGTTTTGGTCATGCAGTGCATTTTTCTATGATATTTATTACTATTTCCCATCAATGAACAAACGCAATACAACCTGATGATAGATGTTCAAAACAGGAGTTATTTTCATCTTCGTTTTTAAATGACATTTTCCAGTAAACAGTGGTCGCACTGCTGTCCCAACTGTAATTTTCCACCCTGCCAGGTCAAAGCTGCATGGGAGTATGTTTGGCATAGAACAAGATTCATGATACCGTTAAGGCTTTGGATTTTAATGGTTTTAAAAGTTATGTTCTTAGGTGGCAACCTGAGTGTCAATGTAGCACGTTTTTATGTCCCATACAGTTTTTATTGTCAGACAGTGCTTTTCGCTTCTGTTTTATTGTTGATGATATTATCCGACTTGAAATAAAATTTTACTTACTTACTCATAGCATTCATTCATGCTATTATGTTCACAATAAACTGTATGAAACAGAAAATTATGTGGAATTTGAAGTAAAAAATTGTAGTTAATTGTTTCATCCATGATGACATCCATGACATGCCCTCGTTCACATTGCAACGACAGTGACAATATAATATGCGCCCATCAATTCACCGAACATATACTCATATTTTTCCCCGCAGTTTACAGTTACCACTGCCCTAGTCTATCAGAAGTGGTGAAATGGACACATGGATCAAAGGCCTCATAGTTCATGACAATTATCCAGTCAATTATCAAGTAGTAGAAAGAGTATTAACCTTTTACTAACAGGAGGGCCGATGGAAGATAAGTGTTACACTTAAAAGGTTTTACCTTACAAAATAAAGTTGATCTATCTATCCATCTATCTGTCTATCTGTCTATCTGTCTATCAATCTATCTATCAATCTATCCATTCTTCTTCTCTTTTCTTCTCTTTATATCATTTATATCATTATATCATTTATGTCTTTTTTAAATTTACATGTAATAAATTATATTTAGATAATTTTTTAATTATTTTTATTATTATATATAACTTTTTTTAATTATTTAGTATAATAATATTGCGGGGATGCACAATTAAACATAGTTTCCACGAAACTCGTGTGCATCCCCCTCATCGAAATATTTGTGTCAAAATGAAATGTCTCAAAAACCATGTATGTTTAAATTTCGATGAAATTAAATATCTATCTAAATATCTATCATCTATCAATCTATCTATCCGTCTATCTATCCGTCTATCTATCTATCTATCTATCTATCTATCTATCTAAAGAAAAGATGCAGCTGGCTTTGAGAAACATTAATATCAAGAAAACCTATAATCATATATACGACAAATGATACAATGCAACACGTAATTTGTCCAGATGGTCTTGGTTATACATATGTGTCTGTTTATTTGTTCCTGGACTAACAGCAGCTGTACCAACTGGTAAAGTTTCAAGCTCTGATGAAGTTTTATGCCAGAAAATTATTTCAGCACAGCAATGTTATTACTACCAAACCACAACTGTACCCAAACCAATAGCTTATATGAGCTCTTTTTTTTATTCTTTTATAGCCAGAAGTAATTAATGGACCTGCTTAACAATCATAAAAAGCTAGGCACAACAAGCAACAACAAGTGACGTCATGATGACTTCACTAACAGCTATCAAAGAGCCACTGTCCATCGCATTGCGTGCCAAAGGCTATTCCCAAACTCCAGGTACAGATATAGGAAAACTCACCTGTGATGGGCCGACCCAAGACGTACTTTGTCTGATTGATATTTATAGAGTAAGGAGAGTCGCGAACCAGGGGCCTGCCAGCTGGTTCTGAGCTGTACGATGAAGCCATCACGTGTTGACAGACCTGACGCTTGCTCATGTCCGTCACGGTAGTGGCGTTGGTACAGACAATGACCACGTGGAACCAGAACGCTGCCCAGTGAACGTAACTCCTTCGCATAGTGCGTCGTGTTGACTGAGGGGCTGAAGATTGCTGCATCATTGTGTGTGCAGTGTGAGATGCGTTTCTCTAGGTTGTCCTAGGATGTGCAGCAGCTCTGCCTGCGTCGTCGTGACGCTCTGTCTCCGTGCTCAGGACTGGATGAACGTTGCGCTTGCCGGGACATAGGGCGCTGCGTCGGCCGCCAATGAAGCCGCACTGCCTGACGCGCCTCCTGCAGCTGCTGCGCAACATGGGTTGGATGCAGGAGAGCTGGCTGCAGGCCTGCAGGCACCACGCGATACAGATGGCCCTGTTTCAGCAGCAGCTCTCTTTCTCTATTTCTCCCTCCCTCCCTCTCTCTCTCTCTCTCTCTCTCTCTCTGGTCACTAAATTCCAGGCTCTCTCTCTCTCTGGTCACTAAATTCCAGGCATAACAGGAAATAAGGGACCAGGCTGACCGCTGCTGCACACATCTTCTGGTAAAACCTCGCAGATCGCTGCAGGCTTTGCGACCGACACAACTCACACTGGAGCATAAAGCAGAACAATATGTCACTAGACTGCTGCTAAGCTGATCTCCAGCCAGGCATACAGTCAACTCTCTCTGATCCCCATGTATCACTGCCATAGCTCACGCTCCATCTCTGAGACGAGGAACGTAAATCTTCAAACAATACTTACAACACCAAAGATGAATGGCTCTAACGGAAAGAACCATTATGTCTAGAGCCTTGTTCAAAGAGTCAGACTTTATTACCAAAAGAAAACACAGGCTCTTCTCTTTTTTTAAACAAGTGGAGACTATTTATTCTACAGTAATACAAGCACTCTTTGTATCTAAGTGAATAGGGCAGACTCCTGACCCCAGCTTAATTAGCTGCACCAAAATTCCATGTAGTAAGAGATTAAAGGTTCAAGGTCAATCAACCTGTATTTAGAATGACCTTAATACTCTTTGAAGTCTAATATAGACAAAGCCCATTGTACCCAGAAAGTCATTTGATGTCTGAAAAAGGAAACCTAGTGTTGCACTTCACTGTGGTTGCAACATGGCAGCGACTGATAAGAAACCCCAGTAGGAACTTCATGGCGAGAAAATCCACTGAGGAGCACTTCAGTAAAGATGCAGGGTTTTGTCCTTTAACGAGGGTTGTCACTAACTATTGACAGGATCATTGTTCATTTTAATATCTGGCATTAATACACGGGAAAAATTCAGTTTTATTTTCCACTTTGTTTTGTTTCTTGGGCAAAATGGAGATATGGAGAATGAAAGAGAAAACCAGCTTCCTGATGAATCTGATCAAGACTTAATTAAGCATTGTGTCTGGTCGCTTCCAAGGACATCTCCTTTCTTGGCTTGTTTATTTATTTTTTTCAATCATTTCTATAGAAAGACACATAAATACAACTCCGTGGCAGATAACGGCACAAATGCCGAATTACCCCACAAAACATCCTTAATTAGTGAGGTTACCACCAGTAATGAACCAAACAAACGATGCATCAGACATTTGTTTGATTAAATTGTTTCGTCATTGGCACTGACACAATCCTGGACATTTCTGGTAAGACAAACACTCGATGCGAGACTTCCACGTTACAACTGCGGAACTAGCAACAAGTCATTTCTTGTGTGGAGCGAGTTATGTTCGTGAGTCTGATACATTCAGCGTGGCTTTGTCGTTTCCAACACTTACATCCTCCTGCAAATGCCACTGAATCCTAGATGACAAGGGATATGGGCTTTCTCACTACTCTGGGATACACATTGTAACTGTCTGGATGGCGTGATGCACAGCTTATTACAATATGTTACTTCTACAGCTTTTACTATGTATGACAACGTAATGGTAGTGTAGCTAATGCAGTATTTTACCTCCATGACTCCACGCAAACAGACGATTTTAATAATGGGAGAAAGAGTGGTGAAGGGCGATCAATGGAGGCAATCAGAGCTGCGGACACAGGGGAAGGATGCGGAGCCAGAGCATCACAAGGGGACAGTTTGCGGAATGCGTGGCAAAGGGCCATCCATCCTGGTCCTCCTAGGAGAAGAAAGCCGACTGTGACGTCATCCCTGTTGTTGTCATGATAACACCTGCCTCAGGAGCATTTCTCTTGCGCAGACCCCTGACCTGTGCTGACGCCACTGATGTGACTAATTTTATGGTGTTATGCAAAGCCTGGCTGGCTGTATGCGCTGCTTAAGACCGACACATAATGAGCCGCCCAGGACCTAATTCCATAGCAGAGCTGTCTGCTGGTTCTACGATTCCTGGCTCTGCATGTCACAACCACTGATTTCCATTTTCGTGTTTAGTAAATCTCTATCCACTAATGTCATATTTCCTTCACTCCATAAAAGCCACCAACAACCTGATACTCTGTGACACTAGCTAACGTAATGAATAGCTGAGGACTATGTCTGGAGTTGGCATAATGAAAAGCCCGCGACTGGGTGGTCCTGACGTAATGAAAGCACAAGGAGATATCTGATGTACTGCACAATGAGGGGCTGTCGACAACACTGGTTGTGTGGCATACAACGGTGGGCCTGCTCGGGACACCTAATCACAAATGACAATGGGAGATGGACAGGCCGAAGATGTGATGGCAACAATAGGCAAGAACAATAGGCATCATTACAGGCTGTTGGGGAAAGGCTCAAGAAGCAGAGTTGTCAGCATGGAGCAAGTAGCAAGCATCACAAGCACATCCATACTGCAAATTACCATGCTTTGTGCAAACCCCTGGACTGGACCTTGACAACGTATATAAAATATTAACTGGGTGGCCCATACAATGCCCTCTGCTCCGGCTCATTAGATATACCATCCTGATTTGCTGAGAGCTTTCCATTAGTGCCACCAAAAATGCCAGGGCAGGTCAGCAAAGAGAACGCTGATTAATTGATGAAATAGGAGGCGAATGTGGGCGCCAGGGAGGAATGCAGGTCCATGGAGCAGTCCTAAATTATCCTTTACGAGTCCCTGGAGACAATGACATAGCCAAGAGTGCTTAAAATCTGCCCTGTGAAGGTCAGACTGAGATTGGTTGCAGGCTTGACTGGGCAATTGCGAACAAGCTATGAGTATATATATATGATAGGCTGGCCTGTTGCGGCTGTCCAGGTAACAGCTTGTGACAGGGGCCTTGTGGCTTTTAGTGAACTAATCAGATTACTGACTTCGAGACCTCTATCTATAGTTCATAGCTAACATTCCATATGACCAGGTTGCTTCTGTTCGTCATTTTAGAGATCCTTGAGTCGAGACGAAGCACTGTCTTGTCAGGCAACCATGTATGGTGCTTGTCCAGCCTCCAAGCAAATTAAAGTGACCATATATTTTGAAAACAAATACGTACCACTACAACGGTTAAGTCAACAGGACGTCTGTTAGTTCAATCTTGGCTCAAGCTGTACAATATTTAAACGGAAACCACAATACTTAAAACATTCATTTTTCATATGCCAGCCTGTTATATGGTACCTAAATGGCAACAATAACACAATCTGTTACAATAAATGCCAAAAGCAACGGGATAATTTCATTTACTTCGACCGACTGAAAAGGGTCATCAATGAAACTATCATATCCAGTACAAATGACTAACCCTGGTCACCACTGATTGATACAGACAGTTGACATTTCATACAGTCCAGCCACAGACCGCAGTAATGTAAGTAATGTAATTGGCTTAGGTCTGCAAAGTACACAAAGGGGATGGGGCTATATCTCCAGCAAACTGCAAGTTGCTTTATGATGCCGATCTGGTCTTTGCCTGCGTGGTCTGGTCTGTGGCTGTGCCTTCTTGCGATGCAGGACCCCATAAACTGCAAACTGGATGCTCAGGGGAATGACTTTCCCCACTTTTCATCTTCTATTTTTAGTTGGTGAAGTATAAGCCAAGAAGCCTGGGAATAAACAAGAAAGGGAGTCAAGCTAGCAGCTAGAGCCAGGCCGTTGAGCTTTGCCCAGGGAATTAGGGTCAATTCATCTGGCAACACCTGCCCAGTAAACATGGGTGACTGGGGGAAATCCGTCATATTTCTGCACAGGATCGATCCAGATAGCCAACAGACTTGCTGCTAATCTTGGATTCGGAACTGACCCCATGGAGGCCCTACAATGTGTCCTAAGAGAGGTCTAGCAGAGGTGCCTGGCCCCCAATCAGCCTGGCCCATAATAGAGGGCGCCTTGCAGCCCTGTAAGCCTTTCCATCCTACAAACCTGCACCGGAAATGGATGGCACTTCGATAGAGATCACCCCGCGACCGCTTGCCTCCATCCTAATGATGCTGTCCGAGACCTGTGGTCATCACACAGCGCGCTGATGCCGCTCCTACTGCTCTGCTGATGATGATGTTGCAGCTACTTGAAATATTCATTGGTCCCACTTATTCTTGCACAGTTATTATTCCATTATGGATGTCAATCTGAGCCGAGGTGTTATCGTTCTGCCTCCCACTGATTTCATCTGGATTGACCGCCTCCACACACAAGAAGGATGTCTCACAGGAGGTTTGCTTTCGTCTTATTGGCCAGACCTAAGGACAGGAATATAGGAAAAGGCTTTATCACTGTCGGATGTTGGCCTTTTGCCACATTGGCTTGACACAGAGGTCATTGGATGGGGTGAGCAAGAGAGTGGGACTGTGCATATCGACACTACAGGACATTACCCCCAGGAACAGAGAAACCGAAGGAAATGAGAAATAACCAATACACCTTGATTCTATTACTTCCACTGTGTGCACTATAATAGTATTCTGTGTTAGACCTGTGCACCCAACTTTGCAGTATTCTGTATACAGCTATGTCACACTTACTGTATTTCTATACATCCCTTTATATATAGCATCCTGTTTTGCCTGTGTCCCTCAATCTATGCTGTACTGAAGAGTATCATATTTGTCATAGCTAGTATATATATTTGTTATAGCTAGTATATACTTATCTGTAAAATAAATACATGCATATGATGACTATAGCAAAAATATAGTCAAGATATTTTTGTCACCTCAATTAATTTTTTATAATCACTGTGTTTTTATATCTTTTATATTTTTATCCCTTATTGGGGGGCAATTAATGATTATTATTATTATATGTAAGACCTTCGGTATTTTGATCTGCACCAATCAGCAGTATTTTTGTGTAAGCTTCCTTGGCACATCTTTCTGATACCATTGGACTCAATCACTACAAACTCAAACGCCCCACCAGCTGTTGTGACTAAAGGAAGGAACCCAGCCGGCTGCTCGAATTGAACAATTTCATCGGAGGCGCCTTCATCTAAGTTCGAACTTTAAATCTCCTCTGCTGCTGTCCCGTATCTAATTTCCTTGCCTGTCTGCAGCCAGATAATTTCCTGGAAAAAGGCGAGAGAAAAAAGAAGAGAGGGAAAGGCAGACGTCACAAATGAAACGCAACGTTGCAGCCTCCCTCTGCTCTTTCTTTTGATTATAGTCAGCGTGGCATGGTGAGCCCATCTGTGCTCGGACAGAAGGACAAAGGTCAGCAGACTACAAAGCTCAGGTGCCAGACAGTGCCGCCCAAATCCTCAAATAGATTGGGCTTCTAGTCTGCCTAATGGAAAAGAAACAGCTGCAGTGGTAGACCATCAGTGAAGAAGGGAAAATAGGACACTCTGTTTGATATGAAGGACTTATTCATAGAAATTGAGATGCTGGGCTCCGAGGTCTCTCAAAACCCAATGCCTCACGCAGACAATTTGATGAATGCATATTCAAAGGAGTGCAGAGCAGACTGGCAGTGCGTCGTGAAGGGTGTGTAAGCTTAGTGACTGTCATATCACCCCTCAGGATGCTACTGCATGTGGCAGACAGGCTCGTTGATCATGCAGCATCCCAGCAGCAGCAGCAGCAGCGTCAGCATTCCAGGGCAGAACCAAGATAGGACTCGCCCCAAGGACTGCCTCCACGGCTCTACTCGCCCTCACCTCTATTGATCAGCTTTGCAAACTCTAAGACTGCTTTTCCCAAACATCACACGATACCTAATACAATCCGCAAACAAAGGCTGTTGACCACTGACCAGAGTGGACAGTAATAACAGCCTCCGCTTCTTTCAACAACCATTCTTTTTGGCCTGGGACAGCCCCTTACAAGGAATTAGGCTACTCATCAGGTCTGCATTAGGCGCGGGTTAAACCTCTAATCACCATTTCCCGAGACCTCGGACTCCAAATTGACTCTGCTGTAGTGCCAGGCTCCTTTCTGCTGCTTGTCTCTTTCAAGCCAGGTCCATGGCAGATGCAGTTAAGCTGACACCGTTGAGGAGTAAACAAGAAGAGAAAAGAAAAAGAGGATATCGGAGTTAGCAGGTTTATACAAGTTGGCAGGGCCAAGGCAAGCATGTCTTGTGTTTACAAGAGAGATCTATAAGAAGCGCTTTAGCTGAATCTTTGAAGATCAGAATCCGATAGACTCCAGCGGCAAGCCCAGTGTTCGATGTTGGCCTCTTTTCAAATGATATGTCTTGCCTCGGAAGCAAATCCTTTGAGTGTCATCGATCATCATTTGCCTGTCCTAATGGATCAATGCAGTACAGTGAGTAATTCAGCAACCCAAGTGTTTACAAAAGTTGTATGATTCCTCGTGATGAGCGGGGACGTTTTCCAGTTGGTTTGAGAATTGTTATGGAAAGCTTTCACTTGTGACTTTTTGTGCTGAAGATCTGTTCCTAATTGCTGCAATCCGTCAACCTCCTCTTTTGATCATGAAAAGCGGGCCCTCCGTGTCAATTCATGCAATGGTAACAAAAGCATCAATCAATATTCAAGAGCATGCATCCTAGCATATTACAGTATTGGTATTACACCCAGCTGAAGTTGGAGATCTTGAAGAGCTATAGGAGATTAAAATCATTTTATACCCATCCCGGGTATTTATCTTAAAGCTTTGGCAAACAAGATGGAGTCATTTAGTTGAACAGCTTCGGAGGATGTTGGAAGGATGCTTCAAGGATTCTGCAAGGATACGAGGGATGCTAGGCGGATGAGGGAGGCAGATGAAGCCGCATCTCGCCACGGAGGATGCGAAGGGTCGCATGACTTCGATCCAGATATTGACTTGGGATGGAACGGGCTTTCCAGGCCAGTGAGCGGAGAGGGTGTCCGGCTGGAGATAGTGAGCTGGTCTGTCCCTGCAATCAATGCTACCAGTGTGTCACAGCCAATAAGCACCAATGAGGAGCTTCCCTAAGCGATTGGACGGTTCAGATAATACCACAAAATAGTGGAATGAGTTATAAAGAGCATCAGCGAAAGCTCAGCAGCCACAGCATCAGTCTGAAGAGGTTGATGTGGTCTCCAGATGGCTGATGGGGAAACTGGTGCTTAACTTGGGCCCACAGGAAAGATGAGTAGCTGCGCCCGACGGCCTTGTTAATGAAGACCTGCAGTCAATTAGGATGAGAGCAAAGGCCAATAGAACATCCGCGCCATGAGAATCCTCCATATAGTCTAGTCAATCGTTCAAAGTAGCGAGCATCTTGTTTCTATTTACTGTAACAAACCAGCCACTAATGAATGGCTTCGTCTTATCATTAGTGGGGATTAGTGAAATTACGGACACTTTATCTGTTGTAATTTGTTACAGCTACGATGGGCCTTCCCACAGCATTAAGCAGCAGAAAGGCAGTCATTCAGTCTTTTTTTAAGCCTCGTCCAACGGAAATTGTTAGAAGTTCACAATCTTTGTGGTCTCTTGTTGCAACATCTGCATGATCGTTGATGGGAAGCTTAAAACTCCTAGTTTTATATGTATTGTACAATATGTAGAGAGTGTCATGTCATTTCTGCAGTATTTTGCAGTACAATGCCCAAAGGTCAATGCATCACATATACTTTAACTAACCTAACATTATTAGCCCACTTTTAACCTATATGACATTGTGATCAACACCTTGGTAAAAATAGTTGTCACCATGGTAACAGGAATTGATAACATAAAAATCATCGTCATTTCCGTGATGTTGTATAAAACCCTCCTCTGTGTTATGAATATAATATTAAGGATGGCTTTTGCGTGCATGTTCCTGTGGATGACACGTTTGAACATTGCAATTTTTGTCTGCAAAATATGCACTGTCACATGAATCCAGTGCTGATGAATATATTTCAGAAGGCAGGCCTGATGAGGCTTATTTATGGAAATGGTTATGCACTGGGTCAATGCATCTGACAGTTGCGTGCATGAAGGAACCCTACACCACAAGTCTCAGGTGACCAGCTGTCCCTAAATGGCACTAGCATGACCCAGAAATGGTCCAAAATGGTCTAACAATGGCCTCCATCTCCTGTTCTCAGAGCTCTGCCACCCTACCCTGGGATCATTGCTTGGCTGCGCCAGGCCATCGTCCATGGACTGGCATTTCACTTATATGAATGATGAATACTGCTCTTGCATATATTGCATTCCTCCTGCCTCAGTCTGGGGCCATATCAAGCTGTCAATTAAGTAGAAGCAAAAGCAAGTTTAAGAGCATGTATTGCAAACACCGCAGCCTTGCAATGACTTGTTTCTTGCTAAAATTCAACATGGAAAGCACGCGTCCTGGACTGTTGGAGCCCGGACACAGATAATGGCTGGTCTTGTCAACATAGATAGGTATGCCATTGTTCGCCCCACAGCACGTTCAGGAGATGCCATTTGCATAGAGTATCACCAAGTCCTACCAAGGCTGACATGCTTGGCAAACTGCCTACATAAAAAATTCCCTAAGCCCTTGTGTTCACTTGTAATCTCCATTAGATTTTATAGTCTGTGCTGGCTTTAGCATCGCTTTATTGAGCATGCAAATTCCTAGAAGGGAGGCTGCATGATGGCCAAGTCGCTTTGCAAGGTTTTTACCATGGAATGCACTTCCATAAGGCTGAGCCATTTGCATAAATATACACTTGAAGGTCTTACTAGACTTCCAGAAAAAATTGGAAGCTGCTGCTAGTCGATGAAACGAGATGGTCTCAACTGAATGACTGATTACTCTAAGTGATCTCCTCTGCATCTCATAGAACATAAAGAGCTCTTGCTTCTTGAATTTCAAACCTGTTCTTCAGCTGCTAGGATTCCGCTGACCTCAATAAACCTAGGAATGCATTAGAAAGATAAATCACTGTCACAACTTGCACTCCGTCTCAGTGACAGGTCAAACGGACAGAAGAACCAGCTAGGTCCAAGCGACACTTAGGGAATTGGAAGCGTCGAAATAAGATCTGATAATATGCACTCAATCCCAAGTGTATATTTACGAAGTTGGAACTGAAACTATTTTGACAACGTTTAGGATTAGAGCCATTGAAAGTGGCATGGGGGATTAAATCTACATTTTGCACCTGTCACTCCCACGACATTCCAGGAAACTCTTTACAAAGGAATTAATTCATGTACATATAGAAAATTGTTATCTGTGGGCCAACTTATCTGTATTACCTGACCAAGTTTGTTTATATTGTAGCTATAGTTACGCATTAAATAATACATAGTACCATGCATATTTAAATAAGAACCGACACCCTAAGGTGAATTTGGCCATTACAGGGTGAGACCTAAAATATGGCGGTGCCATGCGCCTCTCTGTGCTGATCGAGGTTAGTAAAAGACCCAGCTCAGCTGTATGTTCACCTATATGGAATTTTTTCATCTGTCTCTGGAAACTTGTGTGGTAGTCCTAGCTTTCAACCAGTCGTACTACTAAGATAATACAATACAAAACTAACCAAGCATTCACCCAAACGTTAAGATATATACTTGTTCATGGCAAATAGTGTGTCTGTTGTAACTGCAAAATCAACTTTGGGGATAACAAATCAACCAACAGAAGTGAAAACTAACTTTGATGCCTGCTCTTTTTCTTTTCTCTTTTTATATTCTGGTTGGATTTAGGCACTTTTGGCTCTTGAATCCCCCTGGCCCAGCTCTCTTAATCCCCGTCTCTCACCAAAAGTACAGTCTGTCACAGGCATTATGCAATGTAGTCACTTGCTGGCTCTTGCTGTATACTGGCTCTATATCGGCTCCCCACTAAGTTAGGCAGCATTAGGCATGGCCTGGTGTGACTGAATACTATTTCAGCCAGTAATAGACGCTGCTCATCCGAAGCAGTTGCGCTGCAATTGGCTCCATTAAACACAACCAAGATTGATGACTGCTGTAGAGGAAGAAAGGCTTGTTCAGCAAATTCAAAACTCTTGCACATTGCGTGCATAGAAGGAGAGCTTATACCCAATTCAATAAGACAATGAATGAATGAATGAATGAATTAATGAATGACTGACCACTGAATGAAGGTGGCCCCTAACACAACCCATTGAGGTTCTTTGGGGTCTCCTGGCAAGTATAATACTTATATTTTCTTTTTATTTTATATTATTGTAATTAGCTATACAAACTGATATTCATTTAATGTAATATACCTTTTACTTCAAGTGGAAGTGTAGTAATTGACATATATATATATATATATATATATATATATATATATATATATATATATATATATATATAATAATAATTACATAATCTATGCAGTAATTTTAAATTTATTATGTCAAAACAACAAAACATCAGGCTGTAGTCTTGTATCAACTGTAAATTGCCAAATAAATTATTTTCAATTCAATGAATGAATGAATGTGCAGCAAATAGAGTAAAAGTCTGTACCCCATGAAGATAAGAATGGCACTATAACACGTTCACTCCATGCGTGATAAACGTTAGTTCTTTGCTTCTATGGTCCATCTAATGATAGAATTACACATCAAATGCGACTACAGAATGAGCCATCCAAATCTCACTTTTACTGCACTCTTTTTATAATATTATAAATAGGCTATTTCTTGTCTCAGTGGTGTCTCCTGTGTCCCTACACTATTCTCAGACACTGTTGCCAGACCTGAGTATTAACTAAGTGTGCAGTAAATCTATAGGTTCTATGTGTGTTATATATAAGACTGAGTTCAGACGTCTTTTCCTTTTTCCTGTACATGTAATTCTGAATGTTAATAAGCATACAGGAATCCTTTGAGTCTGCTCCACATCCTCATCTGTTTGTAATTCTCCATTCGTGTGAAGAACTTATTCCAGAAATTTAGACATTGTGTAATCAAGTCCATCATATATATCAATTAAAAGAGACAGTGCGCCCTGGTAACGGCTAAGGCAAGAAAGCCAGCAGGCCACAAGTTCAAGTAATGGATGGGAACATTCCGTGAAAAACTCTCCTGGATCTTGCCTTTAGTGGCACCATTAAACAGACTTTGAGTGGGCTGGGATCTGTGCTAACATGTTGTGTTGAGCCCGGATTCTTTTAGATGTTGGTTTTGAGGATTTTTGTCACAGTTGTATCCATCCCATAGACAGACTCAGTTAGGTCCTACAGTCCCACAGTCCAATGAATCTGAGAAAAGATGGGACGCTATTTTTGCACATCAAGTAGACTCAGCTGGGATTTTGTCTCCATCTTTTTCTCTTTGCTTTTTCTCCCAATACGAACATTGTGCACCAAACGATGTCAGTATCGCTGGGTACTGCATGGCTTGCGCGTCATTGTTGCAGAGACAATCAAAATGTGATTTGTCAGGCCACGTGTCTACTCACAATAATCACACGACTACATACAAATGCTGCAGACGCATTTTATATCGAGCCAGTGTTGCAGACACTCCAGCACCATAACCCCCTGACATTACAGTGGAAGTCATTAGTACATACATGGCTATATGAGACTCTTCATAAATCAGAATGAGTAGTGACATCTCCATGCAGTCTAGGTAAAGTCCCAATACGATTTCTGATAAATAGTGCATAGAATAGAATAGAATAGAATAGTGTATGCACAGTCTGCCACATAAAGCTAACCCCAGTGGATCTAGTGAGCATAAGAAAGACATTCAATTTGTCAATTTTCCTTGGAGGAAAGGAGCAGTGGGCACAAGATGATCTGGCCATCTGGTGGTGGACAATGATGTTTCTATTTTTCGTGGGCAGAGAATCTAGCTCACGACCAGAGGGTTAGCAAGCATCTCAAGCACACTGCATGTCAGTGAGTTTCTCTTTTTTAAAAACTACGCAATATTTGTTGAAGTCACAACAGAAAAAAAAAGTTTAGAAAGAAAAGAGTGTGAAACCGAAGACCATAGAACTGATAGGAAGGTTAGGTGGCGCTACTGGTCTCAACTTCCCATTCACTCATAAGGGGGGCGCCACTGACAGCGGCTGCAAATTGGAAGACAAGCAAAGCAGGCGATATGAACCTTTTGCCTTGACATGGCGTGTTCTTTTCTGGAAATGTGGATGGAAGTGATCAATTCCGATTCATGAAGAGAAGCAGGGAAATTGGATGTTATTGCTTTCATCGACCTTACTCTTTACAGTTATCGAGTGTAACTGGGTTGAGATTGTGCTTGAGTAAGCACATGAATGACGTATGATAAATACGGCTGAGAAGCTGACAGCTGTAAACTGACTTGCCCCTCAACCCAGTCACGCATCTTTCTTTTCAGATCCACAGGTCCGTTCTATAAAGAGATTAGTGACGTAAGGATCCTTTCAGAGTTAATTCGATACAAACTATGACAGTTTCTCAGAGGAAGGAAAGAAGAGGCCCAAAGATGCAATAGAATAGGCAGACCAGCTTGGAAGCATTTCATTGTTTTTGCTGGTACACTGTACAACATCCTGCCCAGGAAAACAAAACTGTTTTTCGGACTTGTTCCCCATATCATACCAGTAGATTATTTAAAAACCGATATACACATATTGTAAAAACCAATTATGGGGAGGGGGATATTTATAAACCGAACTGTCACATGGAGTTCCACGATAACAACTCTAGACAAAGACAAACAATGGATACATCACTGCATGGATAATTCTGATTTACACAGTGTGAAAACAATATTGTTGGTGTGTCCTGTCCTGTCCTGTCCTGTCCTGTCTCCTCTCCTCTCCTCTCCTCTCCTCTCCTCTCCTCTCCTCTCCTCTCCTCTCCTCTCCTCTCCTCTCCTCTCCTCTCCTCTCCTCTCCTCTCCTCTCCTCTCCTCTCCTCTCCTGTCTCCTCTCCTCTCCTCTCCTCTCCTCTCCTCTCCTCTCCTCTCCTCTCCTGTCCTGTCCTGTCTCCTCTCCTCTCCTCTCCTCTCCTGTCTCCTCTCCTGTCTCCTCTCCTGTCTCCTCTCCTTTCCTCTCCTCTCCTCTCCTCTCCTGTCTCCTCTCCTTTCCTTTCCTTTCCTTTCCTTTCCTCTCCTCTCCTCTCCTCTCCTCTCCTCTCCTCTCCTCTCCTCTCCTCTCCTCTCCTCTCCTCTCCTCTCCTCTCCTCTCCTCTCCTCTCCTCTC
The DNA here is from genome assembly GCA_932294295.1 of Alitta virens. NCBI lineage: Eukaryota > Metazoa > Annelida > Polychaeta > Phyllodocida > Nereididae > Alitta > Alitta virens. Next base: position 29,142,731 of record OW028573.1, on the reverse strand, counting down.
CTCTCCTCTCCTCTCCTCTCCTCTCCTCTCCTCTCCTCTCCTCTCCTCTCCTCTCCTCTCCTCTCCTCTCCTCTCTAATTTCTGCAATGTACATATTTTTGTGTGATTTGTTAAAACTATGTGAGTTCTGAGCTCAAGAATCTCAGTGGTTTCCCTGGTTGATTTCTGTGTGTATTTGTCTTGGCTCTTTTGTTTTGAAATCATGTCTTTCACCTTTCTTTGTCTTCCTCACATTACCATGCATGTCTGTTGCAGCACGAACAAGGCAAGTCAGACTGCCAAAGCGAGATGAAAGACTGGCGACAAATAGTGTTTGTGAAGGAGACCCGAGAATGGTGCTTCATTGTGCATTCAAGAGCAGTGGAACTATCTGAATGGATAATGCAAATGAAGAGACTGCAACACACTGCTCTTCTAAAGTGGCCTCATCCCACAATGCATCACTCAACTAAGTCAGTGTTTAAGAATGAAAAATATGATCAGCTTCATTACATAGTATGACGTAAAGGCAACAATACGAATAATTGTGGAGCTTTGACTTGGGTTATTAACTTATTATCGTTGCAATAATCATGTAGAATAGTCTTTTACATTTTTCTTTTTCATCAATGACATCATGAGGGTTTTGCAGCCAATTATTGGTCGATTATGTAAGCTATGATGCTCAGCAGAATGTGTGTCATCATGCCCATACCAAGTAAAGCCAGTGGGACTGGAGTGTGATGTCACAGTTAACTATGTATTCAACACCATAAAAGCCCAAAGATTCTTTCTTTTGCACTTGTTTTTGGCCCACCTGAAGCACTGTTGCTGATCAGAAACAGCAAACATTAATTGATTTAGTCAAACAAACTGTTAACCGCTAAACTGCTTTGATTAAGTCTTAATTAGGTAATAATGCTTTTACAGTGCTGTCTTCTGTGGCTGGAGCATTGCTTGTTTCATTAGGAAATGAAGCAGGAAATTTATGCAAACAGGAGAAAACTGTGACATCATGCTCTTAGAATCAAAAGAAAACTGAAGAGTAGTTCTATGTAATTATTACAACGATAATAACTAGAGCTAAGGAAGTGTTTATACAGGTGGTCACAACGATAACTGCACATTTAGGAGTTTCACTGAAATACATTATTAATTAGAGCCCAAAAAAAAAAAACGAAACATTTCTCAATAGAGTCTTTTCACAGAACAGCCCTGAATTCAGCAAGACATAATTCTTTCCTCTCCCCTTATTACATTTTGCTTTTCAGACATTGTAGGTCATACCTAACTGATTCCATAAATATAATTTTCTCTGGGAAATAGCAAAATAAACTAAATGATGAAATGTCAAATATACATTAAAATGCACCAAAAATACTGCTGCTAGGATGCCCTTTGCTTCAGCCAATCAGAGTCAAGGGCGGGAACTTTTTCAGCCAATAGAATTGCAGTATTCTGTCATAGCCACCTGGTGGAAATACAGAGAACCTTCCATTAAAATCCACTATTCCAGATCCCATGAATGCGCATGATGGTCTACAATTTTTGAGCCAACACGCAACCTCATTCTGTTAAATATGCTAACTGGAAATACTTCATGTGTCAGTAATTGCGGAATATTGAATGATAAATTGCATGTACGACGCAATCTGTTAGATGAATGCAATGGCTTAAAGCTTTCTTACCAACGATTCCCAATGCACGACTAAAAGAAATAACGATCTAAAGGGCATTAAGAGCAGCTTTGATTCTTCCAAGAATGCTGTCCAATTCCCAGGGCTTATTTGCCAAGTGAAGCGCGTTTTCGGGGTCAATGTCCTGGCAGACCAAACTGGACAACTTGAATCCGTTGCGGCAGGCAAAATATGTCATCTGGCAACTATGCTGTAATTGCATGTTGCATGGAGATCTGAAATGCGCCTGTTATGTGGTAATTACACATCAAGTCAAGTAAAGGAGTTTAATAAGCCTGGGAATAGGTATCATTGAATACAATAGCTTATTTAATGAAGTTTCTTAATAGGCTGGCTATACAGTAGAGGATCCAATGTTGTTCAGCTTAGGTATAAATTTTGCACCACACACAACACAGCTGCTTAGAAGCTAGAAGCTATATTCAAATAGTAAATCTAGCAAACCCCGGAAATACAACAGACAGAACCACAACAGCGGTCATCTTTATATTAAGGCCACGCTTATTACAGTGTGGTTTAGAAAATCTGAGTCATAAGTTAGACCACCTTGGCACTGTTAACATATATATTGTTAAAGCGTCAAGGTGGCCTAACTAGTACATGTACTCTGTATAGGCCTGGAAGAGTTAATAGGCTTAGTACAGGAAAGTATATATTCATAAACTTAGCAGGAATCATATTCAATTGACGAGAAAGAGTAACACTTAAACATCGCTAAGTCTATTTCAGCATTCATTTTGAATTATCTTACAAATGTGAGCCCATCCCTGTTCAAAATTTCATTATGCTCAATGATAACTTCTTTTCAGATATATTTCCTATAACTGCGTAGAGGAAATTGAAGTGGGCATTATTTAACAACAGCGACACTTGATGCTAATAAATCGATGCTGAATGCAGTAAAGCATTTTAAAATAAAGTGTATTTTCAATTCCCCTTAACATTTTAATCAGCTATGTCACACTTGACATGCTGTAGAATTAATGTTGTAAACCAGGTGTCGACTTTCATAATATCATACTACAAATCGTAAAACATTAATGTGCTAGTCATTCGTTTTCATTTAGTAGAGGCATACGTTTATTAAAGTCACTCTTCATGACCAAATTTATTGGATTGTGGATAATCCACCTGTTTCAAATAGCCATGTGCCTGAAAATTTCAAAATCATGTGTGGCAAAGTACTATTATTTAAAATGTTATGGGTCATGCCAAAGTCACAGCAAGCCCACACAAAGCTCACACAAAGCTCACAGTGTACGTGAGGTCTTGTGCTGAGGTTTCTGTGACCTTTCTGTTAGATCATCAGCTGTGACCTCACAGTATGATATTCATGTGAGTCACCATGGAGTGGTCACAATGATATCACAGTGAGCTTAGAGTATGAGTTCATGAGCTGATGTCATTGTGACTTGTTTGTGAGGTCATCTGTACTGGTGATCGCATTGTGATCTTCCTGTGACACAACATACTATATATACTAGGTATTAACAATAAATTTTTCGAACTGTTTTGCTTTCAAGATAAGTGAAATATGCTGGGAATTAATAATTCTATCAATTGCATTATGCAAACCTTACACTTTTAATGCCTTCGAAAATCGATATGTTAACCTTCTAGAAAATCTTAACTCTAATAGCAAACTAAGCACCAATTTGAAATTTTGGACAGGCTATGTTGAGATGTATAGGAATACATAGTAAAAAATTTCAAAAAGATAAATCACTGTCAACATTGTCCAATGGTGAATTGAAAAATGCAACAATTCTATCAGAACGTATGAACGTATCAAAACATATTTTTTGAGCAGTAAAGTTAAAACAATACAGAAAAGAAAGCTCATGACTCTATGTAGCTTAGGTTTGAAGCAGTGGCTGCTGAAATATAATATCGTTTTTTCGGTCATTTTTAGAGCCATTTGTGAACTTAATTCAATTTTTAGATTCGATTGGAACAGTTGTCCCTGGAAACTCAGTTAAAACTTCTGCAGACAAAAGCAGACAAGTGCAAAGTTGGACGAAAATGCATTTGTTAAAATTTTTTAAATATTTATGAAATTTTGATGAGCTATATTTCTAAAACGGTTGCAGATATGGACCTAAAATTTGAAATTTGCCCATGAATCTGGTAGATGTGAACCTCTAATTATTTTCGGACAATTCTAAGAGGGTGACCTGGGGAATTCTGAGAAATTGGTTGATTTCATATGGAAACCCAACAGCTATTTGATGTACATGTGGGTACGGTTGCTTTCAGGCCTAAAACTATCAAACGATATAACTATGACTAATAGTAGCTTTACCAAAGCCAGATATTTATAGCGAACACATATTCAAATTCTGTGAATTGGTCAATGACTGATAGGAGATTGGGATCTGTAACGTACGTAAATGTTACAGCAGTTTGCTTGGTAGCAATTGAGAAAAATTGATGAATCTCTTTGAAAGATATGAAACACAAATCTTAAGACTGCATATATTATGTAGTTATTTTGTCCAAATTCCTACTATCCTGATGATTATAATGATTCACACACGTGAGCTCCACAGTGACCATAGTTTTAGCTACCGCGCTGCTGTGTCGACGCTGCGAAGTCTACGCTGTGTCGACGCTGCGAAGTCTACACAGTACGGTGGCCCATATCTTTAATTTAGACAGTCAGTCAGGGATAGATAGATTTTATAGACATTTTACGTAACAAGAATTAGTGTTAATTGTTGGCAATGAAGGATTTAAGGATCTTGGTGTAATAAAAAAACTGAGTTGAAAACAAGTGTGAATTAAATCCTTCAGTTGATAGGAGTAAGATAAGATAAAGGATAGATAGATAGATATGAAATTTATAAAAACACCTATTTAATATTTATTTAAACTGTTATAAAAGAAAAACATTAAGAGGAAAGGTCTAAATATAAAAACTGATGAGTTGACAATTAAGTTCTGCTTTGAAGTCTTTTTAAAAAAATATGAAACATAAGTAGACAGACAATACAGTCATCAATATAAACGAATGTTTAAAATGGATTATTCAATTATACTACAGATCTGAGGCTCTTTTATTGCAAATTGCACTTGACTATAGATATTGATGACACCTTACAACAAAGCATTAAAGTAAATGGCAATTAACCGATAGCAGCGGAGCTGTTTTGACTTTGCAGCGGAGCTGTTTAGACTTCGCAGCTTAGCTGTTAAGACTTCGCAGCGGAGCTGTATAGACTTCGCAGCTTAGCTGTTAAGACTTCGCAGCGGAGCTGTATAGACTTCGCAGCTTAGCTGTTAAGACTTCGCAGCGGAGCTGTATAGACTTCGCAGCTTAGCTGTTAAGACTTCGCAGCGGAGCTGTATAGACTTCGCAGCTTAGCTGTTTAGACTTGGCAGCAGCGCTAAAATCAGTCAGCGGCATCTAGAAATCATTCCGCAGCGTCAAATATTCCTAGTGGCATCTAGAAACCCTGTTGCGTCAAAATTGTACTTATGGGCCACGGTACATTAGTACCAGAAAAACTAAGCTGCTTACAGCAAGCAACAGTGGCTGGATTTTCTAAGGCGTTGGTCTGCTTGAAAAGGGCTGAGAGTGCATCAGTCAAGGGGAAAATGTTTTATTATTAATTAATAATATGTTTTCATATCATCAAGTGATTTTTTTTATAGGAGAGTCTCATCCTTTAGACAATTTCTTCATAGGAGAGGCTTTACTGTGGAAACGCCTATACTATATTGAAGAGTCTGTTCCAAACATTGGTAGTATTGATTGGCACTAATAGCTCGTTAAACTAATTAGTCCAAATCCGGGATCTTAAATTAGGCGACCGCAGTCTTATCAAAAGTATGAAAATTCTGAGCGCGGCCAAAAGCCTAATCTGTCAGAAATTCTTTCTTTTATTTATCTGTCTATATATACCGCTGATTTAGCATCAGATTCAATTCAGATAGGTTTCAACTCAGTATGTAATTGTTGAGTCTGGTTTGATCTTTTGTGTTTTTCAGACATTTTTCTAGTCTTTCCATTAAAGGTCACTAGATTCTGATTGCAGTCATTAACTAGAATACTAGGTGAAGTAAATTTCAAACCTTTAATCTATTTAAAATTCACACAATTGTAAGACATAGCAATAAAAGACATATGATTACACGTAATAAACAACAGCAAATTCACATACCTTAACCCAATGTGCACATCATTCCTTGGTCATACACTTGTCGTATAACCTGACAAATCTATTCTGATGATTTAACTTCTATATCTATTTTAATCTCTCTCTTCCAATTTGATAGCACAGCTCCTTCCAGCTGGCTGCTCTACTCTCAATCTCTCTTTGGATCCCTCTAAATGCTCTCTCTCTCTCTGTCTCTGTCTAACTAACCCCAGCCCCTTACCTTGATTATATACTCACTACCTGTTCTCCCCCCCCCCTCCAACTTTGTGCTAGAGGTGGGCCTGCAGGAGCAGAGCTTGCTCCATGCAGCTGCTGTGATTTAGGTTTGGTTCTGTTCTAAATTTACCCTCTGTGAATCACTGACCAAAGAATGTGTGCTCATATTCCAACATGTTAACTAGTAATTCTACTACAATCTATTCAAATTCGTTATATATTATCAAGTGCACATTAGTAAATCATTACAAGTCATTTTCCCTGCATATGGGAGATATACATTAATACTACAGCAAAGCCCCTATAGTGGGTATGTGTACAATAATACATATGTTAAGACAATAAAGTACATTAAGAAATGGGAGATGTCTGATATCTCCTATATCCTCACAAGTTTCATCTTCATCAAACTACAAACATCAGATATCATTACATATATTATAATCCTCAAATTAATTATTACAGAACAAATACATACATATATATTACATACAAAAGGACTATATACTACCGTTTTGGCATTAATGAGCTTCAAAACGAATCACTCAAACATTAAATAATTGGCATAATTGGGTCAATTACAAGTTGTCAAATACATTCTAGGTATTATTAGTTGATGGAGGTCGTAGGGTGCACTTCCTGGCACCATACGATATCCCCGATATCCCCTGTGGGTGTTGACATGGGTCATTATAACCTCATGTCTAACACACACCCCTCTTCATACTAGTGATTATTCTATAAGCTATAATATCTTTAATGAAATGAACAATCATGGCTCTTTATACGTGTCTCAGCTCGATATGCTCACCGTCAGTCTCTCCAATCTAGCTTGTTCAGTCGATCCGTCGTCTTCCCGCTCTTTTGTCTTTCCTCAGTTATTGATGGTACTGCCTTTCTCGTGCGCATGCATCAGTTCTATATTTAGACAGTCACCTGATGCGGAAAGTTCTTGAAGACGCTACACGAGGTTTCTTGGAGTTGCGGACGAAACACTCGCAATGTCGTTGTTACAATCGTTGGTTTCCTTCTTAGGGGTTGTTGTGGGTGTCACATTAGGTGAGTTCATCTTTCGAGAAAGTTTTTATTCAGTTTAAGTGTATAAATTTTACACTATTAAACCTTTTCTTTGGCAGCGTTGCAGTGCCTGGCCGGTCGGCAAGAAAGCAAAGATGGCGGTCCCAGAGAAGGTTCGCTTGTGCCCCAAACCTGTGAAGCGAATGCAACTTGTTATGTAAGTGGCATATCAAGGTTTTAAATGATTTGGTCTTCTATGTTTCAATCTGAGAGTTTGTTTATCGGCATTTGTTGAAAATTCTTTCTTCTTCTGTTTTTACTTTTCCTTTTGTTTCAGTTGGTGCGCCACGAGGTATTTGGGACAGTGGCCGTGAGGACTCTAGGCTGCAGTGGATACTGTCCTCGTACCAGAGCTCATTTGAAAGTCTATTGTTGCTCTGAAAATCTCTGTAATTTGAGCGTCAGGTCGAGTCATTATTCTTCTGGACTTTTGGCAGTTGTCGTGGGTTTGGCGAGCTTCGTCACCTTCGGATAATTATGTAGAGACTTTCGCATTCTTTTGTGGACTTGATGGGTTGAACTGTCCTTTACCGGCGGGTCGTTTCTGTTCTTGTTGATCCGCATGGGACTGACGGTTCCCCTTTTCACTCAGGCGCAGGGATATAGCCGCCGGCAGAACTTTAAGTGAGCATTTGGATCTGAGACATTTTTAATATTTCTTTGGAGCCAGGATTCCCCACTTACCTTTTAAATGATATTTCAACTTGCATTTATAAAACAAAACAGGTATTTATATATTTACAAAACATTTTGATATTTTCAGTATTAATATATTTTATATTCAGTATGAACATGTCATTCTTGCCTTTTATGCGTACACATTGTCAAAGAATCAAATTATATTGACCATATGAACCATTATAAACTTCAGGTATAATTTCATAACATTGCTTATCTGTTATTATATAGGTAATAGGTTTTCGGGCATATTGTTGGGTAAATATGACCGATAAAAATATTTTTTCTTTTTCTTTATCATTGTAAATAATTTTCAGTCAGATTCTACTATGTATATAGATATATCAGATATTTTATTGATTGATTGCATGTTTAATCACTAGTCCATGTTGTGATGGCATATTTAGATATGCAGTTAAATGATTAATATTGTGTCTTTTGACCAGGATCAGTATGTTTTAGTTAAGTATTATATATTGGTATATACTTACATAACCATTTTACTCAAGAGTTTACTTGATGATTATACGTGTCACTTCCAGATTAAAAGTTATATTTACATAGGTCACCCATATCCAAGAGTTTACTTAGCTTTAAAAATATGTGATAAAATGAACGTGATCTTATATCTCTTACAGGGATCAATGATTGGTACAAAATGATATGAACGGGTTTAAGAGGTTGAGGCTATTGCCTGAGATATGTTATTGTTTTATCTAGTTGGTGCTGGGCATTTACCTGGAGTTGTGTAATGATGTTAAACGGATGAACAATAATGTAATGATATTGTAACAGTTATGAAAAGATGTAATTAAAACATTTATAATTTGATTATTTCTGGTGTTACTTATATGGAATCTGAGAATTGTTGGTGGGTCTTATATTGCTTCTATCATTGGCGGGGAAGAATTTTCATGACTATGATTAAAGCTAGAGTCAAGTAGGGGGTATGCAATATTATATTGATCTATGAGCCAAATTTTCGCTCGGTATTGTCGTTGAGCCATGCGACGGATGGTCCACATGTGAGACCAGGGGGTAGAAACTGTATCGGGGATATTTATATACATGGTTCCGCATAGCAACTTACTGGGTCCGGTGGCCCCAAAAGTTAACGTGAGAGCTCCTCCACATAAAGAGTTTCTGTATCCCAATATTCGGGGTTGAAGTAGACCTATATAAACAATTTCGTTTATCATACCATTCAAAATTGCTATGGGGAACATCAGTCTTTCCGTCCCAGACACAATCTCTAAAGTGAGCCTCACCTGTGGGTATCCCAGATATAGTTCTGGGTTCAAAGAAGGTAATTTATATGATGAAAAGTGTGCATATAATTTTTTGAGAATTTTGATTACTATCCAAGAAAGGATTACAAGAGTTAGAGTACTACCAGCCTGAATTATGAGTGGGATAAAATTATACTCACCATTGCTTTGATCATTGCATGCGAACACAGGTTTTGCTTGGCTCAGGAGACCTGCTCCTACCACAGAAGATATCTTCTGGTGTTGTGTGAATGTGTAGCATACACATAAACAACTTAGAGCCCCAATAATTGAACAGATCAGTGACAGACCCAAGAGCCAGCAAGAGCCACCAAACCACTTGCTAGTGTCTGTGGCTTTTGGTGCATCTCTTTCCAGTATCAGAGCTTCCCTTTCAATTTGTAATAGGGCCCTCTTCAAATCTACAATATGTAAGTCTTCGTCTGACTGGTCATTCTTAGTCAGATTATCGACAGTTTGGATGAGTTTGGGAATAAGCTCAACTGTATTTTTCCACATTTCAGATTCGATACTAAATGTTTCTAATTCTGCTTGTAAATCTTCGAAAATAGAGTTTGTAAATGGGTTTAGTGGATGTTCCACGGAAACTTCTGATACTTTGATCTGTTCGCACAAGTAGCCCTTTAAAAAATACGAGGGGGTTAGTATATTGCATCTACATAAAAGATTCTTGGAAACTAGGGCATAGGTGAGGGAGGTGAAAGGGTCAGGCTGGTTTGAGTGTTCACACCAGATCTGATGTTGTTGCTGTAAGCCAAAAATAAGTAAGGAATTTTCTGATTCTAGTATCTGAGCTCCCCATTGGTCAATAGATTTGATAATTATTGGGCAATGAGCATAAACTTCTTCATTATTGTGTTGTTCGTATAAGCTGACAGTGCAGGAGGGAACAGATCGTCTAAGGAGGGGGAAAGTTAATGGGCAAACAGTTAAGTGGTGTGCTCGGACATTATGGCATGCATCTAGTTGTCTTTGATTTATAATCACGTAGTGAGTATCTGAGACGCCAAAGTATGTGTCAGTGATATCAATTTTGGATGCTAAGTTTGATAAATCTTTGGTCTGATTTAGAGGTACTGGAATACTCACAATATTGTAAAGGGCCATAACGGGGGTATGTCTTTTAATAACTTCTAGAGGAATTTGAACTATGGCCCCCCTCGGTGTAACCGATACTCTAACTCTGTTATCCATATAGATCTGATTTAAATTATAAGTAACAAACTGGTAATCGGGCTGCCATTCTTTTAATTGTTCAGTTGCCATGGTGAGTGTTTTCTGCAACACCTCACGGTCTAATAGGCCGTGTTGCAATATCCCTCTTTGTGCATCCCTTAAGTTATTCAAAAGTTGTAAATCAGAGTAGTACACTTCTGGCAATTGAGAGAAAGCGAGGGTAGCAAGGTCAGCCCTTAATTGTACCAGTTTTGATAACAGAGGTACTGTTATTGTCTTTTTGTCCAGGTCAGAAGTGATAGATATAAATGCATTAAAAAGTCCACTTACCTCCTGTCGGGTCCTGGCGATCTGCTGCTCCATCTGTGATAATTTCATGTATGTATTTGTCTGCTGCTGTAAGTCTAACGTAATATAGTGAGCTAATTCTCTTTTTAGGGATATTATTGATTTTCCTTGAAATTCTTGTTGCTGGGCCGCCAGTATAGAGAGACCTTTTTTAAGATCCCTGTCTCTTTTAAGATCAATTAAAGTTTTAATTCCTTGACCAGCAGCCCAACCTATTCCACCTAAAATCAAACCTGCCAATGCTCTCTTGCGCCTGGTGGGTGGATTAGGCTGTATATCAACACGCAAGTCTTGGAATTCTTGTTGTAAATTCTCTATACGTCGTTCCCAGTCTTTAGAAATGTTCAAGTACAAATAGAGGGAAGGGAGTTGGTGTTTGCAAATTTTGCCTATGTAGTTATTGGTCATGTTTGGGTTCGTACAGACAGAGGTTACTGTAGGAGGGAGGTTAACAGGGGTGGAAGTCCAGTTTCGAAAAGGTATCATGAAATTCAGGGTCATCAGGTGAGGGCTTATGACCAGCGAGCCCATGGGTTGGAAACCAACTCCATAATTTTCACGAAGAATGGTATCTTGAACATTTCTCTCAGACTTTACCTTTTCACTAAGTACAGCAGCAGAACAAATACAAATAATGAATATTAACTTACCTGGAGTTAACGGCATAATGAGGTTGGGTTACCTTTGATTCGACAAATGTGAATAACTGTAATATAAAGTAAAATTATTTGCGGTCGATGTCAAAGTAATCCCAATCAGTGGAATCACCTATCAAGGTTGCGTTGCTGGCGGTGTTTGTGCCTGCCAACTTCTGAAGCACGCGCTGGAACGTCCAGGTGTTGTCTGCATCGACGCAGGGGGAAGGGGGTTGCTCCCAGCAGCGCTCGCGCCGGATCGTGTGTCTCTGTTTATCGGCCCATAAAAGGCTGCGGGCGTTCGTGCAGGAGCATTCAAGAGGGTTTTTTGTGATATCTAGTGTGGTAGGGCGTTCTAAATTTAGCTGTTGCAGGGTGCTAACGTCTATGAGTCGGTTGTGCTTCAAATCAATGTAATCTATCTCCCCTAAAATGGAGGTGAGGGCTGAGACCTCATGGAGTTTATTGTGGGATAGGTCCAACGTAAAAGATGTTACTTTAGTGATGGCTATATTTAAATTTGTTAGGGCATTGTGACTGAGATTTAAAAATTGTAGAGATGTGCTGGGGAAGACTAGTTGAATATAGGTTAATGCATTATTGGAGAGATCTACGTATTGAATTTGTTGAAAATGGGTGAAGTACAGGATGGGGTTCTGGATCACATTGTTGGACAAATCTAAATGAATCATATTCATGTGGTGGGGTTTTGTTAAGTATCCTACATCAGTTAGATTATTGAAGTTCACTTGGAGGGTCCTGGTGGTTGCCAATTCAATTCCTTTGAGCCAGCTGAGATTTTCATGTGATTGATTGAAAATCTGAAGGTGTCTGATACATACAGGAATGCCTAACATGGTTTTGTGAAACATAATTTGAGCGTTATCTAGTCTGAGTTTATTTAAATATAAATTTATACCAGGGTGAATGGTATTAATGGCTTGAGAATCATTGCTGATAATGTGTAATTCGTCTAGTAATACATTGGGCCCCAGCAAACTACTGGGTAGTGGACTATTAGCCTGTATGTGCACCTTGGATACATGGCAGGGGAATTTCATTCTGTCACAGATTAATTGAGACAGAGATGCAGGATAGCGCCATTTGTTTGCAGTTATTGACACAAAGTGAAGTTGTGGATTAAAACGTAAAAGGTTGGAGGCTGGGATTAATAAGGAATCGGCTTTGAGTGTGAAACTTTTCAAGGAGTGACATTTAGTTAGAGCATTGGGTAGAATTTCTAACAATTTTGGAAAGGTTAAAGATAAATGTTCAATTCAACATTCTCGGCCAAAATAAAGTGTTCCAATTGTTACAATTTCTGGTCCATGAATTTGTAAATATTTAATTTTACCAAACTGTGGGAAATGGGACCATGTGTTTTGATGCAATCTGAGAAATAATTTTCTGAGCCCTCCTAGCCATTGTAACGCTTCAGTGGTATAACTAAACACGTTCAGACCAAGAAGTGAGTCTAGCTTCATATACAAAAAACGTTGCCTTACATCAAGGGGAATTTGCAGAGCATGAATAGGCCAGTAAGACAAGTCCAAATTTGTAACCCTAGAACCCTTCCGTATAATCGACCCCAAAGATAACATGGATAGGTTCTGGGAAGGGGTAAACCATAAGTGACTCACCATGGCAAGGTGATGAGGCCTGATCCTGGTATTCCATTCTTGCTCAGATATTTTTAGCCCTGTATACAGGCCTTGCTGGAGTTGTCGGACTTCTCTCTCAGCGCACGTGGTATTCATGCAGTTCAACGTGGTACATTGGCAATAATAAAACATAAAAATAAATAGTAATACGGCTAAATACTCACCTAGAGACATGACGACTGCTTTTCTGTTCGATACGTTACCGAACAAAGACAATAAACATAATTTATGCATTATTTCGTGGGCGCCTCATTTATTGATCAGTCGTCAGAATGCGGTGTCAGTTTGTTGAGAGTTTTCTCTAGCTTCAGATGAGTTCTCTACTTCAACTGGATGCTCTTTCAACACCTGACATGTTCTCTTAATATCGTTTAACATAGTTAATTGGGAATGAAACTGTGTTTGTAGTTCAATAGGAAGGGAAGCAATCAATTCAGTTAATTGACCGATTGTTGAGGCATATGATCTCTGTATTTTAATTTTGGCTATTCGCACTCGTCTAACATGGATGGGTTGGGTGATTAGGGTTCCGTCCAGAGCACACAAAGTAACAAAATTATCAGGGTGTTTACGTACTAACACGAGTGGACCCACATAATTGAAATTAAGTTTGCGGCTATTGGTAACAAGTCCGGTTTTGTATTGGGGAACCCAGACATAACAGAATAGTCCTGGTACCCAGTTGTTCCTGGTGTGTCGGCGATTTCTTTGTCTTCAGCCTCTACTTGTCTTCTCAACGTTCTCTGTTCAATGATGTCTCTGCGCATTTGTGCCATTCTTTCATGAAGCATACTAATATACTCCTTATATGATTCGGACGTGTTGTCAATAGGAACGACCTGTAGTGTGGCTAAGTCAGTTTTATAGTTACACATACGTCCTAAAATAGTTCGAACGGTGTATAATCATCGTACATGGGAGTCATATTCACACCCCAGACAGCAAATTGGACTTCCTGGAGCCAATCATGGTTTATATTTTTGGCTACAAGTGTTAAAAGACGAGTTTGTATTGCTCCTATGGCTCTCTCAGCAAAACTGAAGTGATGGGCAAACACAGGAATGAATTCCAATTCTATCCCTAAAATTTTGCAGCTGATTTCAAAACATTTTGCCGTGAATGATCTATCACTGTCAGCTAGGATCTTTCCAGGAGGACCCATTCGCGATACAATGCGTAAAAGGCAATCAGTGATCTCTTGACTCGTTCTGGTTTTTAAAGGTTCAGCAAATACAAAGCGTGAAAAGTCGTCTGCAACAACAAGAAGATATTTATACCCTTCACATGATTGGGGCAATACTTTAATGTCGGCATACCATAGGTCCATTGCTTGTCTGCTTCGGGGGATAAATTCGAGATCAAAATCAAAGTTATCGAATATACTAGGCGGGGGTCGCTTCTGTAAACATATAGGGCAGTTTTCAACAAACTGTCTAACAGTACTGTACAGACACAATCCATAGAACTGTCGTTTCAAGAGATTGTGTAACTTTGAACAACCAAGATGGTGTTGCCTCGGATCTAAGTGAGCTCTTGACAACTTTCAGGGTGTCTTCTTCTGTTAACACGGGGCGGACCCACAGAGGTTCATTTTCACGGGATAGGAGGTGCACTAGCACTCCGTCAACCAGCCCAAAGGATTCCGCCTGAGTTAAAACACGCCGGCAAAGTCGCTGGTCAGAGGGGAGGAGACCTTGAGATAAGAATCTGTATAAATTCCCCCATTCCAATGACAATTGCTGATGTTGTATGAGCTCTTCTTTGCTAAGAGGCATCATCAAGTCTAAGTCACATTCTTTTAGTATAGCATCAAAATATGAATCTATACTAGTTTGACTGGGTATATGAGTTATTTTAATGTCTTTCCGACATAACTCTGACCAAATTAATCTTCCTGCATTAATTTCGTCCAATGGACTCCAATGTGACTATGAAGCGTCCTTCCTTGTCAACATGGGTCAAAGGCCTACCTTGAGGATCAAAGGGGTTATTTGGTCTAAGGTCTTCTTCACTTTCATCTGAAACAGGGGGAGAGTCCAAAGCGTCAGAAAAAGGGGGGAAGGGTGCATCTGAGTGTCGACCCTCAGCAGCTACCAGCCCACCCTCCTTAACTTGAACTGTTCTCTCTACCCCTTCACTCTCACTGCTCTTTTCTGAGTGAGTCATAGAGTTACTGCTAAGATTAGCAGAATCCAGGGTTGCATCTGGTTGCAGTTGAAACCCCTGTTCCTCATCTCTAAAACGCAAGGGCACATTTCTGTTTTGCCGCAGGTTATATCTCGGCTCGGTATCGTCGTGAATGCCTAGAATGTTAAGCACGCTCTTTGCGTTATCGGTCCATTACTTATCTTCGCGAGCAAATGGCCAAACCCACGTGTCGGGGTCCTCTGCACTAAATACTTCGCGTGATAAGAAATCGACCGATTTCAGTAATGTGGATCCAGACACATGACGCACTGTAAAGGAATAGGGTATGAGTTTCTCAAGCAATCTAACAACTGTTCGAGAAGCGTCTTTATTCTGATGTGATTTTGGCTTCAAAATGCCCATGGCTCCACTACTATCTGTTTCGACCTCAAAATGTTCGCCAGACAGGTAATGCTTGAATGTGATGATAGCCAGAGTAATACCAAACAATTCCAATTCTGCTGATGACTCAATTTTAGGTGGATTCCTAAATGCTTTAGAATCATAAGCTATCACGGCCTCATGAACTCCATTCCCATCAATACTCGGTCTTTTTTGTACAAGCATACATCCCATTCCCTCGAGACTAGTGTTTACTCTGACAGTGTATGCAAATCCGGCTATGGGTACTTCGAGTACCTCAGGGTTAACTAGAAGTTCTTTCAAAGCATTAAAAGCCTTCTGGTGTTCTTCTAACCATTCAAAGTCTTTTCTAGAGCTGGTAAGGGAATATAGGGGCTTAGCGATCTCTCTGAAATGGGGAAGATGGCCTGCGAGGAAATTTGCGAAGCCCAAGAGTCGCCGTACACCCTTTCTTGTGGTGGGTTCATACATACGAGCGGCCACCGACACTTTGGACTTCGGTACCTTCACCAGCAGTCCCTCCTTGCCCAATGTGAAATCGAACCCCAGAATGGTGGTTTGACGTCCACAAAACTGAGATTTCTTGAGGTTTAATTTTAAATTGTAGAGCTTAATTCTCTCAAGAATCTCTTCCAATGTTTGGATATGTTGCTCGAATGTGGCGCTCATGATGTATATATCATCAGCGTAGTGGGCTACCTGTTCATGATACTTTAGATCGCGCAAAACCATGTCAAGGGCCTCACACCACGACTGTAATGATCGGGTGCCACCCATCGGAAGACGCGTAAGACGGTACGAGACGGAATTGCTGAGACTAAGTCCGAGCAATTTTCGGCTGTCTTCGTCTAGAGACACTGAATAGAAAGCTTGTGAAACGTCAAGCGCTGTAATGTACTTAACATTTTTCAAGCACGCAAGCTTAACATGTAGTTCAGGTCTCGTAAGGAGAGGGTGACATTTTGGGGTAACCATATCATTGAGTTGAGGTGCATCTAGGATCAATCTGACGCTTTTCCCATCAGGTTTGGCACGTACAAAGACTGGAGAAAAGCAAGTGGCAGGTCCCTTTTCAATAATACCATGCTGATACAATTTATTTAATTCATAAGACATGCCTTCTAAAAGATGTGGGGCTACCGCATAAGGGCGCAATAAAAATGGTTTAAATGTATCTTTCACATCGATTTTAGCTTGATATTCTGGAATAAGACCTATTTCATCATAACAAGCGAAGGCTTCACTATGTTCATGAATTAACTCTGTTATGACATTCTGGCTATCAATGTCAAGCACAGAATCAGGGAATTGCAGAGTAGCATCCACAATTTGATCTCGGTTCAGTGTAAGTTTAATACCCGAATCGTCCAGCCAGGGATATTTAACTTTGTTTTGTCTCACCAGTTCAGTGTTTGGCAAGTGACAGATGGGCCGTCCTTCCATCTGCACATTGATTTGACTATCAGGACCTTTAAATAACTGTTTGTCAGGTCGGTCCAGTTCCTTTGTTTTCGTGTTTCTTCGAAACAGAGAATATCGCTGGGAGGCCAGAGATTTCTTCACTGAAAAAAGAGCAATGGAATTCTCTGTTTTCGTCTCGCCCTTAAGACAGACAAGAGCTGTATCCAATTCTCCTACACTACCCATGATTTCTCCCTCCCTGATAACCAAATCAAATTTACTATTGTTTACGCAAGCCACGTAAGCCATAGTGTGAACAAAGTGTAAGTGAGTGTTTGTTAAATGGGGCTTCAGAATTGGAGTTGGTCTAATGACCACGGGGTGACGTATCATGGGACATATGTCATGGGGCATTTTCACAATAATCATTCCCATCTCCTGAGGTCTTAGACAAATTGTTTCATCGGCCACCACATAGTTAATAGGGTATTCAATCTGTACCTCCTTGGTGGCTACTTTAATAACGGCTCGCAGCTCCTGGAGTATGTCATTACCCATTAAGATTAAATCATTTGTAAGTCCATCTGCCACAAAAAGGGGTACACTAATATGGTTGCCTATGAGAGTGGTAAGTTCAACTCTAATGACATGTTGGGCTAGAATTGTCCCATCATCACCTGCAAAGAAGGTCATGTCTTCAATAGGTTCTAAAGGTAAGTTTGAAAGGTAAGAATTTTCTAGTACCGTTTGTTTGGATATCAGTGAACGTACTGCTCCAGTATCTATGACCACCCGTATCCTTTCCCGCTGGTCCCTCCCTAGATAGCATGTAAGGCCATTAATTTCGTCCATGGTGAGTGTAGTTACTCTTCTAGGAGCGTTAATAGATATTTCTTGAGGAATCAAGGTGTACCCTGCAAGATTCGTAACAGTTTCATTTTGAATAGCGTTTATAGGTAAGCGGGAAATGTTGTTGGCATCACTTACTAGTTCCGGCTCTGGTGTCTCTGGAATAGTTTCTAAAGTGCGCTTAGTTTTGGGATTCTCAGTTTGCACTTTTACTGAGTTCCCCGAGAAAAAGGCTCATAACGTTTAATGTCTTCTCGCACGTCTTGGGAGCCTGAATTGCTTGTTCTGGATTGCACACCTGACTCACGTTCCTCCACTCTATTATTTTGATTCCTGGAGTCTTGTGTGTCTCGGGCACCAGAGGCATTAGTTTGTGACCAAAGAGGAGGTGGGGGAGGCGGATACGGTCCATAAGGGGGGTAGGAGTAGTTGCCGTATGAATTTTGATACCCTTGGGATTGAGGGTATGAGTTGTAGGGAGCAGGAGCCCAGTAATGGGGATATTGTGTAGGACCTGGATACTGATAGTTCTGTGGCTGCTGTTGCTGGGGTTGGGAAAAACGTGGGTGACCAGAATAATGGGGAGATCTAGAGCTTTGGGGGACATTAGGACAGTTTCTAGCTATATGTCCATAGCGGTGGCAGGAGTAGCATTCTACTTCACTGAGAGGTTTTCTCAACACTGCCCTTCTCATATTATCCCCTGTCTGAGCCCCGGTGTTGTAATACGGTGCTTGTGTGGCTAGGATATATTTGACTTCTGATTGAACGGGATTTTGGTTTATTTCCATCACAGGACCTTTGCTCTTGTGTGGGGCACCCCTGGGAGTAGCTTGACTACTTGTTTCAAGGCCCTCACGTTCATAGAAGCGAATTACCTCAGCCACCTCGTCTAGGGTTTCAGGGTCAATTTCCCGTATCCTGAGTCTTACCTGTACTGGTAACAATTCGAGTACTTTGTCAATTAATGTCTGCTCAGTATACCCCAATTTATGATTGAGCATTTTCAACCTCCCAATCGCTTCCTTCCATGATTCTCCCTCAGACCTTTCGAGATACCAAAATTGCTGTGAAGCCGAAGTCCTGGATCCCACATCTATATGGAATCTGCTAAAAAATTCATCTTTTAGCGTTTCTAGTGTGAGGTTCTTGGGAAGATCCTGGAACCAAGAACTTGCGGCTTCCTTCAACGACAGCTTAAATAGCGCAATGGCGGTATCTTCATAGCGTTTGCCGGTGATACCGTGATATTGAAGGAAGTCCTGGAATGAATACCAGTGACCTCGTGCTGCTGCTGCTGATCCCGTGCCGTTAAAAAGGTTTGGGAAAAACTGTGTGAGTTTCTTGCGCAGAGCCATAGTGTCTATGGTGATATGGGGTTCACCATCAGAGTCACTTGACCCATCTGAGGAGTCTGGTGGTGGACCTCCTTTCTTTAATTTACTCTTTGGAATTATCTTATCTTTAGACCCACCCCGTGCAGTAAACAATTTTCCCACTCCCTTTGGGGTACTTGACGAGGATTTGGCTTTTGGGGGTTGTGAACTTTTGGGGGTGTCTAGCAGGGGGTCTCCCTTTCGAGAGCCTCTGAATCTTGCCCTAGCAGCATAAACATTCACAACAGGCTCAGGACTAGATTTGATAGGCCTGATAGGAGATAAAAGAAAATCTGGACCTTCTTTTAGGTTGTAGTTGTTGACGCTCTTTTTACTCTGATGAGGCCATTGTTTTTCAGGACGTAGAGACAAGTGGGTGGCTAACTCAGCCATGTCTTCATCGTCTTCTGAGAAATCTGTTTGCTGTTCTCGCCTATGGCGCGTTATGGTCGGCCTCTTCGTGTCAACTGTCTCCTGCTCCATCCATTTCTGATCAAAGGTTGATTCTAATGGACCTGAAACTTTAAACTGACGACCAAGGGGTCTACCCACAAGGTCTGGGGCAGCTGTATAGTGAGGTGTCAGGGAAGAGGGCAGGTCAGAGGGGTAGCGGGGTGTGGAAGTCGCAGGTTCTTGTCTACCCAACTGATTTCTGGGATTTATTGTTGACATTAAACTAGTGAATTTATTGGTAGAATCTGCCACAGATTTTTCTAATGCTTCCAACCTTTGGCCCATCTGTTCCCTCTCAATTTCATCTGTAAATGTCAGTTCAGCTTCTTCCCTTGCCCTATCCCCTGTGGTTTTAACGACATCTGTTCTTTGTTTACTTTCTACTTCTTGAAGTCCTTCTGTTTTGACTTGCACATTTCCCCTGTCACTTTCATACTCTCGTGATTGTGAGCTTATATTCCCCTGCATTACTTGTTCACTAGACATTGAAAACCAGGTCTCTATCTGTAAGCGCATTTCCTTTAGATAAGATCTCAGTAGGCTCAGTTCAGAAATCAAAAACCTGTCTAGTTTTTGTGCAAGACGCCACATAAATTCATGGTTAAAACTATCCAATGAGGGACCCATATACAAGCGCATAAACAAGTCAACATCAGCGGTGGGAAAAAGGGGGGATTGGCTGGGGTCATTAATCAGGATATCCCACACATTAGACATCATACCGATACATTGCTCTCGTTTGAGGAATTTCGTATTCAGAAGCATGACCAAAATCTGGGCTGCTATTCCCGCCGACATGTTGGTTGTAACGAGGGCGGAGGCTACTTGTCTAAAAATAGGGTGTATATATTCGAGAGACAAGCGTGCCCAATCTGCAGGTCTTTTATGATCGAACCGCTCGGCCAAATATACCCCAAAGTGTGAGGCAACAGCATGCTGAGTCATAAAAACGTTAGAATTTGTAAACAAATGCATATCCACTCGCACTGCGGGATCTGCTGCTGCTTGTTGGGCCCTCGTTAGGCGTTCCTTCCACAGTTCCTCTTTGGAACCAAAGAAAGGTTTCATCTTGCCTTTTATTAGACTCATTTTTGACACTTAAATAACATTCAATCGAATATCAATAATCATAAAATTCCACTTACCTGGTATTTAACTGGGTCTACTTATCATTATCTGCTTTCCTATTTCTATAGGTTTTCTTTAAGTTTACTATCTATCCTTCCTTACAGGTAAATATAAATCAAGTAAAATTACACAATTAGAGAAAGCAATCAGCCGGACACCAGAATTATCACACTTCTACCCAATACCCGGATTCTCCACCATATTGATTGGCACTAATAGCTCGTTACACTAATTAGTCCAAATCCGGGATCTTAAATTAGGCGACCGCAGTCTTATCAAAAGTATGAAAATTCTGAGCGCGGCCAAAAGCCTAATCTGTCAGATATTCTTTTATTTATCTGTCTATATATACCGCTGATTTAGCATCAGATTCAATTCAGATAGGTTTCAACTCAGTATGTAATTGTTGAGTCTGGTTTGATCTTTTGTGTTTTTCAGACATTTTTCTAGTCTTTCCATTAAAGGTCACTAGATTCTGATTGCAGTCATTAACTAGAATACTAGGTGAAGTAAATTTCAAACCTTTAATCTATTTAAAATTCACACAATTGTAAGACATAGCAATAAAAGACATATGATTACACGTAATAAACAAAAGCAAATTCACATACCTTAACCCAATGTGCACATCATTCCTTGGTCATACACTTGTCGTATAACCTGACAAATCTATTCTGATGATTTAACTTCTATATCTATTTTAATCTCTCTCTTCCAATTTGATAGCACAGCTCCTTCCAGCTGGCTGCTCTACTCTCAATCTCTCTTTGGATCCCTCTCAATGCTCTCTCTCTCTCTGTCTCTGTCTAACTA
This sequence comes from Alitta virens, assembly GCA_932294295.1. Taxonomy (NCBI): domain Eukaryota; kingdom Metazoa; phylum Annelida; class Polychaeta; order Phyllodocida; family Nereididae; genus Alitta; species Alitta virens. The sequence continues at coordinate 29,121,245 of OW028573.1, read as the reverse complement.
ACCCCAGCCCCTTACCTTGATTATATACTCACTACCTGTTCCCCCCCCCCTCCAACTTTGTGCTAGAGGTGGGCCTGCAGGAGCAGAGCTTGCTCCATGCAGCTGCTGTGATTTAGGTTTGGTTCTGTTCTAAATTTACCCTCTGTGAATCACTGACCAAAGAATGTGTGCTCATATTCCAACATGTTAACTAGTAATTCTACTACAATCTAGTCAAATTCATTATATATTATCAAGTGCACATTAGTAAATCATTACAAGTCATTTTCCCTGCATATGGGAGATATACATTAAAACTACAGCAAAGCCCCTATAGTGGGTATGTGTACAATAATACATATTGTTAAGACAATAAAGTACATTAAGAAATGGGAGATGTCTGATATCTCCTATATCCTCACAAGTTTCATCTTCATCAAACTACAAACATCAGATATCATTACATATATTATAATCCTCAAATTAATTATTACAGAACAAATACATACATATATATTACATACAAAAGGACTATATACTACCGTTTTGGCATTAATGAGCTTCAAAACGAATCACTCAAACATTAAATAATTGGCATAATTGGGTCAATTACAAGTTGTCAAATACATTCTAGGTATTATTAGTTGATGGAGGTCGTAGGGTGCACTTCCTGGCACCATACGATAGTAGTATTCGACTGGAGATTTTCCGTACAGCACTTTTAAGCCACGCCTTGCTGTCCTGTACATGGCCAATTAATAAATACTATCGACTATCACACAAGTCTGGTACAGATCTATAATTAACTGACATCAATTTAGCATGTATATCCCTTTTTAATGACAGCTTTACTAGTTATCCATTTCTTTATATTAAAGCTTTCTTATAAATTATCACGTATTTGCATTCATTCCATTTCACACTGGACAAATTAAGCACTCCCATTTCTTTCTTCTTCTTTTTTAATACCACTTTATAAACTACAATTTCATTTTCTAAGCCACAAGGGGTGTTCCCAGAATCTCCATCAAAGTAAACCTCACCAAAATGAGGAACCTGATGGGATTCCCGGGTACCTACCAGGTCGACCTAGCCGGCAACCCTACAGGGAGCAGTCAGTTTTCACTAATTGCCAGAAGATAAATAGCATAGAGCTGAACCAAATTTAGTACATGTGGGCAAAAGGGGGTGACCCAGTGGGCCCTGAGTGGGGAGAGGAGACCCAGTGGGACATCCATAGGCCCAGTGGGATACCTTGTGACCTATGGGACCCCCTCTTAGACAGTGAGGAGATGAGGAAGCCCAGTGGGATACTCATGACCTAGTGGGACCCCTTATAAAGAGTGAGGAGGTGAGCAGACCCGATTGTCTTCTGGGTATCCCACTGTAAGAGGGGTCCAACAAGTTTAAGTTGGGATATCTCACTCTATAAGAGGGGTGCCACTAGCTTGGGGGTATCCCATAGGGTCTTCTCGCCTCCTCACCCTCTGAAAGGAGTCCCACAGGCACGGTGGCAGTGGTCCCACGGGCAATTAAGGGGGCCGGGAGGTGATGAGGGCAGGAGGGGTAGCTCAAATGAGGGGGGGCACCATCTCCCCAAAGAAAACAGAAACTAAGTTAGGGCAGGGGCAGGCAGGTGCCACTAGGCCTATGGGTATCCCACTGGGTCTCCTCACCTCCTCTCTGCATTTTGGGTATCCCATTGGGTCTGATGGTGCCCAGTAGGTTTCTTCACATCCTCGCTTTTGAAAAACGAGTTGCTCCCTGCAGGGTGACGGCTGCGTTACCCCAGTGGGCACCCGGGGATCCCAGTAGGACTCCTCGCAAAGGTGAGTGATATGAGCCTCAGAGTTTTCACTACTCTGCAACTCAGCACTAGAGGGCATCCTGGTCCAGCTAGAGATTCGTGCTCTTGCTAATAGGTGGCGTGCTGGGCTGGAATTCCGGAACCTGTTTAAGAAATACCTGTATTGCCAGGTAACAACGGACGCGCTGGGGAGCTATGTTGTGCTAAATTAATCCTGTGGCCACTGCAGGTTGAGAGAGTTGACATGGATCTCAAACAGGTGGAAAATGTGGCCTCTGCCCTTGTGAGGGAGTATCTTAGTAGAAAGGTGTGTATTGTTCTTCTTGCTGGATGCTGGATGAAAAATTTTAACAGTTGTGTGCTGAATGTGTTTTCGCGCCTTCAGTTATGTCATTTGCCTCTGCAGGACACTGCTACTGATCTCGTCTGCAGTTGATCATTGTTGATCATTGGTGATTTGCAATTACAATAGTTGTTTAGGAAAGCAACTGATTATCACTGACATCTCATTACATGGGCCTAGATCGAACGTGGAATTGACATTGAATTATAACTAGACGTGTTATGTTTATGCCAATTATGGTGCTAATTAAGCAGGCCAGGGTTACTGCTATAGCCTAGGGTAGATACACGTTTTTAATTTAGTATTAATGGGTAGGCCTATACAGCTATACTTATAGTCAAGGGGAGGGGGGATTTTGGTTCACAATTAAGCTCTTTAGATATATGCCCCTGTCAATTATTACTACACATGTATTTGTGATACTCTCAGTTCAGCAATATTTTATTAATAGTTAGAACTAATGAATCACTTAAAAGTCAGAAAATAATCGCTTAAAGTCATGATTCCCATTGGCACAGATTCATATTTTATTGCAGAGAATTGGTCTGACTTAACCCTGTGACAATGTGTTATATTTTCTTGTCATAAGTATATTGTATTATGGCAGATTTGGGGTAAGAACGCCGAAGTGTAGAACCCTTTTTGCCCAACACATGCCTGACAAAATTTTGAAATAAATAGAAATTATTGTAAATGAGGCATTAAATAAGGATCCCCCTCCCTATTTAGCTGTTTAGCATGCATTATCAAGTTGTACTGCTCCAATATGATCCGTTTTACAGTTATCTTAAAAATGTGCAGGATTGTTTTATTAGAAAAATGTTGAGAATTATTAAACACTTACACAGCTTTGGGCGTTAATCCAATACATGTATAATCATAATAACTAAATGTCATTATCCAAGATGTGTCTATACTATGTTGATTTTAGCCACATACATGTAAAATAAGTATCTTTTTATCCACCATGTACAAACTATGTATTCTTTTTGCATGCTCACAACAATTGTAGTTTGGGTGACTTTATCTTATTTTACCCCTTCATCCTAAATGTCTTATGATTGTAATATATCTTCAATGAAAACATTCTTGAGCATACATGTGAACCAATAAAATGAACTCCTTTATTTGAATTTTGGTTGAAACCTTTTTAGTCTGGAGCAACCTCCAAAATGCTGGGAGGATCGTTTTTCATCATATTTTATTTTTACTGCGAAAGGATCAAAATTACTCCTGGAGGATCGTAAATGTATCTGTCTTGTATATTGGTTGAATGGGTGTACCTGTTAAATGATTACATTTTATTTTATTTTTGAAAGGGCATGAAAAAGACACTGGGAATTATGGATGAGGAAGAGCCGAGGAAAGAAAACAGTATTGGTAATCGTAATTCCTTGATGAAAGCACTTCACTTGGAAAAATTGATGAAGAAGAATAAGGTACAATTTGTATAACTTTATGATAATCATTCATACATAATCTAATGCTGATTGATGCGTTTATATTATTTTATAATCATCATATGTTATTTTTGATTTCTACAGGATACTGAGTCCCCATTAAAATCAATGTTAGAGGTATTAACACAGTATTGTATGGAAAAAGCACCAACAAACGCAAAGAATGTAGACGATGCTCCAAATTCAAGGATTAATTCCAGTGTCAGTGCCCAGGGCAGAGCAAGACTAGTTCAAGAAAAATCAGGTATATTCTGTTGTTAGTAACTAATTTATATTTGAGAACCTTGCTCTATCAAGTAAGGTACAGGTTTTATTTGAAATGTTGTGTCCATCACAGAACATTGATCCCAAAACCAAAAATTAACACTATTAAATAATGACTTTACCTAAACTACGGATGATGATGTCAGTGGATTGTGCAATTCTCAATTTTTTGGAATGGCTCCACTGTGATGAAGCCTATTTGTTTCTTTGAGCCGACATGATATTGACAAATTAGTATTAGTCTGCATCCATATCATGGCCCTTAGCCATGTTTCTCAGTGCAATAACATTTTTGTTGTGAAAATCCATCATGCTGAAACCTCATGATGAAACTGTTAATAATTGAATGGTATAAGGAAGGCCACATGTGATGTTGTAATGCACAATTCCAAATAAGATGCCAATATAACTTTGAATCTGGCTTGCTTCACCTTTGGCCTTGCAAGTGTTATTTTCCTTTCAGGTATTGTGAACGGAGGTGATGATTTGATTCTGGAAGATACGCTTGAAGGAGAAACATTTTTGGGTGAAGGAAAAGTTGGGACTGTTGGCCAAAGGGAAGATATAACCATGGAAAGAAGAGCAAGAAATATTAAACCATCATCCGACACTTTACGTTCAGCTAGTTTGAAGACAAATCCTACAGGAAATCAAACCAAAGTGCGAGGGATGTCTGGTCCAATTCTCAGTAACCTTGATGTAAGTTTGAATAAATAACTCACTTTTGAAAGCCAGACTTATCGAGCAGAAGTTTTTTATTTGGATTGATGTTATCACTTACTCATATATGTAATCTTTTTCCCAGAAAATACAACACCAACGTCTTCAGTCTAAACGTAAAGACTCTTTCAAAAAAGATTGGCTAACTGCTGACAACAAAAATGAGAAGCCAAAGCCACTGATTCTGCCTCCTAGCAGTGGAATCGACTCTGACAAACCTATTGCTGATAGTTTTGCTGAGAGGAGGCTTGAAGACAGACCTCTCAGTGGTCGATCAAGCAGTGGTCGCAGTGATTCTAGTACTGGATCAACTTCGAGCAACAAAGTCTTATCCGATTTAGATAGAGACAGCTGGAAACCTAATGCAAAGAAACAAACCATTGATGACTTAGACACACTCAGTTATGATGTCAAGAAATCCAGTATCAGTGCTTCTTCCTCAGCGGATAGGCTGTCTGATAAATCAACATCTTCTAAGAACAGAACGCCATCCCCAGGCAGGGTGGGTGATGTTGTGATGGGGGATGTAGATGAAGATGTTAATGACCTAGGACCGACTGTTACCATCCCTGTGAAACAATTTATTCCTCTGTCCATTAAAGGTGTTCCTATAGATCTGAACACTGCTATGGTAAGTGTTTTAGTTTTTTAATTCTTAAAAATATAATCTGGGCACATAGGTTTCCTAAACGAGAATGTCAAGTTAGAGCACGGTCTTTCAACACATACTATAAGTTCTTTAACTACTGCCGAAAAGGCTTTGGTCTTATTTGACTTCTTGGCATGTGTTGAAGTCCAGGGTTTCCTAGGGGTTTCGCCATTTTGGTGGGGATCAAGATAATTATTATTGGGAAAAACTTTTTGAATGTGCCTGTCACAATATCCTTTCTGAATTTGTTTGGGGCTTTAGACAATGTATGGGGAAGGGGACAGTCTCCCCCTCAAAACAGGCCTCTATGAAACCCTGTGTAGTCTGTTGCCAAAAAGTCCTCAGGACATTTTGTCAAGGTCGTGTCAATCTTAACGCTCATGTCCTATTCAATTCTGTATTAAATACTAAATGTAATTAAATCATGATTATTTCATAGGATCTCAAGAAACTTATACTAGGAAGTGGTGACCAGTGTTTTTCTAGGGAATGGATGACGCAAAGCTTCACATTTTGTGATATTTCCAGCCTCAAATATGGAATAGTGCAGAAAAAGGTATGACAATATTATTTTCATTAGTTCATTTCAGAGTGTAATGCCTGCTATAAATTATATTCTGGAATAATCATAATTTTGTCTCTTCAGGGTGGTCCATGTGGCATACTTGCAGCTGTCCAAGCGTGTATGTTACAAAATCTACTGTTCGCCTCTGCAATCAGAGCTAATAAAAGACTGTGAGTACTTGTCAAAAACATACTGCTTGACAGTGCTTGTGATTCTTTTATCTCTATTTAATTAAAATTTTAGTACAAACAATGATGAATTTTTTTTTTTTCAGGTTTAACTGCACAAGCTCCGAAAGGAGGGATGCTCTTGCTATGGCTCTTAGTCAGATATTCTGGAGAGCAGGAAATTCATCTACTGCTGTGGTTTGTTTGTAGGTGTCTGTGTTAACCTTATTGTTATGCTTTATGTATGGATGGGTCTTTAGATGACACTTTTCACTGGATTTATTAATTCTCTCTCATTCTATATAATGAGAAAGTGACTTTATTAATTTCAGACCAAGTAGAAACAAGCACATTGCCAACACTACATGGTTCAAGACTGACAACATAATAGAAACTGTAAGTTTCCACCATAAGATATTGATTTTTCCTGCCAAATCTATTTGGGAGGGAGTTTTAAATTTCATTTGCACTTTATTTTTCTACAGCTGATGCTTTACACATTTCGTAAATTAGAAGATTTGAGCGGCTTTATTTCTCAACAGATCTCACAGGTAAAGAACATCTTGACAACGTGGATATTAATATCATGATTTCTTAATAATAAAGTATCACTTTTTGCAGTTTTATTGACATGAATTTCTTGGTTATGTTGTAGTTTGAAGTGGATGGAAGCTGTGGAGTCATATTGTCCCTTTATTCTGCAATATTATCAAGAGGGATAAAATCGTAAGTATTGACGAACTTGACTTAGACCCACTATTGAGTGGTTTTAATGATGGAGTATTTAATGGATTTACACTGTTTTATCTTTTGTAGTGTCCAGTCTGACATGGATGAACCAACTGGAAGAATGATGGGATTACATGCTTACTGTTCTCAGGTATACGTTTTTTCTATAGATCTCTTAAGGATACATGTTCACTTTGTACAGCTGGAATCCAATATAATCTATATTCATATCATTAGTGGAAATGTAACAATAGAATAGTCAGATGTTTTTCTTGTTTGTGTATTGTGAAGGTACCAGTTCTGCAAACTTATTGTCATCAGCTCAAATATAAAGATTGTTGTAGGAGAGTTGCTTTCAAGCCAATATGAATTTATTTTGACAGAACATGGTGAACCTCTTTCTGACTGGCCAAGCTGTGTCAAATGTCTTTAATGACACCATGGAACTGGACAGCGGTGGTGACACTCTTACAATTCTTAAAGGTGTAGCCGGCAGGAGTGATATTGGCTTTTTGTCTCTCTTTGAACATTATAAATCGTGTCAGGTAAGTAGTTTATTGCTGACAGTTCTTTATATTTTAAAATCAACTTAAAATATCAAATAAGTATGCAAGTATTCTGTTAGACATATGATTACTTTGTGATTTCAGGTTGGCACGTATTACAAAACTCCGAAGTATCCAATCTGGGTGGTCTGTTCTGAAAGTCATTTCAGTGTTCTGTTCTGTTTACGAAAAGACCTAATAAGTGACTGGAAGGCAGAAAAGATGTTTGACCTTTACTATTACGATGGTCTAGCCAGACAAGATGCAGAAATCAGACTCACAATAAGTAAGTATTGATGCATGTCTTTAAGTATGGTACCTTTGAAAGATTAATCTAGTCCTGGATTGATTATTGCTTGCCCACATTATAATCTGGAAATTATAGAAGTCTTGTAGTAATCATCAAGTTAATCCCACGAATAGTTCATCAATCAAAACTATTTTTTGTGTCAAATTATATTGAGATGAGGTGTCTTGATGATTTTAGGTATCAAAGTCAAATTCTGCCTCTGTATAATTTCTGTGCTGAACTGTGGATTCATTTAAAATTCAAGTTTTTTTTTTTACTGCTCACTGGTTTCAAATGTGCCCTATTCAACTTAGTATTGATCATTCCTGTGAAGTATCGATCATTCTGCTAAAGTGATTTTTAAGTTTTTTTTATATCACACCGTTTTTTCCAGATACAAACATGAAGTATTTACCTCCTGCGGAGGGAGAGCTGATACCACCGTTAGAGCACTGCATCAGAACAAAGTATGTGCTGACCTTTAACAATATTTAAATTTTTTGATAGATGACCACGTGCCCATTTCATTGTAGTAATGTTAACTTCACCCGTTCCATCTTAACAGATGACAATTTCATCTTTCAGATGGAAAGGTTGTGTAGTGGAATGGAATGATACGGAGCCATTACTCTGATGATGACAGTCAGCTGAATGAAGAAACTAATGAATGACGTCACATCACGGAGTCACTTGAGTTCATCACCACAGCATCATTTTGTGGTTACAGCAGTTCTTGACTTTCTTGCCAATTTCAGAAATGTGCTGAATCTTCACAGAAGGTGCTAGGATCGTAGAAACTGTGTTACTTAAAGCTGGATTGTCACTCAATATGACAGTGGCCAACATCTGTTGCATTCCCTTCATTGTCTTCTTAATACTGATTACCTACCATCAAGAGCTTTGCTGGGTTCACTATGTCTCTATAAAATAAATAAACTTCACGTAGTATTTAATTTTTCCTGCCATCAAAAATCCAAACAAGCCAAGTGATGATGTCACAATACTCAACAATGGATGATGATGCCATTTCCATTGTATTTCCAATGTTTTGGTCTTGATTTCTTTCAATGTGTCATATATATATGTTAATTTATGCCTGTTAGATTCATTATCTGTATTATGTTACACATATTTAGTGTGCCTTGATCAAATAAGGTGATTTTCAATCATTTGATAAAGATTTTGAAAATAGTAATTTGCTAGACAGTGGAGCTTTAACACACATTGAGACTTAAAAAACTATCATTCTGGTAAAACTTCACTTCTCTGTGCCTTCACACCTTACAGGACACTTCAATCTGTGCCATTTTAGAGACCCCAATCATCTCAATATAATTAATTTTGTGAATTCTTCAAATCTTCACATCTCATGTGACTTTTGAAGGTATCGTTAAGTACTCTTGATTGTACAACTACAGTCCCAATATGTGGTCTTTTTTAATATTGGTTCAGTTATTGTCAAGTTACTTTAATTGTTAAAATCTTGTGATATGTTGTTGGTAATGTGATCTCTTAGATACTATGGATTGCCATCTATTTGCGTATGAAATATCTAGTTCTAGGTGCCAATTAGAACCTGCAGTAGTTTGTTGGCATGAGTTTAATATTATACTTTGAAGGGCATATTAGCCAATATTGTGATGTTAATGCCACAAATATTTACTTTTTAGAGGTAATTGTTATACGTAGTTTATTGTTTTACAGATATTTTTTTATATATTTACAATGTATGTCATTTTTAGATTGTTGCTTTGTCAATTTAGAACTCATTTATGTACAGTACTTAATTATAATCAGTGTATAAAAAATACCACTTCTACCATAATTGTACATGTTAATTCCACCATAAAACATATCTCAATTAAAAATCATGAATTTGTAATAACTTAATTTGTGCATCATTTGATAGAAACATGAAGGCCAATACTCTTTGATGGTTTTGACGGTGTTTGCCTCCAGGTCGTTCACAAGTTGCCCCACTGTTGTGCATCACTCAGTGTTAAATGATAAATGCTTCCTAGGGCTGCTTTATTCGACAATTATCAAGCCAATTTGTTATCTTAGTGATAGGTGTTAATTTCTGATTTCATTGGTAATATTTTACCCTGTCGTTTTACATGATCAGTGATCACATAGTCCATTTTACAGAACACAAGTTTATTGAAAATAATAATGCTGTATTATTTTGGGCTTCCAAGAAAAAGATGTTAATGTGTACTGTATTGGGCATCAATTAGTCTGTAGTCACAATTATAATGACTACTTTTAAACATGGTTTATTTATTTTAGAAGAGAATGTCATTCTATTATAATGGTTTCTTTTCTCTGTTTATGGCTCTTACACAATTTAATAGTGTATCACTAGATGAAATAGTCATATAAAAAATTGTGAATATTAGTTATTTGGTGGTTTGGCAGATACAGGATTGACCTTCCTGAAGACAGTTGTATCTGGGCCGCGCGAGCCGAATATGTCTGTTTTCGGGAAGATAAATCCTGTATCCGCAAACAAACACCAAATAACTAAATAGTATTGTAAAATTGAGCTCTCATAATGTATTTTTTCCCTGTAAACAAGTATATCACTGTAAGCACTTGATGGTTGATAATTTTATGAACAGACGACGAGAAATGTTGTTGCAATGAACTGCTTATGTTTTAATACTATATTGAATATTGGTGAAGTGTACATTGTACAATGCAAATACATTGAAAATGTTTATATCACAGTACTTTGAATTCTTTACTTATAATTAGCATTAAAAATGTATATATATTACTGAGCTGCTCAGTGCAGTGACTTAATTTTTAAGTTAACTTTAACACTGGAAAGATGCAAGTCTCCTTTGACAACAGGCAAAGACATACTCTAATACAAACAAATCAAAAGCTATTTGGACACTTTCTGAATTTGATACAACTTGAAATTGTAACAGCACCGTTCAATTAAATAATTATATCAGTGGCTATGACTTCAATTTATACATAATTGTAGTTTACATATTGTCAAACATTGTCTGAATAATTTTTGGTGCGACTGTAAATGAATGTCTAGTCTTCCATTGAGCAAATACTAAAGTCATGGTGTTTGAACCTTAGACCTGAGATGGTGCTGGTGGCACTGGAACCACTGGACTTGCAGAAGTCTCATGAGGTTGCAGATCAACAAAATTAGCTTGTTCTTGGTTAGACTGGTTCAAGTAACGTTGCATCAGCCATTCTGTTCCTTTTCCTGATTTAGTATTTTGAATTGGTTGCATGGTGTTGCTCAGTTGAAACAAATTCACCACCGATAGTTTCTGAGCCAGTCAAGGAAATCAAAAGTGTTAAGTCATGCCTCAAGTGCTCATAATGTTTGTAATCATCCCTCACGGCTAAATTTGGTGCAGAGTCATAAATTTGTAATAAGTTACACTGGCCACTGACTGTTGATCATGCATCTTTTGCGTCAGTCATGTGATGAGCTCCCATTCCTATTGAATAAATTAGTAAAGGGAGATACCTGCCAGTTTAGATAATCACTTAAACGACTCTAAACTGACTGATTGCGTTTTATAGACCGTTTCATTGTACCAAACTCCTATATAACAGTGCAAAGTGTGGGTTTAACAAAAAAGCCTGCCTGAAGAAAAATTATTTGCTTTTCCTGTTTTCCCATAATAACAGATATTCAAAACCCACTGCAATAATCACATATGCCTAGTTAGTGGTTTCAGTAAATATCTGCACCACTTGGCTACCTTGGTTTTGAAAATAAAGTGGCTTGTTTATGCTCCCAGTAATAAACAACTGTTAGGGATGATGGTATGGAGTTTCGGCTTTGGTGATGTGAGATAAAAAGGATACATTTTTGTGAAGTGGTGGAAGTTGTAACATCGAAGGTGGTTGAGTTAGTCGCACTGCATCAGAACCTGAATAGAAACAAATTCAGTGAAATTGGGGTGTGTACCTATCCAATAGCTCAGTGAAATCAAGCATTCATTATTGATGTTCTCATGTGACATTGCCATTAAGTAGGAACCTACCGGTTGAATGAAAGTAGTTGTGGGCCCGTGGGTTGTATATCATGGCTTTTCTAATTTTTGTTGGCATGAAAACAGCGGGTAGACTAACATCTGAAATGAGTGGACACAATCATGCAGTTAAGTCTCTACATTAGACTAGCTATATTGATATATGAAAGCAGTAATTATTAAATAGGCCTAACTGATGCTTTTGGCAGACGTATGGCTTTTTCTTTTTTTTTTGGTGCTTAGTAAGTTAGTGGAATGAGAATCTGTTGTCTGCATACCTTGGGTGTTGTGTGTTTTTGGTCTCTCAGGCTGGAGTTTATATTGGCTAGCTAATGCCTTTTCTAAGTTTTGACGGATCTCAGCCTGTAGTGTTGCCATTAATTCTTGTCTTTTTCTGTTAGTTTCTTCCTCGAACATCTGCAGTCTGTCAAGGAACTGAAAAAAAAACCAGATTAAGAAATATAATTTTGAGCCTCCCTCACCGACTTCTGTTTGTGGCCTTTATCGCTGCCACTTAGTCCTATAATTTCTACTACTATGCACGCAACAGAAAGTGGGTATATGCACCAGGCTTTACAGGTGCATGCAAGGTTCAGTTTAAAGTAATGCCGCTGATAATTAAGGTCTTTGTATGGCTGTATACTCCCAGGGGAGCTGAGTTTGAGGCCAGGGGAGCCACTTAATGGATATATCAGCCCTTAAAATTAGTAAACTGTTCACTGTTAAAAATCCAACCTTACGGTTGCAATAAAGGCAAGGTGTCCTATACATATTACCGAAGTTCATATAATGATAGAATATACACAATTTAAAAAGGCCCAGTATTTCCATACATCTTTGGGTAGATTTTCTCCCCAATTTGGCAAAGCTTTTCCTGTCTTGAATGCTTGTTTGGGTGGCCTTTCTGTGTACCTGAAAGGGAAAAGATAGCTATGTTGCAGTGGTCTTGTATGTACATAAGAACATGCTAAGCCTCAACAGCATGTAAGCGAGAGAGAAAATCTTCGATGTAACTTTATGCTCCAGAAGTTACAATATTTTACTCTTGAATTAAGGTTATCTGTGAATTAAAATGATAAAATACAGTGCCAAATGTCATGCCAATAAGACATACTGAAATAAACTTTCCCTGTATATTTTTTAATTGTTTTTTAAAGTTAGGGTTTGACTTGTTGCTAACTTTTCTGTCCATTTTGTGCTGCATGTCATTTATGGACAAATATGACCGAAAAAATTGATTTTAAAACCTTCTATAGCTCTTGCTCATGTATAGCCTGCCAATATATACTCACTCGGCAGATTTGATCTTGGGTGGTTCAGGTTGAGGTAACGCTGGCTCCACCACAGTTACTGTGGCTTGTAGGGGAACTACAGATGCTGATGAAGCTGCTGACTTTGTTCTTGAACTGGATGCCCTGGATCGAGGATGTACTGCTGATGGGACCCTGTTTGCAAGACTTTCTTGATATAGCTGCAATTGCTCCTGTATCTGGGCTTGCACTTGCTCTTGGTGCAACTGAAGGGCATCTTCTCTGTCTTGGGCAGATTCCTCAGCCTCTTGAAGGTTTAATGTCAGTTCTAGGAGTCTTTTCCTAACAGCAATAAATGTGAGATAATAGTCTTATTTTTTTTTACTTTTAATATTGAGATGTAAGGTGCACTTAAAAATGAACTTACTCGTATTCATATTGAATCTTTTCTAGTTGTTCTTCATGAACTTTCTGCAGTTGGTCATAGTCATATTTTAGCACCGTTTCCTGAAAAAACAAAAGAAAACAGAAATTTTACAAATCGATATATATTATATATATTATGTTTACTCACACACTACGTAAAGGCGAACATTGAATAGGACTCACAATGAAAATTCAAATTAATAAGTTAATAATCATTTTGTGCACAGAAAATTTATAACAGAGGAAAATCAGCAGTTCCTTTATGGCTTCAATGTTGCCAAATATACTTAGACATGCCTCAAACTGCATCTTTAGATGAATTAAAAGACTTTAAGTAATCATTAAGTATATGTAGTAATATGGAACTAACTTCTTGGGGAGTAGATGGGACCTCTGGTGTGAAACTGATAGCTGACAAAGCTTCGTCTTGCATTTCTTTTATTAGGTCTTCTTTGGAAGTCATATATACGTCTATTCCAGTAATGTCCAGAATCACATCTCTGATATTCTCAGTCTCTATAAAATGAAAATTTGTGAAACCATCAGTTAATTCATTTTTTCGTTAAAGTTATTACCATGTTCAGGCAATGCAGATGTGAATGGAAGTATTTTGTGTTTTTATTGGGGACGGGTAATTAAGTGATAATGAATGGATGAGATGGTACCAAGATCAATGATACTGTTTGAGAGTAGCATTCAATTTTGGACATAAAATGGAACTTTGACCCGCTATATGAAATTCCTTAATAATAATTTTAAAATGTTTGACAACACTGGCGCACCAATTAATCTGTTGAATCTGTCAGGCACGTGTTGAGAAAGCCAATAGAAACTGAGAGGTATTGTCCCACAGGGTGAATGACTGTCATCATTCTTTCTTGGATGAATGGAATACAAAGGAAAGTTTATAATTTCCATTTTATCCTCAACTTCCTTGACCTCTTCTTCATACTTTTGCCACAAATCTCCGTACATGATTTGAGCAGCTGTGACTCCTCCCTCATCCCAGTCTGGTTCATCTCCAACAGGGGGTGGTTTGGTGATTTCACGTATTTCCTAAAGACGGCATTACAGGTTTCTTTTAAATATGTAGGAGAGTTTATAATTAATATCTGCCAGTTATATCATTCATGTCTAAATTATAATTAGTTCGTTGTTTTTTACTTTTTTTATAGTGTGACAAATTTATTGAATTGGCAAATAATATTGAGTCTTTTGACAATTTGGTTCACTCACAATATTTTCAAGGTCTTTCATATCAACGGTTGCCATGGCAATCATCTCCTCTTTTGGTCCTGTGTGAATTGCAATATTTAGATTGTTTTCTGCAAACTGTTTTGAGTCTTGCATAAGGAGAACTTCTCCCTCGGGTAGCAGAAACCTGCATTCTTCATATCTGCAAATATTAATGGTGTAAATTACAAGATTCACATAATTATAGAGTCCTTTATTTTACTGCATTAATTGACAATTTCACTTACTTTCTGGGAATACTTTCTGCGGGTGTAACGTCTTTAGATTTAGGTGCATTTCTCATTCTGAGGTCTTTTGATTTTACATCTGGAGCAGGTTCTTTTACATCCTAATTTGAAAATAAAAGGAAATCCTTATAGACCTTTAACTGAATTTAATTCTTATACAATATATACTTCACAGACATATGGGATGCTTACTTCTTTAATGTCAATTATGTCATTATCCAGTATTCCAGTTACAAGTCTTTGATTGGCATAAATTATGCTGCATTTTAAGTCGGTTTCTTCCAGGCTCTCAGGGTTGTAAATTCTGATGACCAAATAACGTTCGTACTCTGGTTCATTTGTGTCAACTGCTTGGTCCGTCGTTTGTGGTTTGAATGTCACAGTTCTGCTGGCTTCACTCTGGAAATAAAAGAGAAATTTTTCAACACTACCGTAAAGGAGGGTATTATCGACAGGGCAGGTATTTTCGACACTTATATTAGTTGTTAAGAAAAATTAAAAATTGTTAACATTTTAATGTGAGTGTCGTAAATACCCATGACCATGTTATTTTGTGCCTTTTGCTAGAATAGCTTTTAAAATTATTTCCTATGACGATGGTCCAAGATTGTGTGATGAGTATTATATATTGGTCCATGAAAAATCCTAATTGATTAGCATTGGGTCAAAAAAACAACATGTAAAACGTAGTTCACATATACCAAATCATTTTATCTTCTAATGCTTTCATCTTGGTGATCTTAATAGCGAGTTTCTAGTGTATTTTTAAGTGTACATTTGTACCTTGTACACTGACCTTATTGGTGACACTCTCCAAATCTCCCTCTGCCGCTGTTGGAACATGATGTTTGCTTGCCTGACTTTCACTTTCGTTTTCATCTTCATCCTCATCAGATGAATCTTTATCATCTTCTTCATTCTGAAGCAATTACAAATGCTTTGATGAAGTAATGGCCATTTAAATAAAGCAGCATTTAAACATATTTACCTAAAAGCTGAGTCAGAATTTTTTTTTATGTATTCTGAATCTGATATTGCAGCTTGGTTGTCTATGGTTTAATAGGTCACATGTGTAAGGTCATTTTATGTTTTATGTTCAACAATGATAATAGATTGGTTTTGCACAAAAAGGTATTTATAAATTATAAACTGATTATACACTTCATTTACAACAAGTTACATGTAAAACCAGTTAAGAGGTAAAATTGTGATGTACATAAAATCCTGATGTACATAACTCATCCCTAATCCTAACCCCTTACTCCTAATGGGATAACCATGGTGTAGGCACCAGGTCTGGTCATCTCATCATTACATCTGTGACCAGAAATTGATCATTTATATGATCACATATGCTCAATTCCTCTCAAACCACTTGCCCTGAGACAATACAATGTTATATGTTTTAATACCTTGGAAGATTGCGAATGTGGCATTTGCTGCATGTGAGTGGCCACCTCGCCTGCTGCATCAGCCTCCTTCTCCTCCTCATCCGAACTGTCATCATCGAGGTCCTCCAGGTATTCCCGCACTTTCTGAGGACTGCAAATGAAACATACAGAGTTTCCAAAAAACACCGGATTACTCCTCAACAGCAGCAGACCCCGCATATGCCTTTGAGGAGTCTTCTTTCATCCTTCACCTCCCATTCATTAGCATGATTAGTCATTTTCTCAATATAAAGCATCTATTTTTTTGTCTTTTCTTTAATTTACCTGTGTGTGTGTGTAAAAGTAATATGTTTAGTATGTCAGGTGATTTGAATATAATAATTGATGTGATGCAGAGATGAAGAATATATAATGTAAATGATCCTGTTTGTCTGTCTGTCTCTAATCAAATGCATAAATTAAATATATACACTTATTAGCCTCTCTATTAAATGCATCATCAATAACTGACCTAAGTGATTGGCGGCCTCTCATTTCAAATTACCAAATTGGCTGGTAGTTTGTGGCTTTCATACAGATTAAAAACTCACAACTTAAACACATTACAGAGTTAACTTACAGTAACATTTTTGTTGCTTATATTTCTTTCCGCCTTCGGCATCGGGATATATAACCAACAAAAATGTTAGTTAACTCCCGAAAATGAGGGATACAACTATTACTTACCCTCCTACTTTAATCCTTTTAAACGGTTCAATAAGAAACTTCCATCTTCTTCCATGTCCTTTGGCAGCCACAAGTTTTGCAAACAGTTTTTCCCAGCTCATCACAATTTCAGCTTTCTGTATCCTTTTTGACTAAGAACGAACAAACATAGCTAGACAAGATGACTTGTTCACAAAATTTCAATGTAAAATTATTACAATTACAGTTAACCCTCATTTATCCAGGCCTCACTTATGCGGTTCCCTCGTTATCCACACAATTGGCTGGGAACAAATCTATGGATTATCATAAATATAATGTAACTTATATACACAGCTGAACAGAAATTGAAACTAAGTGCATTTATATATATTCAGTTATCCAGTTCCCCCATTTATCCAGTTACCTGGGGGACGCAGGTATGCAGATAAATGAGGGTTGACTGTATATATACGTACCTGGGCATCAATCATTTCTAGTTTCCTGATTGCAATGGCAAGTTGGGCCTTCTTAATGGAATAATCTTCATGAAGCTTATTTATGGCTGTGCTTTGTTCTTCCCAGTGTGTGGAATACAGCTGTACTAATCTAACCAATTCGTCCACTGGGGTATGGAGGTCACTGATGCTGAAATAACATGAAATATGTTGTCAAACCAGAATGACAGCCATCTTTTGAGAATTTTATATTTACTGTACAAGTTTGTAATGAACAGGGTTGGCAGATTTAAATAAGTGCTGTTTACGAGTATTTAAGAACTGCTAAATGAAAAATTTTACCACCATTGCAGGCAAAATAGGGAAAAGTACCATGAGATGGATCTCACAGGAGAAAATCATAAACGAATGACATAATTTAAATTTTACAAGAACACACCTTTGGAAAAGTCTTGATGTCGTGAGAGTAATCTGCATCAAAACATTTGGTGGCAGTTGTTGGTGGACAAGCTCATCTTTAGCTGCCAGGACCTGTAAGAATATGCCGTCGTCAAAAAACTAAAATAATTCTCACACACACTTAATTTACAGAGCATGTTTTCATAGTGTGCATGTTTCTTGTAATACAGTAATTAATTCATCATTTAAAAAATAAAATAACAGGAAATACGTTTTTAATACCTTATAAGATGAAAATAACGCACCATATGTACCATAATAATTACAATTAATGATCATACATTTAATCATGTTGACTTTTGGTATAGGTAAATCAAGTTTATATAGGTGTTACCTGTTTAAGAGCAGAGTGGACCAAAGCCAAGGAATTGAGGACTCCCTCACATAGATGATCAAACTGACCAGGTTCTTGTTTCCTGTGACCATATGTCCCTTCTGTACCCTGTCAAAATAAAAGTGACCAAGCTGACAATGCAAAAAAAAAAGGTTTACTGTCTTCTGAAGAATTAAAATGTCAGCTGATTTAATGGAAAGGTACAAGCAAAAATTGACAGGTATACACACCTGATTTGTGTCATCATAGCTCTCCTCATAATCTTCCTCTGTTAAGGCCTCCAAATTGGCTGCAGGAAATGTTTTAGTATCAGTAGTAGCACAACAACTTAGTTAGTACCAATATACAGCATTTTAGACCTTCTATGGTAAGTATACAGTGTATGTATTTTTGTACTGAACGTCAGCTCTAAGAGTGCAAAATTAGTTCTAAGGTCCAGACTGACTATGTAGGTGTCTGATATTTTTTAAGAAATCGAAAGCTCACCAAGATCCATAATGCAGGCTGTCATTTATTGATCATCTTGAGCACTTCCCACCTGAGCCCGCCATGTTGTTTACATTAGTTGCCATGCACGTGGCCCTGCTTGGCAGCAATGGGTTCGTCTGTTTCCCGCTAATTTTCAAATGTCTGCAGCCTGCTTACAAGCTTTTATGTTTTCTTAAATTCTTTTTGTGAAATTCGTGTTGTGTGTTGACCATTGTAGCTTTTGGGTATATATGCAAACCAAGAAGTGCAAGATCTGTGAAGTCAGCTATCTGGCACTGGCTACTTGGCATTTACCTGAGTGGCCTTGAAGTTAGCTACTTGGCGCTACTTTGAATTACTTCCAACTTGTCATATGTACAATTTTTTTTAAATTCAGTCACAGTATGTCATTTGTTTCATTTTTGCTACTTGAGAAAAATCGGCCAAAAGTAGCCAACCGTCCGACCAAAACTGGTTCTAAGGCCCCAGAAACAATAATCAAGCATGCTGTCGACCAAGTAAATTTATAGAATTTTTCTTACGTTCATTTTTGCAACACATTTAATAGAATTCTATTTACTTGGCTGAAAGTTGGTTTTCTGCCGTATAGCCTATATAGTAAACTTATTCAGGTCCCTTATAATTGTAGCCCATGTCGTAACGTAAATACTGATGCTCTAAATACATGTACACAATGTCATGATTTTGGTTTTCTTCTTTTAAATAATTTGAAAAATTATATAAATTAATAATTTTTAATTAATAAAATACTTGAATAGGGTTATGGGTACGTGATTCCACAGAAACGGTGCACCCCCTGTCCCTCAACTTTTAAATGTGATTATAACATGCAAAATGGTTTTAATAATATGAATGCGATATGAGGATGGGCAGACCAATGTTGAGATATAAATACAATACATTTTTACAGGAGTCTGGTATTTTGGCTCTTTTTTCTGTAAAAGGCAGCGAAAAGGGCATGTTCCACACCTCATTTTATTTATCTCTTTACCCTGCTCAATGAATATAAGTTAAAAATCACTTATGATATTCACATAGATATAATCAGAAGTTGAACTTCCAACTGGTGAAGAAAATTGTGAAATATTTGCAGTTCCAGTAACATTATCTATTTGTTTAAGTTTGTTCACAGAATCAATGTCCCTCCTGTTACCGTGGTATTAAAATGCCGCTAGATGAAAAACAGAAAATGTTAGGTTTGTGCACTTTTCGAGAGATGAAAGAACTGATATGGGGGACTTCAGGATGTCTGCTTGTCTTACATAATGGAAAATTTGTTTCCAGTATTCAAGAGAAGGGTTTGTAATGGCATGGGGTGACTTTTTGTTATGTCCTTCCTGTTACGAATTATGAGGAAACTATTTATTCAATGCAATTCTGAATGTACTTCATATGATTACAAAATGGAATGGCAAATTGGGTGAAATTACTACCATTTCCCTTTCAGATATTGTAAAAGTTTCCTTAAATGTCTACCCTGTTATAATTACTGTCCTACCTGTTACCACAATAGCTCACATAGCAGGTCACATGACCAACCAAATTTGATATATTCAAGGGAAATGATGAAAAATGTTTGTTGTCACATGACAATACTGAAATGTATGAAGATTGCAATTTCATTTTTTTGCACTTGAAATGCAAAAAGTCTAGTTTTCGTGGAATGACCCAAATATATAATAATAATAATAATATAAGAAATTTGCAGAGCGCCAGTATCATACATCTCATCACCAGCACTATGTACATGTGTTATTCAGTTAAAGAGATGCGTTTTGAGTTTTTTCTTAAAGCTGTGTATGCCAATCGTGCAGCGAATATCAGTTGGTATATTGTTCCATAACAAAGGTGCCGCCCAGTGAAAATCCCTTCGGTCGAGTTTGTTATTACCAAGGGTAGTTTTAGCAGTTGTTTGTCATTACATCTTAAGCCATGCGAAACATCCCTATAATCTTGAGTAGTTTTTTTAGATTGGAGCCTGATAGTTTAATACTTTCCATGTCATTAAGACAATTTTGTATTAATCCTGGCCTGGATAGGTAGCCAATGTAAGTATGGTGTGATGTTGTCATATTTATAAATTTTCTCAATTAGTCTTACTGCAGTATTTTGGGCAACTTGCAGGTTATTCTCAAGTTACTTAGAGATGCCAGTTAGAAGACCATTACAGTAGTCAAGTTACAAGTGCATTCACAATCATTTTAGTATTATCTTTATCTAGGCTATTCTTGATTTTAGAGATATTCCTGATATTTCTGCACATATTATTAACTTGCTTTTCCATTGTCAGGTGCTTGTCCAAGAAAACTTCCAAATTTTTCACATTGTCAACCATCCTGATGTCTGTGTTGTAAACACATATTGAATTAATTTGCAGTTTCTTAAGTTGATATGGTGTTCCCACCATTCGAAATTTTGTTTTGTCTGCATTATTGCAGAGTTTATTCTTGTGCAGGAAGTCTCTTAAATCTGTCACACATTTCTCCATTTTATCTTCAGCTCATTGAAAAATTAAGGTTTAAGGGAGAGCACAAGTTGCTGATCATCTGCGTATTTTTCTTCAATACCATTTTCTTTTGCAATTTTGCTTATAGGTGCTATGTATGAGTTGAATAACACTGGCTCCAGTTTGGAGCCTTGAGGAACACCATAATTCAATGTTTTGCGCTGGGATTCAGTGTCATTTATGATCACAGACTGGGATCCGTCCAACAGGTAAGACTTAAACCATTTCAAAACAGTGCCATCTCTACCATAATTTTTATTTTATTATTATTATTTTTATATATGTCAAATAAGCGCTTTCACTGCCATTGGCAAACAATAGACAGATGCGAGAATTCTCATTGCTGCACTGGACACAGTTTAAAGAATTTAGAAAGTAGCAAATTACTTTGAGCAATGGTTTCGATTTTTTTTTTCTTCATAAAATAGTTATTACTGTGTCATTATTATTTCTGGCACCGTTTTGTTGGTGTGTGTATAAATTATATATATTAGTAATGAATAAAATAAAATCATAAGGAAAGGTTTTATGATCAATTTATTCCATATAAAATTACAGTGACTTTTTCTTTTCAGCGCATTTCCATAGTTGGCGCTCCTTAGTTCTTGAATAAATTACACAGTGCTCTAGAAATCCGTATTTAGTAAATATGAACGCAAAACATTGCTGGCTGTACTTTAGGAGACAAAAATTTCCTTTTGCAGTATAGAAAAGCACTATGGACTCCCATTCATTCTTATGTACACAAACAATGCCTTCATTCGTGAATTACACACCAAGATAACAAAATTTGCAACATTTACAGCTCTTAGTTTTAAAGAAACTATGATACAGCCCATATTATACTAAAATTATATCACATTTCTTGGTGTAAGATTAGCTCCTTGAGCCCTAAAAATTTTACAGAATCATAAATCGTATAACAACACTGTACAAACAACTATCAGTGCACAGAAAGGCAGTTTTACCTGCTCTTGTCACTTGTGTATTGTAATTCTGTTTCTTGATTAAATAAGTTTGCTTTAAAATTGAACGAGAATTGCATCATACATAAAAATAATCACAAAATACAAATCACAGGGGAAACAACCACAGAAGGGTATGGGGAAAACAAACACATTACACAAACAAATGACTCAGCTCCTAGGAGATACTGAGCCTAACCTCCACTGACACAAAAATATAGGATTGATAAAAAATCTTATCTTTCACTGCCGTTGGCAAAACATAAACAGACGTGAGAATTCTCATTGCTGCACTGGACACAGTTTAGAAGAATTTAGAAAGTAGCAAATTACTTTAAGCAATGGTTTGGATTTTTTTTTTCTCCATAAAATAGTTATCACTGTGTTATTATTATTTCTGGTACTGTTTTGTGTCAGGAGGAGTCCAGTTTTTACGACTGAACTCAACTCAATTGCACAGTGCCCATCTTCAAGGATATCTCTCCCCATAATTTCATAGTTGTGTAATTGCCTCACAGGAGGCAACTTATATAGAATATCATTTGTGAGAATGTTTTCATCGGTGTAAGAAGTCAATTTCAAGAAAGTCGCAATTCATTAATGCAGCCTTCATCAATGCCCATCCTTAGTACCTTTTCTAATGAAAAGATTTGATGTCTTCAATGCTTCTAGGTTGCCTTTTGTACACGTTCCTTTTTGGGAATTACAGGTGTAGCCATTGGGACAACAATGAAGACCATCTGAGCAGCAGACCGCCTGTAAAATAACAGAAGAATGAATGAGTACATTGTCTTGCAAACGGGCATTCAGGACATCACAACGTAACTTTGAGTTGAGCCTTACACCAATAGGTTTTGACCACATTAAGCCTCATATCAGTATATCTACTTAAAGCAGAAAAGCCTTGCAGCTGCACCATGGTTGAATTTAAAGTAAATTTACAGACTGCAGTATTAGTCACAGTATCAAATGCAAACGGGGGGACATACCTTGGGGAGTGGGCAGCAGCCATAGCCTCCAATACTTAATTTACAACAAGTACTCTCATCAGGGCACCTAGTGACTTTGCCTGGGCACAGAATGGAACCTACTGCGGAGGCAGGTACCTTCTCAAACCATGCAATGCTGTCAGGAGTATCATATCTGTTAGGCTCAGTTCTTGCACATACTCCAAAGCTTGTGCATCTACTTCCTTCTGGGCAGCAATGCAATCCATCAGAGCAACACACAGCCTGGCATGCAAAAAGGAGGTAATTAGTAAGTTTATTTTCATCAGTCAATTATTAGGAGGTGAGCTTTGTGATTGACTGGGATAACCATGATGTTGGCACAAAAACACAGAATAAAAGGCGTCAGATTTGCAACCACACAAATTTGAGTTAAGTAATGAAATGAGTGATAAATTTGTCAGTTTTGTAAGCATGGTGTATAATCGGAGGTGCCTGTGTGTGGACAGGGACAGTAGCAGAGAGCAGCATCTTACATTAGGCAGCGGACAACATCCACTTTTGCTGGTGCTCAAGATTTGACAACAAGTTGAAGCTGCAGAGCAGGACGTCACCTGATCGTCGCACAGTGTCATGGTAGGGGCTGCCTCACTGCGTTGTAACCAGAATGCCCTGACTGGCTCCTTGCGCCCCCTATGAGGCATGCATGCACCTTGACCTGCGTAACTGGTACCGCGAGGGCAACAGTGCAGGCCATCAGTGCTACAAGTTGCCTGCAGCCCCAAGCACCCAAATTTAAAATGATTAAAACAAGCTCGCCATGTGATGATTCACAGGTTCCCAGGCCATTATGTTTGGTGTGTAATCCAACTGTACAACGCGTAACGCCAACTAGTACAACAAATCGAATATTTACAAGTCATCTAATCTACAGAACAGGACCACACCAAACTCATTAGTCGCACTTTGCCAAGAAGTATCTAATAAAGCACTATTAAGCTTCAAAGTTATGAAACAATACATCAAAAATAGGAAAAAGTGCAGTAAAGCGGACCCAGATTTATGACCATATTTAACGAACCTCATTGCAGGCCTATGACGTAAAAAGGCTTGAAATCTATGTATGACGTCACAAACTAATGTAGTTATGACGGCGGTTTCATCTTTACGGTAATGACAGCATTAATTTTTGCTTTTTCTTGGGGGCTCCTGCCCCCAAACCCCCGCTTATCTACACCAAATGTTATTTTAATTGTGCTAGAACTTTAAACTTGTGAAATATTTGATAAAATTTAATTTTTAATGGGCGCCAATTATGGGCATAAATTTGGGTCCGCTATACTACACTAAACCCTAAAAATATACTGAAACAAATACATACCTTAGGGAGAGGACAACAGCCCCAATCACCAGACTTGAGTTTGCAACAAGTGCTGCCATCATCACACTGGGACTTTTTGTCAGGGCATATCACTGCTCCTGGCTTAAAGTTAGCTTCTTTTGCTGGCTCCTTCTTGGACCATGATACACTAAGGTGCTGTTTAGTACACTTATGTTTTTCAGTATCACATGTGTAACCTTCTGGACAGCAATGTTGTCTGTCTGGACAGCATGTTGCCTGTTTGAAAAAGGTAAAGGGAAATCAGTCAGAAGCCGGTGTAATGAAAACTCCTATAACTAGAGGATTTAACATATGAACGAAATTTACAATAAAAGGAAAAGTTATCTCCACAACAGGAAGTTTATACACCTTTCATTACAAAGTTATCCATTCAAGATCTTTCATTGTACCTTTTCAATTGGACAACATCCGTAAACTCCTGTTGGCATTTGACAACATGTTGCATCACTGGGACACATGGATCGCTGGTCTGGACAAATTTTAGATGCACCACTTTTTATTGCAGATTTTTTTATTGGCACTTCGGATGCTTTAAGTCTTTCATATTGGGTCTCACTGGGAGGCAGCATTTGGATGACGTTCAAAATGTGAGCTCCAGTTTTCAGACACTGGCCTTTTCCTCCATCACACTGATAGCCCTGAGGACAGCAGTGTACACCATCTGTACAGCAAATTGCCTGAAATGACAAGTGTTGCCACAAGGATAAGCAAACAAGTGCCACTATTATAGCTCACTAATCTATATCAAGGTACATTAATCTGTTATGCTCTTATGTAATGTGCAAGGTATGTCTCTTTAGACTTACCTTGAAAAAGGGCGACAATGAGACAGATTGTTATGTTAGTAGTAAAAGTAGCAAAGCAGTGTTACTTAGTGTTAGTATTGCTTAGTAAAACTCACAGAGGGATGAGGACAGCACTCCATATGACCCTTGTCACTCATGCAGCAAGTATAGCCATCTGGGCATTCTGTTTTGTTATCAGAACATTTTATGACAGTGCGTCTTATTATGTGTGTCATCTCTTTATGCTTTGTTGGTGCACTTAAGCCAGGAATATGTCTGAGCCAGCTGATTTCCAAGTGCTTTTGATCGCAAGACTGTGTAGCCACATTGCAATTATACCCATGTGGACAGCAGTGGATCCCGTCACTGCAACATGTAGCCTGAAAGTAAATTAAGAACATAATTTAATCGTAACACTCTCTTGGATTTGATGCAAATACTATATTTGTGCATTTGATACTATTAATATTAACACTAACCTTTGGTAATGGACAGCACCCATACTCGCCCTGACTGATCTTGCAACAAGTGGTCCTGTCAGGACACAGTGACCGTTCATCAGGACACACAACAAAGTCACTTTTTGATGCAGGTTTTTCTTGGATGCTGGTAAAGGCAACTCCAAATTCTCCTTTTTGGCAGGCTCCCTGCACATTGCATGTGTAGCCCTGAGGACAGCAATGAAGCTTATCCGAGCAACAAACAGCCTGTAATATAAATGGAAATTGTTAGCAAATGTTAAAAATGTAAGTTTTGAGTCGTACAATAAAATCACAGTGGAGAACCACACTGTAGTGGTCTCAATTCAAGAATTCAAGAATTATCACTTCATGGTTTGTCAGAGCAAGTATATTAGTACAAAAAATACATGTGGTATAATTAATACAATTTATGTTAACTTGAATAGAATAGTGCTTCTACTGCACTAAAAACCCAGTACTTTGTACATGGAAACCATGTACAGGTTGACAGAGCCATGCCATGGACAAACGGTATACAATTTAATTTTCAGTTAATATAAGTGGGATGAACAGCAAATTTCTAATCCTTCAAAATTACACTATTATTTTGGTTCAACCACAACTAAAAGAAGCAGCAACACAAATGAAATATTCTAAAGAGCTATTGGGTAGCATTTCAGTGACTTACCTTGTCATATGGGCAGCACCCATACTCTCCTGTGGTCAATTGACAACATGTTGATCCATCTGGACAAGATGAGGAGTTATCTGGACACATAACATCATTTTCTACCAAGGGAGCAGGGGTGGAAGCTACTTTCCTTGACCAAGGTATAGATATTCCGTCATTCTGGTCGCAGGATCCCTTTTCAAGGTTGCATTTGGTTCCTTTTGGACAGCAGTGCAAGTGATCTGAACAGCATACTGCCTACAGAAAATATGCCAGAATACTATCAACGACACATTAGGTTCATAATGCTGCATTATACGGTTTCAGACGATGAGATGAAATTTATCTCATTGAATTTTCGACTGACCGACCAATTAACTATTGCCATGACAGGACTGAGAAACTAAGGATCAAATGAGTGTGGCCCCAGCAGGTTTGTTACTTAACCATGGTAAAACTTTTTTAACATCAAATGCCCCTACTATCATATCAAATAACATAGGGACCTGCTATCTTACTTTTCTGTTGGTATCACATCAGTGGATCCGAAAAGCAAAAAAATTATGTAAGTGTCTCTAAGGTTATGTAAGAGTGTCATGGCTAAGTGCAGAGCATTAAGCAGAGTGACCATGATGCTGAAATAAACTCAAGAAACAGCTGAAACGTTTTGATCAAGCGATGTCTCAGATGTTGACTGCTAGAGTGGATGTCAAATAAATTCTCCGTTGATTAATGCTATATAATATATCAGCTATTAACAGCTTTAGAACATGATTTATGACATGTAATTTCAATTGATTAGGTTTACAATCAGATTGTATACGTTACTTACATCTTCCATTGGACAACATCCATAATGTCCAGACTGCATCTGACAACAGGTTGTGCCAACAGGACAGGTTGATGACTTATCTGGACATGTCACATCTTTTAATGAAGCACTGACTTGTTTAGATGGCATCTTAGGTTGCCATGGGATTATTACGCCACTTTTGGTGCACTGACTTGTTTGGGCATCACATTTGTAGCCATTTGGACAACAATGCAGATGATCACTGCAGCATACAGCCTGAAACCAAGATATCAAACATGACATTAAACCTTTTTTCCTAGTGCTCATCTTTCAGCGCTTTCCACTTATAATGAATTATATGAATGTCATCTCTACCTGTGGGTATGGACAGCAGCCGTAATCTCCAGACGCAAGTTGGCAACAGGTTGTTCCATCTGGACATTCTGATTTCTGGTCAGGACAAATAACAGCAGTTGCTCTTAATTTAGATGGAAACTTCTCTCCCCATGGAATGGTAAGACCTTTTTTCATACACTGGCTAGTTTGAACATCACATGTGTACCCATTCGGACAACAGTGTAGGTGATCACTGCAGCATATAGCCTGAAATATTAATAAATACCATTAAGACTATGTAAATGAGTTCATCTTTCAAGGCTTTCCGTACTTATCAATTTGAAATAATTAATTACCTGTGGGTATGGACAGCAGCCGTAATCTCCAGATGCAAGTTGGCAACAGGTTGTTCCATCTGGACATTCTGATTTCTGGTCAGGACAAATAACAGCATTTGCTCTTAATTTAGATGGAAACTTCTCTCCCCATGGAATGGTAAGACCATTTTTCATACACTGGCTAGTTTGAACATCACATGTGTACCCATTCGGACAACAGTGTAGGTGATCACTGCAGCATATAGCCTGAAATATTAATAAATACCATTAAGATTATGTAAATGAGTTAATCTTTCAAGGCTTTCCGTACTTATCAATTTGAAGTAATTAATTACCTGCGGGTATGGACAGCAGCCATAATCTCCAGATGCAAGTTGGCAACAGGTTGTTCCATCTGGACATTCTGATTTCTGGTCAGGACAAATAACAGCAGTTGCTCTTAATATAGATGGAAATTTCTCTTCCCAAGGAATGGTAAGACCATTTTTCATACACTGGCTAGTTTGAACATCACACGTGTACCCATTCGGACAACAGTGAAGGTGATCACTGCAGCATATAGCCTGAAATATTAATAAATACCATTAAGATTATGTAAATGAGTTAAACTTTCAAGGTTTTCCGTACTAATCAATTTGAACTAATTAGTTACCTGCGGGTATGGACAGCAGCCGTAATCTCCAGATGCAAGTTGGCAACAGGTTGTTCCATCTGGACATTCTGATTTCTGGTCAGGACAAATAACAGCAGTTGCTCTTAATTTAGATGGAAACTTCTCTCCCCATGGAATGGTAAGACCTTTTTTCATACACTGGCTAGTTTGAACATCACACGTGTACCCATTCGGACAACAGTGTAGGTGATCACTGCAGCATATAGCCTGAAATATTAATAAATACCATTAAGATTATGTAAATGAGTTAAACTTTCAAGGTTTTCCGTACTAATCAATTTGAACTAATTAGTTACCTGCGGGTATGGACAGCAGCCGTAATCTCCAGATGCAAGTTGGCAACAGGTTGTTCCATCTGGACATTCTGATTTCTGGTCAGGACAAATAACAGCAGTTGCTCTTAATTTAGATGGAAACTTCTCTCCCCATGGAATGGTAAGACCTTTTTTCATACACTGGCTAGTTTGAACATCACACGTGTACCCATTCGGACAACAGTGTAGGTGATCACTGCAGCATATAGCCTGAAATATTAATAAATACCATTAAGATTATGTAAATGAGTTAAACTTTCAAGGTTTTCCGTACTAATCAATTTGAACTAATTAGTTACCTGCGGGTATGGACAGCAGCCGTAATCTCCAGATGCAAGTTGGCAACAGGTTGTTCCATCTGGACATTCTGATTTCTGGTCAGGACAAATAACAGCAGTTGCTCTTAATTTAGATGGAAACTTCTCTCCCCATGGAATGGTAAGACCTTTTTTCATACACTGGCTAGTTTGAACATCACACGTGTACCCATTCGGACAACAGTGTAGGTGATCACTGCAGCATATAGCCTGAAATATTAATAAATACCATTAAGATTATGTAAATGAGTTAAACTTTCAAGGTTTTCCGTACTAATCAATTTGAACTAATTAGTTACCTGCGGGTATGGACAGCAGCCGTAATCTCCAGATGCAAGTTGGCAACAGGTTGTTCCATCTGGACATTCTGATTTCTGGTCAGGACAAATAACAGCATTTGCTCTTAATATAGATGGAAATTTCTCTTCCCAAGGAATGGTAAGACCATTTTTCATACACTGGCTAGTTTGAACATCACACGTGTACCCATTCGGACAACAGTGAAGGTGATCACTGCAGCATATAGCCTGAAATATTAATAAATACCATTAAGATTATGTAAATGAGTTAAACTTTCAAGGTTTTCCGTACTAATCAATTTGAACTAATTAGTTACCTGCGGGTATGGACAGCAGCCGTAATCTCCAGATGCAAGTTGGCAACAGGTTGTTCCATCTGGACATTCTGATTTCTGGTCAGGACAAATAACAGCAGTTTTTCTTAATTTAGATGGAAACTTCTCTCCCCATGGAATGGTAAGACCTTTTTTCATACACTGGCTAGTTTGAACATCACACGTGTACCCATTCGGACAACAGTGTAGGTGATCACTGCAGCATATAGCCTGAAATATTAATAAATACCATTAAGATTATGTAAATGAGTTAAACTTTCAAGGTTTTCCGTACTAATCAATTTGAACTAATTAGTTACCTGCGGGTATGGACAGCAGCCGTAATCTCCAGATGCAAGTTGGCAACAGGTTGTTCCATCTGGACATTCTGATTTCTGGTCAGGACAAATAACAGCAGTTGCTCTTAATTTAGATGGAAACTTCTCTCCCCATGGAATGGTAAGACCTTTTTTCATACACTGGCTAGTTTGAACATCACACGTGTACCCATTCGGACAACAGTGTAGGTGATCACTGCAGCATATAGCCTGAAATATTAATAAATACCATTAAGATTATGTAAATTGAGTTAAACTTTCAAGGTTTTCCGTACTAATCAATTTGAACTAATTAGTTACCTGCGGGTATGGACAGCAGCCGTAATCTCCAGATGCAAGTTGGCAACAGGTTGTTCCATCTGGACATTCTGATTTCTGGTCAGGACAAATAACAGCATTTGCTCTTAATTTAGATGGAAACTTCTCTCCCCATGGAATGGTAAGACCATTTTTCATACACTGGCTAGTTTGAACATCACATGTGTACCCATTCGGACAACAGTGTAGGTGATCACTGCAGCATATAGCCTGAAATATTAATAAATACCATTAAGATTATGTAAATGAGTTAATCTTTCAAGGCTTTCCGTACTTATCAATTTGAAGTAATTAATTACCTGCGGGTATGGACAGCAGCCATAATCTCCAGATGCAAGTTGGCAACAGGTTGTTCCATCTGGACATTCTGATTTCTGGTCAGGACAAATAACAGCAGTTGCTCTTAATTTAGATGGAAACTTCTCTCCCCATGGAATGGTAAGACCTTTTTTCATACACTGGCTAGTTTGAACATCACACGTGTACCCATTCGGACAACAGTGTAGGTGATCACTGCAGCATATAGCCTGAAATATTAATAAATACCATTAAGATTATGTAAATGAGTTAAACTTTCAAGGTTTTCCGTACTAATCAATTTGAACTAATTAGTTACCTGCGGGTATGGACAGCAGCCGTAATCTCCAGATGCAAGTTGGCAACAGGTTGTTCCATCTGGACATTCTGATTTCTGGTCAGGACAAATAACAGCAGTTGCTCTTAATTTAGATGGAAACTTCTCTCCCCATGGAATGGTAAGACCTTTTTTCATACACTGGCTAGTTTGAACATCACACGTGTACCCATTCGGACAACAGTGTAGGTGATCACTGCAGCATATAGCCTGAAATATTAATAAATACCATTAAGATTATGTAAATGAGTTAAACTTTCAAGGTTTTCCGTACTAATCAATTTGAACTAATTAGTTACCTGCGGGTATGGACAGCAGCCGTAATCTCCAGATGCAAGTTGGCAACAGGTTGTTCCATCTGGACATTCTGATTTCTGGTCAGGACAAATAACAGCAGTTGCTCTTAATTTAGATGGAAACTTCTCTCCCCATGGAATGGTAAGACCTTTTTTCATACACTGGCTAGTTTGAACATCACACGTGTACCCATTCGGACAACAGTGTAGGTGATCACTGCAGCATATAGCCTGAAATATTAATAAATACCATTAAGATTATGTAAATGAGTTAAACTTTCAAGGTTTTCCGTACTAATCAATTTGAACTAATTAGTTACCTGCGGGTATGGACAGCAGCCGTAATCTCCAGATGCAAGTTGGCAACAGGTTGTTCCATCTGGACATTCTGATTTCTGGTCAGGACAAATAACAGCATTTGCTCTTAATATAGATGGAAATTTCTCTTCCCAAGGAATGGTAAGACCATTTTTCATACACTGGCTAGTTTGAACATCACACGTGTACCCATTCGGACAACAGTGAAGGTGATCACTGCAGCATATAGCCTGAAATATTAATAAATACCATTAAGATTATGTAAATGAGTTAAACTTTCAAGGTTTTCCGTACTAATCAATTTGAACTAATTAGTTACCTGCGGGTATGGACAGCAGCCGTAATCTCCAGATGCAAGTTGGCAACAGGTTGTTCCATCTGGACATTCTGATTTCTGGTCAGGACAAATAACAGCAGTTGCTCTTAATTTAGATGGAAACTTCTCTCCCCATGGAATGGTAAGACCTTTTTTCATACACTGGCTAGTTTGAACATCACACGTGTACCCATTCGGACAACAGTGTAGGTGATCACTGCAGCATATAGCCTGAAATATTAATAAATACCATTAAGATTATGTAAATGAGTTAAACTTTCAAGGTTTTCCGTACTAATCAATTTGAACTAATTAGTTACCTGCGGGTATGGACAGCAGCCGTAATCTCCAGATGCAAGTTGGCAACAGGTTGTTCCATCTGGACATTCTGATTTCTGGTCAGGACAAATAACAGCAGTTGCTCTTAATTTAGATGGAAACTTCTCTCCCCATGGAATGGTAAGACCTTTTTTCATACACTGGCTAGTTTGAACATCACACGTGTACCCATTCGGACAACAGTGTAGGTGATCACTGCAGCATATAGCCTGAAATATTAATAAATACCATTAAGATTATGTAAATGAGTTAAACTTTCAAGGTTTTCCGTACTAATCAATTTGAACTAATTAGTTACCTGCGGGTATGGACAGCAGCCGTAATCTCCAGATGCAAGTTGGCAACAGGTTGTTCCATCTGGACATTCTGATTTCTGGTCAGGACAAATAACAGCAGTTGCTCTTAATTTAGATGGAAACTTCTCTCCCCATGGAATGGTAAGACCTTTTTTCATACACTGGCTAGTTTGAACATCACACGTGTACCCATTCGGACAACAGTGTAGGTGATCACTGCAGCATATAGCCTGAAATATTAATAAATACCATTAAGATTATGTAAATTGAGTTAAACTTTCAAGGTTTTCCGTACTAATCAATTTGAACTAATTAGTTACCTGCGGGTATGGACAGCAGCCGTAATCTCCAGATGCAAGTTGGCAACAGGTTGTTCCATCTGGACATTCTGATTTCTGGTCAGGACAAATAACAGCAGTTGCTCTTAATTTAGATGGAAATTTCTCTTCCCAAGGAATGGTAAGACCATTTTTCATACACTTGCTAGTTTGAACATCACACGTGTACCCATTCGGACAACAGTGTAGGTGATCACTGCAGCATATAGCCTGAAATATTAATAAATACCATTAAGATTATGTAAATGAGTTAAACTTTCAAGGTTTTCCGTACTAATCAATTTGAACTAATTAGTTACCTGCGGGTATGGACAGCAGCCGTAATCTCCAGATGCAAGTTGGCAACAGGTTGTTCCATCTGGACATTCTGATTTCTGGTCAGGACAAATAACAGCAGTTGCTCTT
This sequence comes from Alitta virens, assembly GCA_932294295.1. NCBI lineage: Eukaryota > Metazoa > Annelida > Polychaeta > Phyllodocida > Nereididae > Alitta > Alitta virens. Next base: position 29,088,025 of record OW028573.1, on the reverse strand, counting down.
AATTTAGATGGAAACTTCTCTCCCCATGGAATGGTAAGACCATTTTTCATACACTGGCTAGTTTGAACATCACACGTGTACCCATTCGGACAACAGTGTAGGTGATCACTGCAGCATATAGCCTGAAATATTAATAAATACCATTAAGATTATGTAAATGAGTTAAACTTTCAAGGTTTTCCGTACTAATCAATTTGAACTAATTAGTTACCTGCAGGTATGGACAGCAGCCGTAATCTCCAGATGCAAGTTGGCAACAGGTTGTTCCATCTGGACATTCTGATTTCTGGTCAGGACAAATAACAGCAGTTGCTCTTAATTTAGATGGAAACTTCTCTCCCCATGGAATGGTAAGACCTTTTTTCATACACTGGCTAGTTTGAACATCACACGTGTACCCATTCGGACAACAGTGTAGGTGATCACTGCAGCATATAGCCTGAAATATTAATAAATACCATTAAGATTATGTAAATTGAGTTAATCTTTTAAGTCTTTCTTTACTAATTAATTTTAAGAAATTGATTACCTGTGGGTATGGACAGCAGCCATACTTTCCTGATGCAAGTTGACAACAAGTTGTTCCACCTGGGCAAGATGATGTATGATCAGGACAACTAACATCCTTCACGGAGTTTGATGACTTGGTCACTCTTGCTGAAAACTTTTCTTGCCAGGGAAGTGAAATTCCATTTTTATCACATTGGCTTTTTTTAACATCACAGATATAGCCTTTTGGACAGCAGTGTATCCTGTCACTGCAGCATTGTGCCTGGAAAATTAAAACATGTGAAGATCAGAAACATTAAGGCCCATTATTGGAAAATAATTCATGTGAAGATCAGAAAAATTAAGGCCTATTTATCATCTCTTGAGATCAACAGTGGATCTCTAAAATTTCAAAAGAAATTATTTTCAAAGTACCTCAGAAAAAGGACAGCAGCCATACTTCCCAGACTGAAGCATACAACAAGATGTTCCATCTGGGCAAGAAGACGATTGGTCTGGACACATGATGTCAGTAGCAGCAGGTGCTGGCTTAGCTGAAACTTTCTTCATCCAGGGGATGGAATAGCCACCAAGATAATCACATGATTGCTTCTTGTAATCACATGTTGTAGCATATGGGCAACAATGCACATGGTCTGAGCAGCACACTGCCTATCAAAAGTAACAAATCACACTGATAAATGATGTTAAGTCTTACTATTAGGTCAGTGCATAGACTGTTATGGACTTGTTATGCAAACTGATTTTGCAACTGAACTGTTAGATATGAGTCTGACATGCAAAACTCCTCTAGTCACAAAAACAATTACTGTTATTTCTATCGGTAAATTTGCATTAGCAATTGCAGGTGTGACAAGCAAATGCCTTTCAACAACAATGTTCTTGACTTACTTTCTTAAATGGACAACATCCATAATCACCAGATGCGAGCTTGCAACACGTGTTGTCATTAGGACAGGTAGACGATTGGTCAGGACAGGTGATGTAGTTAACTCTCCTTGCTGAAAACTTTTCCTGCCAGGGAACTGCTATGCCATTTTTATTGCACTGACCTTTTGTGGCATCGCAAGTGTAGCCATCAGGACAACAATGCAAATGATCACTGCAACACTGAGCCTGTAAAATATATTAAGTTGTAAATCCCAGACAGGAAAATATTTGAAAACTGCAGAATTCATAATATTTCAGAGGGAATGCAAATTACTTTGAAACTATTTATTGACAAGCATCTTAACGAGTACATCTAAAGATAACAGAATTCAAGAAGTCAAATTTTAGTGCAATACTACCTAATACTGCATAAACCAATGATCTTTCATAGCACCTTTACTATTAACATTATGGGGAGTATCAGACAGTTCAAGTTAAAGCATAAAAGCTCACCTGCAGATATGGGCAGCAACCATATTGTCCTGATTGCAACTGGCAACACGTGGTTCCATCTGGACAAGAGGTAGATTGATCTGGACAGATGACATCATTCCCTGGTGTAGGTGTCACAGATTCAGCAGGAAATTTTCCTTTCCAAGGAATTGCAAATCCATTTCTCTCACACTGACTTTTTATAACGTCACAGGTATACCCAGCTGGGCAACAGTGCAAGTGATCGCTGCAGCACTGAGCCTATAAAACAGTAATTTGATATCAAAACATTATCTTCACTTAAAGGCGACATAACATTTATTCCTTCATTTCATTGATAATGACATGAGTTTGAACGAAGTGCTACCTGTGGATAGGGACAGCAGCCATAATCTCCAGATGAAAGCTTGCAACATGTTGTTCCATCTGGGCATTGCAAATTCTGATCAGGACATACTACATCATTTGTTCTTGATTTAGATGCGAATTTGTCTTCCCAAGGAATGCTAACTCCATTTTTGGTGCACTGACTTGTTTGAACATCACAAGAATAGCCATTTGGACAGCAATGAAGGTGGTCAGAACAGCACTGCGCCTTACAAACAGAACACAGATAGATTTAGTGTTAACATGGAGAGCCACACATTTCAAGACTTCTATCATACAAAGCAACAAAGGGAAAATAATTAATAGCTATATTTACCTGTGGATATGGACAACAGCCCCAATCTCCACTTGTAAGTTTGCAACAAGTAGTTTCATCAGGGCAGGCTGATTTTTTGTCGGGACAGATGACGCTTCTGCTGTATACAGGGTCTGAAGTGCTAGGTAGCTTGTCTAGCCAAGGTGTTTGAATGCCATTAGTATCATCACAGGTTGCTTGCTTAACATTGCAAATCTTGTCATGCGGGCAGCAATGCAGCTTGTCAGAACAACACACAGCCTGTTTGGGGATAATTAGTGAGGATACCAATTGCAAGCAGTTCCAACATAAAAAAAACATTTTCTTTCAAACAAAAAACAAGAACAAACAACAACAATATTAAAATCACAAACGATATTAAAAACACATAGAAAATCATCTCTTCAACATGCTTGTGAAACATGTTAAAGTAGAACAAGTAGAACAAGTAGAACAAGTAGAACAAGTAGAACAAGTAGAACAAGTAGAACAGGTTCAATTCTGTTAAGTATGTTAGGGTTAGTATGATACAGAATATTTACAAATATAACAAACAAAAACATCCATACTACTTACACAAACACATAGACTCTGTTTTAAAGCGTTTAATAAAGCACATTTGGGAAATTAGTTACTCACAGAAGGCATAGGACAGCAGCCATAGGCCCCTGATGGCATTTTACAGCAGGTGGTCCCCGGAGGACACTTGGATTTGTCCCTACATATCACTTCAACATTTCTGCCTCCCTGCAAAGTAATCATCACCTTTTACTTGTTTGCGTGAAAAGTGTTAAAACACTTTGAAATTCTCAATACAATAATGATTAGAGGGCCTTAAATACACAAGTGATTGCAACAACAGTAATATCAAGGACAACATGTCAAGCAATGAAATGAAATTTGAACACAAAGCAACCAATCTTCAACAAATCCATGCTGGTAATGCTGTCAATTTCAACAAATATTAGTCCACACTTTTCGTGTGCTAGAAAAGGGGCTATGGCCAAATTAACTAGAGCCTATCGGCACGGAATCCAGAAGGTAATGTTAATTATTACTAATTCTGGATAGTGACCACTGCATCATTCACTGGGATCCGAATAGCGGCATTTCCCGCAACTTTTGCTGGCGGGCTGCATATGTAAGCCTGCTAAGTTAAACAACGTGGTAGGCGAATAATGCTCATTTGTACGATAATGAAGTGATATAAGATTATAAACTACCGATTAAGATCATTTCATGAATACTACGGACTTTATAACCATAGAGAAAAAAAAAATAAGTGCAATTTACTGCAAATTTGCAATTTTGTGCAGACTTGTTGCTTACTTTGTCAGTTTCTGTCTACCTCAGGCCGAAATGAAAAGCTTCTGCAGAAGTTCACCAAAGCCGATTTTTAAGCTTATTTTGGCAATTATCCTCATTTATTCTGACAACTCAAGCCGAAAGTTATATCATTTGAGAAATTCTGAACCAAATCAGCTTCTCTCTCCTCGGACACCATCCTGAAGGATGATAAATCCTTCTGGATATCTAGACCTGACGGCTCTCATGACAGAGAAACAAACATGTGAGGATAATGATGAGAACTGAGACGACTGGCATGCTTTAATGAATGAATTGCTTGATGCATTTTTGTAGCTAAATGCAGATGGATGTCAAACCTTAACACTGCCATATATGACTTTCGTGACATCTACACGCCATTAAAACATTTCATTAAATCATTCAATGATTCAGAAATTGAGTGGTTATTCTGATTAGTTCTTACTAGGGGGCACTGTAGTAGGCTGCATTCAAGGCCTAGAGCCAAAATTTGGCCAAATCCCAGATAGGAAAATATTTGAAAACTGCAGAATTCATAAAAATTCACAAAAATAACCATAATTGTGCCAGTTTTCTCAATGTAGGGCTGTTCTATTAAAAATTGGCCGTATAAACGGCCACCAACATGCTATAGTGGCTCAGTTCTAGAGCATTCTGGCACCATCTCAGGGGCTGGATTACAACAGTATCAAAATGGTATCAAAACAATCCACTCTCTCACCTCCCATGACAGAGAAGTGAATGGAAAGACAGGGACAACCCTGAAGGGTTTCTCTGTCAAAAATGAATGGTATTAAAAAAATAGGAAACATGCTAGAGTACAGAATTATGGAAATTAATATCAGCATACAAATAGTCTTGTGTCAAAAATCATTGGAAATGTATCAAAATAATGTGGGAACACGACTATATGTCAGCACAACTTAAGGAATTAAATTGTTCTATATTTGCTTCAAACCGTTTTAGGTATTATGATCCAAAGAGGGTTAATAGAAAATTCAGGTTTCATACCAGCAACTTCACTCCAGGCAAAAAGGCAAACCACAAACAAAAGATATCACTACCTGTGGTTTTTGCTGGGTAGACCGACTTGGTGAAAGGGGCTTCTGTTTGATAGCATCAGCATGTTTCTGTCCTGGGTTTGGATTTCCTTTCCCAGGATTTGATTTGGGCTTTGCTATAGTGTTTCGGCTAGTTGATTTCGTCTGTGTTTGCTTTTGAGCCTGATTCACTTTGGGTGCTTGCTTGGAATGCACTGCTTGTGTGGATTTTGTTTGACTCTGAGATGGAATCTTTGCCTTCACACTCCCAGCCGTTTGGACCGGCTGTTTCCCAGGAACATTTTTTGCTTGACCACCAGCCTGTTTGGACTTGGGTGGATTCTGTTTAGCTTGCTTGGTTGGTGGTTTAATTGCGGATTCACTTTTTTTCTCTTGTGTCTTAGACTTGCTTGGTACTTTAGAAGATGCCACTGCTTTCTCTTTTGGTTTGGTTGGCTTATGCAAATCGTCTGTATCATCCGCAATTAGAGTCCTTTTCAAAAACCTTTTAACTTTGGACACCATTTTGGCCATTATGCCACCATTTTCATTTTTCTCTTCAGGTTTAGCTTTGACATCTTTGTTTGGAGCTTTGCCTTTACTTGCTTGTTGAGCAACATTTGCAGCTCCTTGAGCTGGTGTATTTTGTTTTGGTGGTGCCTTGGCTGGCTGTTTGGCTGGCGGAGGTGCCTGCTTTGCAGTTTGTTGTGTCTTCTGCTGTTGTGGCACTACTTTTGCCCTGGGTTGCTCTTGGGCCTTCTGCTGAGATACCTTCAGCTTTTGTTCTGCCTGTTTGGCATGTTGGACTGGCTGTTTTTGAGGTGGCTTCGTCTGTTGTAATTTCTGACTTTGCTGGGCCTTCACTTGGGTTTGTTGTTTAGCTTGAGGTGGCTTAGGAGCTTGTTTACTATGTTGAGTTGGTTGCTTTGGTGTGACAGGCTTTGGTGGAATGGCAGCCTGTTTTGATTGTGTTGCCTGTTTTTGTTTTGCAGGGGGTGTCTGAATTTTCTGTGGCGTTGGTGGGGCTTTTGTTTGTGTTGCTTGTTGTAGTTTTGCTGGTGCTTTTTGAGGTGGCGTTTGTGGTACAGGTTGTGATTTCTGTTGTAGCTGTTGGGATTTTTGTACAACTGGTGGTTTTTGCTGTTGAGCCTTCACTGGTGGTGCTTGCTTGCCCGGTGCCGTCACTGTCCTCTTGTCTTGCAGGATTGATTTCGAAACAGTCTGACCTGTGACCTTCGGACCACTTGAACTTGATTGCGAAACTTTTGGAGGAGGACCTTTTGTCTTTGTACTTGGCTGACTGGAAGATGCTTGGCCAGCTTTCATTTGTGACTGTAGATATACAGGAATGTGCATCAAGTTAATAATTTCAAAGAAAATGTGCCACATTCATGGCAACCCTGAGCACTTTAATATCAAATCAAACCAATATATTCCAGATGTTACTGATCGACCATGTGGGTATAATTCAATGCAAATTTACATATAAAAAAAAGAAAACACCCATCTATTTAACTTGTCAAACCAGCACGACATGCAAGCCAACCTGAACTTTGAGAGAAGAAGTTTTCACTATAGACTGCCATGCTATCCCAGGTGAATCTTTCTTAGTGCAAGTAGCCCGTTGTAAGTTGCAGGAATGACCTTGAGGGCAGCAGTGCTGGCCATCACTACAGCAAACTCCCTACAATTGTCAATGAAATACTGGTGACTAATCATGTAAGACAAATTCAGTGGGACAAGAAATGTTTGCAGAGCTCAAAAGATGTGGGGTCATGTGTTTGAAGTGTGTGACTCAAAACTGGAACCCTCTAACCTTTTTTCAGCAGGAATAAAATAGATTACAAATCCAGCATAATTTAACCTGTTCTGCACATAGATTTTTACTTAGGTTAAATCAGCTGTACCTTTGGATTTCAAATTTTCAACATAATCTTATAGTTCATTGGTACAGGGTGGGCAAAAACTCTCTATACTCTCACGAAAACTGACCTTTCGAATAGGACAGCAGCCAAATCCCTGTTGAAGAGGACAGCAGATTGCATAAGTTGGGCAGGAGCTGACCTGGTCAGGGCACACCAACACAGAGACAGTTGGGGCCACTGGAGTAGATCTAGTTTTCTCAAACCAAGGAATGAGTACACCATTTTGATTGCATCGTTTGTGTGGGGTGTCACATGTGGCGCCCTCTGGACAGCAATGCAAGCGGTCAGAGCAGCATACTGCCTGCAAGCATAGCAGCAATGCCAATCAGCTCTACTGCTTTTTGTGTTAGTGGCATAGTGCACACCATTGCTGGGTCTTGAGGTTTGGCTATTAGCAGGCTTGCAAAGTTAGTTCCTAATGACTCACAATAGGAAACAGCGACTGAACATAGACAACAATTGGCACAACATCAGACAACTGAACTGACAAGAACAAAATACAAACAACTTGTTGCGCATGGGTAATGGATGGCAAAAAAGAGCCATGCCACTGGTAAACGGTATCTCATAGGACAGTTTAGAACATTAATAAAAGCATATAGCAATTAAACAGTGTGCAAATATAAAAATTGTGCATAGTTATTCAGGTAAGAGTAATCATTAAATGGTTGTGACAACCAAAGCCAAAAGTACAGGACAGAACATCACATTAACATGCCAATCATACATGTATTTCAATATCTCCAGGAATGAGAGCTTCCCAATCTGAACATACTGGGACTAAAATTGGCTGGAACAAATGAGATCAAACTATTGGACCTGTACTTTTCAACCGAATAATGCTATTGCAATCCAGCTACCGACCACACTTCTACACGACTGCATAATAATATCTCCTGAAAGATATGGGGCAGACCACATTAGACGGCAACATTCAGGACTTGACAGTGATCCAGCAGATGGTCTAAAAACTCAACAGCTGCTGCTCCTGTCAAGCAGTGTGGTACTAAAAAAAAAATGTAGGAAGCTTTTCTTGAGTCCCTTAAGCATGATATAAATGCAACATGAACTATTTTGGGAGCTTCCCTCATGGGATGACACAATTCAGAAACACTTACAACCCATTGCATGGTGATTTAGTACACAACGCAGTAAGCCAAAGTCATCTGCCAAGCTCAAGAACCTGTATAAAGCAGTTAGCATTGAGGACTATTTGTACTAAAGCTGTAGCCTGGTACTGCAAGGACTGGGTAAGAAATAAAAAAAAGTAGTTGCAGCCAGTCTAGATCCATATGGTGGGTACAACTGAGTAGATTCAACAAGCTTGTTTGGACAAATGGCAAGAAACAATGCTTTTGAACAGTACTGCAAAGGACTAGCCCAAATAAAAGAGTGTAACGATGGAAAATATCAAGCATAGGATCCGATGGACTGCGGATGATACAGTATTATACATAGCGGACTTATAATACCAATGCAGCACAATAATATATGAGCATAAGGAAGAAAACATGGAAAGATAAGCTAAGAATGAATGATAAAATAAGAAGGAAACACTGAACTTGTAACTAATTCTATCACTACTAATTCACTCCATATTGGGGAAGTTACACCCCCCCCCCCCTCCAAGATAGAAACTTGAAAACTTGAAAAATCCAATTCTACATACAATTCTACATACAACTCTACACACACCTTATAGTCATAATTGGCAAGTGGAACGGGGAATGAGGGTCAGCAGAAGACAAAGAACAACAAAGGTAAACAAAGGTAAAAGACAGCACTGTTCTGACAGCCCACATGCAGGGATTGCACCGGTCACAGTTCATTACATTTTTAACTCTTGTTTAACATTAACACTATTCTTGGCCCAATGATACTGTGTTTCGTTTAATAAAGGCATAACCCTCTATGTTAAGTACACTCTTGTTTGGAAAGAAAACTGCTGACTCTAATGTTGAGAGTAATCATTAGCCAGTTTTTTTGTCAGTTTAAGTAGTGGTAGCCTTTAGAACAGATTCTATTGATGTTACTCCCAAAATGCAACAGTCTAGGTTGTAGCGAATGTATTTATAATAGTCCAGTGCACTTGTAATATCTTACCCATTACCTATGGCGAGCTATACAATATAAAGAGACTTGCAGTCAGTGGTAATGTTTTATAGATCACCAAACAGCCGCCAAAGGTAAATTCTTCCCAGCCCCGCAATCCTGTAGTCACTAATTTATAATATTTTATGTCAATCATGTTGCAAGTTTTCACTTCATTCAGACTCATACCATGAATGTTACAATACTAAATATAAGTCACAAGATATAAAATTTAAATACTGGAAAACATTTTTAATGTGATAGGTTGCCAATAAAAAGGCATGTGACCTCAAAACATTGATGATTCACTTTGGACTCAAAACATTATTATGGTACACAATAAATAATTACGAACATTGAACGTAAAACCATTATATATACAGATCAATTATATATATATAATAAGAGACAGATGGTGCAAACTGACAATAACGAGAAATGTGAGTAGGTTTAGATTCATTAATATAACTTGCAATATACTTTATAATGTCACAAAAAAAAAATCATTAATTACTGATGAATATGAAACCTCATTACTAATTTTCAAGAGATGACAGTCTATTTCCAAGATATTATTTGTCTTAATTGGCTCACACCAAAACATTTGTTGATGTATTAAATTAATAAGTTGCTTGATTTCAAATACATGTATATTTTATTTAATAATATTACAGCTAATATTTTATTTAATAATATTACAGCTGCATAAGTATCATTCATTGTGAAGGTTTCTATGGCAAATGTAAAAAGAAGGATTGAAGATGTTACCTTATCGAACGGACAACATCCATACTGTCCAGAGGGCAGGAGACAGCACGTGCTTTTCGCCGGGCATCTCGACTGCTTGTCTGGACATACGACACCTTTAGACGTATCTTTGGGTTCGAAGTATAATGTTCCACATGTGACAATACCAACTAAAGCCACACTCCACAGAATACGAAACATCTGAAAAGAGAATAAGTTCTGAATATGTAAATTAATCAAATAATTATTTGAAATGTAGCAATAATTTTGTAGTGCATGAACTATACAATTTTGGTGAGCACAGGAGATAATTAATGCAGTGTATTAATGTTCTGCAGCAAAAAATGACCAGTACACAAACCATGAAACGCCAGAGTGTATACCATCATATTCTCAGAGTTAGATTACCATGGTTATATATTAGTAAGTCTAGTAACACAGTGTGACACTGTTAATAAAGATATTTATATTTTAACGCATTGTAAAGATTCGTCCTCTTGGGCTCTGTCAAGAGACATATAACAGATTTCTCTGAATTGCTGAGGCAACTTCAGGCATCAAAGGACAAGTTCCAAGGTTTGTGCTGAGCTGTCATGTAACCTTCAGTTAGCTTTCCATGATACAAATTATCTAAAAACAAGCCATTTGCGGTTCAAAATTAAATTGCTGACCAGTTTTAGTTTCGAAACCACAATAAAATCATATGACCATGAGTCACTTAATCGTATACGAAAAAGCTTTTTTCCCCAATTAAAACAGGCCAATAAAATGGGAGTCATGTGATTAGAATACATTTAAAAAAAAAATGATAAAGAAATTTGTTTTCAATGGCATCAAGTAAAAACAAGTGATTAGAGCTCCATGTGGAAACATTAAAATACTTGAAGATAACCTGGAGAGGAAATGTTGCAATTTACATTGTACATTAAACTGTGGATATGATATCACTTAGTGTAACTCATTCACAACGTAGATTTCTATAGGTCATAAACCTAATCTACTTATACTTGTTGCATTGTAGAGAAGCAATATCATAAATATTGTTCTTTATTACGGGGGAGTGGAAGGGCAGAAATGCACACCTTTGATAAGATAAGCATGATCATATGCTTGTAAAGAGTGCAATGAAGGATGTGTTTATCAAGGTTGCAGAAGGCAGAAGCAAGGTGTACTTGCAACCTCTGCAAACTTAGAGCAGAAATAGCACACGCCTACACCCCTCATGCAGTGAGATTATTCATTTTCATATGTACTGTAACCCAGTAACTTAACTACAGCAGTACGAGGCACCATGCAGAGACAAGTTGAATGTGTATGAATAGAGGAAGTTCTACATCAAAGTTACAGGAAATCCAGATACATAACATCATGATGATCAGCATGAAAGAATGCATGCCCAACTTAGGCAACTTATGTCCCCCATCCCTGCCCCTCTCCAGCATCTAACTGTATAAACAGCAGTCCAGACGGGTAAAAACGACAGGGGAGCAAGAAACTGACCTTGGAACGCAGCTGAAATTTGCAGTGAACAGAAGATATTTGCAAAACAGCAGCTAAAAATGACCGTTCCTCATTTCCCACTAGAAGATTCTTGGAGTGTCTGTATCAGTGGTCACATTGTTCAGGAGGCCCAGGTGAGGAAAGCAGGTAGCATCTTCTCTCTACTGCTACTGCTACTCCTTGCTGCTACTGCTGCTGCTCACTGATGCTGGATCTACCCGGGGACTACCCCCCACTCACTCAGCTGTTAGCATACTGCTACTGCTGCTGAAGCTGCTGTTGCAACCAGCATCATAACTACTGTAAACTACAGCAGCATAGATATGCAAGCCAGTTACTCTAAGCTAGGTAGAACAGGGCAGCAGACCCCACCTGCAGCAGTGCACAGTCCTGCAGTATTTGTGGCCATCAACACAGGCGCATAGTGTTGCTAGAGTATCATAAGTATTGTATGCTGCATTTTCATGCACTTGCACACATTTCCAGAACTTGTGCTGGTATTACACTTCCATTGGCCTCATAGAACTTTCTCAGCCTGGAAGCCAGGGTGAACACACTGCATTATATGCATTGCAATAAGATCACCCAGTAACTCATGACCTTTTATTTATTTATCGGAGCATTTTACCATGTTCACAAAGATGACATTGATTACTAAAAATAAAATCACACATGACCACATCAATTTAATGAAGCAATCCGGAACATAACATTTGTCCCACAAGCCAATTTAATTGAAGCATACGAGTAAAATCCCAACTGCCGTGATAACAGTGAGAAGCATAAATAAAAGTTTCTGGGAATTACACGGGAGTTATTTTTCAGGATGGCTAAGTAGATCACATCTTGTACTATCAAATTCAAACCAACCTTAATTAATAGATTTCTAGTCAAAACAAATTTAAATAAACGAAACTCGCACAAACAAATTGCTTTAAAACTTATAACAATGGACTCAGGATAACCACGTTTTATAAAATGCAATTCATAATCAATTGACCACTTAACCATAACCACAAAAGGGTTGAACAGTTGAGAAGAAGGGCTCAGTTTGAACCATTCAATGGTGTTGTGATTTTCAAATTTTAGTTGCACATAAAATGAAGTGATAGAAAAAAAAGAAGATTTTTAACATTTGTGTAATGTTGATCATACATAGGTAATTTATCTTTATTATTCAAACTGACATAAAACCATACCTTGTACGTACCTCATAAATTAAGTACCTCCTCACTATTTAAATGCTGTTTATTGTCACTGCCATATACCAAGTCCGAAATGGAAACATTTGGGCAAGCTCTCAGGGAATTTATATCTAAAAATTTTGCTAAACATGGTAGTTTCCCAGAATGGCTGGTTTTATTTCAGGATTGGTCAAATTGGAGATTAGGGGGGGGGGGGATCATTTACAAACTTTGTTGTTGTTATTTGTTGTGAGCACAAGTCAACCGTAAGAAGACACTTTTAAAATAGGTCGAGTTTGCACGACACATAACACTGCGGGTGGGCAAAAATCGCCAATGGCTTTTAATCACGTGACACAGATTTAGTAAGCTATAAATGGTCCCAAAAACCACGTGACACTTGGTGCGCCAACTAAGTCAGAGTGTGTTCACTGAAATATGATGATAATAAGTTGTGACTGGGATACCAAGATTACTTGCTCACTAGACACATGATAAGCTTTTTTTTTTATTATTGACTTCTTTATTATTGTTTATCAGTCTTTCCTGTTTTTTTAAACTGTTTTCCCAATGGCTGAGCTTATCTGGTTATTTGATTATGACTAAAATAACACCGACATCACATACAGCGCAAAACTTTTTTTTTTTATATCAGCAATTTATCATGATATGACAAATGATATACATTTATAACTTGCTGAAATACAATAATCATGTTTACTATCTAGAACTGTGAGAAAAGGCACTTCTGCAATCGTTAAATTTCATACACATTCTACATTGTTCTGGAATGATCCTATTTCTATCATTGTACAACATTATTTACCAATCTCATCTAAGTTAAAACTTAACTAAATTTATTATAGTATACATATATGTAACATACCAATCTATGTATCATGTGTATAGTCGCATTTTAGGTAACTATTCATTTACATAGTTTAATATGCCACCTCAGTAACTTATTATATTACGAATTTATAAAATGTATAATCGACTCCAGCTAGATAAGCAAATGCTTAACCTGGAGCCCCAGATTCATTTTTGAAATAACATACATATACTAGTGTATGTATACATAATTCATCTATCAAAACCTTTTGGCGAAATCAGTGAAAGTAAAACAAGGAATTTCTTACAAGAAATCAAGAAATAAACTACATACCCCAAAGCCATGAACGTCCAATCTGTAAGACATCCTACTGATATTGCAAAAAGTTTTGCAAATAAATTGTTGAATAACAATGCTAGTCCAGATGACCAAAATTAATATGCAACCTATTCATGACCTCATTTGCAACAGGGAGCCAAGTTACTGGAATTGGTATATGGACTTACAACAGTAGTAGTATTGTAATTTGTAAATGCTTCAGAAAGGTACTGGTGATAGACAGTACTGTTCCAACCACCTTATTTATGCCACAGTGGATTATTATGACCAACACGACAAATATTTTTTGTACTACCTTCCAAGTCAGTGCATGGATATCAGCCACTTAAAGATAATTAGGAAAATCTTTGCACTGACAGTAATAACGGAGAAATTACATTAAAGTGAACCAGTGAACCATTGCAATTTAAAGAATTAGGTGTCTATGAAAAGTATATGTATATTATCTACATACTGAATGCCCAACTCTGTATACTTGGCAAAGGGTCTTAAAAAAATAACACTGCACATCTAAGTGATATGCGAAGTATCCCTAGTGGAGAACTGAGCAGCTGAGTACAACTGAAGTAATTTTTGTATAAGAGAGTTGATCTATATGCACAATATCTAAAATTTTCTGTCACATTTGGAATGTATTAAATCAATCAAACTTAGTACACAAATCTGACAATTTTTTATAAACTATGCCTGCAACAGAGCATGAATAAAACATATGTACATTCCATATGTATATCCCACACATTCATTAAATGCAAAACTAAATGGAAAATGGAACCAATCGTACAACTTCTACAGTTTACAAAGTTACATATGCCATCACTTATATATTTAGATAGCTGCTTGAGAGATGTAAAACCATGTCCCTTCAGCTGCTATCGCCTCATCATTATGAGTGCCTCTGTCAGCTGGTCATGATATGCTGACTCCGCTTCAGACCAATAACACTGACAAAGCTGCATGTAAATGAAGTATTGATGACAAGTAGAATTGTTGCCACTTTGGACTGGATCCAGGTTAACCAGTTTATATGGAAGATTACCAATGAAATGAAGTTCCATTGCTAAGTCTTGGCTTAAAGCTGTAGAGTGGTTAAGGGCTATGCACTAACAGCTGACAACATTGTGCTCTGGGTCAGCTTTGCAGAGGTTGATATCCAGCATGTGTGATCCAAATGTAGGGTTATGCTGGTCCATCAAAGAATAAATTAGGTTTCTGATGCCCACAGAACATATAACTATTACCAGTACCCCATGTTATGGGGTACTGCTATTACCGTCACTATGGCATGGCAATGCGTGTGGTCATTTAAACAATAAAAAATGTGTACAAGCTATCATTTCTGGTAACTGTTTTTTTGCAAATATGGCATGGCAATGCGTGTGGTCATTACTGGTCAAAGCATAACTGTGCATATCACAACAGTAGAAAGCAATGAAAAATGTGTATAAGCAATCATTTCTGGTAACTGTGGAGGATTCACCAGGGAATTCACCAGCCCGGTCTTGGCGTCCTGAACGTCGCGAGGAAGCTCAGGCGTCCTCGTGTAAGCGGTGCCGTCCCGCCAAAGCCAAGAATGGCTCCCTCTGCCCTTTGGTCTTAACGTGGCCCCCAGAACCTTTACTCATCTCTTGAGCCCGGTGGCAGCACGCTTGCGCCAGAACACTTGACTCGCACAGCTTCCACTCGGTGGTGGCGAGACTGCTGGTCCGCGAGGACATTCAGATGCCCAGGTAGGAATTGTGGGACCAACATGATGTTCCAGGTACCTGGACGATTGCCTCATCCATGGGTCGACGGTTGCAGAAACAACCCAGCGCACAACCATTGTGCTCGACTTATTTCAGCAACTGTCCATCTCGAGAAGTCGGACCTGGTGCCCCGGTCCCCGGAGTTGCAAGCGCAGTTGGACACCTGCCTTCTCGTCCGCCCCAGTGTGCCGCTGGCCCTCAAACCTAGGACCCGTGGGTCCTGGTTGTGGACCCGGGTTCCTGTATGTCTGTCGGACCCGGAGTTTACTCTTGCCACCGATGCCAGCCTGGAGGGGTGGGGCGCTCACTTCTGGGACCAGCTCTTGGGGGGGGGGGGGGGGGGGGGGGCGCTGGGCTCCGGCAGAGCATCTCCTCCACACATCTATTTTGGAGTTGAGGGCGGTCCGGAATGCCCAGCGGGCTGTAGAGACTCAGATCTCCGTCAGTTAGTTAGTTAGTGTTATTGTTTAACGCCTCATCAGCACCTGAGTGGGCTATGTAGAGGCTCTCTAGGGTAAGATTGATTATCTATAGTTGGTAGTAGAAACCAGAAGCATGTAAAAAATCAATAATTGTCTGTGTTGGATAGCTGGAGCAGCTTGTGCAATGCGCACTGTCCTGTTTTAGCCACTGGGGATAGAGGACTTCACCCCAAGTGTTTCCACCCTCGTCGCGTGGAGGCCCAGGACCTTCGAGGGCTCAGATCTCCGTCCACTCGCCTCGTGTCATGCTAGACAAGGTAGCAGCGGCCGCTTATATCTGTTGCAAAGGCGGCAAGAGGTCCCTCCCTGTTTCAGGAAGCACCTCCTCCTTCACTGCCATGCCCAGAACATCATGTGCAAGTGAAGTGTTCTGGCGCCTCCTTTCCAGGTTTCCAGAGTTGGCCCCACTTCGTGTCCTCCTTCCCCGACATGGAAGCAGTGGACTCGGATGCCCTGACGCTGGATTGGGACGGGTTTCACGCTTATGCGTTTCCCCCATTTGCCATTCTGCCTGAGGTCATCCGGAAGGTCGGCGCCTCCAACATGACGTGTGTGCTGGTGGCACCTTGGTGATCCACCCAGCGGTGGTTCCCGGAGGCCCTTTGTTTACTGTCGAGTCCTCCGGTGCAACTCCCACACTACCGTCGGTTGTTGAGCCAGCCGGGCAGTGGCGTGTACCATCACGCCCCTCGGTGGCTGAACCTACACGCGCTGCCCTTGTCTGGGAACACCTCCTTCAGACGGGGCATTCAGCACGGGGTGCAACCTTGGCTTCAAGCCACCTCTGGGACCGTGACCTTCGGTTGTGTCCTGTGCGCTGTCTCAGGGCGAACCTTGACCTCTCCGGAGGTCTTCAAGAGTGCTTGTTCTGCAGTCGGTGTTCTGCTGGATCGTAAGGTGCATCCAACAGTCCGATGGGTCCGGTGATGGACTGCCAGCACATGCCTAGGAGTTCTGCAAGGTGGCGGCTATCTGGGCCTATGAGGGAGGCCACCACTCTTTGGATGATATTCTCCTTGCCGGATGGTGGGCTACCCCTTCCACTGTTACCAGGTTCTACCTGGCCCATGTCTGCCCCCAGCCTGACAACCGGTTCCGTTTAACTCCGGTTGTCGCTGGCCGGCAAATTGGGGTGGGCTGAGGGGTCTGGCCCCCCTCCGTGTTTGGAATCTGGCTTTGTAAACTCACTGTGAAGTCTTACGACATAGAGTGACACCCCTCCCCCACAAGGGGGATAGGGTTCTCTCTGTGAGTAAGACTCACAGGACCTACACTCCAGAGTGTCCCACCCTCCTCCTCTCATCAAGCTCTTCCATTTGAGTGACTAGAAATGGTGCTGTTCTGTGGGAGATCACATGATTCAGAGGGACCCCTCAGTTTGGGGACCCCCCTCGTGGTTTATCATAGTTAGAAATTGTTTTAGTCCAATATGACTAATCAAGAGATTTGGCTTTGTAAAACTCACTGTTTTACACAGTGTAGGTCCTGTGATTCTTACTCACAGAGAGAACCCCTATCCCCCTTGTGGGGCAAGGGTGTCATTTTATTGTTTATCATGTAATCATGCAATGTCTTGTACATGGACCAATGCTAATCCTCACAGTTCAGGGTCATCATCATTCTCACACTTTGACGACTCACTAATTGCCCATTTTCATACAAAAAAATTGCCCTTTTTATTTTATTTCATGTTCATGATCATGCAGATTTATTCTTGGGTGATTATAAGAAACTGTGTCGACTGCTACACTTTTGTTTTCCCAATCACATAAATTGTATTGTTATTGTTGAATCAAGTCCTGACTCCTGAAGTTCTAGTCTCTATGCCAGAAACTGCATTATATCTGGCATATTGCACTGCTATAAGAAATAAGTTATACTAATACTAAAATTTTCAATAGAGAAATGAGTTTGTCCATCCAGTGTGCAAGAAATTCATCTATGAAAATGCATTTTACAGTAGCTAGGAAAGAATGCCAATGCTTCAAATCAATAGTTTTAAACTTCAAGAATATTGAATGGGAAAATGTAAAAAGGCATGGATTAATAATTATACTAATAAATATATAGTCATGATTGTGGTACAACAATATAAAATTAGCTTGAAGCGATCACATGACTGTTATATCCATAAAAACAAAAGAAAACCGATACTGGCTGGGTATCATAAACATAAGCATGCTTCATGAAATTAACAACCTGATACAGTAGGTGTGTCTACTCTGCATAAACATGTGCAGTCAATGACCAGTCATCCCATTGTTTGATTTTTTTTGCTTTGATGTTCATTGCACTCTTGACATTATTTGGCATGTTATTCTACAACTTAGGTAGGTGAAAGAATAATACTTCGAATTAACTTATCACCATTACGATTAAGGTACTGAATTTGGTGTCTTTCAAATAAGTCATTTAGACATTTGAAAACTTCAACAGCAATACAATGCATGACATGTACAGAAATAGACAGAGATTTGCCTTTTGTAAGTAGATCATCGTATGCTCTGTACTGGATTTTTTTTGAGATTTTTTATGTTGCTCACAATCCATACTACAGGTCAGTAGGTGAAGTTACAGTGTATGAAAGATCGATATACAGCCTCCTTTACTTCATTGTCAAGTACCTTACTTGTGTTGATCTGTCGATCTACCACACTTAATTGTTTATACAGGATTGTACAGGATTGTCTGTTTTCTCAGGGCTATCAGTTAAGATATTTCCACATAACTCAAATTCATTCCTTAGTTTGACAACTGAATCAGTGACACATGATAGTGTGGTCATCTGCGTAATTATACGGTAAAAAATCAGTCATTTTATAGAAAATATCATTGACAAAAACATTGAATAATGTAGGACCCAGTATTGAGCCCTGTGGGACTCCTTTAGTCATTGAATGACTGTTTCATTATAACCATATGCTCTTATTTTTGCAATTAAAAGACCATGGGGAATGACATCGAAAGCTTTGTTTAGATCCATTAGGAATGCTCTTTCATATTTACCAGCGCACTTGAATTACCTTTGTAAATAGTAGCGCTATATAAATTTAATAAATAATAATTTACCTTCATCTAAAGCTAGTGTAATGTCTTGAACTGCTCTGATCAATACACTCTGAGTGCTGTGACCTTTTCTATAAGCAGATATAAGTCACCAGCAAGTTTTTCATAAAAGTGATCACTAAATTGTTGGTCAATAATTTTTGAAACACAGGTAGGTCAGTATGCTAACTGACCTGTACTTAGTTTTGTCAAGCATGTTGTCTTTCTGAAAATGGGCGATATTTCCACATACTTTAACCCAGCAGAGAAGTGCTTCTGATCATTTAGTAAAAATAGAGATGGAGCAAGTTCTATATTAGCAACTTTTAACATCTTAGGGGGTAAATTATCACACCCAGTTTACTTTTTAACATCTTAAACACATCTTTGACATTCACATGACAGACGGAAAAGTCATTTGGTTCGTTATTGGAAGTAATTGAAGTGAGACTTCTATGGTTTTTATACATATAGAAAATGCCAGTGATACTGAGATCATTGATATTTTTATTAACACCAATATCATTAATGAGAGTAGCAAAATAGTTGTTGAAAATATTAGCAATTTTTGATGGGTTAGTAACAATATTGTCAGCTTCTCTAAGCATAATATTAGAACTATGTACATTCTTGTTTAACGTGTATGGCTTTATAATGCACCAGAAGTTTTTTTTTGTTCACACCATCTTTACTATGATCGTTGAAATATTTACTGCGAGACTCTCGATTAATTTTAAACAATTTTCTCTTTTTCCTAAATATTTCCCGGTTTGTTCTATCTCCCTTATTTTTCCAGTAGCTATTTTGAGCCATTCATTTTGATACATTGCCTTCTACAACTTGCTGTTCATGTGAGCAGAATTGTTTGTGCGAACAAACTTTTTCTTAGGAGGTGCATGTTCATTAATTAGGTACATTAGTAATCATACAAGCCCCAGAACTTATCGTCAAGATCATCAAAGATATCAAAGATATCAATTACAATGCTGAAAGGTATTTCGCTTATATCACATAAATGCTTGAACTTCTGTAAAATATTATTTTGGGTTTAACTTTAGGTAATTGCATTGTTGTACTCACACTGAAGTCACAGCAATAAGATTGAGAAAATTACTTCGTCCAAATTAAGTTTGGACTCAATAAAAGCAACATCGAACAAGGTAGGAGTGTCTTTAAAACATATAGGTGTTTTAACCAAATTTGCTAAATTGTATGCATATAAGAGGTCATTAAGTAAAGCTGACTTGCAAATTTACATTGTTGTTACTTTCTAGAAATGTTTTATCCAGCATCTCAAGTCTTGAATTCTTTGTTACTTTGCAAATTACCTTTCTTACATGCTTTTATGTACACATCAACAATATTGTATATGTATATTATGTAGTCATTACCTTCGCGCGCACTGACAATCCTTTGCCAAATAGCTAGACAGTTCAGTTCATTGTCATTCGCGACCACAAACACTCCTGTCATGTGACAAAACCGATCAGCCGGCACCTGCGAAATTATGTACGAAACTACAACTTTGTAAATGTAAAAACGTATGCAATTTCAGAATTATTTCATTCTGCTTATTTATTAGTTACCCTGGTAGTAATCATTAGATTAGACTGACTTTCGTTTGACAGACGCCTTATAGAAAAAACGTAATTTATCATTTCCTACAATACTCCAATCTAGCGTCCTTGACCTTTCTGCTGATGCATAGCAGAAGTCCACTGGCACTGAGTTTGGCAGCCAAAAAATGTTTTCTGTGATTTTGTTGATGTTCCTTTTGCCGTGTTGTATCCTGTTAGGCTTCTTTAGTCACATCTTCCATGGCAACGAGGAATCCCACTTGATAAATGGTACTGAATTGTGGGAATTAATGCCGATGTATATATCCAATGCATAGTAACTTGGAATCAATGATGCAGTTCCACTGAATGTGAAGCTCTTTCCACAATTAATATTGAGGTGTCACTGCCTTTAAACAATATATTGCTACTGGCAGAGGAATTGTCAATCTCGACATAGTCAACCCAGCAAGAGCCAATTAACCTGGCCTGGTGAGAACCGCGACCCAGGATCGATACAGCACACAAAATAATACTGGCTAATAGCGTCAGATTTTGCACAACTCTCACCTTGCAAGTGTGGAATAACTTAAATTTTAGAAACATGCTGAAGAATTCAGAAAGAGGGCAGGGTATATGCATCATACGGCAGTATCTCTGCAGCCACGGCGAAGCATCCAACCAGCAGACAACATGACAAGCTCCTCATTATGAATGAGTTGGTCTTTGTCGCAGGGTTAACACTGTCAAGTTAACACATACGGTTGTCATTGGGTTAACTATGGAGTTTTATGAAAGTACAGGACTTGGAAGTGCTGGGACAATTTTGGTGCGTACGTTGGTTTTAGATGTTGCCAGGTTGACTACTTCTCCCTTTGGTGAAGGGGGCATTGATCATATAATACAGTGAAAACGCGATCGTTGGATCAAATGGATGATAAATCCAAGCAGACAGTTTAACCACATTTATTATCCACTTAGACTGTTTCCCAATTGTTCTGAGAGGGCAATAACCAACGAAAATGTTAGTTAACTCCCTCCTGAGTGGGAACTTGTTTGGCGTAATAAAGGCATTAAAACAATCAAACAAATTAGTAAATACACCTAATGGAGTATAAGTTAGTTCTATCCCTTGTATTCGGGAGTAACTGAACATTTTTGTTGGCCATATATATAATAGGTTATACCACAGAAATGGTGCACCCCGATGTCCCTCAACTTTCAAATGATTATAAATGCAAAATGGTTTTAATAATAATTTGGTATGAGGATGGGCAGACCAATGTTAAGATATAAATACACAAAATACATTTTGCAGGAGTCCGTCATAATTATAATCAGGAGAAGTTGAATTTTAAACTGGCGAAGAAAATTTTGAAATATTTGTAGTTCCAGTAAAATAACCCACTATGTTAAAGTTTTTCCAAAGAATCAATGTCACTCCTGTTACCATGGTATTAAAATGCCACTAGGTGAAAAACAAAAATTGTTAGGTTTGTGCACTTTTTAAGAGATGAAAGCACTCATATGCTGGACTTGCACATTTCAATTAATATTTCTTGATATTGAAAGAAAAGAGTTTGTATTGGCAGGAGGTGACTTTTATCCGCGTCATTCCTGTTACCGAGTGTATATAAGGAAGCAGAAAATAGCTTAAAAGCAATTCAGAAAGCACTCCATTATTACGAAATGGAATGGAAACTTTGGTAATATTACCTGCATTTCCCTTTCAGATATTGCATGAAGTTACCTAAATGTCAACCCTGTTACTGTCCTTCCTGTTACTGTTATAGCTGACATAACAGGTCACATGACCAACCAATTTAAATATAAAAGATGAAAAATGTTTTTGTCATGTTACAACACTGAAATGTATGAAAATTCATTATTTTGATGGATTTGTGAAAGATTGAATATTTCATTTTTTTGCACTTGAAGTGTCAAAAGTGCACTGTTTCTGTGGAATTTACCCATTATATCCAACAAAAATGTTAGTTAACTCCCTGCTATTTGGGATATAACTACTATGTGTAGACAGTTTCAATTGCCATTTGCCAAAATTTATGGGCTTGCTCTACTATCTGATTTACATTGCAGGTGCACCTATATCACCATGGCGTTGGTTTTTTGCATTTGCTTTACCAATATATGTTGTGAAGAGAGGGCTTGCTAAGAAGAGCCTGGACCCATCAGGAGCTATTACAGGTAAATATGAATTATTTTAACTCGGCAGTCAATCCTCATATATCTGCTACTGTCATAGCTAATTAATAGACAAAGGCCTCCATAAATGAGTGAATTTAAGGCCTACATGTCTCATTGTCTTTTTTAATTAAAACTGGACTGTTTCTCTGTCATGTCTAGTTTTATTCATGTCTTTTAGTATTTGGCCTATCTTATATAAATTCACATTTTTTTTCCACCTTCTGCTTTCCCAGTACTATATGTAATGCACCAGACAATTCATACCTTTTTATTTAAACTTTCTTATACAGTATCATTTATCTTGTGGAGCCAAACTAGGGTTGACTGTATAGTGTCATCATTATGTTAATTTCCTTTAATAATTTTACCAGTTTAAAATGGGTGATGTTGGATTCTAGTTCACATTAGAAAATTCGCAATCCTTCATAATTTTCTCGCTGTCTTTGCTTACTGCTCTTTTGATATAAAAATTACTATAGTTGGTATATTGATTTGTTTTTCAGCATTTTTTGTTGGATTTATTCTGACATTGACAAGCTATGGGTTTTTCCTGTCATTATTGACTTTTTTCATGATTGGGTCAGCAGCAACAAAACACAAAGGCAATGTCAAAAAGAAAATTGAAGAGGACTTTAAAGAAGGTAAACCATTGTATTTCAAATATATTTATTTATATTATGGACTAGGAATTTTCATCTTGTGAACAAATATGCCAACCTGAAAACTAATCCAGGTATTTTATTATGGTTGACAACTTGACATAGATATTTTATCCGTTGTAGCGTTCTGAGCAGCTGTGTACTCAGCATATGTAGGTCTCGCCTTACTAAGATTTTTGTATTATTTTGACACATTTGTTTGTTTATTAAACAGGTGGACAAAGGAACTGGGTTCAAGTGATCTGCAATGGAGGAGTTGCTACAGAGTTTTCTTTGATAGTTTTGATGGACATTGGTGTTGGTGAACAAGTCATTGACTTCACTGGATCATACAACGCCTCTTGGCTCTGCATTTGTGTACTTGGCGCTCTTGCTTGCAGTTGTGGTGACACCCTAGCCTCGGAACTTGGTGTTGTGTATGCTAAGGGACAACCAAGACTCATAACTACATTTTCAAGAGTACCTGCCGGTATGCTCTTTTTGCCAGTATTTTGAATCAAGTCAGTTTATAATATAACAGTTTATATTGGTAATTCTAACCAATAGGGGACTTTAGAGCTACACACCAGTTCTAACAACCTTTGTTTGATGATATCATCTTACAATCAGGTCATTCAGTGTATTGATGATGTCCCCCAATGACTCAAAACTGGAGTCAAAAGTATCCCATTGGTTGGCAAATACAGTACATGTATATTTTTTAAGGTAATTTTAAAAATTTGTGCATGTTCATGGGCCTGTCGTACAATATCACTTAAAAACTGTTTTCTACTGGTATTTAATTTAATTTTGCTGCTAATTTTTGCAAAATTCTCAGCAACTTCATAGCTGTGATGTTCTTTTGGATATATGCATTTAGTAAAATAACACTATTTAAATAATGCAGGTGATTTCTCATATTGTTTTCAGGCACAAATGGAGGTATTTCTATAGTTGGCACGCTGTTCAGTGCATTAGGAGGAGCTTTGGTTGGGCTGTCATACTACATGGCACTGCTGTTGTTCATTGAGCCTCGTTACCTCTATGAGGTATCTCCTCAGTATCCTATCATATTAGTTGGAGCTGCAATGGGCCTGGTGGGATCGTTGATAGACTCACTGCTTGGTGCAACTGTGCAATACTCTGGTAAGTTGTAAAAAAAATGTGTACTTATGCTACTATAAATGATTTATAGATGTGTATGTTAAAGTGTCTTGCATGATGTATTAATATATTCTTTTATAGGTTATGATACTGAGAAAGGTGTTATTGTGGACCAGGAGGGACCTAATGTAAAACACATCAGCGGCATAACGATCCTAGATAATCACAGTGTCAACCTGTTGTCTTCCTTACTAACAAGTATTTTATCACCATACATTGCCGAAGCTATATACAGTAACTTCTCATGATACAATACTTTAAAGGTAATATAAACCAATTTCTGTAAAAAATGTTTAACCGCACAGTGGATGAGGATTCGTTAGTTTCTCTGTAAAGTGTATACTTTGTGATATATAGGGTCAATTGTACATATGACCAAATCAATTAAAAATTGTTGATTGTAGTTTTTCTTCTTAATTTTTAGCTGTATTTAAATTTGTTATTTCATTTATCCTGTCCCTTATTCATTCCACCAGATGTTAATTAATCTATAGCAGTCAAAGTCAGCTATTAAAAACTTGTAAACATGCCTGCATGGGTACTTATCCCATTTTGATAATGCTTACCTGCCATGTCAACTATAATACACAAAACATTATAAACCACATAACAAGCCAAATAGTGATGTTCTAACTTTGACAGCGTACAATTAATTGATTAGAATACTGGTTATACATCAGGTTCTCTGGTTAAATATCGCAGTATATATTGATCTCAAGTTGCCAAGTTATTTGTTTAAAAATATGTTTATTCCTTGTCTCTTCTATGTGAAGTAATTGAATTATGCTGAATAAATACCAGTGTAGCAAACCCTCATAAAGTTTTGTGAGTGTCATGAAATTAAAAAATATAATATAAGAATTCATGATTGACTGTGCTAAAATCTTACTGAAATCTTTGATATATATATATACATATAAATTAAAAAATTTCATATCCTTAAATCTGATGATTTGTTAGACAGCAGACATAGGTATTTAATTGAGCTTTTCTCTTTAATAGCTATTAATTCTTGATCCATTAGCCCCCTGGCGGCAGACAGGAGTAGCAAGTAACGGGAGCGCCATCTCTTGGGGGACGGACTTGCTATCCCACAATGCATTGTAACGCATATTTTCGCTAACATGGCAGACAACTCATTGCCGTCTTATGATCAGTCAGAAACATCTGAGGGAGAACCGGTGAAAGTAAAAGTGATATGTCTAGGTGACAGCGCTGTTGGAAAGTCTAAGTATGTTGTTCTGTTTGAGCTCGACGAAGTGAGTGTAACGGGATGCATCGGCTCCCTTGCAATAAAAAAAGTTCTGTTGCTAGGCGAAACATTCACTTCCCTGCCACTGGCAGCTGCTCGCACTTGTCAGCTCTTGTCTTAAATTACAACTAATACTTCATCAGCATTTGTTCAGGGGCCCCATGGCAGGCTGAGGTTTATGCAAATTCAGTTTGCAAAGTGTGGCTATGGTACTAAACTCAGATTTGCATAAATAATATTATTATTATCATTATTCGCTCACATGAATGAACATGTACATATAAATATAAATCAGCAAAATTTAATTTTAAAATGTACTAATTAGAAATATGAGGTCATAAATGTCATATGAAAAATTATCAATGTGTGAGTATATTACTCAAGGGTATCAATCAGTTCTTTCAGCATTCCCGCCCTATGAGCGTTTTCCTCCAGTTGGGCTTTGACAGTGACACGGGAGTGCTGTTTCACACACTCCAAGTTGCGGGATATAATTCCATTATGTTCAATGCTGTGGTGGTACAGCATAACCAGCTTGCAGTTGCTACTCTTGTGTATAACTATAGACAAGTGTCACGAAACGTTTGTATAAAAAGTCATGAAATTGCGGTTGACCCGCCATATGAATTAGGATGGCGGACTGAGCTGTCCATGGTAAATTCCAAATCCTTCTGATGGCTTTATGCCATTTAACATGCAATGATTCAATGTGTTTTTTGTCAGTTAAAGACCAGCACTGGCTGCCATAGGAGAAACATTCAGAATTAAATAATTTGACACATATTGATTATTTACGGAAGAGAAATTGACAGTGATTCCATTGATGCGATGGGTGAAATCTGAACATTTAGCTTTGATATCAATTTCATCCCTCAGGCAGCTGGTGACATAATTTCCTAAATGTTTCACCACAGTCTGCCAGGTAAGAAGCTAATTATTTAGCATTACACTGCAATGTGAAGTTCCATTACGCTTGATGTATGGAATCTAATGCAAACTGTCTTGCAAACTGTCTTCTGACAGAGAATTCCACACAAAATTCACTGCAGACATTAAGCATTGCTTGTAATCTAAAACATGTTGGCGAGGTTAGAGTTAAGTCGTCTGCATATGAAAGTGCACCCATAAAGTGGTGCCCAATGAAGCATCCATAACCACACACAGATAGTCTATCTAGATCATACATATAGACAGTATAGAAGATAGCACTGGCAACACCGCCCTGACGAATGCCATTACTGACATGAAAAGTATCCGAATGATCATTGTCCCAAGAGGTCCTCACTAGTTGCCGCTCATAGGAGTCCATCAGTAATCCAATAAAGGTGCAGGTAACCCTCTGCCATGCAGTAATTCAAAGTCTATCATAACATACCCTATCAAAGGCTTTGTAGGCATCGATTAGGCATGCATAAACATCACTACGGGAAGAGTTGTAATAGCTCACTACCTCCTTGAATGCAAGTGTACAATTTGTCGTGGAATGATGCACCTTGTATGCAAATTGAAGATCAGATGATTTTATAATGTCATTAAATTCAAAAGAATAATCCAGTCGAAGATTTTATTTAAGGAAGTTAAAGCAATTCCTCTGAAATTTTCACTGTCACAGACATTTCCTTTGGTGTCTTTAACAAAGGGGAGAAGAGTAGAACACAACTGAGAAGCTGGAGTGTATTGATGAACAATCATAGCAGTAAACAGTCTACCAATCGCAGCATGAACTGAAGTGGGGGCATAAATGATATGGTTAGTGTTGAAGCCAATGTCACCATCAGATTTGCCCTTCTGTAAATAACCAATAGCTTTAATAACCTTATTTGTGGTCACCTGATCAGACTGAACATCATGTGATTGGTGTTCTTGCCTAACTTTCTGTTTCAGCTCATAGTATCTAGACGTTAATGAAGGCACAAAATTAACTCCTTGTATTTGTGCGCAAACACCTTGCAGATGTCCTTAGGATCAGAGTAGCCATCAACCTGTGGTGGCTGCATCTTGTGATTAGGCTTGATCTTTTTGAGTTCAGCCCACAAAGATCTATGGTCATTCATGGCAATGGCCTCAGCCATTTTCAGTTTTCTGTTTTGTATAGCTTTTACACGTTGCTGTCTAACTGCTTTATGATAATCCCTTTTACATTTACTGTATATGTTCCATAAGGTACCAATTCTTGGTCAATCAGCTCTTTTTGTAGCAATGTTATCTGTCCAACATAGTGAGCTTATTCTTAATTTTACATTTGGGCAATGTCTTAAATCCAGCATTTAGGCACACATTCACAATTTCCTTAGCCATAGAATCAATAGCATGTCTATGGCCATCACAGTTACATCCGGTACAGTTACATTGTATGGCTATGTTGTCAAACAACAGAGGCAAGTTAACAATGCTTCGATTAATTTCTTGTTAGTAGCGTGAGTAACAACTGCTGTATATTTAATTATTTCATAATTTTGTCTCTCTGACATAGTGACAAAAAACAAAATATGCAAATACTTAGTGAATACCAATTGTATCACATCCTACCATTGCTAATTTATTTGCACTGTCTCTAGAAGGTCTTTCATATTTTTTCAGGTTGGTGGAGCGATTTTTGATGGATGGATAGTATCCTTTAAAAATATTTTGCATAAAATGTTGAGATTGTCCCATTGATTGATGTGGAATAGTGTGGTGTCCATATTCCATAATGACTGCTTATGGAGTAGTTCTGGTGTAATAAAAAAATATTTAGTCTGGCCTTTGTACAGTCACGGAACCATCTGGTCATGGTCAGACCATCATTTTCAATCCAGACTCAAGTGATGGAATTATCTCCAGCCTGAGAATATTAGGATAAGCAACACCATTAGGTTAAAAGCCCAGTTTGCCTACCATTGGTATTAATTCTTTGTGGTTTACTAGGGAGCTAGTAATTAGTAGTAAGGCCGCTCAAACTTTCAGTATATCAAATCCATAAATGTTACCCTTAACATTGTTTAGTGAACCGCAACAGTTGTCAACTTTTGCACTGACGTTATTCAAATACAAAACATCGCTTGGTGAACAAGAAGTTGAAGTTGGTAAGTCCAGCGTATTTTGATTCAACATGTTTGAAACTTGCCCTTAATATTCAATAATTTAATTATTGAATGTGTGTTTTACTTTTCAGATTTTTGGGACACAGCTGGGCAAGAAAGATTCAGTAGTATGCACCCCTCTTACTACCACCAAGCTCATGCATGTATTCTTGTAAGTGTTAAAGACAATATAGTCTGTGATTCATTCTTGATAATCATTTTTCCTTGCATGTAAGTCTGTGTTATCCATTAATTTTATGTGAAGTTAACTTCTGGAATCTAAAAAAAAAATTGCAAGTCTAAAATTGTAAATTCCAGAATGTAACTTCATTAAGTAAGCTACACATATACTGCTTGTTAATTGTGGTATTATATTATTGCACCCCTAAGGTTTTTGATGTCACAAGAAAAATCACATACAAAAACCTGCCAAACTGGTACCAGGAGCTGAGGGAATACAGGCCAGAAATCCCATGCTTGTGTGCCGCTAATAAGATAGACTGTAAGTTTAGAATACAATTTGTTTTTATCTGATCACACATGAAGCATAAATAATTAAATCATTACATAGCAGACATCTTGCAAATCAGAACATACCTATTGAATTTTACATGTCTTTTTAATAGGGGACAGACTGTATAGTCAGTTTGCTGATAAAACCAGTTCATGTCACTTAATTTGTTGTTCCTGTATAACAATGGAGCATTGTATAATGTCATTAAATAATATAATTGTAATATATTTATTTCAGTGGACTACACTATAACAAAGAAAAGCTTCAACTTTCCGAAAAAACACAAGATGCCTTTCTATTTTGTGTCAGCCTCGGATGGGACCAACGTTGTAAAGGTAGATTATGTGATAATTGCTATCCAAATACATTCAACATAAACAGTTGGTTTTGAAGCAGTAAATTGTGCTGTCGGTTTCAGCAAAATTAAACTCTGATGTACTCATCACAACTGAATTTAACAAAAATGCAATTTAGAAACTCTGCTGGCTTTACTGTGATAGATTGGCAAAATTAAGAAATGAAACGTTATTTTGAATTTTTTTTCTGCAGAATAAATAATTAGACCTCATTAGATATTATTAGTGTTATATGTGCATATTTATAATGCACATGTATTATCTAACATACATAAATACAAACTTCTGTTTCAGTGTTTTCGTGATGCAATAAAAGCAGCTACCGCATACAAAAGTAACTCCACAGACTTTATGGATGAGATCATGCGAGAATTGGAGGTATGTACGGATGTAAACAAATCCATTTAAATAGTTTAATTTCAAAAGTATGTTTTGTAAAAGTCTGACTTGTAATGATGATTCCTATCACTTTCTGTGAATAGTAATTTGTTAAAGGTTGATATTTATCATTTTTCAGAATTTTGACTTGGATGATGATGACAATGACAGCAGTACCAGTTAACAAATGCGCTTTACATCAACTTAATTATTCTACTGACCATCCAATTCTTATTGTATATTGATATCTTCTGTTTCAAACCATATTGTTACTTTCAGCAGGTATCATTTTGTAAATTTCATTATTTATTGATACAATGTGAGGCTGTTGATTGTGTCACTTGTTTCTGCTGGTAAACTTTTTGCCATTGGGCAATGATTGGATGTAATATATTTTATGCACGCGGTTTGTCACAGTTATTCGCTTTGGTGTTTAAGACAGGTCAGACTGACATATGTCATATGAAATATAGTGATTCAATGAGAAATTATCACTATGTTGGTCAGTAAAGCTAATTTCATCTATCTGCGTACACTTCTTCAAAACATGTCACATAATATTGGCCCAATGTACGCCTTAAGTTGGCTCGATTTCATCGTTATCAGCCTGTCATTGGGTCACCGTGATATTTCTTTTGGGTTACCAAAGTTGGTCATTGTCGCAGTAAATCTAATCCAGCTGGAAATTTTAACATTATTAACAATAATTAAGTCATTACAAATGCTTAAATGTATTTTGTGTTTTTAACCATGTCATTTAGTCTGCACATTACATGGTACTGTGATGGATGCTTTTAATGAAGGCAAAAGTTTAGAAAATTCATGAATCGATTTTACATTGACTGAATGCTAGGCGGACCAATGTATAATATTGACTTTTTATATCTGTTGTGAGTTTTGACAGTGTCATTTAAACAAATTAGTCAGAATTTAGGAGATGTATGAATTGTTCACAGTTGCTTGACTAATTTTGTCTATTTTATTTATTATCCAATGCATATATATTTTTATGTATATATATCTGTTTCCGTCCAGTTTAGTCTGTCCAGTGAAAAATATTTATGGAGGACTAACCGAAAATCCAATTATTTTTTCTTGTGATAGCTGTCATATATTGTTTCTCAGAGATGATCATACAATTGCATGCAAGGTATCCCACAAGTCAATTGTGGGTAACTGCATGGTTAAAAGGATTTTGTCATATGAGGATATGAGATATGGTCAGTGATATGGATATACATGTGATATATGTTTGAATGTATTAGTTGAAGCCAGTTCAACATAATTCTTAATATTCTGAACTGTAAATGGACCTGGGGAGACAGAAGTGATATGAAAAATTTATAATATTAATAAATTATTTCTTGTGTATGCTTTTCGTTATAATTGAATTTATTTTTGGACCAACTTAGCCAGACAAAATTTACTCACTATATGTGCCTATCGGCATGCTTGCAGTAAATAAGACAGTTATATTTTGGTCTTGGACCAACTGTAACAGGTGCTGCCTTGTGGACCCTCCTTCAAGCTTATCATTTAGCTAGCCTACCTGAAGTTCCAATATCTAACTGCAGATGAACAGAGGGGAAGGGGAGGAAGGCAACAGGGTCGCTCATGCCACTAGTTTAAGTTTATACAGTATAATATTCTAATATAATGAATGTAAAGATTTTTTGAATTTATTTTGCTCTCTTGAGGGTGAGTATACAAAAAGTGTGGGTCCAATGGGAGCATATAATTGATGAATATATGGCACTGCATTAACTGTGCATGTGATATGGATCTGGATCAAATTAGAATAAACATCCTATTTTTATAATTTTTTTAAAATTATTTATATAAACTATAATTTGGAGGGAAACCCTACTTGATCCAGCCTGGCAGCTGCGCAGGGCCCACACACACATATATATAAAATAAAGTCAATTTAGCTTTACTGCGGACCTCAAGTCCATAAGAGAGTAATTGAAAGCACTAGTTCTAGATTAGCATACACTATATAAGTATGTACACCTTCTGAACAAAGTTTCTTTTTGAGATGGTCACCCTACTATATCTCCTACTGTACAAATTGAAGCAATGAAGGACTAATTAACACAGCTAGGACTGGGAATGTCAGACATATGGTGTAAGAAAGATTTTATTGGTTGCAAAAAGCAAAATTTGAGTGTACATGTAAGAAATTGAGAGTGTACATAGACACTACATCTCATATGGCAAACAAAAATCTCCTGGAATTAGAGGAGATTTATACATACTGTATATATATGCATACTATATTTATCTCTATAATCATGCAAATGGAATTAGAATTAGGAGCATTTATATGCATATATATGCCTTATACAGTACACTTAAAATTATGCACCTATAAGCAATATGTTAACCAGTCAAGTACACCCCAGTCCCCCCACGAAATTCCCCCGTCTTAGGGTACATAGATATGTGACTGCACGTTTTTCCCGCGACTGAGGGATGACGCATCGCTGGGGTTTCCTAGCGTATGCAGTAGATGGTGCAATATGATTGGCCAATGCGGAAGCTCGAGTGAAAACGCTTCTCATTGGAGGACAATTATCTCATTGCTCTAAAAATAGAACATGACATCATGGTGTTTTATTTTGAATCATGGATTTGTCTTCGATCTCATTACTTCACCTAGGTTTGGTGCCATTTTTGGGGACACAGTGATTACTAAGACGGTGGGGATCTATTGGTTTTTGAGGCAGCTAGGTCTGCAGGATCGTTGTGAGAAGCTAAGAAGGCTGTAGGAGCGGCGGCCTACCAGCTGGTCGAGGAAGGTGAGCTTGTCATGTCACTGACTCAGCCGTGTGTTCTGAGCGACATGGTCATGGATGGCCAACCCTAAATTTTGATTCTTGGAACTCCGCTTCCTCTTTCTATGGTCATGCATAACCTTCCTTAAGCAGCAATGAGGTAATCGTGGATCATGTTGACAGTTTTGAGCTCAACATATTGTATGGCTTGTGCTAGCTGCTGTGGCAGACATCAATAAGTAGGCCCAGCCTCTAAAACTGTTAGCCACCATTTATGGTAGATGGGAGTCTGCGTCATTTTCATCACGTATCTGATCATGATACAGCATTTATCGCCTACGTACTGACCAGCAGAGCTTTGATTGAACTGGTAACTTGTGTGTTTTATTGTTTATTAACCAAGTTTATGAGGATGAAGCTGTATATATTGAGCCTTTTTAATGACTATAATGTATCTGCTAGCTAAAATTTACCACTATAACTGCATGGATTCTCTGTTGATAGTACAATATATATATATATATGTTTATATAATTTGATATGATCAATAACCTCATAATTTATATATATGACAAAAAACCAAAACTTGATAGCCAAATTTATAAAAAATATTTTTGTTTTTAAAATTTTAAAACACTGCACTCTTGATCAAATTGATCAAATGACAGGTAGATTGTTCTGTATAAGCTGAGGTGATTCATGATCAGAATTTAATGCATCACTCCTGCCTTTATCAACAGCATCTCACTTGAAGTATGTTTTATCGCAAATGTGATATCGAATCAGATATAGGCAAGCATGAACCACACTGACTAAGACTAGTGTCTCGTAGAGATAATTTGTACATTTACTTATATATGTCTTTTTGCATAATTGAAGGTGCATCAGATACACAAATTATGTCAAAATCTTATTTTTGTCTTCACATTTTCAGCAACCTGTGGCAATATTTTGATGATTGTGAGTGTAAAGTAAAAAAATTTAGACGTTACAATTAGTTTTTGATAGTGGGTGTGTAAATTTCACAGGTTGATGTGTAGGTGGCTAAGGTTGCAGAGCACTGCTACCAAAATTTCTTAAGGTAGGCACAGG
This sequence comes from Alitta virens, assembly GCA_932294295.1. Lineage (NCBI taxonomy): Eukaryota > Metazoa > Annelida > Polychaeta > Phyllodocida > Nereididae > Alitta > Alitta virens. The sequence continues at coordinate 29,054,218 of OW028573.1, read as the reverse complement.
CAGTCTTGTGATCATGACACATGTATCACAAGAAGATACAATTATAGTTAGTGGGATCTTATCTTATGCTGAAAAAGAAATCACTTATTGTATATAAATATTATAATCTTGATCTCTTTGTTTACAGATATCTCTTGGAGGTGATAAGAATACGTACAGCCATAAAAAAATGGAAACTAGTGGATACAGATTGACAAAATGCCGCAGCATCTCAGGCTGGAAGAGAGGCAGATGCTGTTCGCAGACGTAAATAAAATAGCTTAGTGCTCTCTCTTCAAAGTTTGTCACTACTCTGAGAAACCCCCATGCTTCTCATGATGGCCGCCGGACCTTACATGAAAGGTGGAACAGCCGCAAGTGCTGATGATGAGGATTGTGTGGATGGATTTGCCATTGGGCCACGGCAGAGGGGACTATGTGGAATGACCTCGTGTCATTATGTGGCTGACCTAGTCAGGAAAGGCATGAACAAGGTAAAAATTCATGTTAAATCACTGAATTATAGCTCAGGAGGTTGATGATTAATAGATGTATCATTATTGCGAAATACCGAAAGCCTAGAGCAGTTTCAACTTAAAAGAGTAATTTCGCCGAAGTCTTGTGATGGAAGTAAAATGTTTAATTTATTTTGATACATCAATTTATTGGCAACCTAGATACGAAAGTTGAATTGCATCAATTTTGTGAATGGATCGTTTTAGAGAACATGTGCTTTTTCTTTTTAGGTTGTCTTGATCGACAGTCGGTCATTTTTGGAGTACAATACAATCCATATTGCTGAATCCATAAATGTTTACTGTTCTAAGATAGTCAAGAGACGACTACAGCAAGATAAGGTACATTCTTGAATTGATACGTACTGTCGCACATTATTTTGATGATGTTTCTTTCTTTAAGGATATTGATGTGCACACAATCCCCACATTTTTCGTGTACATGTTATCATTTATTTGTTTTAATTTTCAGGTTACTGTGCAAGAACTGCTAGCTCAAGCTTGCCCCATGCAAATTGACCAAAGTTACGAAATCATTGTATATGACCAGTGTACTCAAACGGTTGACCCTTGTATGCTAACGGAGGATTGTTTTCTCTATATATTGCTGAAGAAACTAGTCAAAGTGTTCAGAAGAGTATCTTTACTCAAAGGTGAGTTGGTGATTACATTTCCTCATTTTGTTGAGGTTAGGAAATTTTTGCCATATATTATGGTTTGACCAAATCTTTCTGATACAACTATAGAATCAGTGAAAAACCAATGACAAGATGTAGTTAAAATAGAAAAACCGTGTATATCCGTTGGTTAATTTTGTAATTTGATTAGTTTTTTTTTTGCCAATTTCCCAGAATTTTACCCTCTTATCAAATTTGGATTACATTTTCCCAAAATGAGGCGTGACCCATTTTTTGCACTTTCCCGTAATATGTAATGTAAATTGAATGTATAGCTCTAGCATATTGCCAGTTGCATAACCACTCCTTTTTATGTACATAAAAAAGATGCCACTTAAAGACCAGTGATGAGCAGCAGTATAAGATACTGTGCTGACTGAAACACTTGTAGGCCTATAACGTGAGGAACGTATGTTTGCTGTTTATTTTCACGGCTCAATGTTTTAATTTCAGGTGGATTCCTTGAATTCCAAGCAACTCATCCTTCATTGTGTGAAAGTAATTCCTCAAGTTCATTATCATCATCTGGATACAAATGTCCACCATTAACATCAATGTCTCAGCCATGTCTACCTGTTGCCAATGTTGGCCCGACTAAAATTTTGCCATTCCTTTATCTGGGCTCACAGCATGATGCACTAAGGCAGGATGTGATGCAGGTAAGCTGAAAGTCATTGTGCACCGAGATGAAGTTGATAAATGAATCATAGGTTCGGAATGTGTCATCATTGTAATACAAAAGAAAAAATTAATGATGAAGTCAGTGCTGTGCTAGTTGATGACTACTCATCTAATGGGCAGTTGAATGTGGTCAATATATTTGCCATTAGATAAACAACAAGAATCTCTTGTAAGACAAACAAATAGAAGATCTTTATTTAATCAAAAAAGGCGGAGCTCTATTATCAGGATTTACTTGTTTTGTTGCATGACCGTAAGAGAAACTTGTATTGATTATTGATTCAGCCTTGATTGCTTACATTTTTGTGGTTATTGAGATGTTTAATAATTATTATTCTGATTTTTTTTTTTCTTCAGAAAAATGGGATAAATTATCTGCTAAATGTCAGCAATTGTTGCCCAAAGCCCAACTTCATCCAAGACAGTCATTTCTTACGCATTCCAGTCAGCGATAACTATAACGATAAACTTCTACCATTCTTTTATGAGGCATTCCAGTTTTTAGGTAAGTAAATAATAAGGTTTATAAATTTATTTATTTTTTAATTATTTATTATTATAATTTTGTTTGTGTGGAAAATTTGTATCTAATAGCAATGAATGTATGAATGGTGTCCTTTACAGAAAAAGTAAGAAGTGCTAATGGTTGTGTGTTGGTACACTGCCTGGCTGGTATCTCTCGCTCGCCAACGCTGGCTATAGCTTATCTCATGGGATACTTGGGAATGTCCACAGATGAAGCTTATAAGTAAGTATTGAAAATATCATACCTGTCATTTGCACATGTAGTGAATGTTGCATGATAAAATTACTTAGTGAATCATTATTTGTATTGATTTGTCAGACTCATCAGCACACATGATCAGTGAAGGGCTGTTCCATTTCAAAAAGGAAAGGGGGGGGGGGGGGGGGGGGGGGCCCGAAACTTTTTAAAAAAGCAGGGGGGAGGCTGGTTGACCAGTATTTTCTTACTATCTTAATGTAGGAAAAAGCGGGTGGGGGATCTGTCATAAAAACATATCAGGGGTATTTGAAAATTTTCTGGTCCCCCCCCCCCCTCTTTTAAATGGAACAGCCCGAATGAGTATTGTGAGGGGCTTGAGTATTATGCATTGTAAGTTTTGCATTGTTTATCTAATTGTGGTAGTGATTTCCTTTCAGATATGTCAAGGACAAACGCCCCACTATCTCTCCTAATTTTAACTTTCTGGGTCAGTTACTGGAATATGAAAATCAGCTGAAAGCTCAGAAGAAACTCGAAAATAAGGAAGATGGAAAAATAAGCATGCTGACAGAGTTTGTAGACAAACCCATGGTCAGCCCTGTTGCTTCGCCTAAGCATGCAACAAGGCCACGAATGTCTCTTACCCTTGGTGCTCATCGAGAATGTGTCAGTGTGCAGTCCCCGACAACTGCCCTTGCAAAACTTAACTTCAGTCAAGCGCCAGAGACAACCCCCGACTCAGAAATCCCATTCCCTCAGATACCAACGTCTAATCTTGGCAATTTGAGCTTCATGCCTTGTTTTGCAACTGCAGACACGGCCGATTCAGCTGGTGTACGTTTAAGGGCAAAACGGCAAGGTGGGGTAAAGCGACCGTACAGTACAAGTACATTAGAGAACTGCTTGCCCCCTGAGTTTGCTAAGAATTTCAGGGATAGTAATACAGGTGAAAATGTAACTGCTGGAACATCAGTGCAACCAATTGCTTATTCAGTCCTACATGTACCAAGTTTGGATTCATTGCCCTCTGGTGTCTCTGAAGAGAAACCATCTAGTCTTTGGGCGTGGATACCACCAAGGGATGATGAGACATCTCCAGAAAGTATGGACTGCACGACAGGATCACCCAGCAAACAGAGCAACAGTAGCACTTCGCAGCCTCTTGTGTCATTCTCCCCTTCTTCTCCAGCCACTTCAGCACTGCAACCAAAACGGGCCAACATTGTACGACCGTCAGTGCTCGGTGGTCCGATTGGATCTTCACGGATGTCGCGGAGTCTTGAGAATATCATTCGATGCAAGGACCCTGAGCTGGACACTGACCAGCCGCGCTTAGAGAGACGCGTGCACAAGCATGGTGGTGGGACACATGTGGGATGTGTCAGGATGGGTCCCCCTGAAATGATGTCCCACCCGGCTGCAGTTGAGAGCATGCAGTGTCAGCATTGCGCTTCAGCTGATACACACTACCAATCCAGTTCCAGCATCTCATCTAGTGGCAGCCACAACTCAATTCATGACACTCTAGAAATCATTCCCGTTTCTTAATGTTGCATGATCAATCCTGCAGTGCACGAGGAGAAACATTCGGATTTTGTTGCTGAACAGTGCGAAGTCATTCTTAATGACCTTCGAGCAGCATGGCACAAACTCTTCTTAATTCATCTCAGGTCTTGCAAGTGATTAAGCGTGTTACCTGCAGTTGTAACATATTCCCTGTTACTTGGTACACGAAGAAGACACTTCCTCATTTCCAGATATTTGTTAATTGACATTGAGAGTCAGAGAATGAACGTGGATGGAACGAACTCCAGTCAGCTGGTTTAAATGAAGATATATGTTGATATTTTGTACCACTTGAACAGTACGGCTAGATCATTCTATGGCATTTGAATTAGCATAACATTATGATTATTCATACCAGTGTCTATTTAAAAGGTGTGGAAATCGCGTGTGTTGACTTAAATGGTTGCCCCGTTATTGTTGTTGTTGAAGTCACCAAGTTACCTTTTTCACTCTTGTGATTTTCATGAGTCTGCAGGTACAATTGTTCAGAGGTGCACAAGTAGTGTGCTCAGGTATGAGAGAGATGGCAGGTGCTTGTTTGCAATTAAGACATTTCATATTATGATCTATTTATGTTCCATATTGATAGGTGTAAAAATTATGCGTTGATTACTTCTAACATTCAAATATGACAGAAAAAGGGTTCAGTGGATTGTGTTGTAATTGTGATTTTTTACTTGTATTGAATGCATTCTTCTGGTCATGGTGCAATTTGCACACTGTTTCTGGTTAAAAAAAAAAAAAAAGGCGATTGATGATTGGTTGGTTACCGGATTGGTGGTTTCATGAATACCATTACAAGGTCATTGATGTTCATTTATTTGCTGACAATTTGGATTGTTAAATTTTTTGAAACATTGATATAATTCTTCTTGCCCTAATCAAACTGAAATTGACGCCATTATTAGTTTTTGTCCAGAGAATTAGAAAAAGATGCATTCCAGTGGCAGAGCTCTTCAGTTCCGAAGTAATATTTATTTATGACCTTTATGTTCAAGAATATTTATAAATATTTTTTACAGTTGTATGCGTCATTTACTTGTGTAATTTAGAGGTTAAACCTGTATAATTTACTACAAGTTCTTAAGCTACTCAGAAATGAGATCAGCAAATTAACATCAAGTGTGACTGTAGTAAAGAATGTGTTGTTGCTCTTCTCTTAATATGCTAGTGTGAAGGTTTGATCACAGGACCATTTATAACATTGTTTAAAAAATGATTTAACTTGGACAAGTTATGTTTTGTAAGTTTAGAGTTGTCATGTTTCATGTGTTGATATATACATTGTATGCTATGAAGATAGGAATTCAACATGCGCCAATATCATGCATGTCACTGGAAACAAAATATATCAGTTATGGTCCTATACGGCATTCCTAGCATGACAATTGACTAATTACTGACGCTAAGACAAGATGAATTAGTTGTGCACAAGTTTAATTGTGCTATTGAGAATATCCATAATTCTGGAATAACCTTTCTGTCTTTTTCAGTAGTTATTTTTCAGAATTACGTTTCATAATTCCACTTATCCACTATTTAGGCTGTTCAGCTCTGTGCTGGCTTTTGTTAATATATTTTAATGTATTTAAACAGTCAGAGCTGGTTGGAATGATGACGGCTACACAGTGCTTTTGATTTGTTAAAATGACAACAAAACTTCACTATACTAGGAAAATCTTCACTTGTTTAGGATATCCTTTTAAATGGGACTGGTCACCAGATGCTATGGCTTTTGATAGTTTTCCTGAAATTAGCTTTTTCATTTTGATTGTTGCTGGTAATTTTTGTAAGTATTTATGCGGCCATTGAAGCAAGTTTTTTTTAAAGTTGTGGTTCAATGATGAAGAAAGAGGAATTTAAAAGCAGTAAAATCTGACCCGTATCCTGAATCTAGAGGTGTAAAGTTTGAAAAAGGAATCCTTTGATTGCTTTTGATGAATGAAAATGTATCAAGTTTGACAAATGTATCAGGTTTGACAAATAATACAGCTAATGGCAGTGAAGTAATGAAACATCTCTGATAACATGAAAGAAATTACTGCGATACTGTGTAATAATTTCTACTTGGCTAGATGGTTTTGCAGTTTATGTATTGCAAGGGACAAAAAGCAAAAAAGCAGTTGTTTGCATCTCTCTAGAATGTCATCCTATGCTGGGAGGTGTCATCTACTGGAATGCATAATTTGTATTTACAAGCACTTTTTTACAACACCACAGCCATTATGCTGTATTTTGTCACCTTTGAAGTGGCTCCTAGGCTACCTATGAAAGGGTAATGAATTGTGCCGTGCTAAAGTTAGATAAGAAAAATAAATGAAAGATCATAATTTGTGAGGGGTAATCATTTAACAAATAAGTTTTATAACCCATTTTTTGTCATTGAAGAAAGTTTACTATTTCATCTGTTCAGTCATATAATGTTTCGTGTTTGTGACTCTACCTTCTGTATTTTGGTTGTACTTCGATCGTAATTTGATTGTAATTTGGTGATTGTTCTTTAAACTGTGGGATATAGATCTATTGCACATGCTATTGATATAAATGAGATGTAAAACTAAAAAAAAAAATATCATTTCCATCAACTGAACTGTTTGCATTAAATTTTACATTGATGTTTTTACATTTATATATATGTATTAATAAGCACGTTTTTCACATTTCTGCAAATGGTTAAGTGTTGAATGATTGTGGATGATTTTTCATGTATTTTTCCTTTTTTTTTTATGATAACTGAAGTTGTGTGGCCAGGATCAATCAGTTGAAATGGCACTCTAACTTAAAATTTCCAGTCAAATGAAATGAAGGTTGATAAGCACATAGAAATAAATATGTATATAAGTATATACATTTACACTAGTTTTTGCAATGTTTCTTTGTAATTTGTTGTAAGATGCCTCATTAATTGATTACGTCCTATTTCAAGAACTTAACGTTATTAGGGGGGCAATGGAAGTCACAGAATTCCAAGACATTGAAGCAAATACTAAAAACTCCCTGCTCATGCAATTTCGTCCAGTTTATTCCGCTGAAAATGCTAAGACAGAATAGCATGTGAATTTCATCTAAATTGATTTGGGCTCTCCTAAGCTGCCTTAAATTCATATCAGAAAGATTGGTGCTCATGCAGTTTATGAGTAAAATGCTAAGATGAGAAAACAGCATCATATCAGCTCGCTAAGACTGCCTTAATTCCATTTTTTTTGCTAGGATAAGTAAAGCATGGGAATTTCATCTGGATTGGACTTTTCTAAATGGCCTTGAATTCACTTTTTGTTTATTGGATGGGTAAATACTAATGATACAATGGCAGGTGAATTTCATGTAAAGATTCCATGCTCATACAGCTTATGAGACTAACGATGGTAAGATAAATTTCAAATTGATATGGAATCTTTAAGCTGTACTGAATCCCTATTGGGTTAATGCTGATGCTAAGACGACTGATGAATTTCATCTGAAAGATTGGTGCTCATGCGGTTTTATCCAGTTTATGAGACTTCCTTATCCTAATTGGATTTTCTAAACTGCCTGAATTCACTTGTGTTCCCCCTTGGATGGTTTGGACTGTTGGGTTACGCCTTGCCAGTTATGCACTCGGCGACTGGATTTCGCCACGACACTGAGATTCGCCACCCCCCTTAAACATGAATATATACATTGCAAGGTCTTGATTTGCTAGCAAACTAATTGTATAAATCATTAACAGTGTTGTAACATTGCGGCAGCCTGTCGTGGCGAAATCCACTGTCGCCGAGTGTATACTGGGAATCTTCCCAGTAGCATATTTCGAATTATTTAATATTTGACTGTACCAGACATTGAATAAACAATAAATGATAAAGGAGTAATGCCATCACATGTATTAAGGTCAGAGTAGGTATACAGAATAGTGACACTGCCCAGAGTGCAATGTTGTGTCGATGGGCTAAGAATCACAATTGTGGCCTAATATGTAACTTATAATTTTATATCTCACAATAACGTATACCATATAGAAAAGCCATGTGGTATAGCCTATGTGGTATACATATGTATACTACATGGTTTACCTTACAATGGGAAATGTATACCACTTCTATGTATGGCAGGCCAATGACAAAAAAAAAATCATTTTTGCAGCTAAGCACTTCGCCGTTTAAACTAGCGCCGCCGCTTTAAAACAATTCTCAGCTCTCTAAGAAAGTTTGATTTTTTGAAATCGGACCAGAATTAACGATTCTACAGCCAAAAAACGTAACTAAAAGTCAATGGTCTGTTCAGTCCACAGATACAAGCTATTTTCATCTCTCTAAAAAAAGTTTGAATTTTTGAAATCGGACCAGAATTAACGATTTTAGAGCCAAAAAAACGTAACAGAAAGTCAATGGTCTGTTCAGTCCACAGATACAAGCTATTGTGTATCTGTTTTGCTATGGGCAAAGTCATAGGAGCATCATCGCTTCGGTAATACAATCAAATAATAATAAACAATAAACCATTTTCTTTTTCAAAATCTATACTTTATTAATCTGAAATGTCCCAAAAAGTTTTGAGGTGATGACGTTGCTGACAGTTATGCAATGCTCTGATTGGTTACTGGCAAAAATTAATATTCATCAATTTTTTTGTATACTACATGAATGCATAGCCAGGCAGTTCAACTAAAAGTGAAAATTATGGGATATAAATAAGACTCAAGTGGATATGTTGTATATTGTTATATTCCCTCACTCATAGACAGATTGGCTTTAGAATTCACTTGTGAATCCTGGCCAATCTGTGCACTCGTGGGGAACATAAAAATATATCACATTGGGTCTTATTATAGTAACCATGACCTTATGAGATTAAAGCTATGGCAAGCACAGCTAATAAATGCAATCAAGTGGAACCTGTTAAAGAGCATCTGATCTAACTGATAATCTCCATGCGTGAACAGTGGCATATGAGGCAAATGGGCTACCTTATGGGTCATTCCATGCCAAATCACCTGATATCTCTAGATCTTCCCGGTTGACCATCTCAGGTTATCATGAATATTTTCCAAGGTACTTGTGTATGAATTATGATCACTAACAAAACTTTGGGACCAAACTCCCAGTATAGTTTTTGAGATACATGTATGAATTTTTTCTTTTTTAAATCAGGAGTCATGCTCCTAATTTGGAGATGCATGTGCCTGCTTGACATTTTCCTATTTTTGGAAAGTTATACTGCTGCTATGGATAGTCTTGACATGATTTGACCACGTCAACAGCTACTCAGGCACTTGAAATTTGTCATAGATAGACGACATTAATGGAAGTTTATGATCAACGAAAATTTTTGTGTGGCTAGCTCAAATGGCATCACGTCAAAAAAAAAAAAAAAAAAAGTCCTTCGTTTTTGGTTGTTTTAAGGTATATTAGATGAAGTAGATGTATTGACACAATTGCAACTTCACATTTGAATTGACATTGAAGAGCTGCTATACCACTTTGACTTAGGTTGTGTACAGTAGCTCTTCTGCTGGGAGCCTTGCTTAAGGTGCCTCAACAGAAAGTGCAGCTGCTTGAGGCTTGAAGAGCTTGGTATTCTGTACGTAAAAAATAGTTGCCTGCTCAGGGAAACATTTACAGTGAGCCCAGAACCATGGAAACTACTCCATATAATATATAGTATAATAGTCCAGGAGCCAAATCTCAAAAAGGGCTCAGAAAACGTTTCAGTAGACACCCCTGAGTAGATTTAGTTTGACACTTTATGGTGATAGGGTACCCTACCCTGCTGCTGGCAAGGATGCCATATGTGTCATGAGGGACAATAATTATTTAAAATTCAAAATACTTGATTTAGAGGGCCAAATATTGAATGTATTAAACTTTATTTGCACTTATGGTGTGTAGTATGACTTATTGCAATGTTTTAAACCAATAAGTATTTTCTGATACACTGAGAAATTAATGAATTTCACCAAAACTTCCTTTGTTTTTCAGCTCAACACGATTATGTTTTCATTCATAACTTTTGTTCGATTTAGGATATCAACATGCTTTAAATCACAAAAGCTTTCCAGTATTCATGTCACAGATCATTTCATTAAGTATTTTGATAAATGTTTTGATTATTTCAGCTTTATGTGGTGGAAGAACGTTTGCCATATGTATGTAAAATGTGAGCTCAGAGGTGGTGATTTTAATGGAACCGATTGTATGCAATATTACGGTCAGGTACTCGATTAAGTTTGTCCACACTTGTTGACCTTGGCTAAACAAATCCATTGTTGGATCAATGTGAAGGTAACACTGATACTGATAGTGAACCTCTTATAGTTTTGTACCTCCTGTTAGAAAGAGAAATTTGTCAACACGCCACACTTATCTATAATGTAACATCTGCTGGGAAACTGCATAAAGTTTTGGAAGAGAGCATTGCTAAACTCAGCAAGACTGCCACACTATGTGGCACTCAAACTGCAGCAAGACTGTGCAATAAAGTTTTGAAAAAAAGTAAAACGAAATACACTAGTTCAACTTCTGGACGTTCAAGGCCAATCAAAGAGAGTCCATCAAGACAGTCATATGTACCTTCTGTGGATTGGAGCAATTTCCCAAGAAATACCCAAGTCTACATCAAATAATAAGGCACAAAAATGTTTTGAAAGGCTAAGCAGAGTATTGTTTGGTCTTGTCTTGTCTTGCCAAGAAAACAGGAATGGTGCTGGTTGGTGTTCCCAACTTGTTTGAGCATATTGACCAGGGTGCAGTGTGTATGTCTGCTGTCTTGTGTGCCATGTTCCATTCATTACTTTCCTTCCATCTGCTTGCTTCTTTCCCCTCTGCGTTAGCCTTTTAAAGCCTTTTTGTTGACCAGAACCCTAGCTGTTGCATTTCTCACTTTGCCTGTAGTCCATGATTGAAGGACAAGTAGAGGTCCCCTAGTTAGTTGTCAATCTTTCTTTCATCTCACTGTCCTGTTCCCAGATGTCAACTATGTATTGGCAATTCTTGGGGATTTGTAAACCTATACATTTTTTTTGAAAGCTTATGACATTGAGATTCTAATAAGCAATGTTTCCAAATTTTTCTATGCAGTTGTGGTGGCCATGTTGGATTTCAAAATGGCCGCCCTGAAATAGCATACAATTTTATATCTAAGCTTGTAATTCAGATAGAAAGTCATGTAAATACTCTAATCTTATGTTTTCTGGGTCAGGGAATCCAATTTTAACACTTTTAGAGTGATAAAATATGGTGTTCACACATTTTTACAGGTAGGCAAACAGAATTTTGCAGATAATATAAAAATGCAGATGTGCTTTTCAGTGACATAATTATTTGAAGTAATGTTCTTTATTTTCATTTGATGACAATACACTTTCTAAAAGATAACTATATAGATGTATGTTGATAAATATATATATAGAACTATATATATAGAATTGACATCAAAATATCAAACTGATACATGTTTTATCATGGCAAACAATTTTAAAAAGCAAAATAAAGTAGAAATTCATGGTAAAAGCAAGAAGAATGAAATAATCAAGTAGCACTATATAATAGCTAATGTTCATAATAGTCGGTCTAGAAACTTCTACAGCACCTGATACGAAACAATTAAGGTAGAAATAAAATAAACTTATTGTAAGGACAAAAATTATCAAAATTACATAAAATCGGCCAGAAGCACCATGCATCTGGAAAGTCTATACCTATCTTTCTTTATAGTCCAGGGGCCTGCAGGACCCACCTTGAAACCCCCAGGACCCTATTAGTGTCTAAATGTTCCTTAGAAAGACCTCTTTCAGAAAATAACATGATCCCAAGAAATTGTTGGGATGAATGACCTCATTTGCATAAGAACAAAATGGCTGCTAGTTACAAATTAATATTGTTCTAAAAATGTTCTAAAAATGTATATGCTGTTTAATGAAGGTTACCTTTAGGTGTGCATTCTGTTAAATTGAATATATATTTCACAAATCCTCATGAATCAAATGTCTGTTCATTCTCTCATCATGAGCTACATCCCAGCTGCATGTCGATCGCATGAAACATTGAATTGGAGGTGTCTTGTACCCGGTGTCTATGCTGAGGCAAGTAAAAGACCCTACCCATTGAGTAAATGTCTAACATGGTATGGCCCGGAATACAAGCCATATCATCTCATCAGTATGTCTGCCTCTGGAGCTGGTCATACAAGCTGATTACATAAGAATTTGCTGAGGTCTCTCTGGAACCCAGGTGGGCACTCTCTAGCGATACCACTTATGTCTTTGAATGTTCCTGGTCTGCCCAAACATGATAAATCTTCTTTTTTTTGTGTGAATTTCTGCACCAACCATGACAGCATGTTTGTTCTGTATTTTTAATGTATGTATTGTGTATAAGCAGCAAAATAAAGTGTATTGAAGCTTCAGACCCACTAGCATTGAGGCATCAGACATCAATTATTATATTTCATCTTCAATATCGCTCATTTTCATTTTAGGGAGCGTATAGCTATTGTGGCTGCAAGTTCCAGTTCAAGCCATAGTTGCTGCAAGTTCTCTCCGATCATTATAAGTCCATCCATTCTGGCAGCTTGAGGAGGTTTTCTCGGGGTCTCCTCCAGATTCCCTCTTGGAGATTTATTCTTTTTGATGTGCTGTGTTTGAAATCATCAGGTGATTTATTCATATATCACAGCATTATTACGAGCTGACATTTGGATTAAAACATGCATTAGTTGTGTATTGTTGTTCAGTTGACTCAAATTCAGACTTTATTTATTTGACTGTAACAGTCAGGGAGATTTATGTATGTCTGGTTATCTACAATAAATAGAACACATTGTCAACAATTTGACAGTGCCTTTAGAGCAACATGTCATCTTGCATGAACATTCATTGCAATATAAAAAATATCAGTAATAATAAATCAAATGTTTATACAAGCAAGACAGTAAAGTGTGACAAATAAATGTGATGAAATTGATAATTTAAATGAAACTAAATAATGCTCATTATAACAAGCTATCAATAGTGCCCACATGAAGGTTAGTTGTACTCACCACATTACTGTTGTTCTTGTCAAGCAAGCAAACCATCATAGCTGGAATGACTAAAGTCCTTGAGATGTGTCTACCCAAAGGCCATAAACCTTATGGGTACCTCTCTTCCAACAATATAACAGTATCATTAAATATCACAACTCCAGGATTCTTTATTGTACTTAGGAAAACAGCACAGCACTCCTGGGAAGATGCTCTTTCCCATGTGATCTGACACAACTGTTTGTCACCACTTCTTTTAAATGTGAAATTCTTCAGCCATGAAATTTCCCATCACTGATGTCAACTCTTATGCAAAGGATGGGTGTAATCAATGCAAAACCATTTGGATCTGTGCTGTCGTACTTCAGGGGGCAACTGTGTATCATATCCTTTTTGTTTCGGTCAGAGCTGTGCACTAAACCATCTCCGAAACAAACTAAATTCCTTGCGTACCGCTTAATGTTTAGTTGACAGATTTCACTGAGATTTCCAGGCCATCTTTTAGTGAAATTTGGAGCAAGTTCCACTTTATGGAAGACTTCAGAAGAAAGTTCTGGACTTGAAACTGATCCAGTGCAGCAAAACTGTCTATGTAGGGCTCCAACAAAGTTAGTGCCATCATCACTGAATATTTCAGCTAGTTGAGCTATAAAACAGTGCAGTGGCATGATTAAAAGTTGTCAATTTTCCAGCACATGGGCTATCTCTAGCTAGAATAGCTTAGGTAGATAAGCAAGTGAACAAAAAATTTCTTCTTCACAAAGACTGGTGCTCTTTTAACTAACATGAGGCCAAAGTAATCAGCGCTGGTGTGCATAAAAGGTCTGACATAACCTGTGGTACAATGATATGGCAGACAAGCATCTAAAAACAATGGTAGCTGGTTAGGTCAATGGTATACTCATTCTGCTGAAGATAAGTGGAAAGAATGAACTTCTGTTTGGAATGGTTAGTAATGTCAAAATACAAATCAGATTGATTATGACAGATCCTAGTTATCCATTTCATGACCTTTAAAATCATAGCATTCAGTTTGCCTACCTGTAAAAATTTATTAAAACTATATTTTATCACTAAAAGTGTTAAAATTGGATTCCCTGGCCCAGAAAACATAAGATTAGAGTATTTACATGACTTTCTATCTGAATTCGAGCTTAGATATACATTTTTACGCTATTTCGGGGTGGCCATTTTGAAATCTAAGATGGCCACCATTACTGCCTAGGAAAATTTGTAAACACTGGTTTTTAGAATCTCACTGTCATAAGCTTTCAAAAAATGTATAGGTTTACAAATCCCCCAAGAATTGCCACTGAAGTTTAAAATGATGACATAGTAACCCTGTCTAAAGGGTCCATGATTCTAGGACTCTCCAAATGGTTGAGTAGGCTAAGGTAGTCTGCCAGGATTGCAACCTCTTACTAACTGGTGGTACACTGTTTCACCTTATAGCGGCCTGGTCTGACTCTTGCCCATTGTAAGTATTTCTCTCTACCCCTTCATAAAGCACCACCTAAAGTTGTGATGGTGTTCCTGCTTGATTCATTGTTTGCTATGGTAATTGATGAATTAGTTTCATCCAGCCATTCTCTGATCTCATTGATCGTACCATCCATGTTTTATACCCATGATGTTGGTGCAATGATTTGTGTTGGTATATACTGAGAATAATAGACTAGTAAAGAATAGGAGGGTCTGAGACTTTGGGCCCTAATTGAAAAGGTTCAAGAGTTCTTGAGGAAAAGCTGGTCTTCAAGAGTAGTTAGTTTTATTAAAAATGGCCTGTCAAATTGAACCTAGACAAAGCTAGACAACTTTTGCCATATGATGCTACCTGCCACAAAATGAAACTGTCTGGCTTCAGCTACCCAAAGCCAGATCTAAAAGTACATATTTATGATATATTAGATAAATTTCTTATGTTTGCCAAGGTTTATATTTTTTTCAGTAAGCTGACTATAAGCTAGGAGTAGACAAGCGGCTAGCTATAGCCAGTTATAGCTACAGTCAGGAATAGGTTGCTACAGCTGTCTAGAGTCAACCATATTTTGTGACACTAACTGTATGTAATGTTCAAATGCATACCAAAGACCCTAAAGCTTTGGCAGATGCTGATAAGCCATGCCTCATTTCTGAAAGGAGACAACTTCTACTGAACTAAGAAGCCCAACAACCATAAGTACTCAATTCTATAATGATGAAAATCCACTTGTACATGCTACAATGCTCTTTAACAAAAGACAGCCGGCTGTAGGCCTGTCAGTTCTCTTAAACATAAGTGTATAAGAAAGCCAACATTTTATCACTGAAGCTGTATAACATTTTTGTTATTGATGGTTTCAACAAGATTACAATGTGAGCTACCACCTAACATAAGTGGCCAGTAATACCACCAAGCAACATGAAAAAAAGAGGCATTCAGAAAAAAGTATGAGCCTTTTCAAGAGTTGTATTCTTCCATATAATAAGTTGGGGTTGCTAGGCATCAACTGGAACCGGGAGACTGATTTCGCAATATTGCTCTATAGGCAATGATAGTAGGTCAATTACTGCGCCCGTTGAATTCAGGTGTGTTTGGACATCTCCCTGAAACATATGGACCTGTCCTGTTTAGCATCAAAATTGCTAGATTTGATCTTGTGTAACGTAGCTGGGTTTTTTCACGTTAGCTGATCACATGGCATAGAATAAGGGGGTGTTTTTCGCTTCCGTGATGAGGTCCGGGTGGATCTGTTGACCGCCGGAAATCAGGCTGTGTACCTTGCAGTGTCATGGAATAAGGGAACACCAGAACCAGTTTTAGTTTCTTCAAATCACCATACACCATCCATACATTACAGACCACTCTTCTGCCTATCTGCTTGCTATGATCCCTCTGCTATGATCCCTCTCTCAGCCTTTTCCCCTTCTCTCTCTTTCTGGCCTGTGCCTCTCTCTCTGCCTTTGTTCCTTCTCTCTTACGGCCTAGCCGAATGTAACCAATTGTAGCGATTCTGTTCTATTAGAGGGTACATACTGCATTGAAGGATACAGTACTGTGTTGCAGTACTCAGTAACCTTCCTTCTACTCAGCCCGGGGGCCCATTTACTGAACTAACAGCTTTGCTCAGGCCTAGGGCTCATTTACTGAACTAACTAACTTGCTGCCTAGAGTTCATATACTGAACTAATAATATTGCTGCCTAGTGGTCCTATACTGAACTAATAATCTTGATGCCTAGTGTTGGTGCATGACTATGACACACTTGTGACATTCTTCAGGATGGCACTTTAGTGTCCACAGAGTGCACTATCAGTTCTTCGTGATGTACGTGCGAATACATAATTAAAGTACACAGGATTGTTCCAGATATCATACCAGACTGAGATGCTATACCAACTCCCGGTTGATCGAGTCCACGACTGACTGGTTCATTCACGGTAGAAAAGTTTATTCACGGTTGACTGATACGGTTGCGAACGACAGAACTGATTCATGGCAGAATTGATGTGTCATTTGAATCCACGGTTGCGTGTTCTGTTCCATAAGCGTTGCTGAAACATGTCGAGCAACTGCCAGATGTTTCATGACGACGCCGTGGATTTTCACAACGCCTAATCATGAGCTGTCCATTCTCGTGCGGATGATCTGTTGACTGGAAGATTCATTCGCCTATATCCTTGCAAATGGGGAGAAGGATGTGATCAACATACAAGCAGAACAGAATTACATGGTCAACTTTGTCAACAAATCTAGCGAAAATGCGAAACTAAGCTACAATAAACTCCGAATTAGCTCCGACGTCAAGTATTTGATGTTATACTAACTTTGAAAATTCATAATTAATATTATAATAATACAAGTACATAATTCACTGCTAAGAAGAATAAGTATCTATGAACCCACACCTTTCTATTGAAGTAAGTCTGTTGTGACACAAACTTCCTCTAAAAGCACATCAACCTGACTTACAAAAACCTTTCAGCTCACTCACATGCAATAAACACCAATGTACCAGAAAAGTGAAAGCCCCCACATAAAGTTGAGATGTATAATGTATAGTTTATAAAGTAGCTACTGAAGAAAGTTCTCAACAAGTGCTCTGATCCTGAAGACTATTTATAATGTATTGGTGCCCTTGATTTAATGGTATTCTGACTGCTTCGGTGAATTCTAAAATCTTTTCAAAGGCTTCAGAAATTTAGTACAATACTTATAGATTCTAAGTAACGAAGATGGTCACAGAAATATCATATCTTTAAGTTGCAATTTGATCAGGGGCGTCAATTTCTCTTGAAGAGTGTGCGGGAGGGGGGATGCATGCTTTTTTTGTTGCACTGTGTCTCGATCTCTCCCATACAAGTCTGAAGGTATGCAAAGTGAAATGGTTGGATCATGCATGCCAATTTTAACATTTTTTTATTCTGCAGTTAGACATTAGTATTGGCATGTGATATGAAGTTTACAACAACGTGCAATTGTCTCCAAAAAAAAAAAACCCCTGACAATTTTTGAGTGAATTGTAAGGGGGAGATTAATCTCACCACTCTGCCCGAAATGTGGGGGGAGGGGGGGGGGGTTGTGTCTATTGTCTGCTATCCTGGATAATGAGCTCTCCTGACATTTACGAAATTTTACACCATCGGAAGGTCTTATCAAGCTCGAGCCTTTCTCAACTCCCTGGGAAGCATACAAGTCAAACACTCTACAATTGCCATTTCTGCCTATCTCTGCCTTTATAGCCAAGTACCCATTTACATCTGGGTTGAGTGAAGCAGAGGTTCAAGGAAAATCTGTACAGTTCTTCCATGCTGTGGCTGGGTTTAACCGCATCACCACTGTAACATATCTTACTATCTGGCATTTTCATATTTGAAATTTCCTGAATACCAATCGAATCGGATTAATTATTTTCTGCGTAAAGCATAAGTAGTCTTAAGTCTCTCTATTCACAGGAATCAGGATATCAGAGTTGGCTCTAGCTAATACGTATATAGATACAAGTGTCTTAGTTAATGAAAACAACAAAAGTATTGTGTCTAAATGGAAAATTTTAATACATGGACACTCTGTAACATGAGACATACAGAGGTAATTTCCAAAAAGACAATATGGCAAATTTGAGACAGTATCACAGTCAGCTGAGGTAGGTCAACAAATGTACAAATATATTATATATGTAAAATATATTTAAAAAAAATTTTTGTGTGTACATTTTTTACTTATGTTTGAAACAAAAACAGCAAAGAAAACATGTTGACTCCAGACGACCTGGAACACATATTGAAAGTTCTGATGACTCTTCTGAAGAGCCCTGGTCTTCTCTTTGAAATTTCGGCGGTTTCGACTTTCGCACTAGTGACTTCGGTTTCTGCCGTCAAAAATGTGGCATCATGGATCACCGCTTTTGCCTCAGGCATAACCTTTTGAAAATAAAATGGGATAACTTAGTTTTTAAATATCCATATGAACTACTTGAAATGTTTCATGACCTTTTTTTTTTTTGTGGGAACTTTAGTTGCAGGATAATAAATTTACAAAATGTATTAAGAATACATCAACTTTCTTAACTGCATTGTATTTTTAACTGTAATTTAATATTCAATACAATTAAAAAGTTTTACATATCCTTATATCATATATATATTTTTTTTCATTTTAAAGCGACTTAAAGCATAATTTTTTCAATCAAGTTGTTGCTATATAAATATTGTAATTAAATTAAATTGAATTAAATTAAACTAAATAGCCACGGGGTTTTAAGGTAGGGTGGTACTTAAGAAAATTCAAATACTTTTATTACAATAAAATTATGCAATATTTACCTCATAGACACGTTGTTCCTGAGCACGAATGACAGCCGACTTAACATCAGCTTTCGGAGCAACACAAAAGAGTTCCTGTATCATTCTTTTCCGTTCAACATTCCAGGTTTTTCCCAGTAGGGCATGCGGATGGGACAGCTGAAAATATCCCAGAAAAAGGACTCTTATGAAGTATTATTATTATTTAACCATTTTAAGTTTAATTTATGAATATTTCATAATGTTGCATATTATAGCAGTATTTTAGGTACTTACTGCATGAGCGGTGCCCGTATTTTCGGTTTTCTTAGTCGAAACTGGTGTAACGGTTTCAGATGAATTTCTGGGAACAACGCAAGATACATTTTCTACTTTCCTCTGCCTTCTGACTTTCCATGTTTTTTGCAGTGAGGCATGCGGGTGTTGAAGCTGAAAATTGTTCAGAGAAATTATGATATATTCATATGACCGCGATATCCTTGAAATATTTCATTGTGTTAATGATAAAGTGGTATTTCAGATACTTACTGCATGAGTCGCGTTGGTACTTTCTTTTATCTCAGTTGCAACCGACATAACGTCAGCCGTGGAATCTTTTGGAATGACACAGAATATATTCTCTATTTTCCGCTGCCTCTGTTCATTCCAAGAATAGCCGAGTAAGGCGTTCGGATGGTAAAGCTGAAAATTGCCCAGAGAAATTATAAAATGCCACTATAATGTAGCTCTCTGTAAAATATTTCATCATATTGATGACAATAAAGCTTTAAGTTAGAAGATACTTACTGCAGGAGTATTGGTGCTTTTTTCTGTCATCCCAGCTGGTTTGATGGCATCTAATTTTGATGAAATGCTGCTCTGAACAGCTTTGATTTCCGTTGGGATTTTACGTACAGGTCTACCATCATTGGTGGAGTCTTTCGTTACAACACAAAATAGGTTCTTGGTCCTATTTTGCTGCTGGGCCCAATCCTAAAATTTGCATTCATGAATCATTAGAATATGAAAACGTGATGTTGCACATTGTATAAAAAAAGACAACTCGCTTACCATTATCATGATCATTATTTTTTAGCAAATTCATATGTTATTTTTCTTGGTGATTATGTTTAGGCCTAAATCAAGATAATCTGACACTTTCACAATTTTCCTAAGTTAGGTTCAATAGCAAAAGTTATTAGAAAATGATATATAAATTGAGCTATTTGTTCAGTTTCGATTAACTTCAAACTGAACTGTCGCGATAACAATGTAATTTTTCGGGATGATCCTTGTGAAATCATACATTTTCCTGTCATATATGTAAATCATGCAACAAAATAATTTCTTTGTGATCTTTTGTCATATTTGATGAATAAAAAATAAATAATTAAATTATATTTAAGGTGAAAAGAAGCAAACACTCACCAGAGACAGGAGGAAACCATGTTTTCTACCACTTTCCTGTGGTTTCTCAGTCGAAAGAGCAAGACTGTCATCCGGATTCTCCGATCCAGAAGCAGAATCGACCTGGGTCTCAAATCTGTCCCAGTTGTTGGCAGCCTTTATTTTCTTCAACATCATAGCGATGTCTTTCGGAGTGATGAGAGATATCATATCCAAAGACATTTTTCAAATCGCAGGTTTAACACAATTCGAGTGATTCACAAATTCTGAAAAAACAAGTCATACGTTAAATTAAATATTAGTCCAGTATATTCACAAATTCCATGTTTCTTAGCAATATCTGAATATTTTTTCCTGTGATATGTTAAAGGAAACATTTTCAACGATAAAAAACATATATATATATGCATTGGGCCCGTCAAACAATATTTGGTATTTAAAAAAATACCTGAATGCTAGTCAAGGACGATTGTACGGAACAATAGAACAATTGATTGTTGCCATGGTTGAGTGATCTTAGTTACAACGGAGTCATGTGACTGACTAAAAGCCATGTGACCTTTTATCATGTGATCTTATACTGTCGTCATGGGAGCGAGAAACCAAAGTACAAATTTACTACACGAAACTGACATTAAATTTAAAATATATCTCCCTTCACGATAATAATTGTGAGTGAATAAATGAAATATGAAGGACAAAATATAAATGGCCTTACAGATAATAATTGAGAATATATTTTATACCTTTCCATAAGCATGATAAGCTATGGTATTTGCCTATTATTTAGCGTGGCATTCAGTTAATTTTAGCTGTTTAGTTTGATGAACCAGCTAGGGAAATATATACTTTTTAAATAATTTACATTTTGAACAATGTCATGCTATAGATATATATCTATATAATCTATGAAAACATTTAATTTACTTTCAATTTAAGCATATCAAGGTAATCGTACCTCGATTATATATAAGTTTAAAAAATATTCACTTATCTTAAGTTTTAAGTATGACAAATATTATACTATTGTTGCTTATCAATTGGTTGTAACTTTTTAAATGAAAATGCCAATTAATGTTTTTTTTTTAATATTATTACTGCAATGCAATGTGACTGAATGCAATGGCCGATAGCAAGACAGACTCCGGCAATTTTTTCCGGCAAGCATAATTTTCTTAAAAATCCGAAAACAACTGAAAACTTCTTCTCTACTGCTGCCGGAAGACCTAATCCATACTTTACACACAATTTTAACTGTTAGGAAGCATATTCTCATTAAAAAATGCATAAAAACTCACCAAAATTTGCGTAGCACAATCAGCAGGATCAAGAAACTTACCGATCATGAACAATGGGTCATAAGAACCTCGCTATGGTCTCGTCACCATGACGTCAGGAAGTATGCGTTCTCTGATTGGCTGTCCGTGACCTCGGCGTGACCTCGTCGTTATGACGCCATGTGGCGCGAAAGCAAGAACTTAAAAAAACACTCTTATTATTAATAACGATTTATTATGCTCAATAATTATCTGTTATAGAGGTATAGACAGTTCGTGGCAAATAAAACATTGAAATTCTGTCTCAAGAATGCTAAGCCATTTCCTCGATTGATCAATGGTACATAAATTTAAGAAGGCAATTCCAAACTCAAATGATCCATTGATAGATAGCAAATATATATATATACTGGTCCCAATTTGGCCTAATTATGGAATACAATTTGTGACTATAGATCTTTAGATTGTCTCTAGTTATTTGACCCATAATTCGAATTCTAGATACTAGAGCCTTAATTGACAGTGACAACATACAACAATACTCTGTCTGTACTGTTATTTAATTCCAAGAAAATTTCCACTTGGGGATGTTTTCGAAGTTATGAATATACTATCAATACGGCCATGATGGGCCACAATAGCTGCATAAAGATATGAAGGAAACATTCCCCCACAAAAAAATTCTGGATCCCCCCCTGCAGTTAATAGTCGTTGTTCCATGAATTTACACACGCCACCAGCCTTTATAATAAGTTGTTTTGTGATATTTCATGGGGGCAAAATATATGGACTTATTTTGCCTTGAATAAGCATGGCCATAGCCAAGAATAATTAATCTGCCTCATTATTTAGTACTTGATATTCGCTTACCTGCTGGTTCCATAGCGACAAATACCTCGTGGTCAACACACTTAATATGCGAATTGCATGTACTTTTTGTTGTATTAAATTTATCACACCCTCCAGTGCTGAGAAAGATTCAACTATTTGCTGGTTGGTTGAATTTACGATTGTGCAAATACTTTCTATTATATTGGTTGTATTGACAAAGGTATCGGCCACTATGTTCAATGCTAACACCAAATCCTCCTTCAAGTCAATAAAACTGTCTTTCATTAAATCTTGTCTAGCAACGATTGTATTGCTTTTTTAAATATGTGAGAGGTACCGGGATTGTTACCCGGATTCTCCACCATGTAATGTAGCTGGGTTTTCCACGTTAGCTGATCACATGGCATAGAATAAGGGGGTGTTGTTCGCTTCCGTGATGAGGTCCGGGTGGACATGTTGACCGCCGGAAGTCAGGCTGTGTCCCTTGCAGTGTCATGGAATAAGGGAACACCAGAACCAGTTTTAGTCTTTCTTCAAATCACCATACATCATCCATACATCTCTGCTTGCTATGATCCCTCTGCCATGATCCCTCTCTCAGCCTTTTCCCCTTCTCTCTCTCTCTCTCTCTCTGGTGTGTGCCTCTCTCTGTGCCTTTGTTCCTTCTCTCTCGGCAATCCCTCTTCTCTCTCGCTTGTTGTTTACTTGATCCTACTTATACTAGCCGAATGTAACCAATTGTAGCGATTCTGTTCTATTAGAGGGTACATACTGCATTGAAGGATACAGTACTGCGTTGCAGTACTCAGTAACCTTCCTTCTACTCAGCCCTGGGGCCCATTTACTGAACTAACAGCTTTGCTTCCTAGAGTTCATATATACTGAACTAATAATCTTGCTGCCTAGTGGTCATATACTGAACTAACAGCCTTGCTAGGTGCATGACTATGACACACTTGTGACATTCTTCATTGTCACAGGTAGGGAAAATAATATGTGTAAAAGGTCTTGGATGACAAGACAAAATGTAGTAATGTGATGCTTTTTTCTGGGATGTGGCTGTTTTCAGTCTCAATGCAACCTTCTTAATCTTGAAATTCCATGGTATCGGAAAAGTGTAATTTTGTCTCAGCCAGACAACCATGAATTTTCTTTTCTTTTGGGTGCGCACAATTAACTTCTGTACGAAAATCTGAATTTCTCAGATGTGAACAACTTTCAGTTAGTGTTTGCCCCATCTATAATCCATGTATGATGATGTGATGAGATATGGCATTGGATAGACTTGACCTTCAGCTGTAAAGAGATCTCTGTGTGTGTTGTTAGGTTTCTTACCATGCATTGGAGTTCTTGCACAACTTTTTGGCAAGCGAATGTTCATCAGTTGCATTGGTCCATTAAGTGTTATAAACTTTTGAAGCTGTTATGTTAATATCTTAGTTTTTAACTAAGTTTCAATGGAGGAAATGGTGCTTCTGGGCATTCCCATCTCCTGATGATATACTTTATATATCGCTTCATGCTCTTGTATTCCCATCTTCCAAGTCTAATATCTCACACAAATAGGTGAAAGAGGACTGTCAATGTTTCACTTGAATCGTCAAGTCATGTTTTTTTCAATTCAGAACCGGGTTGCACTCACAGAGAAGACATGTTGATCTCTGGAAAATAGCAACATATCTACCTTGCTCTATGAATACTTTTGTCCAGGAACAATAACACAAAAATTACTTTAGTACATAATGGCGAAGGCTGATTCATCATGATTGGATGCTGATGTAACTAGATTCTGAGGAGCTCCCATTTGACGGGTATTGATAATCCTGCTCAACTTTGTTAATTCCTGAAATTGTCAAACTGGTCACCTGTATGAATACTTTGGTGTGCGACTATGAAGATAAATAGAATAAAAAAAGGTTTCCATGGCTACCAAATTGTTGTGAATTTAGAAGGTGGGTCCATATATTCTGGCAAATTCCATAGCTGCATTACAATCATCTAAATGATTTTTCCAGCTGAGAAGCATCATCAATTTATTTGAACCATTTGAAATTTACGTGCTCAGAAATTTACGTATCTGTCCTGGTAAGCATCATTTTATCAATTACCAATAGTAGCCTATATGAGTTGAATTAAATGAAATGAATTACATGACCTGTAGGACACCTCCAAGTTTTTTCAAGCACTAAATTCACAACCATTGCATTGTATTTCAAATATTTATTGATTCCAGTGATATAGCCAGTGCAAGTTGATTATTCTTTAGCTCCTCCTTTGTCAAGTCTTTGTTGAGGTGCTTGGTAAGTCTGCTTACAATTACAAATATGAGTCCCCCACAAATCTGTGTGCATCCAAACACATAAAATACACTGTTCGTTGTTCCTGTGTAATCAATCAGTAGACCTGAAATATCAATAACACAAATTATAGAAATGTGGTCTGCTTTTACAGTTATTTCAAAAAAATATTTATGCGTAAATTGTACATACCAGCTACTGGATTAAGTGTACATATCCCCAATCCAAAACACATGGAAAACAAACCAGCACCAATTTCTACATTCTTTAATGTGAATACATCAACAACCTGAGCTCCTGTTGTTCCTGTGTAAAGAGCTACAACAGAAAATGAAAGTGACATAAACAATAATTAGGCCAATGACTTATTAGAAACAGTAATTGCAAAAAAAGGTACTGGGAGTCACATTATTTGTCGAGATTTAATTGTCAGTGATTATTACATTCGTAAAAAAAAAAACTTACATTGCATTATTCCGAATATTACAGCAATTGCCATTAGTGGAGGAAATCCAGAAACTTGAGTAGCAACAAGAAGGCACAATCCAGCTATAGTTAATGATACAGCACTCAACATGAATCTGTCCACATACTGCAGGTCTCCCATAAAGCCTGATAGAGGCCTCACGAATATACCTATAGCTCCAATGGCTGATATGATAAATGGGATTTTTTTATCATTAACTCCTTCGTGATGTAATTTTATTGGAAAATAAACTGGTGCTGCCAAGTGACCAGTGGCCAGTAGGAATGTCCCAAATGGAAACAAAAACCTGTTAAAATATTTAAGCTCACATGTTTTGTGAGATTCCTTTCTATCAACTTTTGAAGGTTGCTTTACCACTAATTGATCTTGTGGTAAGGGTCTCAATAAGCTTGCAAATACCAAACTATGAGCCATAATTCCTGCATAGATGTAATACGATCCTCTCCAAGTGTATTTATCAATTAAAAATCTGACTAAAGGAGGAAAGATGAAGAATCCCCAACTTGCTCCACTTATAGATATTCCTGCTGCCAAAGATCTTTTCTTGTCGAAATATTGTTGGACAGCCACTTGACCTGCGATTACGCATGCCTGGCTGCAGATGCCTGAAACACAAAAGTTTAATCAGCTGAGTAGTCACTGTCAAGCTCGGGACTGCAAGTACTCGAGTGATTCATTCCATTAAACCTGTTCTTCCGATGATTTCAAGTAATTGAGGTACTTTTAATCCCTAAATTACTCAATTTAATTAATATAAAAACCCCTTTACATACCACTTACATACAGCAATTACAATACGAGAGCCTTGCTGAAACAAGTATTGCTCATCATATACAATTATGTTGTCAATTTCTTTCGTAATGGAGTAAAATGTCATTGTTTTGGCAATTTGTAACATTTTGTTAGACATCTCATTGACAGCTAAATCTTTTTCAAAGTCAAGTTGAAGTCTTCAAACTTACAATGAGACCTCTTGTCAGTTTTACATATATTCAGGCATAGCTATCACACTTTCCAAACCATAAAATATGGTTGACTCGAGACAGCTGTAACTGTAACTGGCTAAAGCCAGATGCTTCTGTCTAATCCTGGCTTATAGTCAGCTTACGCATACCATATAACATAATTGTTTAAGATTTGATTTTAAAAATGTAGTTTTACACAAAATGCTACCTTATTCACTGTCAAAACACGAAGTTGCTAGTATGACTTACCAAGAACTACGAAATTAACTGTGAGGACCTTCAGCGAAGGGAAGCTCCCAGTCACCATCAGTGAAGTTATGAAAATCACAGAACTGACCATGACCGTCCGTCTTATACCAACTTTTTTCGACAGATAACCTCCAACAGGACCTGGGCCAAAGACAATAATTCAATTATGAAGTCATTAAAACATGATAGTGCATCAGTGTCACAACAACTACCGAAACTAATTTAACACTTTCATTTCCGAGGAGCAGAACTCTTACACTGATGCACTTACCCTTACAAAATGTTGTACAGTAATACTCTATATGTCCTAGTGGTGCCTTTTGATAGTCACATTGACATATGTTAGCTGTGTTTTACAAAATTTGGAAAAAATGAAAATAATTATTTTTTTCGTTTCCGGAGCAGAACTCTGACACTATTGCACCTACATGCTTAAAACTTTGTCATTATGTGTCTAAAATAGTGTAGTGGTGCCTTTTGGTTGTAAATACTGAAGTATTTTCAAAATTAGGGAAAAATAAGAAAAATTCTTACCAAAGACACTATTTACCCTACATGAATGAAATTTTATCAATATCATATCTAAATTATAGTATTTGCACTTTTAAAACTTTATTTTGATATTAATTTCATGCAGTTTATATAATAATGGAAAATCAGAAAAAATGCTAAAAATTTACTAAATTGTGTTTCTGGAGCAGAATTAGTATTTTGACAGTCACATTGACATACCTCAGCTGTGTCTTATAATATTGAGAGAAAAATTAAACAAAACAAAAAAATTCCCTATTTCCAGAACAGAACTCACACACTACTGCACCTATATGCATACAATTCTTTGTAAAGAATATGTCTAAAATAGTGTAGAGATACCTAGTTTTTTAGGGTTTAATGACCATTAATGACATGAGTTAATATAATGAGGAAAATATGAAAATTGTGTACTCTTTCAAACTCTCATATCAATGACTCTATGATCCTTACATCAGTAAAATTTGCCGACGATATACTATATCTAGATTATAGTACTTTCACTTTTTAAGCTACATTTTGACATTTGTTTCATCCTCTATTTGTTTCATAATGAAATAAAATGTCAAAAAACTGTTGCTTCCTTCATATTCTTTAGCATCCCATTGTTTGCAATGACAGCCATAAATGTTGTAGAATTCATGTGCATACAATAATTTATTATTTGATCATAGTATTGCCATATTCAACCCAGTCAACAGTTACATAATGATCTATATTACATAGTTTTAATGCAAATCAGCAACCCAACAATTCAGTTACTGTTGAAGGGAATATGACAATTGATAATGAACAGTTCCTTCAGTTGCCAGCTAAAAGTAATCAGCATGCGAAAAATACTTACTTATGAAGGGATAAAAATGGGTGTGTTGAGTATCATTCCATACAAAATAAACCTTTAAGATTTGTATTTATTTGTATTTAGACTTTATTTATTTAAATACAAATAAATACAAACCTTAAAAGGGTTATTTTGTATGAAATTATACCAACATCTTTATGTGGCTGTTGCTGAATTTCATATATATTCCTTAATTAGGAAGCATTGCCATAGCCAATGTATAACTATTTTGGACATAGAAATGATTATCTTAGTTGTAGATTAGTTAAGAGGGGTTGATAATTCTAAGAAATTGAATACTCCTGCATGTTGTGAAACAGAAATATTAAATGGCAGGAAAAGGATATGCAATACTTTTCATGCTCACTTGGCTTTACTCTGAACAGTGTGATGACCTGGAATCCGTTTTTCGAATGTTACCCGTTCCCATGACCCCAGTGACCTTTGTGAGGCCGTTGACCTAGAATGTGGGGCATTTCCTATGCCCCAATAAGGGGAGCACGTGATAGGGGCATGGCTGGGTTCCTATTGGCCAGAGTGGGCTGCTGGGGGCTACAGGGATGCTGGCAGAATCAGTTTGGTCCATAGAATGGTATAGGCAGGACGTTTGGCTAGGGCAGGGCCAATAAAGCTTCAAAATGTATTCTTTGAGTTTGTTTGAGTCAAGTCTGAAGGACCTTACAAATTGGCGCCCGATGTGGGACTTGACTCATTCTCAGGAATACTTTGGATCTGTGAGGACCTTTTCAAATGAGGTGCTTACAGGGATTTACTTGTGTTTTTAAGGATTTACCATTGTGTCACATTGGAGTACTCTTTTGTGTGTTTTCTACAACAGAATCTGAACAGCTAAGTAGTTTCACTTCACTTTGAAACTGGTCTTGTTGAGTGGCCCTGCCCTGGTTACTCTGTTTGTCTTGTTTGTCTTGTTTGCTGTTTGTATTGTGTTCTGTTAGAATGCCTGGAACTTCAGCATTGAGACCCAAGCCTGGTAGAAAGGTACCCCAAGACAGGGAGAGCCGATCATTGGCTCCCCAGTCAACAGGGGTCGACACATCAGGTCCCCCAGTCGCCAGCATGGCTTCTGGGGATGCCACCCCAGTTAGACCACGTGCTAGCTCCATGTCAGGAGTGAGGCAACCTGGGGAGATCAGCTCCAATTCCAGAGTGAGGCTCCCTAGGGAGGGATCTAGAGCTAGAGCAAGTAGTGGAAAGAGGTCCAGGGATATGGTGCAGAGAGAGTCGGATTCGAATGACTCCTGTGCGTCCACTCCCACCTCCTCTCCAGAATATAGGACCCGGGTGGGGACTGAGCCAACTGGGGCCGGTGGGGCCGCTGGAGCAGTAATGGCGGACCACGTGGCCCCTGGCAATCGTGCCTATCGTCCAAGGCACAGGCGTCGTAGGGAAGCCCTACCCCCTTTGTATGATGGTCAGGGAGTAGCTTTTGCTGATTATTTGATGGAGTTTAGGAGAGTGGCAGACTTTAATGGTTGGACAGAGGATGAGCGTTGCTTCCACATGTGGACTAGTATTTCTGGTCCAGCTAGGCTCAAGATTGTCTCTTTGCCCTATGAGAAATCGTGGGTGAAGATGATAGAGCAATTAAATGGTCTGTTTTGTTCTTCCCGTGCTCTAGATGCTTATCGTAGTAAATGGTTTAATTCAAAGAGGGGGCCCGAAATGGATCTGGAGTCATATGGCTTGTTCTTGATGGATCTTTCCAGGAAGGCGAACCCTGCATCCTCGACTGAGGAGCAGGAAAGGTTTGCCAAGGAAAGGTTCATGGAAACAGCCGGTTCTCCCAGCATGAGGTTCTGGTTAGGTGCCCTCAAGCCCTCTACTTTACAGGATGCCATTGATTTGGCTGTCCAATATGAATCCGCCTATGAAGCCACAAGGCCCCACAAACCCGACCTTGGGCCAATAGGGGCCGTGGCTTTGCCCGTTGTCCATCCTGAGACCTCAGAATTAGCTCCAACAAGTCAAGCAGGGGTAGCTCCTTCAGCTAAAGGAGACCCCATGACTCAGGAGCAAGTTAAAGAGTTGTTTTATTCCCTAATGAATGATGTATTGGCAAATCGAGGTGGGCCCAGCGATAAGGGTCGCCGAGATGGGCCGAGGCCCCCTTCCGGTCCAATAGGCGCTGTTTTAATTGCAATGATTACGGCCATATTCGTAGAGACTGCCCTAAGCAGAACAGGGGCAGAGATCAATCCGGCCGGGGCAATCAGGGAAACAGTCGTCCAAGGGACAAGAAAGATTGGGATAAGGGGTCAGGGGCCCGAAAAGGTGCCCCAAAAGGTGCAGGGAATGGTTCACAGTCAGATAAGGGAGCTAGTTCGCTAAAAGAGTAAGGGTGGAGGAAGATCTGGTCCCAGGTCCTCCACCCTCGAAGTTAGTGGCTCCCATGAATAGTAATGAGGGGGTCTTTAAGGGACAGGATAGGCCTAAATGTGCTGCTGCACAGGAAGCCGTAACAGCCTGGTATTTGTCCATCCGGATTGGTTCCACAGATCTGGAAATGCTGGTGGACACAGGTGCCCAAGTTTCAATGATGAGTAAGAAAGTGTATGATGAGATAGCTGGAGTGTATAGGTCTCCACTTTTGTCTATGGAAAGGAAAGTAGCAGCTGCAAATGGTGGTCTTATCAAAGTATATGGAAGGCTAGAGACAGAGATCTGTGTGGACAGAGCTCTGTATCAGTGTGAGTTCCTAGTTGCTGAGATGGGACAACTGACTGGGTTGCTGGGGATGGATTTCTTGAAGAAGCATAAAGCCACTTTAATGTGTTCCTCTGGAGTATTACGTTTAGGTGGGTCAGATGTTTTGTGTAGAGAAGGTCCAGAAGGTCTTGGAGGTCGAGCAGTGGTCAGAGAACCCATTTGCCTGCTAGCAAGGTATGTGTCATTGGTTGCAGTCAATCTGGTGACATGGGGCAAATGTCAGGGTCATGACCTTTTGTTCGAAGCCATTCCCCAGGTTAGTCAGAATTTGCATGTTATGGTACCTCGGGGCATAGTGGACTTGAATTGTCCTGATGCCAAGGTCTGGATAGCAAATCCAACTGGGAAAGATATTTGTCTGTCACAGGGTCAATTGCTAGGGGAGTTGACTAGTGTCCTGTCTAACAAGGATTCTCTGGAAGAGGACACGCTGGTATCAGCTGTGGCTTCCAAGGAGGGCCCTAGACACAAGGACCTTCCAGATCACCTGAAACCCCTTATTGACCCGACAGAAGGCCTTAGTAGTGAACAAAGGGAAAAGTTGAAAATGGTTCTGTTAGAGTATGAGCATTGCTTTGAGGGAGGTCAATTTGGTTTAGGTCGAACAGACTTAGCAAAGCATGAAATCGATACTGGTGACCATAGGCCCTTTAAGCTACCTGCTCGTCGGTTGGGCTGGGCCCAAAAGCGAGCCCTAGGAGAGGAAGTTGATCGTATGTTAGATCTTGGAGTTATTGAGCCTAGTAGTAGTCCTTGGTCTAGTCCTCCAGTCCTTGTTCGTAAGAAGGATGGCAGTTTCCGGTTTTGTGTAGACTACAGGCGTCTAAATGCTTGCACCAAGAAGGATGCTTATCCATTGCCTCGAATTGAGGACTGCCTGGATGCCCTGGCTGGTGCTAAGTGGTTTTGTACTCTTGACCTGTCCTCAGGTTATTGGCAGATCGCTATGGAAAGTGAGGAGAAGGGAAAGACAGCTTTTACAGCTCCTAGAGGGCATTATCACTTCACAGTGATGCCCTTTGGAGTCACAAATGGCCCTGCCACATTAGAAAGGTTGATGGAGTTGGTGTTGGGTGGTTTAGATCTGACCACTTGTTTGTGTTATATGGATGACATTGTGGTCCAGGGTTCCAATTTTGACCAATGCCTACCTAATCTAGTTACTGTCCTTAAACGCATGGACCAGGCTGGTCTGCGTTTGAAGCCCAGTAAGTGTGAATTGTTTAGGAAAGAAGTGCCCTTTCTTGGCCATGTGGTAGGAGAAGCAGGGGTTAGGCCAGACCCTCGGAAAATTGAGGTTGTCAGGAATTGGCCTGAACCCCAAACCCTCCATGAAATTCGTAGTTTTGTGGGATTTGCATCATACTATAGAAAGTATGTGCCGGACTTTGCTGCCCTAGCTGCCCCATTGCATCCCCTAATGACTCCCAAGGTCCCTTTCGAGTGGACCTCCGAATGTCAAAGGTCCTTTGAGGCCCTGATTAAGGCTTTAACCACTGCGCCAGTTTTGGCTTTGCCTCGAGAAGGCTGCCCTGTTATTCTTGATACAGATGCTTCTGATCTAGCAATAGGTGGTGTTTTGTCCCAGGTAATTGAGGGAAAAGAACGTGTTATTGCTTATGCATCTCAAGCTCTGTCGACTAGCCAGAAAAATTACTGTACAACGTACAAGGAGCTTTTGGCTGTTGTCCGAATGGCTAAGATTTTTAGACCTTATCTGTATGGACAGGGATCAGTGCTTTTAAGAACTGACCACCGTGCCCTTGTTTGGTTACAGAATTTTAAAGATGCGGAGGGCATGCTGGCCCGTTGGTTGGCATCATTGGCTGAATATGACTTCAGAATTGAATACAGGGAGGGTAAAAAGCATGGGAACGCAGATGGTTGTTCTAGAATTCCTGTACGAAGGTGTAAGAGAGATGATTGCCCTGATCCAGGGCATGGTGACCAGGGAATGATGGTGGCCCTTGTGCAGTGGAATGCTGACAAGGCCCACTTGTTGATGAAGCCATGGGAGCAGGCGCCATTGGGGCGCCAGGGACAGGGGCCAGGGAGAGCTAGAGTGGTAGGCAGCATTGGTGAGGTGGCTGATGGATCAGCCAGGGCTGAGACAGTCTCTGTGAATCAGCCAGTGGTGGCAGTTTCTGAGACCAGCCCCGGAGTGAGCAGTGAGGCATCACCAGAAGTGGTGACTGCCCCACCGGAAGTGGGTGGCCCTGAACAATCTGAGGTCCTGGGTTCGAACTGGTTGAATGTGTGGACAAGGGAAGAGATTGTGGCTGCCCAAGCTCAGGATAGTGTGACAGCTTTGGCCGTGGATTGGCTGAAGGCAGGACAAAGGCCCTCCTATAGTGATATAGCAGATAGGCCAGGTAGTGTCAGAGATATTTGGGCTCAGTACAATTGGTTGCACTTAAAAGATGGAAAATTGTACAGAGAGCATAGATTGCCTACAGGAGAAAATGTGGAGCAATTGGTGATCCCTGCTAAGTTGAGACGAGCGATATTTGAGCAATTGCATACCTCACGGTTAGGGGGACATATGGGAATCCATAGCACAGTGGCCAAGGTCCGGAGACGGTTCTATTGGCCAGGGTACAAGGAGGACATCGTCCGATGGGTTGGATGGTGTGAGAGCTGTCAGAAGCGTAGACAGACAGGCAGGAATAGGGTCCCATTACAACAGGTTCCTGTTGGGATGCCTATGGAAAGAATGGCAGTAGACATTGTAGGTCCTTTTCCAGAGACTAAGAAGGGGAATAAGGTCATTGTGGTTATTGCTGATTATTTCACAAAATGGACAGAAGCTTTTGCCCTACCAAACCAGGAAGCCTACACTGTGGCTGACTGTTTGGTAACTCAGGTGGTTCTAAGGTTTGGAGCTCCTTATCAGCTTCATAGTGATCAGGGCACCAACTTTGAGTCTAAGTTGTTCCAGGAAATGTGTAAATTGCTTGGCATTGTTAAGACCAGGACGACTGCTTATCACCCCCAGAGCGATGGCTTAGTGGAAAGGTTCAATAGGTCTTTACAGGACATGCTTTCTAAGTTGGTGAATGACTATAGAGATGATTGGGATGATATTCTGCCTTATGTAATGTGTGCCTACAGGGCTACGCCCCAGCACTCAACTGGAGTTACTCCCAATAAGTTGATGCTTGGGAGGGAAGCCCTCCTGTCTGTTGACCTGTTGTATGGTCATGTCCTCCAGGATCAGCCATCTTGTACAATTGAATATGTTGAATGGATACGGTTGGCTATGGAAGATTCCTTTGAGCGCTGTCGCCTAAAGCTGCGGAAATCAGCTCTGAATCAGGCGAAGCACTACAACAGATTGTCCAGCAATCAGTCTCATGAACCTGGAGACTGGGTTTTGCTGTTTTATCCGCCCCTGGCTAGGCAGAAACTTAGCTTGAAGTTTTTAGGGCCTTACAGGGTGGTGAGAAGAGTGGGGGAGGTTAATTATGAAATTGTGGCTCCTGCAACTGGGAAATCTCGAATTGTGCACATTAATCAACTCAAGCCGTACTTGGCTGAAGTACGTGAGACTGATGTAGCTAGAATTCCTGATTTGCCCTTGACTGACCCGTACACAGACCCCTTTCTCTATGATGAACGTCAGAATGAGCCCCCCTCTGAAAAAGAGCAGGATCCGCCTCTGACGCGATCTGGGGAGACGCGAGATGGTGT
Source organism: Alitta virens (assembly GCA_932294295.1). Classification (NCBI taxonomy): domain Eukaryota; kingdom Metazoa; phylum Annelida; class Polychaeta; order Phyllodocida; family Nereididae; genus Alitta; species Alitta virens. The sequence goes on along the minus strand of OW028573.1, from coordinate 29,020,014 downwards.
ACTTCGGAGTGCAGTGAGGCCGGCAGCAGCATCCTCTGAACACGTGATGCTGGGGGATGATGCGGCGTCCCCAAACGCTGATGCAGCGCTGTCTACCCACGTGGGTACAGGCCGCACGGAAGCGCCCAGGTTGATGCCTGCAAACCACATGGAATGTGGCGGGAAAGTGGCATCACCTTGGCTGGCAGAGGATTCCAGACTGAATCCTGAGGCTGCGCCCTTTGTTTCAAAGAGGCTGAGACAGCGACCTGACAGATATGGTCACAACATTGGATTTGATTGAGGTTCACTAGTTCAAATCCCGGTCTGTCGTCTATACAGCGACTATATGTATAGAGTGTAATTTGGTGTATTGGCAGTTATTCTTGATTGAGTGGGATCCCCTTGCTAATTTTAGTAAGTTACTTTTTCATTAATACGGAGTAGGCTAGCGAAACTGTCCCGAAAGGAGTGAATCAGCTTAAGAATTCCGTAGGGCAATTTTAATTCTTTAAGTTGTACCATGTACCTGATGTGGTTTTCCAAAGAAAGTGTCAGTGTGACATGACCTTTCTCCGAAGGTTTTTATTCACTCGCCTAGTGAGTTATGTGTGACTTTAACTCTAGTAGGAATAACTTTCTTATTTTTAATAAGATTGCGGAAACATGGGTGTCTTGTCATGTTCATATTAATGAGCATGTTGCTGTGACATGTAAAAAGTCAGTTTAATACTTTTTCGGTGCCCTAGCAGTGGTTTTTGCTGTAGTATGTCAGCTTTGATTTCTATAAATAGGAATAGCTGTCGTCATGTGGTAATTTGTCAGATAGTGTGTTTCTTTCTCTGAATCTTATCATGTGACGGTTTTTTATGTGTTAATTCGTCAGATAGTGTATTTCTGTCTCTGAGTCTTATCATGTAACGGTTTTTATGTGGTAATTTGTCAGATAGTGTATTTCTTTCTCTGTATTTTATCATGTAACGGTTTGGGACATGACAAATTTGTCCTGGAATGGATGACATCAGTATGGAGTTGCGAAACTTGTTAGTTTTGGTTCTGTTCCATTGGGTGGGTCCTGAAAGGTCCTAGATACTGATTCCATTAATTTTGTATTTGTTGGCAGGTTGGGGTTTCTTTGTCTGATGGGAACACGTGTTTCTTGTTGGTTAAAACCCGCCAAAAAGTGCCTGGACTTTTGACCTCTGCCATTTAAGGTCATTAATTCAGCAAGTTGGCACAAAGGGGTGTCTGTAAGATGGTTCCAACACCCCCCTTGGTTGGCAAGTTGACCACGTTGACCCTTCAGTATGAGGGGGGGGGGTGGGGTAAATGGTGCCAAAATTCCATATTTGGCGAATTTTATTGCCTGTGGGGGGAAAGACATAGTGATGCAGGACCTCCCTGCATCACTCCTTCCTTGAATTTCATTCAGGAAAGAGGTATTGCCCTAGGCAAGAGAAAAGTTTAATAGTGAGAAGTTTGATATTTGTACTTGAACAAAACATGGACATGGACTGCAGTGAGTTGGCTGATGTGGTCATGCAGGCCCTAGATGCTGCAGGAGTGGATCTCCAGGTGTCAGTGGAGGAGAAGGAGGTGGAAGCTGTTTGTGGTCACCAATTGGACTATCTGGGGGCAACCCCAGTCCTTGTACAGGAGACCACCCCAGCACCACGCCGTCCGGGGGCAACCCCAGTCTTGGAGCAGGAGCCACTCCACTTGACATGCAGGGGGCAACCCCAGTCAACCAGGAGTACTGGACAGTGGAGAGGGAGCAGGAGGCCCAGCAGCGCATGTGGGCCTTCATGGAGTCCAGGGCATTGGAGTGGCAGGCCAGGCCCCGGACCTCGTTCGGTTCCGCCGGCTTGTCCGGGCTAAGCCCTTACAGGAGGACATGGCAGTCCTCCTCCAGTGGATCCGGGATGAACTGGGACCCCAATGCCAGCTGGAGGACGTTCTCCGGAGCATGGCCGACCGGGCGTGGTATGCTGGGTCTCCCCAGGCCCAATGGACCACCCCTACATCGGCCCAGGCGACCACCTATGCAAAGGCAGTCAGGGTGGGTGAGGATTGTGAGGAGGCCCCGTTACTGGGCCCCTACAGCCCCATCACACCCCCGCCACCAGGCAGCCCAGAAGCCGAGGACGAGGAGAATCGAACCCTGGACCAGGCCCCAGAAGACCCCGTCGTCAGTACTGACGACACTGGGGCAGAGGTGTTGGTTCCAGAGTCCCCCAGTGACGCAGTCGCCCCGGACATGGGGACCCTGTCTGTAACTTCCCCAGTCTCCGTGGCCCAGTCACCCAGTGCCTCTCCCCAAGAGTCTCCCTTGGCCGACAGGTATACCACGTGGGTCTCCACGTTGCCAGCTGGGGCGGAGGGAAGTGCGACTCCCAGTGAGGTTTCCTCCAGCCCCACCCCTTCCTGTGTCCATCCGGTCCATAGGACCCAGGAGGCCTTCCCTTGTACTCGCTGTAAGAAGGTTGTGACCTCCAGGAAGGCCCTGAGTCGCCACATGGCGACCTCCCACCATGCTTCTTACATGGGCTACCAGTGTCCCAGGTGTACAGTTGGGTTTGTGGCGGACCGGAAGTCCAATTTCCGCCGCCACCTGGAACTGCAACACAGGGCGACCCGGAGGGAGGCCGAGAGGGTTGTGGCCGCCACTGCCCTGGAGGAAGTCAAGGGGCCCCACACGGATGCCTCCCTACCGGCCTCCAGGCCCTCGCCCACCAGGACCCAGATGGTGCCCACGCTGATGTCGACCACCTTGACCTGGACACCGTCCATGCCCACCCAGACTCGGGTGCAGATGACCCCTGCAGGACGACACCTTGCCCCTGCCTCTGGGGCCCCTCCCCGGAGAACCCTCAGGGAGAGTAAAGAGAACCGGATGGGCCGGCTCCCCTCAGAGATGACCCTAGAGGAGAGAATCCAAGATCTCATGAAGGACCTCGTCAGGGCCCGGGCCCAGATTGCGGCCCAAGCCCGAGACTATGAGGAGGTTGCACGACAACGAGATGGGGCCCTGAAGGATGCGGAATCCGAGAAGAGGAGGCGCAGGGATGCAGAGCGACAGGCTGACCTCCTCCTGGAGGAGGTAACCAGGATGTCCGAGGAGCGGACCAGGATGTGGAAGGAGCACCACCGGGTGTCCAAACCCTGAGTCCTTCCATCAGCCTCCATCCAGCCTCTGGTGTGTGGCCCGATCGTTGGGCCCACAGCCCCTGGATAACATCCCCAGACACGAACCCCCAGATGCCAACCGGAAATGTGTAAATGGACAACGAACTGGACCGCTCCCCCCGGAGGCCATGTGGTGACAAGGACGTGTGTCACTGGTCCTCCTGGGTGGGGGCCTCAGGCAGACTAATCAATGGAAAACAACCCAGAATACGCCCCTGGATAGCATATTGGACACAAATACATAGACACTACCACGGAATGACAATAGAATTGGGTTTAGGCTTACCTAAAGTGTGGACTTGACCTCGGATTAGGTCTGTGGACTAATTAGGTGGAGTGCCTAACGGATACCCAACCTGGTTGGATTATTGTGTGTAGTGATTTCAATGCGCAGGAGTGTCCATCTTTGTAGTGATTTCAACGCGCCAGATTCTGACAGATGACCTGACAAGGTCACGGCTTGACAGCTGTCAGACGGTGTTTGGCTTTGAACTGTGACTAGTCCCAGGACTGTGTAAGTGGACTGTGCCTCTGGAGTGTGACTGACAGCTCCCCTGGAGCTAGTGCCCAGTGACAGGGACCAGGAGGATTGACTCTTTATTTTTAAGAAAAAGTGTGAAATCATTGTGGACTCTTGTGGACTTTGAACGGAAGCCATATTGTTGTGCCAATAATGGCCTTGTTATGTGCTGAATGTTGTGTGTTTGTGCCCAGCTATCATTGGGCTGGGGTGGGTTGTTGTTGTTGTTGTTGATGTAGTGTTGTTGCTTATGACATGTCTGCCCTGACCGCTAGTCAAATCGTCCTATTCATTGTTAACCAATAGTGGGTACTTTGCTAAAAGTCACTGTTGATTCTGCCTCCATCCCCCCCCCCCCCCCCCCCCGGAAGACATTGGTGATTAGGTCTCCTCTGGGCCCTGTCGGAGGCATGAGGACATGCCTCATTTGTAGGAGAGGACAGTGTGATGACCTGGAATCCGTTTTTCGAATGTTACCCGTTCCCATGACCCCAGTGACCTCTGTGAGGCCGTTGACCTAGAATGTGGGGCATTTCCTATGCCCCAGTAAGGGGAGCACGTGATAGGGGCATGGCTGGGTTCCTATTAGCCAGAGTGGGCTGCTGGGGGCTACAGGGATGCTGGCAGAATCAGTTTGGTCCATAGAATGGTATAGGCAGGACTTTTGGCTAGGGCAGGGCCAATAAAGCTTCAAAATGTATTCTTTGAGTTTGTTTGAGTCAAGTCTGAAGGACCTTACAATAGAATGGATAGCTGTTAATGCAGGTTTACCTCCATAAGAAGTAAGACCTTCGTAAGACATTATAATACCATGCGCAAATGAAAAATAAACCAATAATATAGTAATTTGCACCATTATTTTGAATTTCATTGAAAAAAAAAAAAAGGGCATATTGGAATCTAATTAGCATTGCGTAACAGGCTATGTAGGCGACATGGCAATCGTTTTGGTTCATCACATACACTATATAAACACTCAATAAATAATATTCCAAATTTTGTAAAACATAGCTGAGATATGTCAGTGTGAATATCAAAAGGCACCATTAGGCAATATAGAGTGTTACTGTATGAATTTCATTAGGGTAAATGCATTAGTGTTAGAGTTCAGCTCTGGAAATAAGAGTGTAACACCTGCGCATCCTGCTTGTTGGACGAACACTGAACAGTTTAATGATGCCTGTGCATTATGTGGGATTCGCTGAGGGTTTTGCTGCAGCGCAGCCTATGTTTCAGTATGCTAAAGATGAATGTCCTGTTTTAATGAAATGTTTATTTGCAATCAGTTTGTTGTCACAGTTATACTACTCGACAACGCAACAGTTTTCATGTACCCTTGTTTAGAACCAGATTTAGCCAAAATGTCATAATCTTGGTGATAAAATAGATAATAACTGCACTTTATTATTAGGAAGCATCTAAAAATACATGTATTATGTCACGATAGTGGTTCGTTATTAATGTAGTAAACATGTCTGATCTAATCATTTTTTACGTTTTTTTTTAGTATTGTATAATATAATTATATAATTGCAATATGTCCAAATACGCTGCTTAATTGTGCCAGGACATAAGAAATAAGAATGTACAGTGTGTAATGTATAATTCTGAAATAAATTGAATTGAATTTAAGTGACCTTGAATGGTGGTAAAGTTGCCTGTCTTAATTATCCATAAAATTGCCGTAGTTTGTTCAATTCAGTTGAAAATTATAGATTTTGTATTCTTTTGACTTTTGCACTCAAGATCTAAATCTATATATTTTCTATGTTACTGCAAATAGATCACGACATTTGATCTAATTTTGATGCTGTCTTCATTTAGAATTATAAACACGGTCATTCCTGAATATTTTACATGTAGATCGGAATAACCAACAACTGATATTTGCTATGAAAGCTGCATTGTTGATACACATATATCATTTCTTGTCATTTGACTAGCATATATGACAGTGCAACCATCATTCATGGGTCTCAGCAAATATAAAACAGCTATAAGGTGGGTGTTTGGGTGGATTAGGGCTTTACGTCCCGTATTTCTGCACCTGGTTGGCTTATTAGGACAGGCAGGGACCATGACAAAGAGATGAAGGCTGAAAGAGCCATCCATGGGACCCAGTGGTTGGAAGCCCAGCACTCTACCACTAAGCTTGCCCCCCCCCCCTAAAAAACTTAAAAAAAAAAAAGCTGTATGGAGCACTGAAAATTTAAAAGCAGGATAACATGTCTGTGTCTATGTCTATATCGATGTCTCCATACTACTGGGGCTAAAGCTTAGTCAGCTTATATGACCAGCTGCCAGAGGCAGATGTAATGATGAGATGATAAAGCTTGGAGTCCACACCAGGTCACACATTTTCCCCATGGGTGGGGTCTCTTACTTATATTTTCAAATATATACACAAAATTTGCTGAGTGGTTATAATAAATAAGCTTAAATCCTGTTTAATTGGTTTTGAAAAATAAATTTTATGATATGGCGGGACAAGAAAACATTGTACCATTAATATATATACATGTAGGCCTACTCTGGAGAAGCCTTGACATTGTCGTAGTTGGGACAAAGTTGGACCAAGATTGAAGTTGTCCTATATTTGGTGCAGAAAATAATAAAAGAACTTATTTTGTCTCATTTCATTCTGTGTATAGGGACAGGTCTATACAGACTACACGTGGTTTTTTTTTAGGGTTCTTGTGTATAATAATTCAAATGCTATGGCATTTGCATTGTTTAGCAGTCATCACACTGGGTTTCAGTGTCCATTGTATATGCATTGTAGCACACACACAATACTCTTTATTATTAATATATTCCTGGATTTACATTGTATTCAAGTGACAACATAAAATACCTGTTTTTACATGTAGAATGGAGGAATGGATAATACTGATGATGCAATATACTCACCCGTAAGGGCTTGGCTCAGTGAATAGAGTCCTCCTAGAACTGTGATTGTGACCGTTTTATCAGTATGGAAATATTCCAAAAACTCGATAACATAAATACCAAAAGTCACTGGAATGTAGACCTCCATCATTCTTAACATGAAACAGCTGAAGAGAATGACATATGCATAGCCAGAATCTTTCTTGAATTCCTGGTGAGCAGACATGATAGTATCGCTGCACGAAAGCTGCTCAGTAGTGAGCATTCATTCAATGAGTTGTTGAAAGTGACCTTGATACACATGACTGAACATGGCTTGTAAGAAAGAGAAACTATCACTTGATGATCACTGTTGCTGGACTGTGTGTGTGACCTAGATTATAACAGGATTAATCCAATTTGCAGCCATTTATGTTGTTAGCATTATCAGCTGATTGTCTCAGTTGCTTCCTCATTGTGCAAACCTACGCACTGCCTAGATTTTAGCACAACATTCAATCTGTTCAGTTGCATTGAATGGCCCGTTGCTGCAGCCTGCTTATGCTATAATATACACGTCTCAGGTAAACACACTTCGGGGCTATTTATAAATCCAGCACGTGGTTGTTCCGTTGTTTTAAAAAGAAAGGCCTACAGTTGTTTTGGTAAGTTCCTGTTTATATGATTAATACACATGTAGCCCAAGGCATGTGACTGCATGTACACACACATCCCTATTGATGTGAAAGCCCATAATAAAATCATAGATAATCCATATTTGATAACCTTGAGGTCAGCGACTGATGCCAGATTCCCTATGACTCATTCAGTGCCTGCCCAACAGCCAATGCTAAAAGCCTAGAGATGTGAATTTTTGTTGGTTATAAGCAACAAAAAGTTAACTCCCGAATATGAGGTATTACTAACTCATACTCCATTAGGCATATTTAATTTATTTGTTTGTTTTGTTTTAAAGCCTTTATTACGCATTACAGTTGTTTGCACACAGGAGGAAGTTAACTAACACTTTCGTTGGTCATATGACTTGTATCCCGCCAAAGAACAATAGAAAAGGTCAAGTGGTGGAGTATAATAATTCTTATTTTATCAATATTCATATTTATATGCATTCCCTCTCATGTTTACTATAACTATAGTGTGTATTGATGATGATACATACAGTTGACGTAAACCAACCATTAAGATTAATAGGTTTTTTTTTTGTTTTTTTTTCATGGCTTTATTAATGCAATTAAGATGTATTGGTCAATAAGATTAAAGTTAGATATATATATATGCTTGAATCGTGTGACAGTATCACTAGGGTGAGTACAGAATAAAGATCTCCAGTCAACAAACAACAGTAAAAAAAACAAAAACCTGGAAAAACAAGTCCATTGTTTATAGGCTTAATTACATAAGAGCTGTTGGGAGTAGTCATGGCTGGATGAAAAACAAAAGCCACGAGGTCATACAAAATTGAACAGAATCTAATATCATTGATGTGCAGTAATTGCGAATATAAAATTGAATTGAACTGCCAGAAATAATTTAAGTATCCTAGTTTTTCTTTGAAACGGGTAATAACTGACTAGAAAAACAATATCACCAGAGTAACATGTGGTCAATAACAAGAAAATACTTTAATGCTTTTTATGGAGAGGAAAAAATTCTTTCCTCGTATGAATACTTGAGTTTTGACAGTGTACTCTGACTTACTCTACTAAGAATATTTTGTATGATTGATTGGATTACAATGCATAGTTGTATCACAAATATTGCAAAATTAGCATTATAGTTAACACCACATTTGACGGTCAGACTCACCAGTCAAAACGCCAATAAAGACTAAAGATCTGATCAGAGATCGAACAATACTGTAATAATTATGAATGCTATTGACACAACCCATTGAGATAATTTTACAATGACAACCCAATGTAGATCGTTAACTATCCGTTTTTCCTCCAGGCACCAGTAAAAAGATATTTTGAGAGACTAGGGCTGTGATATCTGAAAGCAACAACATGGGTTTGAATGAATGAATACTTAGCAATGCATTAAATACATATGTTTGCTTTTCAAAATATCGAGGTTAATCAATAAGAATGTCCTTGTGAGCCGAAACACATTTGGACCTGAGGTCAAAACATCATTTTTAACCAGTCTTGTCTTGATTTAGACATCTGATCACATGCTGTAGTAAGGGAGTGTTTAAAAGCACATGATGAGTTTTATTTACATTAGCGGTGGTGTGAATCAGTTGCTTGACACTGCTGTATAGCCCTTTCAATTTATATTATACTACTGCCTATTGGCCATCTCCACAGATTGCGAAAAAAATATATTATTTTCCTGACTGATAAATGACAAACCTGATAATGATGTTGCAAATCTTTGGCTTTTAAAGAGATTTCCAAGGAAATAAATAGGAATGCCAGCAAAGAAGAGCAGCAGGGCAGATCCATGTAATACTGGGTTCAGGTAGACGGAAACGATAATACACACCAACAACACAACTACACTAAATACAACGAAAACAACGGGCACCTGAAAAACAAAAATACATTTATTTCATTTACTGAATTTAGCTTTGCTTCAAGAAAGTTACACTGATTCTCCAACAAATGTTGTAGTTACTCACTTTAACACTACGTGGCAGGTCAGGTCTCGCATATTTGAAGCGCAGCAGCGCCCCTAACGTTAATGTAATTTTTACCATACTGATAATGCTTATCATTTCCAGCAGGGCTTCGATGTCAAAAAATGTGAAGAAAATGGCCACCACAGCCTTGAAATGGAAAGAGAATGTAACATTATCACACATCAAAGGCTTGCCTTCATGAATTAAGAATTAAGGACATTATTTTTGCAACAGCTTGCCCATACTCACAATCAGAATAATGGCAGGAATCGGTGTGAAGTGAGAAAGGCTGACATAAGAAAGCACCTTTGGAAATTGGCCTTCCCTGGCTCCAGCAAACACATACCTGAAAGTTATGTCAAATTCAAAATAATACCTTAAATTATACACTACCGATACCGTTTATACGGATTAAAACAGCAAAAAGAAATAATAACCTGATGCAGTACACATAGTTAAATGTCAAATTTTTGCTTTTTTGGCCTTCAACATTTGCTTCTTTGCCTAATATCCATATTTCTGACCCCCCCCCCCCCCCGAAGTATTCCCTTTTTATATAAGTTTTTGAAAGACCCTTATGATAGTTCTAAGGTGAGAAATGATATGTTATGATAATATGAAATAGGCCTTGCTTGAAGATGTCATTATGTAACTAAATCTGTACACCCTGCACAATAACATAATATGGATTTCTCTGCAGTGTAACAGGTTAATACTTAACTTAAAGGCCGTAGAAACATTGGCAAAAAGCACAAACAGACCTTGGGTGAGCTAGGAATATTCCAATAGCTGAACCTGTTCCAGACATGGCAACACACACTGGGATCATCCAAGCGATGGTACCCAGGATTTTGGCAGCCCAGGCCTACAAGGTATGACAAGGTCAAAATGCTATCAAATTACAAGTAATGTACATGGATTGTGTTCTTGGCAAATATCTACACAAAGAAAATGACATGATTTGATTGTACATATTGTATGTCTTTTGGTCGTAATTGAGTTTGCATATATAGTTACAGGTAAGATACAAATAGGCATGATTAACTAGATTAAATATTGACATTAATTTATGTATGGTCTATATAAAAGACTGAATTCGTACCACAGCTACTGCACTTGTAGCAAAATCCGAAGGGGCCAAAACAGCGAAATATGATATGTTGGTTAAAACATAGATGATGGTCACAGCAAACATGGACAATGATACTGATAGAGGCAGATCCCTGAAATGTGCAAGGATTTATATATATTAGTTTTATTAGAATACAGTGTGATTACATCTCAAGTCAAAATAGGTGAATTTAGTGGATAAGGCTACCCTACCTTCCAGGGTTCTTCATCTCCTCAGCCAGATTATTTACTGCATCCCTAGAATTTAATAGCAAATAGGATATTGAATGATTTAGAATCAGGGTGATGTAATTCATTAAGCGCATAAATTAATTTTAATTCATAAATGGGATCAATTTATTCCTCTGCTTTTCTGTTGCTCTTAAATATACAATGCCTGGCCCACTTGTACAATAGAACATATTGTTTCATGCAAAAAGATAAAAATTAAAATGTATACTTTTTTTTTTTTACTATATCGACCCATTATGCCTCAATCGTCTCTTGACAAATTCAATACACTCTTTAAAATATTGTCTGTTTCAGACAATATATTATTTCACTGATGTCCATGTGTGAAAATCAGCCAAGATATTGTTTTTCCTTTGACAATGATTGTATATCAAACAATGATGGTAAGCTTACGTGTTCAATTTCTAAGGCCAAACAATACCCTAGCTGATCTTAAAGAAATTTTGGATGGACCTGTGCACCAGTAAACAATTGTTGTCTGAAACAGAACATCTTTTTCAAGAGAGTAAAAAGCTGCTCAGTGACGTCTAACTTTAACACCAGAGGGCCAGGACATTAGTTGGGCATGAATCAATGGAACTGAAATGCTCTCAAAATTTGAGCTCACAAGATTACCATCCAGTGTACGCAATGAAGCCTGGCAGGAAACCCCCAACCAAAGAAGGAAGGTCATACTTGGATCCTTCAAATGGATTAGTGAAGTTTGATGTGTTTCCTAAGAGAAAAGAGAAAATTAGTTTAGCAAAAAGAAATCCCAAATTCTGTAACAAATATTTTGGTTATTCTCTTTCAAACATCCCCCCCCCCCCCCCTCTAAAATAATTGGACCATTCAGCATATCAATTGAAAACCGTTTTAGCTTGTATTGAGCATGTAGAATGAAAATATGTATATCGTTCAGATTATGATCATTGTATAGTTCAGCCATAATCTCATTCTAATCATTTGTATATATATATTCATTTTGTTATTGTTATTTTATTAGTTGTAGCTTTATATCTTATGTTCTATTGTTTTACACCTCCGTCTATAAATGCAGTTTTATCTTATCTTATCTTATCGTTTATTTGTTGTTCGGATTCCATTTTATACAAATTAACAACCCTTAACAGTTACTAATATTTGTTGTGTGACTTTTCACATACATGTGCATGTATTACTGCCATTTCACTAACCATGTACACACGGTCATCGCTAAAATATAACAGAAATTTCACTGAAATCCAAGTTAGTACGTATGCATAACAGCTAATCTAATTGATGGAGAGAACTTCATGTTGTTCATTTTTGCATTTTCCAATGTTTGCTGTTTGAGAACACAATAAGATTAACTAAACTTGCCCACTGACGTGGAACCAGACATTAGTAAAGCATGAAACATAATGAACCCGTGTGTACGTGTTTGGTGAAATGTCAGTAAAAAAGACTCATTTCTCAAATACCTTTTGCAAGAATTACTATTCCAATGGTAATGACTGCCCCAAAAGCCAGCAGTTTGGTGACTGAGCAGAGCTCCAGGAATTTCGTGGACCATTTGACTGAGATGCAATTTAAATATGCCGTGCCAACTGGAATGGAGATAATCTTGGGGATAATTTTTGTCTGGATGCTCAATGAGGATGCAGCTTCACACAATTCACACAATTTAAAAGCATTGGGGTGATAAAGTGAGTCAGACTAATGCATAAAACATTGTTGATAATCCGCGTTATGCAGAGGGTGCAAGGGGGCATTATGTGATCGATCCAGTTGTGTGATGTTAAGACCCTTCCACAAGGGGTGCTGGATTCTGAGGGGGTGTATATTCGATAAAATTTCGAGTGTGAAGCAAACATTGATTCACCCCTCACACAAGAACCACATTCATTGTGTGGTTAGTTTCTTGTGTTCTGTCTACTTTCATTACTCATTAAATTTTCTCTCGTCCATAGAAATTATAAGTCACACTGCTCTGGTTTTTATTTTACTTTTTCAGTGTGATGTCAGGGTATTGTCTAAACTAGCATTCAAAGGTTTTTATAATAACTTGTTCAAAGTTTTCATCTGATGTTTCATGTTCTAATTTTGTTGAATGACAAAGCAGTACTTATCTATATAGGTTGTCCTCCCGATGTATAACAAGCCGTATAAATTACATGTTATGTCTTGTACAGACTGTATCATAAGTTATGAATCAGGTCTATTTCATTAAAAGAAGAAAAGAAAAAAAATATACAGGAAGAGAAAAAAAAAAGTAAACCTTGGTTAGGTAGTTCAAATTCTCGCCATCAAATGGAAGGTTCATATCTCCATCCGATTATGGGTTTGACTGCTCTTTTTGTTTATGACCATCAATTTTAAGTATTCGTGAAGAGAATGATACTGACCTATGATCCAAATTGCCAGCATGGTGACCACTGTATCACTACAGCTGATATCCGCTATAGAGAACAAGTAGACGCTGACTGTCCTTCCCATGAGGGCTGCATTTCCGGGGGCGACTAGCATGGAGGTAGTCCAGAGGCAGAGAAAGGCTGGCAAAGGACCTAAGATATTGTGGAGGTAGGCATATTCCCCTCCTGCTACTGGCAGAGCAGTTCCTAATTCTGCATAACAAAGAGCAAGGAGGATATTGAACAACCCTGCTGAACCCCAGACCAAGATGCTTAACCCTGTTGACCCCACATGTGATGTCACCCCTTTGGGGGCAATAAAGATGCCCGAGCCTGCCACCCCTCCCACAATTAAAGCCACAGCTTGGGTGAATGTAATGTGCTTCTTTAGTACCACCCTTTCCACTGTCACGTTGGTGGACTGATAGAAAACATCGCTCTTCTCCAGTAATCGTTTAGTTTCATCAATTTCATCTCTAGACTTGGCTGCCAAAAGTTTCTTCCTTTCTGTGAAGACCTCATCATCTCTGTTTGATATCATCTTCAGTGATTATATGACGTTCCAACTCAAAAGGCAACAGTGTCGCTAACATCCATTATGACTTGCACAAAGTGTTGTCCTTTTGTTACTGGTTTCACCAGCTCTTCTCATATCCTGTCTTGAACTTTCTCAAACTTCCAGAGAAGTCTGCCAGTATTAGGTGCAGTCATTCACCTCCCTGTTGCCTCTACGTCTGACATTTTTTTTTACCTGAAACAGATTACAACAATATTAGGACAGGAAAAAACTAAAAAAACTGTCTGGGAAGTTCAGTTATAAATACCCTGTGTATGAAGAATTATGAGTACTTGGTAGCGCACTAAAGCTATACCGAGTATAGCTATATTAATCTCCTTTTTGGAAACGCATTACTGAATTATTTTATTTCATACTGTAGCAACAATGTCTCTCATAATAACCTACAAGTAGTAACTAAGAACATAATGGATTCACATAATGGATTCACTAGTGCAGAGGTGAAAATATTTTTTTCCAAATTATGCCCTCTGCTATTATCTAAAAAGAAATTGATGATTTTCTCATTTATATAGCCAAATTGTTCTTTGTTGTAAGATATCGTACACATACGATCATTTGTGCCTCAATACAATCGTGACAAATTCTAGAAAGTTACATGGCCAAAATGTGCCACATGGGTTGTCCATGAGAAGGATAAACGCATGGTTTTCACCTCAATATAATCAGGCGATATCCAAACGCATGAAAAACGCACGTGGCACATTTGGCCATGTATGATATGTAGCTGTCCTGCTATGCTATACCATCCATTTCACAGTTATCTAACCCGAATTTCTATGTATCATTTCAGGATTTTAGTTAATTTATTTTCAGCAGTTAATGGTGGGGTATTCACTTTCAGAATTCTGAATAAATGAGACCTGTTGCATGATTCTAGGTTATTTGACCATATGTCTGCACAGATGAGATTATCCTTTCGAATTAAATTCTGTCTGTTGTGACTAATTAACATCTATTGTCCATTTTTTTAAAGCACCATGGCAACAGCATTACAATAATATATTCGTGTTAGTATATCCTTTGGTATATCCATATTAATATGATAAAGATCTTACCTATAAGCCCAGCATGACATTCAGATTGCAATAACTGCAGCATATGTTGATGGATGCTCGTGCGATCTTAGCATGTGATTTAATAAGTGACACCTTTACGTCACCAGAGCATGTAACCCAATCTAGTCTTATCAATATGATCTTTAACATGATCTTACGTTCATATCTGGCCTATCATTTTTGACATTGACCACCATGGACGTTCAACCCTCCCAGCAACCCAAATGCATTGCATTGTTTTGGTCTTAGTAATCATAAGAAATACATTTCCATTTTACATGTACTTTAGTGTTTTGCAAAGAGGTTTCAGTTGAACATGGTAAAGATTATCTAGACCATTTGGTTAACATGACGTTTGTTTATTCTCATGATTAAAAAGTGTTTCAGCTTCCTCAAATAGATAATACTCAATTGTTGTTAGTGGTTTAGAACGGATTTTAATCATGGTTCAGTATGATGGTGCTCGTATAGTTCAGTTATTAGGTAAACTGATATTATTAAATAGATTGAGGTCATTATATTTTACTACATGCGTTTGGATAAACACATGGTTTTTTGACTCATCATAATTAGCTAAAATCCATGCGTTTTCCATGCGTTTATCCTTCTCATGGAAAACGCATGTGGCACATTTGGCCATGTACTACTACTATACTACTACTACTATTACTATTACTACTACTACAACTTCATACTTGCAGTGAAAATTTTCTAATCATAATAATCCTATCCATACACTATGTTACAATTGTATGGGAATAAACTATGATTTGTATGGTCCTATGAAAGTTGTTCAATACGTCATCAAAATGCAAATGTTTCATTTTCTATGTTAAGAATAACAACTAATCTTAATCTATTTGAAATCCAGACATATAAATGAATCAAGTTGAATCAGATAAACGTCATATAATTGCATGGATTTATAAAATGTAGCTTTAGCAGTGGTTGCTATGGATTTAATTAGTGAAATGGCTTCATTTGAAGAATCTTGAAGACGACATCAGATAACAGCTTCTGGTGTAATTTAGAAATATTTTATTGGATATCCCAGGGCTTAATGCTAATTACATGACTGCATTGGAAGAGAAAATGGCATTGATATATAATATATAAGAATTCATCATATGTCAATATACATTCCATTATATACAATGTAGCAATAATCTATGGTATACAACAATATGGTGAATGTATTCTGAATGTTTCATGATAAGCATGTGGCATGACAATACAATGTATTTTGTATGAATTTACATAAATACAAACCACCATTTGCAATTATATATATGTACAAATTAATCTATCATACACTTCAATATTCATAAACTACTAGTCTAGTTACCCAACTCTCTCAGACAGTATAATTGAAATTGCACCACATTTATTGGACTTTACGCTACGAAAACCCATTTTACTAAAATTAACAGAGTTACCATAGATTGGGGCACCAGTAGTTTTTGCAAACTAGTTAGGTTCTACTCACCAAGTAACAATTTTTTCTTGGAAGCACCACTTAACATGCTTCCCTATTCACTAGTCTTCATTCTGATATTGCTCACTTTTATCATAAATCATCTTATTATCACTTCACATAGTATAAATATATGTCAGTTAATATCATTGACATTCATATTAATATACAAGACATACTGTAATTGTTCCATTACAGACCAGGGCAATTAATGAAGACATCCCGTAATTGTTCCATTACAGACCGGGGCAATTAATGAAGACATACTGTAATTGTTCCATAACAGACCAGGGGCAATTAATGAAGACATACCGTAATTGTTCCATTACAGACCGGGGCAATTAATGAAGACATACTGTAATTGTTCCATTACAGACCGGGGCAATTAATGAAGACATACTGTAATTGTTCCATTACAGACCAGGGGCAATTAATGAAGACATACTGTAATTGTTCAATTACAGACCGGGGCAATTAATGAAGACATACCGTAATTGTTTCATAACAGACCAGGGCAATTAATGAAAACATACCGTAATTGTTCTATTACAGACCAGGGCAATTAATGAATAATTTACTCGAATTAAACAAGCCCTTTTTTTTATCATCAATGCCAGACCAAGATTCAGACTCTTAAAAAAAAGATTTTTTTTTTTCAGACAAATAATTGTTTCGATGGTGTCCATTCATTCAATACAATGTAGTTTGTTTGAAATTAACCAATATATTAGTTGTCCTTGGAAATTTATTGTATAAATCATACAATGGTGTGTGTTGGCTTAGACAATGATTGTTTAAGGACCAACAACAATGGATGTTTATATACAAACTATTAAATGGACAACCGTGAAACAATTATTTTGTCTGAAAACTGACAATCATTTTTTAGAATGAATTACAAGATGCACCTCTGCGTCTAATCGACACCGGCCTGTAATCGAATTAATACAGTACAATGGACATGAGCAGCAAGGGTCTCTACTAGCAATGGGCATCCCATAACAATTATATTTATTAAATACTGTCCATGCACATTTCAAACACATTTAATATCACACTTCAAATGTAATTGCACGGAATGTCAACGTTTCAACGAAACTTATTATTATCATTACATAATAACACGTTTACAATGATTCAATAATATACAATAATCAAGTCGTTTTAGGTCCTAAGTAAAATTCGTAATCATTAATCATTACACCATTTTTGGGACTAGAAACAATGGTCATTCTGAAATGAAACGGTTTGTATTGCATAGCAACTTAAAGTTAATGTATAATCCATTCCAACGTTATATAAAATATTATTGGACTGAAAATAACTGAAAAAAGCTGTCCTCCATTCAGCTATCATCTTAATAGCTGATAATGCAAAAGTCTTAAATGGTCCAAGAGACAGAGAATGGATGAAGTCAGGAAAATAGAGGATAAACAGAGGCTCCTTGCGGCAGAAGATGGAACTTGCGAAGAGCTTGATGCGCGATTCTTTCCACTTCCGGAAGCAGCGCCCCCTGGGCCGTACACCTCATAGCGCGTTTCCTCGCAACCAGCTAAAAATAGAAGCAAGACACATTAAGGCTCCAGTAGGATGCACAGCTGTTAAGAGTAGGTCAGCAATTGACAATTAAGAACTCTTATTAATATAACATCATGCACTGGAGAGCTGACAATATAAAATATAATGGTTACGTCATCGTGCTGAGTAAAAATAAGTTCATATTCATATTTTTCCCTTTTTTTATTTTTTATTTCCCTTACTCTTACAAGTTTCCATGAAATGTATGTAATATTGGGTTGAAAAAGCAATGACTCTTCTGTGAGAGTTGCAAACTATGTCTACTGTCTGTTATACAAGCAATGGTACATGACAAGCATATTTGTCAAACTTAATACCACACAACAATGGAAACTATTCCAATTTGGAAATATCTTGAAGACTGAGATGATTCTGCGGCGTCATTTGTTTGCCTCCTACAGGCTACATTAGTTTTACAACAATATAATAGAACAGGTTTTTCGTTTTCCAACAAATGCATGTATTAGTGCAATTTACCAAATGTGGCTGAGGCTTGGGTCAGACATGACGTTTTGAAGATGGGCCATAGACCTTGGACTTGGAGGATTGTGAGCATTTCATTATTTTAATGTCTCACATATCCTTTGTGTTGTGCAATGTGCTCCCATTATTTTGCACTTAGAAGCAGAATATAGCCACAAAATGCCATGGGAACACGAAGACTGGCAACGTTGCATCTCATAACTACATAAGAACCTTGCCTATAGGCAATTCTGATAGTAAGGCCACCTTTTTAATTAGACCACAAAATACTATCTGTAGACTGCAATACCTGATTCTGGTGGTAAATCTCAATATTCTGAAGGCCACTTATGTCAAGCACCATAAAATGGTCTTACAGCCAATTTCATAAATTGGAAACCAATCTCATAGCTTGGAAACTGAACTCCATAGGACGTCATATGAATCCAGGACTCCCATTGGTTGGGAGCCCTTCAACCTGCTAGACTCACATGACGTCCTCTGTGGAGTTTAGCTTCCAAGTCTAGATTGGCTGTAAAAGGCATTGGTTCATACGTACAGTTTAAGGCCGCCTTATAATTGGGTCACTTTCAATTTTAGTCTATTGTATATCTATCATCATCATTACTATATTTAACTTTGCTTTATTATATTATCCAGCAGGCCAGGTTGACCTTCAACTGAAGGGTGGTCTTGATAGATGGGAAGAGAAGTACAACTTGAGGCAGGTAGGAATAATTCATGATACGTACTTGGTGGAGATTTCAGGGTGTACTCGATGGCACTGCCAAAAAGATGGGGGGCATCAGCATTGCACGTGTTATCAGTGGAGAAACGGACAGTCTGTTGTAGTTCTTCAAAGACCTGCAAAACAAAAGCAATCACGAAAGACTGTCATCACTGGGATACAGGTTCCAAAGATGCTGCATGCAGTCTTTGTATTGTTGCTGTGCTCATCACAGTATAGCTGCTGCTGCTGTAGCTGCAGACCAGCCACTTCTGAGGGACAACTTCAAGAGAAAACTTCAAGAGAAGCGAAACTAAAAAAGGACCACACTAAAGATGGTCACCAGTCTATTATGCAGGACCACAATGTAGACACAAAAGAGTCAATTTCTCGATTAGACAAGCACTCACAAGCCTCTAGGTCTCCACACATAGTATTTTAGTTCAAAGTGTCTAGCCATCCAAAATAGAAGAGACAAATTCAAAGGCAGTAAAACTATCTGGTTTCTAAAGAAGGACAAACACAATGTGTCAGTTCTCATGTCTGTTTTTAAAATTCTCAAGGTCGTATTTAATACCAATGGTCATATTTTATTTATGAATACACAATTCAAAGACTTGTGGTTTTGAGAACTAAATGAACTCCTGCTGCACTGCAGTAATGATAAAACAAGGTTAAATTCATTCAGTAATAAGATATTTATACACATCAACTTGGTATAAAAACCCCACCATCCAAATATACTCACAAAGCAGTTAGAGAGAGGATCGGGGTCGTCATCTGATGTTAGTTTTTGGGCTATGACGAATTTCAGATCCCTTTCATGCCAGGTTTTCAAGCATTTCATCTGATAAGCTGAAACATGAGAAAACACGAGATGAAACAATATCAGGATTTGATATCTCAATTGCAGTACAGGAGGCTACAGGGCCAGGCTATAGTTTATCAAAACAATTAAAAAAAGGTCACACTGTCCCTGACCAGGAATAAAACTTCTTACTTTCAAGAGGACAATGACCAGCACACTTTGAAGTAGGTTTATTTGTACACATAATACACAGGAAATATAAAGGAATGAGGTATATTCATGCAAGAAATGGAATAGTGTGCAATTCTGCATCATGCAATTTGGACATTTGAAAGCTACGCTCAATGGTATTGCTGTTTCAGTACATTTTAGAATAGCATTAACATTGTGTTGAAAAAGGTGACCATGCATTTATTTTTCAATTAATATTTATAATAAAATGTTGTTGCTTCCTTCTCATATTTCATTTCCGGTTCCGCCCACAATTTTATCACATCACAAGAGAGAAACTTACACCAACGAAAGTAACGAAATATTTTCTTTTTTATTCTCAAGCATATATATCACCATTCAAAAAGTGGCTATTGTGAGGCTGAGAAACATATATAGATAGATAGATGTTGGACACGACATTGCATGAATTCCTATACAGGGGTGCAAGTTAATTACGAATATGAAATAGTTTACAAGAAAATACAATGAAAAAGGTGTCATAAATGGAATATTTTGTGTGTGTAATAAGTTCACAAATGTGTTGTCATGTCCATGCCGTCATTGACAAGTCCGAGAACATTTTATGAGCTAAATCTCAGGTGAATATTGTGTGCCTGAGATGAGAGGTTCTATCATTATGCAATACTGTATAATAAAACGCAGTGAAAACAAAAACTGTACAACGTCTCAATGCTACTGTGTCTGACGCTGCTGACACTAAGTCGACTAACCAGCAGCCAGAGGCAGACGTAATGATGAGATGTCAAGGCTAGGAGTGCGCACCATGTTACACATTTACCCTATGGCTGGGGTCTTTGAATTGCCTCAGCAGACACCGCGTACAAGGCACCTCCAATTTAACATCTGATGCGATCGACATCCCGCTAGGATGCAGCTCATGAAGAGTGCCTGGGCCGGTGATCCGACCTAGGACCTTTAGCAGAGCTGACCAATATAGTACAACACAGTACAGTACAATACAATACAATACAATACAAAATACTTATTACATACCAGGGATGGAAGGGCAAGAGTCATCAAGTCCCATGACATGACTTGTGTTGCAGCCGGCATGGAAGTATGCACTGCATTTTGAATCGGCACTTAACAAGTACCTCCCCGCCAGAGGGCATTCTTCTCCCCTACTGGAAGCGGCTGAAATAAAAAATAAAACACATATGTAAAGAGGCAAGAGATTGGCATTTTCATTTTGCACTTCCCAGCATGCAGCAGAAATAACATCTTGATTTCCTGCTTGGAGACATCCTGCAAATTCAGAAAAGTGATAAAATTAAAATCGACATCCTGGCGGGAAATATAATTACAAATAATTATGCTGGTTTTCAATTTACTGAATGTTCTTTGAATCAGATTGAAATGATTTAATCAAAAACCTCCTTGCTTTAGATTAATATTCTGTAATCTTGGACAGGAATTCTTGGTGGAATTCTGCTGATTCCTTCATAAATATGGTTTGTGGCTTGTGTCTCAGGATGGCCTCATCTTAGCCATTCTGATCATTCTCAGATGAGCAAGACTCACTTGCCATGTTTATCTCCGCACTTTCCATTTCAAGTGAGTCGGAAAGGCAGAAAAGTTCACATGACTTTACGGAGAGCAACATTTGAAGGCAAAGTTCTGAATATCAGATGTTTGTGTCCACATCTGAGACAACCTCAAAAAGAGGACATAACAGAGAAGGCAATCAAATGACTGTAGAACTTGCTAATGCACAAGCCATTTCCATTAAGTAGCAGTCTATATGCAAATTTAGCCAAGAAAGCTTTGAGAAACTGTTCAAATTTCAGCTCGCAAGTAATGGCAGTTGGGAGAAAGATATTGTGGAGATGCAAATATTTATACAGGGCTGGGTGAGTGGATGCAAATTTAATGTCTAGGTGACAGACTGCTTTGCCTTGCTGAAATATTAAACGATGGTAGCTTTGCTGAAGAACAGCTGATGGTGGCCCCTGGGTGTGGGTCTTTCTCTTGATACCATCTTTTTAACGAACGGAGTCAAATGCACGGCCTGTGTATTGTTGCTTTTGTACATCTAATGGGACCAATTGACTATACGGCTCATGTTACTTCAGCATATTCCACAGAAATTGAGGAACTCAAGACTTCATACACAATGGAGTTTATGCAGAGCAATACATTTCCAGAAAATTAAATATGAAAGGTCATTGACTCTGTAATATATGGTTCTACCAGGTGTGGGCAGGAAGTCCATCTACCATGTTTGCCAGACTAACTAGAGCCGCATTTCAGCCCTGGGACAGGCAATTTAAACATCTACAACCATTTGGTAAGCCTAACCACTGTAACCAGTGCACGTTTCCTTTGTTAGTTGTCATTATCAATCATACCAGAATACCAACAAAGCGATGGCAACCAATTTCACCCAACAAACTTGCACCAGACTCAAACCGGGAGCACATTGGTAAACTGGATTAGTCAGCAATTTGTGACTTCACTGTAGCGGCAGTGGTGGGCAATAGTAGATTCCAAGGCGAGTTTGCCACATCTTGTGCCTGTTGGCTCTAGAACCAGAAGATGCTATAGGCTTCCCTTCTCCCCTCCTCCTCATATTATGAGTGATGACAATACCCAGCCGGGCAAACGATGCCCCTAGGCAAAGGAAGTGGGCGGGGGGCTTGTTGGCGCTGGGGTGTGTTTGCTAACCCCTTAACATCCGGGCTTTTGGGAGAATGTGACCAGTCCTGGGGACCAGTCAAACATGACTTGCACCAGACTAAAATAGACAGTGGGCTCTTTGTTAATAGGGCAAATATTGATCAGCCATTGACAAGTGCGTGCAAGTGCAGACCACAGCCTCAGCAGGTCTTTTTTTCTGAGCATCCCAGGAGAATCTGCCGGCCTCTCGCGCACCGATGCAACTACTGATATCGTGGTTTAACACGTAGGTTTTCTGCCTCTAGGGAACCTTCCACAGGCCTCTATGTTCGCGCCCAATTGTTAAGTCCATTGACTTGTGAAGTACTCGCCTACGTCATGTACAGAAAAAAGCACAGACAGCGGCAATAGTGCCAAAAAGAAATGGAAAGAGGAGACCAAAACAAACAGGCAATAAAGAAAAAGAGATGGTATAGCTCTCAGCTCTAGCAAGTCAATGGCGTGGGAGTACTATTCTAGGTACATAATACTACTTATTGTACTTTCTTTAATTGCTTCAACAATCTATTTGGACCATGTGCATTGCTCTAATGGCTCTGCTAGATTTTCATCTAAAAGGTACACTATTGAGATGAATGGAATAGATTAAGGCCATGTCAACATCAATTGAACACTAAGTCACAACCGGTAATTTAGGGCATTAAATATTAACAAATGCTATGCTGTGCTGTTTCAATAGATTCACTGGATCCGTAAATGGGTAATGGGGTATGTTCAGCTTTGGGTTGTGACAATAAATCTCTTCATTCCTATTACAGTATTGCACATTACCTTAATAGTGTTACACATGCTTTAGCTTTACCTTAACAGTGTTGCACATGCTTTAGCTTTACCTCAATATTGTTGCACATGCTTTAGCTTTACCTTTTTAGTGTTGCACATGCTTTAGCTTTACATCATAGTGTTGCACACGCTTAAGCTTTACCTTAATAGTGTTGCACATGCTTTAGCTTTACCTCAATATTGTTGCACATGCTTTAGCTTTACCTCAATGTTGTTGCACATGCTTTAGCTTTACCTTTATAGTGTTGCACACGCTTTAGCTTTACCTTAATAGTGTTGCACATGCTTTAGCTTTACCTCAATATTGTTGCACATGCTTTAGTTTTACCTCAATATTGTTGCACATGCTTTAGTTTTACCTCAATATTGTTGCACATGCTTTAGTTTTACCTCAATATTGTTGCACATGCTTTAGCTTTACCTTTTTAGTGTTGCACATGCTTTAGCTTTACATAATAGTGTTGCACACGCTTAAGCTTTACCTTAATAGTGTTGCACATGCTTTAGCTTTACCTCAATATTGTTGCACATGCTTTAGTTTTACCTCAATGTTGTTGCACATGCTTTAGCTTTACCTTTATAGTGTTGCACACGCTTTAGCTTTACCTTAATAGTGTTGCACATGCTTTAGCTTTACCTCAATATTGTTGCACATGCTTTAGTTTTACCTCAATATTATTGCACATGCTTTAGTTTTACCTCAATATTGTTGCACATGCTTTAGTTTTACCTCAATATTGTTGCACATGCTTTAGCTTTACCTTTTTAGTGTTGCACATGCTTTAGCTTTACATAATAGTGTTGCACACGCTTAAGCTTTACCTCAATATTGTTGCACATGCTTTAGTTTTACCTTTTTAGTGTTGCACATGCTTTAGCTTTACCTTTTTAGTGTTGCACATGCTTTAGCTTTACATAATAGTGTTGCACACACTTAAGCTTTACCTCAATATTGTTGCACATGCTTTAGTTTTACCTCAATATTGTTGCACATGCTTTAGTTTTACCTCAATATTGTTGCACATGCTTTAGCTTTACCTTTTTAGTATTGCACATGCTTTAGCTTTACATAATAGTGTTGCACACGCTTAAGCTTTACCTTAATAGTATTGCACATGCTTTAGCTTTACCTTTTTAGTGTTGCACATGCTTTAGCTTTACATAATAGTGTTGCACACGCTTAAGCTTTACCTCAATATTGTTGCACATGCTTTAGTTTTACCTTTTTAGTGTTGCACATGCTTTAGCTTTACCTTTTTAGTGTTGCACATGCTTTAGCTTTACATAATAGTGTTGCACACGCTTAAGCTTTACCTCAATATTGTTGCACATGCTTTAGCTTTACCTTTTTAGTGTTGCACATGCTTTAGCTTTACATAATAGTGTTGCACACGCTTAAGCTTTACCTTAATAGTGTTGCACATGCTTTAGCTTTACCTCAATATTGTTGCACATGCTTTAGTTTTACCTCAATGTTGTTGCACATGCTTTAGCTTTACCTTTATAGTGTTGCACACGCTTTAGCTTTATCTTAATAGTGTTGCACATGCTTTAGCTTTACCTCAATATTGTTGCACATACTTTAGTTTTACCTCAATATTGTTGCACATGCTTTAGTTTTACCTCAATATTGTTGCACATGCTTTAGTTTTACCTCAATATTGTTGCACATGCTTTAGTTTTACCTCAATATTGTTGCACACGCTTAAGCTTTACCTTAATAGTGTTGCACATGCTTTAGCTTTACCTTAATAGTGTTGCACATGCTTTAGCTTTACCTTAATAGTGTTGCACATGCTTTAGCTTTACCTCAATATTGTTGCACATGCTTTAGTTTTACCTCAATATTGTTGCACATGCTTTAGCTTTACCTTTTTAGTGTTGCACATGCTTTAGCTTTACATAATAGTGTTGCACACGCTTAAGCTTTACCTTAATAGTGTTGCACATGCTTTAGCTTTACCTCAATATTGTTGCACATGCTTTAGTTTTACCTCAATATTGTTGCACATGCTTTAGCTTTACCTTTATAGTGTTGCACACGCTTTAGCTTTACCTTAAATATAATCAGCGAAACATCTTGCAGGGAATAAGGACTTTTATCTGAAGACTACATTTTAAAGGCTCAATAGAAGCAACTCATGAGTAATAATAGATGTATTTATATATTACGACTGACATACAGTCGGATAGGTTTACACATGCCGGAAATATGATAAAAGGAGAAAATTACAAGCAAAATTTAAAGTGGTCGTAGTAGCAGTAGGCCTATACGATCTTATATAGGTGGTATTTTCTAATGGAGAATATATACAGATCCATCAAAATATATGGTACATATTCAACAGATCGAAATCAATAAAGCGACCAGGTATTGCAAAAAGGCTTTATCATCGACCTTCATCATTCAAAGTCAAAAGCTTCAATTCCAGAATCCAGACTGAATCGGTTGTTATTGCAATTACTGTATAGTCAAACATGGGCAGGCTAAAGCACTTGTACAATACAGCAGTAATCTGTGGCAAAAATGGCAAAAAAATAATATAATATATATCTATACTTACGAAAAACTATGTGGACTGTAGCGCCCTGGAAGTCTTCTTCATGGCAAGTGTTATGTAATTCATCGTGCTGAATTTGGCCTGGAAATGCAAGAAAACAATTATGTCACATTAGAGATATGTGACAAAAATATATTTAACTTTCCAAATGCCACAGTTATAGTTTCTTCTGCGTATGATACCACATATTGTGCATATAAGGCTTTAATGTCTGGAGAAAAGGGGATTGACAAATTGAGAAGGAGTTATCGTCCCATCTGCACCAGTTGCTGAGGCTGCTGCAGCTGCTGCTGCAAAAGGGCTTCAGATGGAGGATAAAGGCATGTGAGCATCACATGCACAAGAGTTTTGCCTCATCTCAATAAATGGATGATGAAGCCATGCAAAACATGGACGGAGTCATTCGCAGAAGACCGTGAACGAATATAGATGATGACTACGTTCACAGGAATGCGACCTTGCGGAGTTCTATTTATCCAGGCTTCGTGTAGTATTAGCAATCTTCCTGTACAAATGAGGCTGGTGCTTCCCGGCCTATGAAGTTGCTTTGATAACGTTGTGGGTATTAATCAATGTGCTTTTGATGTTGACCGCCAACGTCTATACCCCATCACGTTAGCACTGTCGTCAACGTAGCACGGCCAGCGTCCAAGAATCTCAACTATTGATGCAGAACAAACAAAAAAACTCACCACGCACCTGTTCATACTGTACAAAGTGGCTTACATGTATGTCGAGGAAGCCTTTTGTGAGTCATTAGCCACATAGAAATCCATAAAAACCTCCTATTGATGCTAAACCACTTCTTTATAATGGACACGGAGCACCCATTTTGTCTGAGACAACAAGGTTTTCTCCTAGCATGCAATCTCTTATTCAGTGCTTGCTCTCAGTTAAACGTTATCATATTGCTCCTAACTTTGGCATTCCATTGCTTTTAATTAGTTTGAATGAGATATTTGCAGAGGACTTGCCTTGCCTCGCAGATAAGAAGAGAAAATGTCCTTAATTCCAGCAAGCGCATTAGTTGGCAAGGGCGACCTTCTCAGCACAGACGAGCACAAGCAGGCACAAAGAGCAGATAAAAAAAGCCAGTTTAATGTTCCAGACACTTACCTAGAAATATCTGCAAAACACCGGCTCCTCTTCGCTGCAATTTCACACAACGGTAACTTGATTCCCCACTGGAAAGAGAAGAAAGGAACACCGGTCATGAATTTGTCTGCAGGTTGGTGAGAGGTGATCCTTGCTTGTCCGCTTGCATGGAAACTTGATGATTTGTTTGCATGGCAACCCAAAACATTAATGTACACCAGATGTTATATTAATTTAGGTAGTTGAATATTCCCAGCCATCCTCCCCACTTATTATTCACACATATCAGCATTCGAGTGTACTCTTGCTAATATCAACACATGATGGTGATGAGAGGGCATGCAAGCATGAAATGAAGGGGCTGCCATGGAGGGTGGGCTGCTGATGGAGGGTGTGTAAGTTGTGTGGAGTCTAAGGAGAACACTGCAATTTGAGAGGAACAGGCGGATGACATGGCTTGCACTGTCTCTTATTGTCAGATTGCGTGGGGATCCGCGCTTAACATCTTTAGCCTGCCAAGCCACGTGCCATCAACAAAACCTTCCATCTTCTCTAACTACAGCAGCAGCAGCAGCAGCAGCAGCAGCACAGCAGCAAGGAAGTTACAGGAGTTAATGCATTTGCTTGCCATTCATTGTTGATATTGTTATTCATTACATGTACATGCAGAACTTTGCCTCTTGATACAGCTGTACATTGTAACACTTTAATGCCACAGCGTTGGATCTTTATTACCACCTTCCCCCCTAATTTTCACTTGAAACACTTGAGGCCCAATTCATCCAACCCCGCATCAGGTAATCTCACGTTGCATTCAAGGCCTCTTTCCCAGAGTAATCAAGATACCGAATTACAAGCATGGCCTTCAACGTCTCATGGCTTGAAATGGCAAAAGGGATGCAGAAGAGGCATGGCGTCCATTTAACCGAGCTTTCTTGCTTCCTGTAAAGCTAACGATACCAGCAAAGTAGCTTAAAGTGAAATGCTCCATGCTCTCTGCCAGCCAATCCTTGTGCATGCGTGTCATTAGTTTCATGCTGATAAATGCCGCTATTCACGCCACCCTCGACTTGATTATTCCCACATGACAGTTCTTATGTCCAACATACACCAATTGGATTAATCAGAAGGACATTTTCTTTTCACTATATATTAACAATCTTCGCTTGTCTTTTAATTAGCCTCCCATTGTTCCTCAGGCAACACAAGGATAAAGTAATTATGTTTTGAATTAATTAAATCACACAATAGGCTGCCACCTTCCAGCCAAGGATCTTATTCATTGCACCCAACAAGTTGTGAATGTAACAAGTTGTGTGAGACTTGCACTTAGTTATAATTGGCAGGTACCTTGGATAACGTGACACAGCGTTAAATACAAAAACATTTGGATATAACAGCCAGTGCCTTAAAAAGCTGTTTTCCAAAGCAAGCCCACAGGTGTCTCAATACAAATTTTCATGAAATGCAGTTAATGAGGTTGAGGTTTCTTATAATTACTCTCTTCTCGTGTTTCTGCTGCTTGGTAGATTCTTACAGAACAGTCTCACATGCTCTATCGTTCCAATTTAATTGTCTCATTTATTCTTATTCCGTTTAGAACTGATTGTTAACACTCACCATCCCTGCAGGGTGTGGGTGACAGCTATAAATGTGTCAAGGTCATCAGTGACGTCACTGACCGGAAGTGCGTCTGCAGAGCTTCCAAGTGACGTCACAGCGTGCATGCAGCGATATGCCGCTTGTGTATGTCCTCGGGACGATGGCTTCCTTCGGAAATTCTGTCTCAGGACCTCCCGACGCTCGTCGGCCGCGTACGTGTGCTTTCCCGAAAGGTCCTGCCAAACGTCGTAGTCTGAGAGCCATTCCGGAAATCGACATTGCGCCTGGCGCCACCCTACGGAATCTGTAAAAACAAACCATGGTATATCATTAATATATTAATTCATTCGCGCAAATTAGGATAGAATCCACCATTATGTATTTCACTGTATCGCACTGTATCGCACTGTATCGCACTGTATCGCACTGTATTGCACTGTATTGCACTGTATTGCATAATATTCTCCACCCAGCTGATGTGAGCCTGTTAGAAAGCTTCATTGTTATCCAGCATGAGTATATGTTGGTTGGCTGCAAAGTATGTTGGACAGCCGCAGATTATGTTGGATGGCTGTAGTGTATGTTGTACAATGAGTGAAGAATAAGCAATAGTAGATGGTGTGCAAAATAACATATCAATTTGTTACTTTACATGACATCGATTACAGGGCTGATTAACTTGTAAGATAAAAACTGCCAAATAGCTGAAATCTTCGTCAAATGATTTTCACCCAAAGGCATTTTTTTACAGTAACATTCGGTATATCAATTTATAGCAATAATGCAAATACCGCCCACTATTCAAATCATTATAGGGCTGTGACATTCATAGACTTTCACAGCTGCATGTAGATGTTAGATTCAATCTGTATTAAGAACCAAAGGAGCCACATGAGGGCCAAATCTTGCTTGGCAACAACCCTGGGACTTTATTACTGTCTTGCCTGCCTGAGCAAAACGTAGGCGTATTATATATCCTGACCACGGCGCAGCCCTATTTCCCTTGATTAATAAACCTTACAGCAACAAATGGCAATATATCATTTTAGGTAATCACATATTTTGCAGCATAATTTCATCACTTATGGCTCTGCAGTCTGCTGCCACTGCTGCTGCCACTGCTGCTGCCACTGCTTCTGATGTGGCATGCAATTCTATCCTAATTTTTATTATCAGGTACCACATATATGTCTGTCTATGCTGTCCAAAATAAACACATTATGAAGTCGAATGACGCACTTTCCCACAAAAATAATGCGTGGAAAGTGCATAGCAAAGAAAATGAGATAACCTATGTACTTAAAATGTTATCATATTATGGCGAGACGATGGCTTCCAGAAAAAAAAACATACGAAAAAGTTGAATGCTCTAAGACTAATGAAACTAACTTGGTTTCAGTCTTGAGGTTTTTCATTTATTTATTGACGCTTTTTATTAGGTATAGCGTCTGTATCATATTAACCCGCGTGGTATTATTTATATCTACACGATCAGATGTGTCCAACTGAGACCCTATTGCGTCTAGCAGCAGTACCACCACCACCGGCAGCAGCAGCAGCAGCAGCAGGGCATCATCAATGACAGCATTTAGATGCAGCACATTGCCCGCAGCTGGCAGGATCACTCTAGTGCAGTGATTTCGGCAACTTTTGTTGAGGCTGGAGCAGGACAGGTGCAGGAATAGCCAATCTCCTCACCAGCCTGGCACCAGTGGCCACGTCCTGATGACAATCTTGTCCCCTAAACGATTCAGTGGTCTCCTCTGGTGCTGTCCTTTATCAAGGCAGACCCATGACCTCGCCAAGTCAGTGCTAAGAAAGAGAAATAGGACCTCGCCAGTGGCCAACGACTTTCTAATAGCTTCTCATGACCTCCAGTGCTGTTTCTCGGGGGCTCACACTCCATAGATCATGCAGGGATGCAGCTACTTGGTGTCGGAGGAAAATAACAACGATTTCAAATCACCAGCTAGAGGGCCAAGGCATGGAGATATATATTTCTTTCTTCTTCTTTTTTTCTCTCCTGGCTGTTTTCAGTCACAGAAAAAAAGACAGCAGCTTCATGGCATTTTATTATGGATCTTCATAACTATGAGATATAACTCCCAAGACCATTTTGCCAGGTAGAAAAACTTAGTTATTTCCCTGATAGCAGTGTGGGAACGTTTCATATGTTCATTCCATGCACCAGATAATTAGTTTCAAATGTGGTAAAAGTGCAACTGAAGACCAAGTGGCCACATGCCAAATTACATGGCATGTACTGCACCTGCTTTGTACGTTTAGCTGAACTGTGGAGAATGAGTGAATAACATAATCCCCAGTAACAATGAATTGGACTCAGTTCCTTCCCCCACCCCTCTTATGGGATTAAGGTGATGCTCAGGTTCTGTGATTTATTAAGTAAAATAGCAGCTGTCTTTAGCATGAGACGTGTTCTCTATAGCATTGTGTAGATTCTTTATCATGTCATCTTTATGTCTGCCGGTGATATATGAGCTGACGCAGCTCTTTTTTAATTCATTATTTATTTTGTTACTTAGATTTTATTTTAAATTATCACATTGTCTATTGTTTTATTTATCTAATAACCGACTAAAATCTATTAGCTAATGTTGGTCTTTACCATGTCGATTCAAAATACATTTTTATCTTATATCTTATCTTATCTTATCTTATCTTATCTTGTCTTATCTTATCTTATCTTATCTTATCTTATATCAGTCATGTAGACAATACAAAACAACACAATACAATGAAACCCCGCTTTAAGACAACCTTA
This sequence comes from Alitta virens, assembly GCA_932294295.1. Classification (NCBI taxonomy): domain Eukaryota; kingdom Metazoa; phylum Annelida; class Polychaeta; order Phyllodocida; family Nereididae; genus Alitta; species Alitta virens. Next base: position 28,988,666 of record OW028573.1, on the reverse strand, counting down.
CTATCAAAACCAACCTAATTTGCACCAAGGGTGGTCTTAATGGCGATTTGCCACTGCACATTAGAAAACTGTATACAAGTGTAACAGGTTAAGTATTTTTCTGCATCTTCAAACGTAACACACTGAATGTCTGGGACCAGGGGATGGATGCCGTGGGTAATTTGCACAGAGAGGATAATTAGACGGACGTCTCACCTTTCTGGAAGCGCATGATCATAGGCCCATCGGTCGAGGATCGAAGCCCTCTGCATGAAGCATCTGCTGACATGGCCAGGTTGATCTCTGTACCCAAGGTCTGGTATTTCTAAAAACACGACAGAAATCAATCAGTGCGTGCAACAAGCATCAACATAGACCATAAAAGAACGAATGGGATACTGACACGGCCACACTCCCAGTCACACTTGGTATAGTCTGTGCTAAGTGCAATCTCGCTCTAAGGTACTTTACAGCTAAACTCATAGACTTGGAAACTAAACTCCAGATGACATCATGGTAATCCCGATTCCAAGACTCCCAATGGCTTAGGCAATCCCACAGCCAAGAGGATTACTGGATTCACGTCATTTGGAGTTTAATTTCCAAGTCTATGAAATCTGCTGTAACAACAATTCAGAATATCAACTGAGAACGCAAAGTTTCAACCTTTACCATATGTTTGCTAAGTTAATTCTCAGTGTGAAGAGTGTATATTATATGAGAAACCATGGGTGTGCTAAATCGAAAAGATCAGCGGTTCGAGGCACCACACCTGTGATTTCCAAGTTCAGTCACTTTGTATCTTTTTACTCCTCTTTGCCCATACAGGTGCTACTGAGGTCAAGTGTAATATCAATTTTTTCTCCAAATCATTTACTTCACTTAAATGTATACACTGTCGTGCAAAAGTTTGGAAACACTCAATAATTTGGCAGAAATTGGTACTTCTAATGAGCAAGGTAGAAATAAACTCATTCATATGTTTAGCACAAACATCTCTTTACAGCATTATCACAGTAACTGATTGTTGTTAGTTTTTTGCTATTGTTATCAAAATTGTGAAAACTGATATACGTTTTTAAACTTTTGGATGGCAGTTTAGATCTGGCCACCATTCTATTCTGTCATTTAATGTGTATATTTTCAATCTTTCTATATGTCTTCCACTTGTTTATATACCATATATTTCCTCATATGAAACCACACAGTTTAATACTGGTCTGAAGCTTGAAAGTATTGCCGGAAACCTCAGGGGAAAATGCTTTTAGTTTTAGATATCAGTTACCACAGTGAAGCCATAATTGCTCTACTATTTCTAAAACATAACCAAACAAAAAGCGGGCCAGACACCTACGTAATATTCGCCCTTATTCAGTTTCTATATTTGTAATTCTTGAAATAAGTGCGAAGAAGGGAGAGGTCTGGCTTGTCGCTAATCGTTTCTCCTCAAAGAAAAAAAAATTAATTAATTCAAGAACAGTTATGCCTGAACCCCACAAGAATTTTGACGTACTAAGAAATGATACATCATGCAGTCTAGCCATGAGCTAATCTCTTTTACACTAAAGCTGCCAAGGGTATACAGATTACAGCATTACGATATAAACAATGAGTTATTAGATAAGTACAAAGAATTAAGACTTACAAAACATCGATACGAATCGTCTTGGCTGAGGACCCCCGAGCCCGTGAATCCTCCATAGAGAAACATGTCTGAGCCTGCTTTCCATGTTGCCAAGCACTCAAATTTCACATCTGAAAAAAGCAAATATTTACGAGATGGGAAATATGAAGATAATAAGCAAGGCTTAGAGAGATCCATGCTCCAATATGAAAACTCAATAAAGCTGGCTCCCAGGAATATATATCATATTGGTAAACATCTCCAGAGTTGATGGATGCCTTGGGTGCATGCCGGGTGTAATGCTCACATAATATTATTGCTACAAAAAGCTTGTTTATTAGATTTTTGTAACCACTCAGGGAGCCAGGCCCAAAATTGTTTCTTGGGCAGGGGGATATGGATCTGCATTTACGTTGTGATGACAACGGCTTGACAGACGTCGAGAAACTATATGAGATTAGCAAGTCGTGAATAATTCCTCGTTAGAGCGAGCTGCGGTGGAGGACCCTATTAGCGTGTGCTTTCACAGCAAGAACATCTAGAGCATATGCAAGTAATGGAATGTTGACCGACTGCCACGATCTGCGAGATGCTATAATTCAATATAATTGAGCTGTGGGCTGCTGGATGCAGAGTTGAGCAAAGACACTCACTAACTCGCACATTGCTACTGCTTCATGGCTATCCTGCAACACACAGCATTAGAGAGTTTTTTTTTGCACACAGGCCCTAACTATGATTCATCAATTAGCCCTCCGTCCGCTCTTGCATCCGTGATGCTGCTGCTGTTGCTGCTCCTGCTGCTGCTCCTGCTGCTGGCAAGAGGTCCCACCCATCTTGACGTTGTAATATCGCTGCCAGTGCCTTTGTGAGGCGTTGTTAATACCGCGTGATTACTGACCACATCTCCATCAGTTACGGAGTCATGGAGCCAAGTCATTCCCCCTCTAACTAATGGCCACTTTGCATGCTCTGCCCGCGTCTAACTCCGCCTCTCCATAAAGCCCCGATCTGCTGTCGCCATGACCCACTCTAAGCGACGTTTTAGAAATAGGACACAGGGGTAGAACTGGAGCTTCATGGTAAGGGCGTCCTGCAAACAGCAGCTGTAGTCTACAGACACTCCAGCAGGGCCAATCTCGCAGGCAGAGGAGATGCAGGAACTGGAGGCAGAAGCACAGGTGTTGTGACGTCATAGACCTGGGCGTCCCTAATGACGCTGCTTGGCGCTTCCGTCCTCAGATGTGTTGAGGGGCCGATAACGTTTCCAAGAACGTGTTATTCAAGCGTCGGGCGTCGACGTTCCCTCATGCAGCCTGATATTCCGGTTTCCCATGGCACATCAGCCCTATATATCTTTCCCACACTGCTTTACATTATATCAGCAATTCTATTTGTTTGCACGACTCCTCGTGTATTGCTGTCCCCTCCCCGGTCTCATCATTGCAAAAGGCAAAACGCCTCTCTTGCATTCCTGGTGTCCCTGGGGCTCCTTCGTAATACTTTATGCATTTGTCAATCAATTTGTCGCTCCATGGGAAATGAAACATTCTCTGATTATTGTACAAAAAGAGCATTCCGCCAATCTGCCGTTGCTGAATTACTGCTACTGCCACTCTTGCTGTTGCCGCTGCTACTGCTACTGCTGCTACTGCTGCTGCTACTGCTGCTGCTGCTGCTGCTGTTATTGCAATTACACAACTCATTCTTACCTTTTTCATAGCTGTCTAGCGCGTTGCTGCATCGCTTGAACTGAAAGTTGAACTTGGATTCGCTGGAACAGGGCAGAACGTAAGACCTCGGGTTGTCGCAGAATCCACCACTGTTGTTGTTATAAGAAGCAAAATAGGCGTCCTGGAAAGGGCAGGGTATTGGGACGCTGGGATCTGCAATAAAAAATAGAGGCTGATGTCACAATCCAATTCTTTAAGTTTAAAAAGTGCTACAAACATTGGTAAGAGTGAAGAGTTTTTCTATTGAAACTATCATTGCAATAAACGTTAAGTATAAAGGATTATGCATTCACAGACATGTTGTCATTCACAGACATATTGTCATAATGCATTTATTCCAGTCATTAGATTTTAGGGTATTAATGAAGACTTCAATATTGGCTCCTATTCCCATGACCCCACTTAATGAGGCCTGCAGGACCACGCCTATATGAGGGCAATAGGTGAAGTTTGGCTTAATGAATCAGTTTATGTCATCATCACCTTGTTTATTTTCCCAATTGTGCTTTATATAAGATCGCCTTATAGTTACCACAGACATCAGTTGGTAACCGCCTTGTTTGTTTCGTTGCGGCGAGCTTAATCGGCTATTCCAATTTGCGTTTGCTGTGCATGTGCCATATGTGTAAATATCTAGGACACTAATGTCGGATTTGTATTGTAAGCTTCGCATCTGACACCACCACAAGATCAATTTTCACCACCTGGTATATAGGAGCATATCGATCAATATATGTATACTACAAAGACGAGGTTATATATATGTTGCTAGACCATGAAATACATAATAGACAAGAATGAGTGGAAAAATAGGATTTCAAACAAATGGTTCAAACATGCAGATTTGAAACTTGACATTTTTGTTAAAAGCAATAGGCAAATTACTACAGAAAAGAATTCTTTCTATTTTCTATTACAATTAATCAGTAAATATGCATCGTGACAAACGTATAAACCAATGCAGATGGGCATGACTAAGGGTACTCCATTCAGAGATATTATTTTCTCAATAGTCCAGCTTATTATACTGTTTAATGTCAACCATTTGACGCGGTCTTCATTGGTGAATTGAAACAATGATTGAAATGCTTAGCAACAAGATTGTCATTTTTGAATCAATGTCATCCTGGTCAAGACAATCATAAAACTATATATCATTTTCTATATATCATTGACTGAAAGGTATTCACAAATGTTACAGGGCATATTGAACCGTTATTGCAAGGGAATCCGGGAAATATAGAATAACAAAGTGTCCGAGCAAGCAAGCGGAGTGTCAGATTATTTGCACCGAAGTGCCTGAGAATTCTTAATGGATTTCTCACAAAAGGTTTCGAGTTGTAAAAGAGGGCAATGATGTAAGAATTGAAACGCCTTTGTTGTTTTGCCAGCTATTTCGAATCTGAAGACTTGCTTTGCGCAAGGAGGCGATGTGCAAGGCAGTGTGTGGAAAACTGGGGCTTTGCTTTCATTCTCCACACGACAGCCAATAATGCAGTATGGCTGGCTGTCAGCTAGAGTACAGCAGCCCGACCCACTGCAATGCTCACATACGCACTTTCCTTTCTGCTCTCAAGCTGAGTGTGTGACCTAAATGCAAGCTAGCGTCAGAATGCAGTTGACAAGCACATGCCAGAGCATTTTAACACAAGTTCCATAAGTCAGCAGCACGTTGCATCCACGTGCCTTTCATGTGAAATTAATCAAATCGACCGTGAGGCACCACGATGGCAGCAGGTCCAGTAGATTATTTAGTCACATGAATATCTGCCAGTGCTTTATCCCCCCAGGCCGACCACGCCCCGCTGTTTGAAGTGTTAATTGACGGATGGTCAGAACTGGGCACGTGTTGTGACTGCAGTATTACAGAGCAGTAAGCTATGGCATAGTAGTATTAGAGTAATCAGTGTGGACCTTCTAATACATTGCCAATGCATTGCCATTACATTGCCTTTGCATTGCAGTGCATTGGAAGTCTGGTGGAGCTCTGCACTAATACAGTCTTATTTCGCCACCTAAGACTGGGAGAAATTACATCCCCTTGTTTGACACCATTTCAGTCCAAGCACGGACTAACCGGCTTAGGAGACAGGACCATCTCTCAGACTTCACTTGTCAGGCAACTTAATCTGAGCCATGGGAAATCTGCATTTGGTTTCGTGATGAAGGAACTTCGTGCTTTGCAGTGATAAGAGATGACATTGAAGCTTCTCTGCCAAATCCCATGCTCTGTCTGTTGAATTTATGCTGTCCTGACATATTATTCTCCCCTCTTTATGACTTCACATTCATTAATGTCTCGTTAAGCACGAGTTATAAGTATTCTGTGAAATCTCGCTTCTCCGTTTTATTACCTTTCTTTAAAACTCTTCATTCCTTACTGCTACGTGATTCTGATTTTTCATATCTGTATGTTTTTCACTTATTTATGCAACGTGTCGCTTTGTAGTTTGCAAATCACAGCCCTCCTTCACTTTACATTAGTAATTATTATTTAAAACCTAGCTTAGATGTTGCCTTGGAAGATGAATAATTAGGCACATTATACAAGAACCAGCAATAAACTTGATGAGCATGTAGGTAATCAAATCGCTGCTTCCATTCAACCTGCTATTAGCAGACCAAGAATCACGCTAAATCTGCAACAATATTGATGGGTAAGAAATTGGAAACTCTTCACGAGATGCCATTCATCTCAATTCTTCTGAAACAGACTCTCCATAGATTGCTGAACCAGGTTCTTAAGTGTAAGCCACGTAATACCCTAGCAGAGCCTGTTATCGATTCAAAATTCATTGCAATCCTACACTTCAGTCGTCTTTCACTGGAGGTGTAAGACATGTTGATGCTTGGGGAATCTTCGTAATGTTGTGCACTGGTTGTGTGGAACGGCATCTCTGAACAGCACTACGGAGCCTTTAACTGTATACTCGGTGAAGATCTAATGTCTGCATTAGTATTGGGGTCAGGCAGCGGTCCTTTGAGCCAGTTCGTGACCTGAATATTTGGGTCTTTAATTGTGGGGACTTACTTCTGACTAGAGTGAAGAGGGGATCCTCAACCTTGAGCAGGCCACAGACTTCGTCCATTGTCTCCACGTCAGACACGCAGAATCCTGAAACAACAAGGAAAACTATGAGACATAATGACACCAGCCCACAAGGGGACCATTCATCACAGACCAAAACAAAGGGCCAGAACAAAACGTCTGAACATCTGCACAACACGCGCATGCGCAAGGGGATTATTGCGCACTACTTTTTAATGGTTGGTCGCGGAATTTGCTGCAGCAGCAGCAGCAAAGAATGAAACTCCCAACGAGAACACATGCAACAACAAAGGGGCATTACGAGTGTTTTATCCTCAAAAGATGTTTGCTTTATCTTCAAATAACACATGTTTTATAGATAGCACCAAGTGGGAAGACTCGTTATCATAGGACTTACGAGTGGTATGCAGGAAGCGACAGAGCATATAGACAAGGGCTTACAGGGCCAGGAGCTGTTACATACAACAGTTATGCTGTTAGAGAAATGCGAAGGTGCTGATGTAAATGCTGATGCAAATGTTGATGCAAAATGCGCACGGATAATCACATCACAATGGTGACATATTAGAAGAGAAACTGCGTGAACACATGCAAACTGCAGCACAGGAAACACCATGTAATTATAATCCTCTGCTTAATGACACATGATTAACAACTCTTTGTGTGATCTCTTTTTCATTTTCATAATCTTGTCGCTAAATCAAAGCTTCCTGAGCCGCTTTCTCTTTCCAGGGACCTTGTTTGGGGAGCTCGTTGGAACTGGATCCAAATCAACAGAAACTTCACATTACTATGGGTTTGTTATTGTGATGTCTAAGATTACACAACCCATAGTGATTGGTTTGATTTTAATCTTAAGTGGTTTTTACCTTTATCTTCTCGTGTCTGTCTTTTGACAGTCCTGTTATTGCTCTTTTTATTTTTTCTTTCTTTCCCCTTTTTGTTTACTTTTTTCTAAAGTTCTTTCAGTTCTTTTGGTCAATAATATGCACATTCGTGGCTGCATAATATAAAGCATATATTGACCACCATTCATTGACTGGGACACTACAGGAGGAAATATTCACACATTCCGCATGAATGATGGCCACAATATCAGTCTCTGTGTGGCTTTGGGTTACCATTTATTATGTGAAAGGCATTGGATGCAAATGCCACATTCACATGTCTGATTTAAGCGAATAATAAAGAGGAGCTGAGCTTGAGAGAGAATATTCTCACAGCAATTGAGAGAGAGCCAAATCCTCAGTTGCCTCTGCTGATGCAGGGGGAATTCACAGAGGGCTTAGGGGAGATGGAGAGCCAGACAGCACTCAATAATTCCGCTACAGAAGTCATAACGTGGTGACGTTATATAAACGTGTGGTCTAAGAGAAGGTTGCAGGGTAGTAGAGGGTAGTAGAGCTATCCAAGGAGCAAGGGCAGGTGATGCATTGGCCACGTCAGTCCACTGATGCCCCACTTGACGCAAACCCCGGGGGTGAAGGGGTCAGCGAGACTCTGCAACGGAATTGCCACTCCGCGCTGGATGGGCACACAATCCCAGGCTTTGGCCTAGAGCCCCCTATCAGCGACTAGTATTAGGCACTCATCGCACCCAGCCAGCCTTGATTATGCATCCAGTCATATTTTGCCAGCGTCCGTCAGCCAAATGAATTGCGGCCAGTGTGAGGAGCTGTGCGAGGAGCTGTGGGGGGAGCTGTGAGGGGAGCCGGGGGGTCCTACTATGGCGTCGCACGCCTCTATTCAAGCGCCATTGAATTGAGGCTGATGGAAATTGAAAGGTGGAACCATGTCCATTGCAGCGAGTGTTGCGGAGACTGCCGAGATGGATGGTCTGCTCATAGAAGTGACGGGGGCGCCCAGTCTCTGGAATGTCAGCACTCAACAAGTGCACAGCCCCGAACCAGCGCCATATTCACGACCCCAACGACATATTCACAGCCACATTCCTCCAGTAAATCGCAGGCGCCGCCAGCACTTCCGCTGCATATCCACCATATCAAAATGGCGCCCCCACAGCCTCCTTCCAAGCCCCATTATACTTACAACTGCTGCCATTCAGCGCATGTTCCATTTCTCAATGATGTCTCCAGTCTTAACGATCTTTCCTCTTGAATTCTCTCATTTCCCCTTCTCTAATTGACGTTTTCCGATTATAATTATCCGAAGCTGGCTGGTAATGTTGGAACCCCTTCGCCTCTCCTCTCCCATCCCATCTTCTTTGAAATTCTTCTCAGACTCAGCTATTGTGAATCACTCGAACAGAAAAAAAGTGCAAACTCCCGACAAGTTTTCTCAAGGCTGGTTGCTATATTGAGAGCATGCTTCGGCATTCGAATCAGAAACTTGTAATTTGAGAATTGAACGGAGGGAGCTGATGGGGCTGATGAACTCGAAATTTCTTTCAATCCAACACTTGCTGCGAATTGTACATGGAAGTTGGCGACATGCACTTGTCACTGGAGAACTGCTTCGTGAATTTGTCATTCAACTTAGTGTAATATGTCCCAGACAGCCATGAGAATTTCTCACTAATATCCGTTTACCATGAACTAATGATTGGAACATTTGAAACGTGCTGCTCAACATTGTCCAGTACACAAAGGATACAGGCATTGTGAAGTTTTATGGAATCAAGTTGTCACCATAAATCTCCACAACAGAATCACACAAGCACAAAATCCCCTGCCACAATGACAGATTCGAGCGACAGGAAATTTTGACATCGTAAATGAATTAAACAAAATCTGAATCATGATCAACATTAATATGAGCAGTTCTATTTCATTAGCATGGAAATAGATATCGATTATCGTTCAGCACTTCATTTAGCAATTCAAATATGGGCAGGAAAGAGGAATTTATGGAAGATTTTGTGGTTAGAGATGATGCAGATTAAGACCCACCTTGTTTGTATTCTATGAGGTTGTCATGGCGTTTCATCAGCAGCATACAGGACATACAGCCGTCATTCCTGAAATGAAATAACCATCAGCCAATCTGGCACAGCAGGCGACTGTTAATTAAAGCAAATACGCTTGCTATGCCTTGCTATTCATTGGATTGCCAGCTAGTTAGATGGGAAATGCAGCCTAGGAATGAGCCAGGTATCCGATTTGGAAGAGGTGGAAGGGTGTTTAGATGGAACACACAATTGTCAGTAAGTGGTAAAACGTAAACAAAATGTACAGTAAGATCAATTGTTTGCAAAATGTGGAATAAATCATAAATTACAAGAATAATTATTTTATTAAACTGTCTCTTTATTTATAATAATGTGGAACAAATCATAAACTACAAGAATAATTATTTTAGTAATCTGTCACTTTATTTATAATAATGAACCAAATAACGATAAAAAGGACCATTAAACAGAACCTCGCTATAAGGATCCTAAGGGCACCTTCCTATGTTTCTAACAAGGATACCTCCGAATTAAGGCCAAATAGTTTTAACCCTAGTTTTAAAGATTTTTCAATATAGATAACCCAACATATATCATAAAAGAATAAACATGTACATAGGTTTTTGGGTCACAACCCACATCAGCTGGGTATAGTGATGGTTCATCTTAAAAACAAGATTCATGCGAATATTTTGTGAATTTTGATTTAATGAGGTCACCACTCGGTTTATATCAATTTGAATAAATATATTAAAATGATAATCATCAAAATCATTTGAATTATATTGGATATATAAACATCAAACTGTATATTTAAGACTGAGAGTCTAGAAATTGACACTTACGAGTGACCCAAGTCTACAAAATAACAGAAGAAGAGAATGCAGTAATCAATGGAGAGCAGGGGAGATGAAGACAGATTGGAAGGTGGAGAAAATAGCAGAGTATCGCTCAGCATCACTTGTTGAGATTCGCCTAATTTTAGGTTAGCACACCAATGAATTTGTCCTTGCAATCAACGTTAGTCTTGATGCAAGTTTGGAGTGGTAGGGCTTCTTTACTTTTGGTCAGGAAAGCTACAAATGTGACTACACCGATGTGAATGAAGTCAGTGACATGTTTTTTCATGTAAATATAAATAAATATTATAGGGATGGCATAACTTATTTAAACTCGTTATCTAGCCAACAGCAACTATTTGTAGAAATTAGGATCATGCCAAAGTATATATCATACCAATATCAGAATGACTCTAATTCAGTAATTGTTATTCACCTGCTTTTTGTCTACCATGATGTGTGTAGTTTTTTCTCACAGATATATATTTGCAGAGAAAGCAGCTTCAGCCTAAAAAGGCTTCAGTAGGGTCACTCAGATAGCGTGCCGTACAAAGTGGTCACAGAATTACTTGCCTTCTGTAATTTGGTTCTGAGGGGGTGAATTAATGGCCATGTCAAGCTTGCAAACCTCCTTCCGTGACCTTAGCTACGAACCAGGCTTGATGGCAGCCAAGCTGAGGCAGTAATGCTTGGGAGTTAGGGGCGTTGCGAGTTGCCTGCAAAGCCTGTAGTGCCACGTTATAACGGTGACATGACTCCAGCCTAGAGTCACGTATAATGCGCTGCTCTGCGGTCCTCCCTGGACCTGGATGGCCAGCAACAGGTCAGTTAGTGACCCAAGGGACCACCGGCCCACTAGCCCCTAGTGAGGTCAGATGCTGGCCAAGCAGCTTCCGTACAGGTCATCTTCCATCAAGCTGCCCGACAGCTTATCTATAACGCCATGCACCGAGCTGCTAATTCTGGCCAAACAAATCCAACTGCACCATCAAGTGGCACAACAACGTAGTGTAACCAGCAATAAATGACTTCAAATACTGCATCACCCTTTGCCAGCAGCAAATCATGATTACAGACCTAGCTTTGTGATCTTTATGACTGAGCAGCTAAGCTAAAAATAGCCTGTTATATTATTTGTCCCTATTTAGTAATGGCGGCCATTTTAGGTATGTGTGGGCCTGTTTTCTGTCTGTCTCTTTGTCTGTCTATTTATGTCTATAAACTTTCACTCAACCTGCCTGTTTTTCACATCTATCTATCTATCTATCTATCTGTCTGTCTGTCTAGCTGTCTATCTATCTGTCTGTCTATCTGTCCATCTATTTGTCTATCCATCTAACTATCTGTCTATCTACCTATCTATCTATCTATCTATCTATCTAGATCCTTCCTCCTTTTATGGGCTCATTAATCATTAATTAGTTACTTCTTTGTCTGTCTGCTTGTTTTGAGATCTTTCTCGTGCAGTATCGGCGTGAAAAATAAGCAAACCCATTAATCAAACCAGTCAATATCGTCTGTTGCTTTACAGTCTCGGAGGAACTGTAGTACAATGTAATAACGTTTTGGGCCAAGGGCCAAATCGTGAGCTTTAATTACCATGCAAGAATATCGGGAAAGAGTTCGATATCTAAAGATCAAACACAGCCTGTGCACGGCCAAAGTGTGCACTTCTATAAATATTGCTCATTAAACATTTCGAGGCAATGTGTATCTTTAGTCATCCTAATTGAATTGAGTTTTTTATATTTCTTTTTTACTGCTCCAGATAATGATTTATTGGCAAGGAATGAATATGTTATGATCTCATTGATAATTCAAATGACTTATTAGACATTATAATTGATCATCGCTATCTACATGATATATATGAACGTTATTGCAAATAAATAATAACATTTCCCCAAATGTATTGACGACTGAAGGCCTCAGGTGATTGCTTTCAGCTATCTTCGCCATTCCGATCTCTACTATATGTATTGCTGTCTATTTATGTCTCTTTCTTCCTACAATTTCTGTCAGTTTCTGTCTTAGTCTCTTTTGGTCTGTCTGAGTAAATTTTGTTTGTCTGTTTGGCTTTCCCAAAGCCCTTCTGTGCCCATAGTCCACCTTTCTATCTCCCTACTAAGCATGTACGTTTTTCTACTTCTAACCCTATCTGTCCGTGTTTCATAAATTTGTTGTATTTTATCTTCCCTCTATGTTTTACTCTGCTTTTCTGTCTGTACGTAAATACTTGTGTTGGTTATGTAGCTCCTCTCTCTGTCTTTATATTTCTCTCCCTACAAACAAGTTTGTCTGTCTGCCTCTAACCCTCTATCTATCTCTCCCTGTTTCTGTTACTGTGTAATATTACTGTCCATTAGTGTTTTACTCTTGATTCTCTGTCTGTAAATTTATCTTTGTCTGTGCTTGGCTCTGTAGCTCCTGTCTCTGTCTATACATCTCTCTCCCTACAAAGGAAGTGTGTCTGTCTCACTCTAACCCCCTGTCTATCTCTCCTTCTTTGTTCTCATTTTGTTTTCCATCTATCTGTATGTTAATCTGTCTCTCTGTTTGGCTCTCTAGCTCCCCTCTATGTCTGTATTTCTGTCTACCGCTAACCAGTGCTAACCCTCTATCTCACCCTGTTTGTCCATCAGAGTTTCTTTCCACTTCTCTGTCTATATGTTAATCTGTGTCTCTGTGTGTCTGACCGTGTATGCCTCCCCTCTCTCTCTCTCTCTGCCCATATGATTAAGCTGATCTGGCACGGTAGCAAACTGCCTCTGACACCTGCAGTAACCTGTCCTCGACGAACCACTGCTCCCTGTCATTGGTGTGGATCAATTTCTGGACCTCATTTGGGAAATGTCAACTTTGTGATATTCTTTGCCCTGTACTTAGTCCCCCCTGGCGTCTCAAGCAGCTGAGCCAAGGGCTAAGGTTGGAGACGTAAAGTGAAGACTGGCAAGCCTTCATTAAACTTACATTCTCATGTCTAAGATGTCTCCAGTCATCGAGAACTGCAATCAATCTAGCCTCACAGACAAGATAGAATTTCCCTCAACATTCTCCGGGATTTTGTTACCCCATTGATTTCTTTAACACTTAAGCTCTATATTTTGGCACTTATCTTGATCCGTGTACATAAAATTCTCATCCATCATGTTTGTCAATGGGATCATGCCAATCAGGCGACACAGCCTCAGTATCAAAGACATGTCACAATATCATAAAAAGTTGTCTGAGAACTTTAATTTTTTTACCACAAAGGTTCTGCCAGAGCAGAGAGATCATGAGCCAATATTTGTCAGATCCTAATCAGGTCTTCTAAAACAGAAGTATGACGATACCATACTTAATGGCACAAGTCATGTATATACATATGCATTTGCTCAACTCTCCACCTTATAATATGACTTTAATAATTTCTTTGGCTAGTCTTGCATTCTGTTCTTTCTTGTCTCTATATCACTTCAGTTCCTTATATTCATTCTTCGATAAAATTCTCCAGTAGGCTAAAGCTTTTGTGTCCAATTACTGCTTTTATTCTGACTTCTTTGCGATATTTAACTCTATTATATATTCCGTATTACACACATATCTTTGGTCTTTAAATTGTTATAAATGGACCTACTGGATTCTTTCTGTTTTTTATGTTATTTTCCTGCAATCTGTCATCACCTCTCCATTTCTCTTTCTCCCTTCATATCCAGTTCTTTTATTGTGCCTTTTTCCTCGTATGGCTTGTGTATTTAATCCATAGAGACCCAGTGAACCCTGCGTGCACTGCACTCACCTATTCTCCAGGAGGAACTTGTCTTTGCCATCAGTTCTGCGACACACGCCCTTGCGAGAGATGGTGTGTTCGCGGATGATGACCTCACCCAGTCCTCCCTGGTACCACCGCCCTTGCCAGTCCTCTGGGAAGGAGCACCTTGAACTGCCTGCAACAAAAAAGACAACAAGATGAACATGTAGTGGGTAATAGGCCATGTCACACACACTCCTATAATATCTGCTGCTGCTGCTGCTGCTGCTGCTGCTGATGCTGCCGTTGCAGATACAAATTACCACTACCAAGGTCGTACAGAATGTGCCGGCCACTCTCACATACTAACATATATATCTCAAATATCTTCATCCACTGCCAGAGACCTTTCACATATATCACCATAAGTTTACTCTGGCACCTGATATCGTGTGATATGGAGCTTAATGCTGTCTGCATTTCCTCAATGTCATGCTTAGTTCCTGAGATATGGGAACAAATACAATTTCTGTCAATCACAACCATAAATTGCGTATTGTAGACAATACTCAAGGTTATCATGAGGACAATTAAGCTGGAATTGTTCTCCAATAGTGATGAGAATTTAACCAAAAAAACTTGTATTGCTGAATTTTCATTGGTTCTCAAGAGAATACGTAGGAGTGGAAGATTGACTTATATAAGCGCAGGAACCAGCCAAAGAAGACAGCCATGTCGGATATAGCCCCCTGGTGTCCAATATACAAACTTTAAATGATGTTCATTGAATTCCTTGACCTGAAAAACCTATATGTTGATGCAAATATGATATCTTTACTGCAAATATAAGTGGAAATAGTGCAAAAATAAGCTTTTAGGTGGCCATTTTGGATTTGGCCCTCTGGTGGAGTTTGCCCAAACTTTTTCAAAACGTACCCCGGCAAATAATTTAGTGTTGACCTTAAGTCAAAATTTCCGCACTGAAACCTTGAGTAGGAGAAAATGGTCGCGTGTCGTTCTTTCATAATATATATTATCAGGTGTGTCCTTGTCACGGTGTCCAAAATGACCAGATTCTTTTTTCAGTTTTAAATAGGATGATAAGGAAAGTCTTATATGCAAAGCATTGTGTCTTATAATGTAATCAATGACATGAAACAGTGCTGTGCAGGCTTCATACCATGGAACAGATATGGGCATGAAGCTTTTAAAATTCAACAATGTTCGTCTTGTTTAGCGCATGTTTATTCAGTGAAGAGTAAAGCCACTGTCACACGGGCCGGTTTTGCCGTAGTGAACCCGTAGTATTACGTAATAGTTATGTAACAGCTCTTTCCGCCGGTTTGGCGACAGGTTCTGGGAGCAAAAAGGGGGCGGGGCAGCACCCGCAGGGCGCTACGGGTTACCCGCCGGGTCACCCGCCGGCCCACACGGGTGCCTCGGCGGGTTCCACGGGTGCCTCGGCGGGTTCTACGGGTGACTCGGTGGGTTCTACGGGTTACTCGGCGGGTTGTAGGAGTAAGCCGGCGAGTAGTAGGAGTAACTCACAGCTTCCAGGACTATACTATAAAAGGCTGCTGCTCCCCTAATATTAGTCCGATTAGTTTCGTTAAATAAGAACTAAATTGTAGGATAATTTATACTGATTCCATACCTGTTTTCGGATCGAAAATATACCAAATATTAAGCGAGTTATTCGTCTGAGAAGGTAACTAGGTTGGCGGAGGCAAACAGTGGTGCTCTCGTAGACGTCCGCGCCGGGACTGTATCAATGCTGAGCGCTTCTTTAAAAGGCTGCTGCTCCCCTAATATTAATCCGATTTGCGTCAAATAAATATTGAATTATAGAAGAGTTCATACTTATTCCACACAGAATTTCAGATTGAAAATAGACCAAATATTAAGTGTGATATTCGTATGAGAAGGCAACAAGGTGTTCTGTGTATGTTCATGACTTGAATGGTGTGGTCAATATTTTTTACCATTATATATACATTGTTTGGATGAGCTTTATTGCAATTAATTTCTACTCATTCTGCCAACTGGCCAATGGGAAGGACTTTTCCTTTGGTTTTGTAAAGTCAATTAACCTATATATGTAATAACAATCTGGCGTGACCGTTATGTCAATTGCTATTAACATTTTGAATAATACAAAGAATGGGGTAAGTCATGCTTTTTCATCATTGATCACAAACATTAATTGAAATTCTGAATTTCAACTGATTCCTGTTTATTATGCATATTAAAGAGGGAGATTGTTTTGATCATGGATGGAACATGCAATATCAATATTAATTCCAGTTGGATTATTTTCAGAAACAACAACAAGACCGAAATATTGATAATTTATATAAAATGAAATAAATATCTAAAATGATTACTCTAAACTAGAGTATATCTATCTATAGATAGTTGTTATAGCTCCATAGACATCTTTATCAAGTCGGAATTTTATTGGCAACAAGCAAACAAACATTGTTTTATTTTCGTTTTTTATTGATTACGAATCAATGAATTATTGATAGTAACATATTATTAGGTGAAGATCTTATAACTATCTGTCTATCTACATATCTATACTCTATGAGGTATTACTAACTTTATTAACAAGAATATTCTTGTTTGTGCCTAGTATACTCCATTAATTTTCCCCACCTTAACTATTATATAAATTCTACACATTTCCCTGAATAATTCAGTCTTTATTTGACGAAAATCGGACATGTAGATAGACAGATAGTTTAGAGAGACAGATAGATTTATATGCTTATTATATAATATAGAATATCTAGCTTAATATTTGGTCCATATAAGTACATAAAAGATAGCAAATAAAATCACAGATCAAATCACAAATACTAATTACAATATCAATATTAGATTTAAATTTTACAAAAATATACACAAATACTGATCAAAATATCACAATAAGATTCAAATTAACACAAAAAGATAAGAATGTTCACATGTATAAAAAAAATACCAATATACAAATATAATCATTGCCTGATTGCTGTTGACATAACGGTCATGGCAGTTGGCAGAATGAGTAGAAATGAATTGCAATAAAGCTCATCCAAACAATGTATATATATTATGGTAAAAATTATTGACCACACCATTCAAGTCATGACCATACACAGAGCACCTGGCTGCCGCCAGAGAACTGCATTCTCAGATGAATATCTCGTTTAATATTTGGTCTATTTTCAATCCTAAAAAATGATGGAGTATGAACTATGCTACAATACAGTTTTAATTTGACGAAAATCAGACTAATATTAGGGGAGCAGCAGCCTTTTAAAGAAGCGCTCAGCCCTTCCTGCATTGATACAGTCAGGGCGCGGACGTCTGCGAGAGCACCACTGTTTGCCTCCGCCAACCTAGCTACCTTCTCAGACGAATATCTCGCTTAATATTTGGTCTATTTTCAATCCGAAAACACGTATGGAATCAGTATGATTTATACTACAATTCAGTCCTGATTTGACGAAAATCGGATTAATATAAATAGAGCAGCAGCCGCCGCAAGACAACTGCCTTCTCAGACAAATATCTCGCTTAATATTCGGGTTGTTTTTAATCCGAAAATACGTATGGAATCAGTATGAGCTATACTGCCATTCAGTCTTTATTTGAGGAAAATCGGACTAATATTAGGGGAGCAGCAGCCTTTTAAAAAGTATATACAACCCCCCTCCCTGCCTACGCTGACGCTGGTAGCAAAAAGCCGGCGGGTTACCCGTGAAAGCCGGCGGGTTACCCGTGAAAGCCGGCGGGTTACCCGTGAAAGCCGCCGGGTTACCCGTAGAACCCCTCAACAAGCCGCCGGGGTGAAATTAGGGCCGGATAATTCGCCGGCTTCAACGGGCCACCCGCCGGCTTCCATGTGTCACCCGCCGGCTTCCACGTGTCACCCGCCGGCTTCTACGTGTCACCCGACGGCTTCTACGGGTCACCCGCCGGCTTCCACGGGTATTTTATTTATTTTTTACACCCGTGAGATTTCTACGGTTGTGCCATGCAAGCATGGCACAACCGGCCACCGGGGCCGGGTTTCGCGGCTTGGCCAAGGGTCCCACGGGTGCTTGCCGGGTATCCCCGGGTATCCACGGGTGGCCGTATTGGGGCCGCCGGGTTTGAGCCGGGTAGCGATTTCCGCAACTATTACGTAATACTACGGGTTCACTACGGCAAAACCGGCTCGTGTGACAGTGGCTTAATAACGCATCTAATAGCGCATGCGCAATAGTTAAGTGCTGCTTGGCACTGTTTCCGTTTTACAGTCTAATTGATTCTGCTGATGGCTTATCCCCTCTAACTGAAATTGATTGGCACTCTAACTATGCCTCTCTAATTCCACTGATGCATTCCTCTTTTATTAGATTTTCTCAATAGCACACTTTGGCTTGTCACAGTTCATAAATAATTCTGGTGTGCATTCTTTGACCCAGCCTGAGTGAAAGCGTGAAGAGTGCGAAAACAAACGCCGATGATCCCCTTGTTGGCTTATACATGACTCACAGACTCCCCACTAAATGCCCTGGTTGCATCCTAATCAATACATGTTATGTCAATACCTAATATGATTCAGGTTTCCATGGTAACCGAACAGAAGCCTTCAGTGATGGTCTAAGTAAATAAAGCGCTCGTTAGTAGGCGCATCATTGCGGTAGTATAGCAATACAGGTTGTAGTTGTAGAGTAATAAGCAATTGTATTGTGTATTGGAAATGTTATAAAATTGACCTCTCCTGTCAGTGTACTCGGATAGTTTATATTCACTATAGTATGATTTCAATACTAACCCCCCTCAACCCCCACCCCAACCCCTGCTTTTTAGATTCAGGTTCATTTTATTTTGCCCACTATTATTAAAAAACATGATACAAATTAAGTTATTTTAATTTAACAACATTGAGCAGGGTGACCCCTTTAAGATGATCAAGTCATCGCTGCCGAGGGGCCACGCACAAACCAACATTAACTGTAGAGAATTACAATTATGTCAGCGCCTGGAGTCCATGCTCACAATGAAGTATATTGAGTGCTGTTACATAAAATTATAGCTTTTTTTTCCTCAGTTAGTTATGATCTTTCATGTAAAGGTTGGAGCAGCACAAAATGGACAGAAATTTTTCGCAAACAGTGCGATGTCATTATCAGTTAGAAAATTGGAGTTTGTCCCATTGCTAACATTTCTGTCAATTTTTTGTGCTATTCCATGATTTGTATTTCTTTTTAAAGCGAATGAAACAACATGAGGACCTCCATTTGTAATTCTACCATAGTAAGGTGATATATGCTGTCGTTATATTGACGTGGTTTTGATTTAAATAGTTTTCCTTGAAAATGTGGCCTTCATATTGAATTACCTTATGGTGAGGCTCTTATGTCCTAGCATGTAATACTGAAGCAATGAAATGTTGTCATGTATGTAGTGCCAATGTACCAGTGATATTTGCTGGCAAAGCAATAAACTGTATTAACATGTAGTGGTAATGTAGTACTAGAGTGTCCATCAAAGCTCATGACAGCGGACACTATGGCCATCTGAGGACTTCTGCAAGGATATGTGATGTCCCTTGTAATCTGACCTTGTCCCTTAAGACAGTAATGCGAATCCCAACAAAATCCCTGTGCATGTACAAAGACACCAACAACGCATTAGGAGCTCCTGCAGCACACACAGAATCACATCAGGACTTCCTAATGCACAAGGATGCATTAGAAATCATGTTGTGACATGCATGCTGTCAGTGCAAAACCCATCCCAAGCCCATCTTAACATAACTTTATTTTCAAAGATAACTGAGAATACCTCACATGCTTATTTTGAGAAAACTCGTTATATATGAACACTGTGTTGTCTCATCACAGCCCTGCGAACTAATTAGACACATGTTTTGCTAGTTTACCCATCTTTCTCTAAAGTAAATTAATCAATTTCTCGTATAGTCTGTAAGGCTGGCTTGTGGTAATAAAGGTCTAACAATGAAATAACAGAATAATAGGAGTTCATGTGCTTAGTTTTCGCTATTCTTATTCCGACAAGCAGGCAATTCAGAAAAATTGCTGAAACTAAAAAAAACATGAATTCATCTCTCTTGTATTTTTAAGAAGAGATTTCCTATGTATATACTCAGCCTATTGGCTACTTAGTTTAACCAATAATTTTGTTTAACTAGGTAAACTATGTCCATAATTAGGTCACTGGTGAGGTGACGACACACAGTGTGAATGTCCAGGCACATTTAGTTCAATAGCATGTTGTCAGATGTAGTGCTAATATAACAGTGGTAATTCTGGCAAATTAATAACCTGTAGGTAATGCAGTATTACAAATGGTAACTTCAAACTAAGATAAAGGCTTCTTCAGTCCTCACCCACAGCATTTACATGAATGAATTATAATCAACGTATGGTTTCCTTTTTTTTCACATGTTAATGTTGTGGCAATGTTTTGTGATATCATCAAGGCTTCAGGCTCCTTGAGAAACAGCAAAATTAGACAGATAAAATAGCAATTAATAAGTAATTTGTTGTAGAGATTTCCCATTATTAGCGACGTTGGTGTCCAATTTTGACTGCAGAATTAATTCATTATGCCACATTAAAAGCTACTTTTCAATTAAATATGTAGAGAGTTTGGACTAATTGGTCTTAATAGTGTGATGACTGTGAATTGCTGTACTTAGATTTACTAATGATTATTACCACAAAGCTAAAGATACCATTTTCTAGAAGTAATGCGTTTTACAACCAATAAAATATCATTGTTTATTTGTTAAGTCGTAATTCCTTCACAACTGACTTTATTTATTGCAAATACTTGACAATGTTTATG
This sequence comes from Alitta virens, assembly GCA_932294295.1. NCBI lineage: Eukaryota > Metazoa > Annelida > Polychaeta > Phyllodocida > Nereididae > Alitta > Alitta virens. Next base: position 28,967,952 of record OW028573.1, on the reverse strand, counting down.
CGGAGACGTTCTTGGATGTATATATGTATGCATATTCTAGTAAACATAATATATCAGTTACACACGATCAGATTATGAGTTTTGAATTGAGATTAAATCCAGTTGTGAGTCAATACATATGTCACTCTTCATGCTGAATATTTATTTATAAAACATATTTATATAGGGTAAAAAAACATTTTGAGCAAAAGCTCTTTTGCAAATTGCCCTTTTACAAATAACCCAAAACAGTAAAAAGAGAATAATAGAATTTTTTGTGTATATATGCTTTTTTAGAAAGCTGGAACCAAAAAAAAAACATTTCAACAGCAGATAATTACATTCAGTTGTGTCACTGGTTTCCCTAAAATCTGAATAATATTGTTATTCTTAAAAATAAAAATAAAAAATGCAATTTATGATATTATGTATGTATGTTATTGTTGAAAACATATCTGAACAGCAGTTATATCATTGCATTTTGTCCAACAATTTATAAAGAATAGAGTTTGAGACCATGACTGGCAATGAACAGAAATAGAGCAGGAGAAATATAGGAAAATATGGGCACATACACAAGTGCAGCAATATTGCATGTTGCCTTGCTTCTCGGCAGGAAGTGAGCCTCTTTAAGGGCAAAATAAGCAAACGTGACATAGCGTCGTGGCCATTAGTGACCAAAGCAATTGACTGACCACCCAGGAATGCACATGTGACACTTTGTGACAGCTGCATCTCGACCAAGAAATTGTTCAATTTGTCGTTGGCCATGGCACGCACAGCCCAAATAAGATGATTGCTTTCAGAAAACTGTCATGAAGTTTTCTCATTACAATCCATGGGCCCTCGCCTGGTGAATGAATTAACCAACCAGCTGTAAGAAGGGGAGAAAAAAGGGTCATTATGGTCGTCACAATTTGAAGGGAAATTTGATTTGGTAATTGATGTGCAGCCGTTAAGTAGTATCCGTTTGAGTAACAAGTTTACACCAACAGCTGCAAATGACAAGCGGAGAGAAACAGAGGATGAGAAATGCAACATACACAGCCCACCAGAACCTCACTATAAGTCCCCGAAGGCAGTTATTACTATGCGTCTGGGAAAAAGTGACCCGAGTTCTCCCTGTGAAGTTGCCAACACTCCCCAACAGATAAATCATTTATGAATCTGGAAGCTGCTGCAAACTAAAAACTGCTGTGACAGAGCCGTTGTCAGCAATCCATCCAGGCACAAATGCAGCCCTAATTAGATTTGGGAAACATTGTCTTGGTGTAATTGGTTGATTGTTTGGGGACAGAGAAAGCAATGGGGGTGGACCACTCTTTGTGCCACTCATCCCTGCTATGAACATAAGAGGTAAGTAGAAGGCAAAAGAGGCAGAGAGACAGAGACAGAGTGGCACTGCAGCCTCACCTCACACGTCGGAATTCTGAAGCATGGCACTGTGGCGTCGCCATGGCAACGGTTGTGTGATGGGGATGCGGGCTGCTTGGCCATCGCTGGGGCATGGCTGGGCACAGTGTGTTGCACGACTGGAGCAAGGCCTAGGGGCTGCGAGGGCTGCTGGCCCTTGCAAAGATCTCTGCCTTGTGCAGCGCCCGTGTCAGATGCTGAGGGCACCTTGCTTTACGCTCAACGCTGCGTCAAGGCGACTGCCGAAGGTCATCCGTCCTTTGGACGCCGCCTGTTTCCTGCAGGCGCGCTTAATGACCACGTCTTGGGCTGCAGGATCTAGCTGCTGCATGGCTGCGGGCTGCTGCGCTGTGTGTCAGGGTTGCAACGTGTGTGCACACTGTGCAGGGGGCTGCAGTAGGGTGAACTGCGAGTGAGTAATACAAGAAGTTTGTGGCCCGGGAGCACCTGCGGGGGGATATAGGTGGGCGGGGCAATAAAGGCCGAGCTTTGTGTGTCTCTCCCCGGGGAAGGGGCACGTGGATGGCATGGAGTTAAACAAGGTCCCCTCCTGCAGCCATTCACATCAAAGCTCTACAGCTAGATAGACAGGGATACGTTACACCGCTACTAACCAAGACCTTGCATCAATTATTAAGGGAGCCAGGGCGAAGAGCTAATTGTAAGGCGCTCCTCAAAGCCATCAACGGGACATCCAACAGATGTGAAACAGAATCTAACATGATGCAGATCTTTGACAACAATACCCGTGTCGCATGCCATGATTCTTAAACTCGCTATACATCTTATACATCTTATTCTATGTATGTCGCACACCTATCGTTAAGACATTCGGGACAGGCACATAGATGATGCAAAGGCCGTGTCTGTGACAGAATGCCATTACAGAAATGAAAATATCCTGCTCTGTGCCATATCCGATTTCTAAGTAGCCTAATCCGAAAGCACTTGCAGCGCTATGGTAGATAATGTCCTGTAATTGCTGCTGTAGAAACAAACACTTAATGGCATACACCATAATGAGCCAGCAACTCGCAGCAAGCAGGGGCTGTGGAATCGCTGCAGATGGCACATGAGCAGTGTTTGCCGTAGACAGAATTCTATGGCTGAAACAGGAGATGCTGGGAGACGCCAAGGCAGGTTTCTCCCGTGACACAAACAAGCAAGTGGCCTGCTAAAGGAGTTATTGTGCGCAACAATTTGCACTCTCATGCCATCTCAGACTAAACGCGTTTCATTCTGCACAGTTCCACAACATTGGCTCCTATTACTTTGGCTATTCTTCGCCAAATACCGCCAACCATTAAGGCTAAAAGAGCCTTTTTCCACCACTTCATTCTGCAAATTGTAATGTATAGTATCCCACATTTGTTTGACACCTTCAAATTAATAGCTTAATCGTATAAAAAAAATATATTACTACACTAGATACGAATCGCTACCAAGCCCGAATACTTCTCAATATGCACAGTACGTGATGGAAATATACAAAATCTGATATACACGGTATATAACGTTCAGTCCCAGACAGCAGCTGGCAATACAGGCTCTAGTTACACTGCGCACCAGGCCTATTGTATGCACCATGCTGTGCAGAGCAGCCTGTGTAGTGTTGTACGCGTATGGGGGCATTGGATCAGATGACCTTCCGCCACAAATGCAGAATCTCACTAATCCGCTCATTACGGGCTTAATGCAGGACATAACAGAGTCCCATGTGCTAATGTCCTCAGTTATTGACAGATCATTGTCAGATGACATGCCTTGGCCAGTCCTTGTAAGCACATTTGCCCCTGGCTGTCAACTTTCTGCTTTGTGCGTCAATGTGGGGACGTATTGACTGTTGGGCTGCACAGATGCGGCCACAACCAAACACGGCCAATTGAAGAGCGCCCGTCCCACCAGGTGGCCTGGCCCTTCCGGCTCACTTCGTCTGGTCAATTGACAAGCAGTGGCCCCGACTGGTTCATTGACAAACCCAGTTACTCTGTTCCCTCCCTACCATTCAATATGGACTTGCAACATGGCCCCTGATTGGCTAGCCATGTCGAATTCTGGCAGGAAAACAGCAAGCCACTTCACAGACAATACGGATCGTTCGATGAGTCAAAGGTGAAGAGGGTCCAATCAATCTCGTCATGAAATTTCTCTCCACAAAGCGATTTGAGTCGATTATTCCAAAAAAAAGGCATTTGGAAGTGAGAACCGAAACACATGTGCAGTGCATGCCGAACAACCAGCCAGGCCTTTCCATCAAGTCAAATGGGCCATTTTATTCGAATCATTGAAGGACTTCAAAGCCAGAGGCATCTAGGGTTCATGATTTCATTAAGTGAATATGAAGAAGAGCTGAGCACCCCCTCCTCTAATCCTTTTTTACTGGGCCGAATTAAATCGATAGCACTGACGCAACGTGACGGAAGACGGGGGCTAAGACGTTTACTGAAGCGACGTGACGTGAGGTTGCTTAGACGTCTAGCCGAGTCAAGCAGGTGTGATAAACTCGCTGAACAGACTCTCCTGTGAGGTTCACTACAGCCTTGTCGCCCAGAGTCAGTAGACGTGTCAAGTCATTGCTCAGCGCTCCATGCAGCTTTGGGAATGCGATCCAAAGGGACCAGTATATCACCGCCCTGTGAGCCACCTCCCGCGTCACAGCCACCCTGAGCTGCATCGTGGGCCTACAGCCGAAGCTGCTGGACCTCTGGGGTGACCCGGGCGAGGCAAGTGCAGCATCGCTATTCCCTGTCACACCCTCAAGACAGACGACCACTGAATCCACATTGCTGTTGGAGGACCTGCTATTGTAGGGCCCAGTGAATCTATTGCCTCATTTCCCTGTCACTGGGCTGGCCTGTCCAAGTGTTTACTCAATAACATCGTTCTTTTACCCCTTCCACGTCTTCTTATTTGCTTTCAAAATGGCGACGTCATCATCCGTCCCCCTCCATCAATATTATGTGATTATTCGCGTGCGTTGCGTAACAATGGGCTGATTACCTTCTGGCACGTGTCCACTGCTTACTTTCTCTGCTCAATGTTCAGCATAATAATCAACGCCATGATTGTTTGGCGAAGGTCCTGGCTGCTACGCTAGATTGTCAACCTTCTTCCAGAAATCTTGTGATTACAGCTGTTCAAAAGTAGAGCTATCGCATGGCAAAATGACCACTTAGAAACTGTACACTGAAATCTTGAAATGGCCACCCTCTTAATAAGGCAAACCATTACTGAGGCCATTCTAATTTGGACCCAATCAAATATTGCCACATGTGACACACAAAACCAGCAACAAGATAGGGCCACTTCTATCCCTCTCATATATGGTCGATAGTTGTACTATATAATTAGTTTACCAATGAACTACTTCCATTAAAGACAAAGTGATGTAAACAGGCTATATTGAATACCAGAAGCATAACAATATAGGACTATGAAGATTATGAGATATATGTGTCTAGGATATAACTGAACGTTTTGTATGAACTTGTTGCCTGTATGATTGTATCAGCTATGTGTAACTCAGTGTAACTCAGTCAACCTACCTTCCATCGTATTTAAGCAAGCGCACAGAATACATGAGACACCATATCTCGTCAAGGATAAATAAGGGAAATAACTGCCCATAATGGGGCAACAAAGGGACTCTTAACTACAATATTATTGTGTCCTTTTATGGTCGTTCAGCGGTGGGCGTCGCAACTGGGCATTGTGACGTCACACAGCTCACAAAGAGTCATGCGGCGCGCTTCATATCTCACGGACGTTTGCTAAAAAAAATGTGTCCCAAGCCAGGAGAGACAGGGCGTCGCCATTAACGTCGCATTAGGTGAAAAGCAACGCAACTAGCGACGTAAAATAAAAGCAAACACGTCTCGCTGCTTCCTCGCCGACGTCCGCTCTTTCGCTATTTCCCTATCTAATTTGTCAGGCACAATATAGAGAGCATCCTGCCCATCTACATTAAGTTAAATCAAATCCGGCCTCGTGTAATTGATTAAAGCTGAAAGCAGTGAACAAAATAGCCTCCTGCATGTTTTCTTTTCTTTTATGACGATTGATCTAAATTCGTTTTGTTCACCTATGATGCCGCCCATGCAATTTACATGTTTCAGTCTATGGATGCATTGTAACAACAGCAGCAGCAGCAGCATCCATGGATGGGTGTTAGAGGCACATTGAGTAATTGGCATTTCGACTGCCGCAGCCTTGTATATTTGCCATGCTGAGCCAACAAGTAATGGATGTTCCCTCCCTTGGGTCCGTGATTGATAAATGCCACTAATAGTATATTTGCTATAGCACACGGGCCAGGGGCACGCAACGAGAATGCGCTGAATAATTGAGCAGCCACGGGTAAAGGGCGCTCAAACAGGAAATAATCGTTGCTAGGGGCGATTGACTGACTACGCGGAACAAACTGCTATCTCAGTTAAAGTGAAGTTATTAAGTCAAAACCGAGTGATCAGGACCAAAGGAGATACTGAGTCACAACGAACAATAATAGTCATAGGATTTCGTATTCATGAGTCTAGCCTGAGGGTAGTAACCCCCTCCTAGCAATTGTAGCTCCCAGCACCAGATGACAAAGCTTGCACCCACCCCTTTCAAGTCTCCTCCACTCTGTTGCCCCTGACCTTATTTGCTTTTGATATCCACATGTACATAAACACGGTTTCATAACGTTTGACACACCTTGATATCAAAGGATTCTGACAGACTATATGGCCTTGCAGCAGAATCCTAAAAGCACCAGTGTGAGACACAGAAAAACCTTGCATGCACTCTATGCGCTTAATCGAACTGTAGATGTGAGACATGAATCTACAAGAGCTATGTAAGCTTGGTTTATCACACCGATGTAGCTCTTTCTTGCTCTGTGCTCTGGTGGTGACACTGCGGGTCCTTCACGGTCAGCCTCCTTCTTTGCACGCCAAATTTCTTGATTCAGCAAGAAGTCACGTCCTTTCCTGATGAGGCCGATTGTTAACCAATATCTTTGGCCCATTGACTGTTCCCTCATTCCAGACACGAACCTGGTGGCCTATTCCTAAGCAGCCTTAATTAGATCCCACATGGGCCCTGGCTGTGCTCCCTAAGCGCACAATTTTAAAAGAACAATATACTGTGCTGGGGCTGAAAGGAACTAAAACCTAATGGCATCTGCAGTCATGGCCATAAATGAGATTTTTGGTGTTTTAGTGGCTGCCACTTTGGTGGGTCTCCTTCAGGATCTGTGTGTGTGGTTCAGTAAATACCTTGAGCAGTGGAACGAGAAGAGAGCAAATTGGCCTGATTGAGGCAGACTGCAGAGGGAGAGGACAGGCCAGCTCCACTGTCAAGGGTTTTAGACTCGAGGCACGATCAGCTTCATTATAGAGCTTTATCAGGAGGCATTCCTATGAGGTTTTTCCACCAGGGGATTGTACTAAACATGTCCTCTAATGAGGCGACGTGACCACGTTTCCTCTCAACTCAGGTAGTTAGGCGCCATTTTGTTGTTGGTCGTGCTCGCCACAGCTATGACCTTCAGACAAGCCAAGGTCAAACAGGGTCAGACCCTTGTATAAAACGGGAAAAAATCCTAACAAGTCTCTTTATTGACGTTCCTTTCTTTGGTAATTCAATTTTGGCTGGCCAAACTAGCCATCTGTGCCTCGCAGATGTGATCCACTGCAGATATACAATGTCCGAGTGGTCAGCTGCGGACACTTTCATAGGCGTCTGCCAATACAATCACTGAGTAATTGTATTAATGTTCATATAAGAAGTGGACAGCCCATTGTAATAGCACAAAGACAGTGGCCATCGCAATTCCCTTGCGGCCTTGTTACTTGGGGTGGTCAATGGTGGGCTGGACTATTGAGGAGCTGGTCACTCTGCATCTATTGTGTCTAGGCACAGTGTAATTTAAAGGCGATTGTTGTTATTGATCATGGCTAGCTCAGTGTCGTTGCTGCATTATGCGGGACCTTTCTTGAACTTTCAAAGCTCTAATCCACAGGCATTGTGAGCTAATCAGTGGCCATGCCTTGTGACAGTGCGTGCATATTTGCTGTTAAGTTGGTTGGACGAGAGAAAAGGAGATTGATGAGAGGAGATAATTGTTTGCAACACACCAGACTGTCCCATCCAGGGCTCATCAGCGGACAGGCCGGGCTCTTGTGGTTAGTGCGATTCATTATTGATGCATCAGGAACCCATCCCATACAAAGGCAGCTCATTTGAATGAGATAATTTGCGGCTAGGGGTCTATGAATCAGACACTGAGAAGGAGCGCAGGGAGATTATCTGCAGGTCCCTAACTGATCTGTCTCGGCCTCTCGCAATGTCCCCAACTGCTCTCAGACTGTCCCCAACTGCTCATGGTGAGCCAGGCAAACAACAAGACCAGACAGGGCTTAGCTGCTTCTTCATGCTTTCATCAACCCAGCCTCAGCATTGAGTCACCAACATGATAATGTCCAATCCTGCAGCCTGTAGCCCCCTGCCTCTGCATACCAATTGCTCTGCTACATGGAATTCCTTTCTTGCTGGCAAAATTTGCAGAGCTGAAACATCCAAGAGGGCCAGGAGAACCAGGAGGACGTATGAATGAAGCAGCACTGTTCCACTTGACCTCAGGGACACAGCACTCCTCTTTTGTCTATAGACTAATCGGGCTGTCTAAACAGTGGTTCCCTGAAGACTATGTGAAGAGGTACTCCACGTGCCTAGCTATTCCTCTCACCACCACCTTGCCTTATATTCATTCAGCAAAGAAATCCAAATGCTCACCTGCTTCTCCAGGGACGCGTCTATCTCATGTGCAGCTTAATTCAATTCTCCAGCTCAAGAAACAACGCATTGACGCAATATTAGATTAGATATTACTGGAGCCAGGAGAATGACACGGCCTCCTGCATGGCTCTTCAGGGAGGCAGTTTCTTAATCAGAGGGTTTTCTGCGGGCCCTGACCGAAGTTTTCAGACATCTCGCTTGGCTGACTGTCCTCATTTGGGAATGAAAAGATGATAAGCATCACGAAGAGAAAAGGGCTGTGGCAAGGAGTGGGATTCAGCCCAGGACTATCGGCATGAACATGCACCGGGCCCAAGAGACAAGAAGATGCGTGCACCCCATCAGTGATCAGCCAGGGATGCCAGCTCATTGCTCCTGAAGCTACGGGTCGCCCAGCTGTTCTTTTTTGCAACCCTATCCTCTGCCTCATCATAATCTTTTCTTCTCTTTATCATCATCCTTCAAAAATCGAATCATGTACTTCTGAGTAAGCCCATTCCAAGGAGATTCACTGAGTACAAGACTTGGATAAAAATCGCTCATGAATGAAAACGTTGCACAAAAAGATGAGAGATTCAATTCAAGTGGCATCCCGAGTGCTTTGTGTGTTTTGTACAAATGCAAATGGAACTCATTCATCAAAAGTTTTCTCGCTAAAATGCCAGCACACAATCTGGAACAGTAATGGCTTGACAACATGTGCATTGTCAGAATATGGTGATGAGAGGTTCCCTTGTTGCAAACAAGGTGTCAAATGTCTGATATGATAAATGCCTCTAATCTCGGAGAGGAATTAATATGCACTCCCATAGAATAGCTTTATCATCCGAACGACAAGCCGTAATTATAAAGTATGTAGAGTAGTTGTTTTTCTGATGCTCTGGTTATTATTCATGGCACCCTTGATTGCTATTTAGCTTTGTTTCCCATAACACAAAGCATAAAACGCCAGAGCCATTTGCCTCAGATAACAATAAATTCTCTTAATTAGCGTTAAACAGGCAGAGGATGATATCAAGCCTGACAAAACACATGACACTTTGAAAATGAACTTGGTAATCGGATTATGTGTGAACTATTGAAATGGATTTGTCTGGAATTAATCTGTTTCCAGAGCAGGGAGGCTGATGTGGCTCAATTGATGCTTTGAGATCTCTTAGTGAAAAGTACTATAGACAATGCAGCGGCTTATCCATGATCAGAGTACAGAAGCCATATATCAAAATACCACCGTAGGAGAATGGGAGTACTACAAGGCACCATACTGTCCATAAAGCATTTTTCCCGCTTACTAAGTCTGTCAAGAGATTTATTCAAGGTGAAGTGCAGCAGATTGGTGCTTCTTATGTTCACAGTACAGAGGCTAGCATAAAAAGCAGCCTAAATTACATTACGCCATCTGTTATGGGCAAGGGGAGATAGGAATCTATGCAGATTGCCAGTGCACATGAGATATGATGTCCTTGATGGCCTACAAGCAAAGGAGACACCTAATACAGTTTCACAGCACGCCGCTCCTGCTCGCCATTGCGGCAATCTGATGACAGAGGTCCACTTGACCGCTGCCCTCCTGTCCATCTTATTTTTCTCTGTCTCTAAAAGCTGCTTAGACTTAGTGGACCCTTCATTATCCCACTGCTCTTGCTTTATACCTGGGCCCATCTTGCGCCCGCCACTGGTCCTTTTTCTTCCACCCTAATTCAGCTTCCTCTTGACTGCAAGACTTCGATCTTGCTCTGATGTGCTTTGGCCAACCCGCTTGCTCCAATGGAAATCGCTAAATGCTATCTGGAGGCAGAGAATTCTAGGATTGTACGCACTTATCAATATTCCCCTCTGGTTTTTACAGCCATTGAAACTACATTCATCCTATTGAGTAGACTGGCGCCCTTGCCTGTGTTCGAAATCCCATAATGACGTCTGCGGATTAGCATTGACGTCCCCATTGCATGGCTTACTTATACATTCCATTTACATTTTCCTCATTGCTCCATTGTCTGCATGCCTTATCGGCAGTTCTGCTGCGGGGGGAAATTTCATTTGCAATGATTTGACTGGCGGCACTGTGTGGGGTTTGGGAGGGTGGAGATCTGCATCTTTCTTGCGGGCCACGCCAAGAGGAGATTCTAGTCCTTGGTGAGTTGTCTTGTTGGTGGCCTGGCCCTGATTGAATGCGCTTGTCTCTTGCCTGGCTCGTCCTGTTCAATTTGCACCTCCTTCTAGTCAAGTGGCGATTGTATGCAGGTTTCTAGCAGGCCCCGGTGATCACTAAGCCCCATTCGTATGCACTCCTGCCTCCTGTCACCTCCACCACAGAAACCCAATTTTGATGATTTAATCTTCCTCAGCTCTTTTCCCAATTTATGTGTATGTGTGTGCCGTGGGATCGAATCAGACTGCTGTTCTCCTTGCTGTGAGGAAGAATCATGCAGATTTTGTGCTGTGTAAGTCAATTGGAAACACTGCAAGGTAATACAAGACTCCTTTGCCTGCGTCTGTATTATTCTGTATGATCTTCCTCCACTTTGCAGCTTGCATAGGAGAAACCTATCTATGCATGCTCATAAATCTGCGTCTTAAAAACCAGTTGTAAGACTTCATTCAGCATTGCGAAGACACACATTTTGAACCCTAGATTTCCATATCTGAAAAAATCATCAGAGGCTGTGTGCCAAATGCTGCTGATGCAGAACTCCGACTCTTTGACAAAAAAACAGCGAGATTAAGGGGGGTTCCTTGGGGAATCCTTACACTCCACTGAAGTCCCTGTGGTGTCTCTTGCACTGGTGACAATGGGCTCAAATCAACTGTCAGATTGAAACTGACGTACATGCATCACATCACCCCTTTTCTTGGTCCCACATTACACTTGGATGCAACTGTTCCCTCAAGAATGTTATTTTAAGCCTCAATTTGCAAATATAATTGAGGTCCTCCACTGCATGATTGCATTGCTGCTCAACGAAAAAGCTAAGATTGCGTCATCTAGAACACCGGAAGTCCTCCAGTCTGCCCTTGTCTTGTTGCCATGGTAATATGCTGCTTAAATATTCCCAATGACCTTGATCACGTATTCAGAATTAATGTTATGCTGGAACATATGGTTATGGGATAACTGAAAACTTGATGCTGTCTTAAATCACCAACCACCTCAGATATTAACTCTACAGCTTTGATTAAAAATTTACATCATCAACCAAGCATCAGTGATGTGAATAAATAGCACCCACTAATATAGCCGCATATAGGTGGCATTTGACATTTGATGCTGAACACAACATCACTCATATACACCACGTTGCTGTGAATTATGTCAATGTGACCACAGTTTTCACATCAAAAATACACATGACACGAAACAAGAATATTTGATGAGTGATATCAATCAATCTCAATCGATTTTATGGACATACATTTTCTGTTTATTCTGCAACAGTTCTCCATAACAAGAGATCTAGACAGCTGCAAGGCCCAGGAACATAATCAAACACAGCTGAACATCAAACATTCAGTCGTATGCATTGCAAGTAGACAGACAAGGGGTCAGCTTGCAATATGCATGGCTGTCAAGCAGCTAACAGGCCCAATGTCCCCTATACATTAGCCGCAAGACAATGAAGGCAAAAGAGCAGCTCTCCATTTGCACAGAAGTCGACAGAGAAGCCACTATCCCTCTGATGCTAATTCGCACCCTAAAAGCTTCCTTAATAATGATAAATGGTGATGATGATTACTCTGGCTATCTCTAAAATGCTCTTAAAATAAGTGAATATCACAAATATACACTAGAACCTGTCATTATGGTCACCACTTAACAGCATTAACCATTCTCTGTATTTCCCATTATAAACATATAAGGCAACTTGGAACTGACGTGGCTGAAATGGAAAGGTTGAAAGTGTTTCAGCTTCTGTTGAATTAAGGTGTGTTATGTGTTATGCTTAAGTTGTATAATGCTGCATACGAAAATTGCTGATAGCCCTGATACTAAGATAGAGAACCTTAAAATCTTGCCGAAAGCTGTCTCTTTGGTTGTGTAAAATGAAGGTTTCTCAAGATTTGAATCAGCAGCGGCCAATAATTCATGACCATTCAGGCATTCTAATATGAATTGGAAATGTTCTCTTTCAAGCTGTCCATTTTGGAATAAAGGGGAGTTCATCAGCCTTATGGTTTCTGGAAGATTGCTTTAAAAGTAGCTTTAATTCCCCTTTTGGCTGACGTAAAGATATTACTACAACCATCTTCAGTTGTGAAATATATCCCAGTTACATCTAATTCTTTTGATCTGCATGGTCTTCTTCAATATCTCATATTGAATAATGAATATAGACTATTAGGAATCTGGTTGTCTGAGTATTTTATACATCTCAAGGACATCTCATCCCAAAATGAATCCAAGAGACATGTGAGCACTCTGACCTAGAATGATAAGCATTCACATGACTGAAAATCCATAATTCAGACAACTGTCAATCTGTACTGCAATCTGTTTGGCCCTGGATGACCCAAATGGTTATTACTGGAGTATTTAAGAAGAAGAAGCATGCAAGGAAGAGTGACAAGGAAGACAGCCATAGAAATGCAGAGGACTCCAGTGACAAGAATTTGCTCTGTCAGGATGACACCACAATGGATCAGCTCCTGTCATCTTTAGTCAGCCATTACCTCTTGCTACCGCAGCACAATATCTAGCAGTATTTATGGCAATTTCTGTCACTATATTGTAAATATATGGCAATCTTAACTCGCTTTCACACAGCTATTTGGTCACAGCCTCAGTCATACATCAGGACAGTATTGGCAACCTGAATTGCCCTTATCCGTACAGCGAAAATCCGTGAATCCTTTAGTGGAGGCACCATGGCAGTTTAGGATAAACATAATCCTCATGATATAGTGTCCAGCATAGCAACTCCGTGACTACACAGAGCACAGCACACCTACCTCTAAAATGTTGAGTAACCTGGGCATATACTGCTAATGCATACACAACATAATGCTACACCATTATGCTGCAAAGTATGCCCTGATGTAACGTAAAGCTCAGACGTTAGGTTTAATGTGTTCAAACATGTCACCCTGTTCGCATGTGTCTCAATTTATCACAATCTAAGTAGACTGGGGCCCCCAGCATGAATACAAACAAGTCTTCTGTACTGTTTAAAAATCTATAGTCCAACCAGTATGTTTAAAGGGCCAGTTCTTTAAGATTGCATGGAAACTACTATATATATATAAAGACCGTTCTTTTTATGTCCGTATTTGATTTCATTAGCGATGAGTAGTTTTATGGTCGAAATATGATTTGAACTTGATGGGCCAAAACAATTTGGTGTCGCCTTGTATACAGGCAATCATTGTCTGGTGCACTCAATCTTATGTCAGCTAAGACAGCAACATCGTGAACAGCATGAACAACATAGAATACACATTTAACCCTTTTTGAGTGAGTGCAAAATGGTAGAAACTAAGACTGTTTCTTGTTTCTTGATGTCTAGAGTCTCTATACTGATGTTAGAAACCATATAAAGACTAGCAAGTTCCTTCCCAGCTGATGCCCTTACGAAATAGCCTGGGATGTTGTTACAGCAGCAGAAACAGAATATCAGCAGCTGGGCCCCTATGTCTCATCAGTGGAAAACTAGGGCATGCATGTGTTGCCACAATGTAGTTCACAGTGAGCAGATATTACCCAAAACATAATAACGAGTTAATGACAGAACAGACTATATGATAATCCATGAAAACTTCCTATAATTAAAAAGAGTTCAAATTCCCAAAAGCCACCCACAATACAACAGTGCATTATTGGATTCACTCGCTGTGATAATTGTTTGTGGCAACTGTGGTACAATTAAATGTCATTGGTCATGTGTTGACCATTTCAGAGTGGCCTGATCTAGACAATTACGAGGAAAAGTCATACACGACATGGTCAGTTTTTCATGCCTTAATATGTCTCTCATACCAAAATTGCCCCATCAAGCAGGAAGTGGACAAAACAAACAAAGAATTCTCATTCCGAAAATGGAAAACCCCTTATCTGCAGATTTGGCGAAAGTGGGTTGCAAAGCTATTTTGATTTGATGCTGTGGCAGACCCAAGATTAGAGTGATATATGGACTCTTACAAACGGACACCAGAGATGCACGTGGTCAGCAAATAATACTTTCCTCCACCACATGACCTAACGAGAAGATAATAATAGAAAAAGAAAGAATGAAAAATGTGAACCACGTTCACTTTAAAATCCCCTCTCTCTCATCCGTTCTGTGCCACCAATAACTTGTGATAATTTTCCCTGCCGACCTGTTGGATTCATCATGTGCTAGAATGCACGCAATTCAATACGTTGGCCATTTTCTGCTGCATTGGCCAGTAATTTCTGCATGTGCTTTCAGGGTCTTTGTACAGCACTAAAGAGGCTGATGTGCTGGCCCATCCAATTTGCAGTGCTCTGTCCCAGGACCCCTTAATTTCTTTTTATTGCGTCCCAATGCTGTCAAGGTTGATGAAAATGCCACGCTGTTCTTAATAAAAACCTCCCAAAGCCTCCTGCACATTAGCAGGGCCCAAGCTATCCTGAAAGACTGTAAATAAAGCACCTCTCATTAATGGCAAAACAACTCATGATTTCAGTTTCAACAAAGCTTCATCTAAATGTCATGTTGCTGTGGTGGTGTAACTGGCCTGATACAATACATGGGGATGGCAAAGGGAAAAGCCTAAATGCAGGTTATTCTTTCGATGTCATTATTCCAGAATGTATGTTGTATAGCTCGAAATGGGTTTTTTTTTAATCTGAATGCTTTCATACTTACATCGTTTACAACAGCACAGGCCTACCAGTACGAAATGGCTATGACCATCTTCTCTTTTCTAGTTGAGAGTTATGTTTCAGATACAATTCCCAAGACTATATTACTTCAGCAGTATCTTGTTTCTACAGAAAAGAAAAACCACCTGCCAGACTATCATAGTAGTACATAATCTACAGTAGGGGTACAGGCGCGCCAAATGCATGATACTTACGTATATAAACAATAGCTTTCAGAAACACAGCCTCAATTATAAAATAGGAAATACATGGAACAGACTTCCTATACTCATTTTACCCTAGCCGATGTTTCCATAAGCACTTTTGCTCATTCTCATCTCAATCATACCAATGCACTATTACTGTATTTGATAACGTACCCACCCCCCCCCCTCCTTTTTTTGTTGTCTTTTTTCTATTTAAATTTATCTACACTGTATTTAGTTATTATAAGTTTTTCTTTCTCTTATTAAGGTGGCCCACACCAACAAGCCCTGGCCTCTGTGGGTCTCCTGGCCGTTACAGGTATATTGTATTTGTTCATGACGATGTGTGTTTATGTAATTGTTACTGACTATATTGTTTGTTTCATGTAAAAAATAGATGGCTGAATAGAGTAATTTGCTCTCTCTTTGAAAGGCAAACTGGGCCACAGTGGAATATGTATAGAGCCAATTTATGGTTTCACGCCAAAGTACAGTGTAGAGAGAAAGCCTACACTTCTCTCGTGTATGTTGATGTTTTTCCAAAGTGTTCCTCTATCTGATTATTCTCCACTCTTTCCTCTCCTGCAAATGGCGGAATATTTATGGATTATCTGTCATGAAATTGTGTTGGGGAATTGTCTTTGCTGCTCTGCCCATGCACCATGCATCCTTTTCCTTTTTTCTCCAATCTTCATCAGAAAAAAACCCATTTCGCCTGCACGTCTGCACTTGGGCCTTGCAATCGACATTTCTCGTCGCACGCGAGATGTCCTCATTCTATAATTAGAATCAAATTCCAAATATCGAAGAAAACGCGTTTATGCAAAGGGAAGATTCCTCCATCACCCACTCATGCAGCCTTCGCATCAGCAGCAACGGTCTGCATCCTCAACCAATACAGCAGCGTCCGTGGACCATCTTCAATCACATTTTAATTAAATTGGCTGGCGGACCGTGTTGCAATGAGCTAACGCCCATGGTGCGAATCGCTTTTGATGCTCCGTCCTGTCACAGGTTTGCCGAAGATGATGTACAGCACAGGGAGAGGCCTATAGGGCTCTGTTGATATGGCTCAGGGGGCTGAGAACATGTGTTTCACCCCCTCTGATGTCTCTGATGAGCGACTGACTCTGACACCCTCCAGAGAAAACTGATACCCGCTGGCTTGGAACAAATGTGTTGAGTGATTAATATCTGTGGTTCTTCTGCATCCCATATATCATCCCAGCGATGATGCACTTTTCGAATCTGTGTCATCTGCTGTCTGCCCCCCCCCCCCCTTTGCTATCTGTGCCCCTGTGTTATCCGTCATGTTGTCAAGCTGTCATTATGACTCAATTAATTACAAGTTATTTCAGGTGATATGCTTGATGGTATATCGCTCTCCTTATCTCGTTTAAAGTGAATAATAATTTGCAGAGCTTCCCTGCATGGGTGTCAGAATCGTTTTGGTTGAAAATATGATTATTTATTCAACTGTGTCTCTGTAGGTCAGTTAGTCAGTCAGTCAGTCAGTGTTGCTGTTTGCCTCCCTGTCTGTGTGTCCATGTCTCTCACACAAACTCTCCTCCCCTCACTCCTGAAATGCCATTACCAATAGCAAGGCCGGGTGCACCATCATATTACCTGGGCAGTGACGCATCCCATAATCTCTAATTTACAGCATCATTGCCTGCATCTATGCTGGACAAATTGCATGACGTGTGCTGTTGGTCCGAAGGTCCAGTGCAGCCAGAACAAGTGGACATGGGTAGGTTCGCGTGACCAGTGGTCATTAGGACGGTCATTTTATTCTGACCCATGTGGGCTGCACTTGTCCCAAACATTATACGTCAGGGGAGAGAAGCAGTTGGCATCATGTGGGCCTGCACACTAGAGCATTTAGACGTTGGCACTCAGCTAGGCTTGGCGCTCTTCAGGCACCTGAACCCTTTAATGGGGGGTGAGCCCGGTGTCACTGCCTATCACCGCAGTTAAAGATCCATGCGAAGAGTCCATCACTTCAGCTCTTGCCCTGCCTCATCTTACTGATGCAACCTTGCAGATATCGCGCCAACTAGAAACGTTTTCCAAGAAAGCTTTCAACGGCTTCACAGCTTTTCTGTTACCTAGACATCTGCGGCTTTGTACATACGACACATGAAACCTGCGGTCAACATCGACTGATTTGATAAAAGATGCTTTCAAACTGTTGCCATTAATCAAACCACAGACATTTCACACGTGGAAGCCTAAAACGCAAACCCTGCTGTGCCTAATTAATTTGTATGCATACGTCTAATTTTAGGTTCAGTTATATAACAGTTTCAAAGACAGATATATCCCTAGAAGCACTGAGACAGGAGTTTGTAGAAGCACTGTAGGCTTAAATTCTATGGCTATTGGGAGCTGTGCAGTAATAGCAACGTAGAGTGGCAGTTTACATATGTGCGTGTCTTATTTGGCTGCCTAATGAAATGGTTGCAGGTTAGCCAAGCAATAATCAAGTAAAAGGCATCCACATATAGGCTGAGTAATAGAGATTGATGCAGCAGCCAGTAAGCTTGTTAAGCCGGCCTGGTGAAGCAAGATCTGGCAGTGTGACCAGCAAGTTAACACTGTGACACATTCCTGTGACCGCAACAATTGCAAACGGTCGATGCTTGGTGAAGCCTGCTGGATAGCATGTATTCAGCCTGGTGGCAGGCTAGTCAAGTGTGCCTACAATAAGCCGATGTTCCTGGGGACTAAACACAGAGTGAACGACCATGGATGCTTGCAGCACGCAACAGCTGCACACGCAACTTGGCAATATTACAGCATCCTAACCATTTGCAGACTTCCATCTGACACCTTTGCCAACAACATTGCCTTGATGCCTAATGCCAACCTTCCTAGTTCATCCTCTTTTGTACACCCGCTATTGTATGACAGAACAAGGGTGTATCATGTATTACACAAAAGTTTCAATTAACTTACCTGCTACTGAGCAGAATGCAGCAAAAAGTAACAGCTTGATTAGTTGGTACATATCCAGTTGTCTCACTGAGCAATTATGTACTTCATAGAGGCATTAGGTCCTGTAGGTTTGTAGGTGAAAGTCCATACTGTATGGTGCTACGGGACCATGGGTTACAAACCCTCAAAAGTATAGTGTCGTATCGGCTTGATCCTTCAGATGGCCTAATATCCCATCAGCATCCTATCAGCAAGAGGGTGGGTCTGTGCGTTAAAATGTTACAGAGCCTGGCAGCATTGACAGTAATCCATGGCGAGTGTTCATAGGAGCACCAGGCCAACCAAAGCCGGCCGCATCACCGCTGTCATGGCAGCAACTGAATGCAGGATGACTAGCGCTGCAGCCGCAACATCCCATCAGCAGCAGCGCGGCTAGCTGGCTGGTTGGCTCGTGTGCCCATGCAGCAGCTGAACTGGGGGGTACTGCTACGGTAATAAAGGCCAGGTCTAGGCAGATATGCACTGACACATTATGCGTTTGGCCTCAACTGCTCATTGTCCTGAATATTGCATGTTATATTGGCTGCTGTATTGACTGCTATATTGAATGCTTGTATGGCCACCAATGCCCCACCATCCATCACTTAGGTCCTGACTGTACCATTGTCAACACTCGCTTGACGGTAGCCCACCTTGTGAGGGATTATCTGCATTGCCTAAATATAGTCAGGGGTGAGGTGCCAATGCCTCTCCTTGCTTGATGCCCTTGGTCATGCGATACCCTCTTTCCCTTGATGAAAGCAAACCATGATCCGAGGTCCCCTGGGCTTCCTCACCTTGCCAGATCCCAGACATTGTAAAGACCCTCTATGCCTCTATTACTCCCAGATGCTCAGATAATCATGCAACTCTGTTAGACTTCGATCCCTTTTGCTCTGCCTGATGTTTATCTGTGTGAAAAAAGAAAACAGAAAAAAAAAACGTACTCAACGACCGGCACAGCTCATTCATACCTGCAGGTGCACTACTCCACTTTTTTTTTTGGTTTTGCTTTCACACTATTCAGTTCATCTACCACCTTACAGTACATTTTCGTTTCTATTGGTGTCCCTTTTCTTTCCAAAGGTGTCAACTCACAGCTCCTGATGCAAGAAGCTGACTGTTAACTTCGAGAGTCACGATTGACCAGGCTGATACACAATGCAATTTACATGCTGAAGGGCAACTCTTTGCATATGCAATTGTGGAACATGAAAGGTCATTCCTAGTTCATTTTGAAAATTGAGTATAGCTCCATAAAACGAAAGATAATAAAAAAAAACATATAAATAAACTAGTTGTATATTATTATTCATCCAGTTGGTATCCAATATGTGTGAAATTATAAGTCAAATACTGAACTTACTTTTTGAACTGCTAAGTAAGTCCAGTATTTGACTTAAAATTTCACACATAATATGGAAATAAACTTTTTACGCACATAGAAACAAAATATATAGTATTGAATTTTTTTACATCTTTAAGTTCTGTGTATTTTAGTGGCGCAGATTTGCAAACCTCTCACAGCCACAAAATCAAAGTTGATTGTAAAAAGTATTGGAGGGTCCCCTTCAAATTAAGCCTCCCAGAAATTGCGCCAATATCTTGTCCTACCAAATAAACTTAAATTTTCCATATTATTTCATGTATTCTGAATACTTACAGAGTACGTATATAGACCAAAGATTGTATGGTCAGGCTTTCATTGGTGCAGAAATAACAGATTTAAACCACAGTTATAAAGTTTCAATGACTACTGTGTAAAAACATTGTACACTGATTTAGTTTATCTAAACATACCAGTTAAATTGCATTTAATTTATAAAATGTGGTGTTTATTCATAAAGTTTCAAGTCACTGGTGTATATAGTTTAATTATAAACTGCTGCATTTAAGTATAAACCGTATCATCAATCAATAGGATTAAACCATCAATAGGCCTATATATATATCTAAGTCTGTATTTTAAAATTACTTACATTACCACTTCACTGAGGATGGTACTGAAATGTCAATACTTTCAAAATTACATAATTATAGAAACCTGGGAGAGTAAATAGTTGTCTGACATGACGTTCATACAACGTTCGTGGCAGTATGATGTCTTGGTATGGGTCTTTAGCTAAATTAATTAGGCCATTACAAGGTACCCCCCACTTTCTGAGAAGGGGAGGATGATCAATGCAATCACCCCCCCCCCCCCCCACCCTGAAATTCACAAATGAAAATTACCCTTTTTCTTACACTTCGTTTTGGAACATTTGTGCTTACAGCTTTACACTTGATATCACATATCAGTACAAGTTCATGAGTTTGGCATAAATGATCCACCATTAATTTACCTCTTGGCCGGTGTTCGCGCATTAACTGCTACTTGTACGAGCGAGAGAAAGTCACAGTGGGACAGACAAGGTAGTTGCCATTTTCAACAGCTCATATCTCGGCTCCTAATCAATTCATATTTAACTACAGATCGAACCCAGGAAAATGCTTGAATCCTTTTCAGCATATATATTTAATCAGGGGCGTCTCTCAACCGTCAAGAGACGCCCCTGATTAAATATATATGCTGAAAAGGATTCAAGCATTTTCCTGGGCTCGATCTGTAGTTAAATATGAATTGATTAGGAGCCGAGATATGAGCTGTTGAAAATGGCATCTTTGGCGCCCTGTAGCAGCTAGAAGATTTGGCCTACTGACGTAGTGTACCGTATTAAACCTTTCCCATAGAGAAACAATGCCTTTACTGGGCTCACAGGGACTACCCCAGTAATAATTGTGAATAAATTATTCCGTCACTGTTTTCCAGGATTTTTTTAACAGTGACATTACATGTGCTGACCAGGAAAACAACATTATGGCTAAATTGCCTAGTACTTAAGTCGTGTCTGAAACATTACTGAAGTAATATTTGACTTAACCAGAAACTACCTGGAGCCCCATTTCTTCTTTGACAGTCATACATGTATATTAAATAGTGACGCTTTGGGAACATGACATTTAAGGGTTTTTTCCTTTTTTTTAATCTTGAAAATATCCTGACTGGTGTACGATATTCTTATATATATATATATATATATATATATATATATATATATATATATTTATGGGCTGATAATTCTTATTACAGCATTGCTAAATTTCCGTGTTAATGTGAGTCATCACTTGAAAGACTAGTAGATTTGGCAATATTTTGTACCATCAAGTGTAAGATACTTACAACTTACATCTAGAACTGGTGGTTCCATGAATTAATTTAAATAATGCCAAGGTACCCAAATGTTTATCACACATGATTTTGTGTCAGTTAGCATTGTTTAAATATTCCTATGACAGCGCCAGATTCCACCAGTACATAATCATCACATACAGGTAATGCCTTTGTTATTGAGTAGAACTGGATGACCTCTCTAATTATTATAAGATGTCCGATGTAATGAGGCAAGTTACCACATCAATTATCCATCTCAATAGCCACCATTCATGCATATCTTAAAATACTGCAGGGTGACAGGGTCTAAAACTTATAAAAAGTTGTTCTGCGCAAGGGTGGGTAAAAAAAAAAATTCTCAATCAAACCTTTTTTTTTTTTCAAAATCCAAGCACATTTGAAACTGAAATTTATTCAAATCTTTACATATCTCGAAATCATAACTGAGTGTGATAAATTTGTCTTATCAATAGTTTGTCCATTTTT
Source organism: Alitta virens (assembly GCA_932294295.1). Lineage (NCBI taxonomy): Eukaryota > Metazoa > Annelida > Polychaeta > Phyllodocida > Nereididae > Alitta > Alitta virens. The sequence goes on along the minus strand of OW028573.1, from coordinate 28,946,081 downwards.
GTTGTCTATTTATCAAAATAGTACATTTTGTGTATTTAGGTCATTATCTCGTAGCTCCATTGGGGATACTGGAATCTCAACTAGCTGTTATGCTTAGTAGGCCTATATATAAATTACATTTGGTGATGTTTGTCAGTCCTTCATTAGCCCATATTAATAAAATTGTGGATCTATGTTAATTGTGTGGATGCCAATAAAAAATATTCTCTTTTTTTCCACAAATAGTTTAAATTTGTGAAGTTGTTGTCCAGTCTCAAATTGAAAAACTATTGATATGTTATGATTTTGGGGACAATGAGGATTAATTGCAGTTTACAATGCAGGCCTATATATAAATTTAAGACCCTTTGTACCTCCAAAAATATGAAAATAAACTTAAAAAAAAAAAAAAAACTTTTTATAAAGGGGGTCAGAACAGAAATTTCAAAACTGTTCTGGACCGCCTTATTCCGCGTCAACCGGGGGACTTTTGTTCACCTTATTTTAGGCCGACCGACAGACCACACTGCTGTCTGTGGCTGACCACTTGTCCATGATGTAGGACATATCATATGTAGGCCTGGTGCAAATCCCTCATTTTGGCGGGAGATGGGAAATTTAATAAAACTCGCAAGGTGGCGTTTCAGTCAAAGAGCCAAAAAGAGTTTTCGCACGACTATCTTTCTCGAGACAGCGTCTTTCCAGCCGCTTCCGCTTGTCAAACGCACGGCAAGATTTGACGAATTTCGTATGATTTTATCCACAAAAGGTCACAGCTTCACTGTTAAAATCACTGCAAAGGTTGCAGTTTCAAACGCAAGGATTGTTTGATGTTAGAACACATTCGAAAATGAATCCCGGAGGTAAGTGTGAGGCGATTTGGAGGTTTTTTTGCAAGGCGTGCTCTGGCAGCTGCTGGCATCATGTCCCTCTTGAATGTGGATTCACTGCGCATGGAGGTGCGCGGATCTCACCTTGCCAATATTTGTTTGTTTAAGCCCATGAATAAGTTTGGACAATTTAGATTAATTTAGGACTAACGAAGAGACCAAGTTTTAATATCTTGAGTAACTTTGCTGTGGCAGGATCTTTTTATTTGAAAGGTTAAGCTCGTAGTATTCTGTAATTTGTAATTAAAAGAGTTTTTGTTCAAATTTCAGTTAGTATCATAACGAATGACCAGCTTTTGAAGGCTATTTCATTCATACTCAATCTGAAATAGAGGAAAGCTAAAATTTTTCGTCCAAAGCTAAGCACTGAATTCAATGGTGTTGTTAAAATTTCAACATAAGAACAATAAACTGAACTTTAATACACAGTTGCCTCATAATGCCATATGGTAGCTTCTTTCTTTAACATCAGTGAGAAATATTTGCAAATGTATCTAGAATTTAGAGATTTATTTTAAAAAACCAAACAGGAGGGCAAGTCCACTCGCTCAAGATTTGCTGCTTGTATTTGAACTTGTTGCGACATTGCAGATAAAACCGTGCAAACTTAGTGGTCTGCAATTTTGAATGCTACACTTATGAATCTTATCACATTGGTCCATATCTGATTGTGGCTCAGAAATAAAATCCCGAAGAAACGATGCCCCTGACATAATGTAAATTTATATAATGCAATACAAAAAGGTTTGTACAATAATATCATGAATTATGTTTACGATGTGTCTGGATGAAGAATATTGTGTGGTTTAAAATTGTGTTTTTGTAGGTTAGTTTTGAATCATTAGGCAGAGATGAAGATAATTATGTAAAATTCTGATCATCCCTTTCAGGAAACCATCATGGCGGTCAACATATGTATGGAGGTGGAGGTGGAGGTCCACCCCCTCATTTCATGCCACAACAGTTTGATATTACTCGCAGTACACTGAGAGCCACAGCAACTGAGTTTGTACCACATTTCCTGTCCATGCAACAAACATCATTCCCACCACCACAGCATCATGGACCTCCTCCGCCTCCCCAGCACCAACATATGCCGCCGCATCAGACACACCATGGGCCGCCTCAGCACCAAATGAGGCCTCGACACCATGGGCAGCAACACCATTCATATCACCAACCGCCCGCTCATCAGCAGCCCCAAACAAAGGTAAAGAGTCATGAAATGTTTTTCTTACTTCAAAGACATTTTGATTTACTTTTCATGGTAGAGTAGTAACAAACAATATTGCACTAAATCATAAGTATAACGTGCGGAGACCTGTGAATCATGACGACATAGATATGTGGGACTTACTTTTGACTTTCCAGGAGGACTATATGTCTACAATGTACATGTTTCGACATGGAAATGCTCAGGACCGAATCCAGGAAGCAATTAAATTGTTGATAGACAATCCTGGAAACTTCGAGGACGTCATGCCCGAATTAACACAGAGTCTCACCACTTGCATCAGCAACGAGCAGGCTTTATTAAGTATAGTCAGTGAGCTCTTTCAACAGGTCGGTTAAACACTATTCTGTCAGTGTCATATATGTCGGTATTAAATTTGGTATACTTAGGAATTATTCCTTGTATATTGCATTTGTAACTATGTCTGAATAGTGAAGTTATTGCGTCTTTTCAGTCTGTAAGAGAAAACAACTTCCGCTACACTGGAGCCAGAATGTGTAACTACTTCTCCCACCACTTAGATATTAATTTACCTGGTGGTAATTTCAGAAAACACTTATTGGACAGGTAAATTGTTGTGTAATAGTACTGATTTTTTTGCAAAATGAATGTGGACTTTTGAGACTGAGACATGATATATATAATTTCCAATTTGCAGATGCCAAGAAGAGTTTGAGAAACGGGATTCTTTATTAAGTGTGGCAACAACCCATGCACATTTTATTGGTTTTACTTTGTTTCTTGGTGAACTGTTGCTCAACATGACAGTAAGTGTAATTTGTCTATTTTTGTTGATCTCTTCATATTGAGAGTCTTTTGGAGCTTGTCATTAGATAGTTTAATTATGATTTAGGTTGATATGGTGAAATTTGTAAGTTAACTAGATACAATAAACTTAAATAAGTTAAAAAACTTTCCAAGGATGCTGAGGAGGAGAAGAGAGTCGAAGTATTGGTCCCTCTGGTTCATCAGTTGATCAACCTGATGTTGGATAGAACAGAAGAAAAATTCTTGAGATGTGCAGTCCAAGTTTTGAAGGTTTGTTTCTTATTTGCTCTCATTAATGAGTACATTTCAGTATCAGTGATTGGTCTGTTAAATATTATGCTTATGTAATTGAAATGCCAGTTCGTGATTGAAATTTTTGAATACCTTGTAGCTGACTGGAGCCATTCTCAGTAACCTTGAGAAGGCTGCGACTGAAGGAAAGACACCTATAGTGGATGCCATTTTCGTAAAAATTAGGGTGGGGCTTCTAGACGAGAAATTTTCCAGGTGAGGGCATTGCATATTTTCTGGTGGAGTATATGATGTGTAATAAGCCAGTATTTCTGGTTGATGGCATGGGATAGTAAATAACAATGCTTCTTGATTCGTTATTTCAGGAGCATAAAGAATATGCTTTTGGGGGTTGTTGAGCTGCGAGCTAAAGATTGGGGACGTATGGAACCTGATCCAAGGCTAAATCCACAACAGGCCAATCCCTATTTGAACCAGAACCCCATGGCTGTGTCTGCGCCCATGGTTTGTATTTATTGTTGTCTTAGCTTTATGGTAATATTGTGTTCTTGAATGATGACAGTGCATGTACACTGGGTGAAATTACAAAAGTCGGAACACTGCAGTTATAATTGTTAACGACCCTTTTTCAGCCCCCACCTCAACCTGATCAGTTTATGTATCCCCCTATGGGGATGGATGGTAACCACGTGCCGCCAATGTTTAACAATCAAGGTGACTTTGTTCCTCAAGAATTCTTAGAGGCTGGCGGAGATCTGTATTGGCCCAACCCTGAGGATCCCGAGTTTTATGACTACTTGATGTAAGTCGCTTTGTAAGTGTTTCCGTTCTTTTAATTTTCACGCATGTGCTTGGCCTTCTTCGCCTTAAGTTTAATATCATCTTGCACATATCCTTTGCGTGTTTTCCTTTATCGTTAGTTCGAAATTTTAGACTGGCACAAAAACTATTCATTCAAGCAGACAATAATACTTATTATTATTTCTTTCCAATACTTGCAGTGGTAATAAAAATAGGTAAGTGTGTGAAGTTTAATGTCCTGCTTCATAGGCTTATACCATTAGACCTTATGTGTTTGTGGCATGGATTTGAAACCTTTTTTGTGGTGACAGCCCTTGGCCAGTAGTTATGTACATATTATACAGTGTATATGCAAAATCGTAAAGAAAATGGGTTTGACAAAATGTCTTATAATTGTGAACATAACCCTAACTAGAATATATTTTATATGCAATAACTTGAAAGACCTTTGTTGTTTGCTGTTTTTATAATGATTTAATCTCTCAGTGATAAAAGATTCTTTGGCAATTATAGCATTTTTTCTTTAATTTTCTTGGCCAAGAAATCCTAAGAATATGTCTATTTAGTTTCAAATTACTTGGCTTCAATATTTTATTTTTTGTGGCTTTACGTCACTTTCATCACTGGTCAGTGCATGATTCCAAAGTAGTTGTAGCCATTTGTACAATTGGTTGTGAAATATGATAGACCATTAATAGCAATTACACTGTGAATAAACAAACGTAAAAGACTGCTTACGAAATTGCTTAGACACTGCAGGTATTGGGAAGAATAATTTAACATTACCACCAATAATTTTGTTGTTGATACTTAAAAAATGCTCCATTGCTAACTTGACTCCGCTAAGAATGTTGATCGTCATGTGCTTTTCTAAAGTTGAATACTTTCTGCCTTTACTGGCTTTTCTTAATTTGATGCTCCACTAATGTCGGGCGCATATATAGTGTAAATAATAATATCAATATTTTGCATAGAAATATATGACTAACAATTATGTCTATTGTACATCATTACTAACAATTATGACTTCAGTAATGTTCTCAGAAGTACTCCATTTTGTTTCTCCTTGGTTACAGGTTTTCGGAGGGGGAGTACCCTACTTACTCCCAAGATGATGAATTCGATGATGAAATAGCAGCAGCCTATGAAGAATTTATGCGAGACAACAATCAGCACCACCATTAAGTCCTCAGGCTCTGGGCTTTATGGTGAACGAAAAGCTTGCATAAAATCTACTCAGTCTGTGATAAGCCTGTACATATATGGTAGTATATTCCTGTCTCCAGTTTCGGACCATTTCAGACGCTGAAAATTGAGGGAGGAGACAGCATTCCTCTTATGGTGTTTAAAAGGAATACCCTCCTTTCCAGGAAAAATAAATTCAACTAGGTGAAGCAAACCTAATCTCATTAGCCATTATATAACCAATTTATCCTGAGATGTATAGGCATCACCAGAATCTGGTGTAGGGCTCATAGAAAGTGTCGTTTACTTAAGACTAGTACAAGCTGGGCACAGCCACTGGATATTTAATTTGACTGTATTTTTATTGTCGTGATAGTTAAAAAAAATAGTATGTCCAGACTTGCATGAATGTATGGTGCGAGAAGGTATGAGAATTAACATTCAGTTTGCCAGCCTGATCTTATGGACTTTTAAATGATAAATTTTGCTGGTTGTGGTTTAAGTTAATGTATTGTGTGCAGGGACACTTGCACTATTTATTGAATTATAGAAAATGTCTCTGAATAATTTTCTTCATTGTGCTTAAGCAGATGAAATGATGAAATTCCTGTACAGTTCCCAGTAATACTTCAATGGATGACACATTTTCACAGAATTCAAGATAATGAGTGATTAAAAGCTTCATAGTAACAATTGAAAATTATTACAAATTAAAGTTAATTGTGCGAACATGTTAAAACACAGAAAAAACTGAGTTAGCATAAGAAATAACCTTTGTGATTGGTAGTTGGCAGCAGTTTTTTGGATGGCTAAACACTGCTATTGTGTATACTTACGAGTTTCGTGTCACCATTCCTGTTCATTGAGGAGAATAACCCGTTTCAGTGATTACTGCCATGGGTTTGGTCTTTAATGAATATGCGAGGTCATTTGACATTATTGCCTGTTTAAAGGCTTGTTGGTTTTTATCTCTGTTGTGCGACCAAAACAGTATGTGTGACAGGTGCCTTTTGTATTTCAATGAAATAAGATAAAATGCACTAAATTCAACTGGACTTTATTGTTGAAGTTGTCGTCATGGTGCTCCATAGTACCATGGTACATGGATATGTACAAAACTTAGTACAGCATGACTGCATTTGTGAATTTTGTGTTGTGTTTACTTAAAGAAAAATGTTTGCATTATCAATATACATGGTATATTATCAATTATTATAAGCTTACTCCTAGCTTGAAACACAGATCTGGAAGAATTTGATATTTTACGCAGTATGAATTTGTAATATGGCCTATTTCAGATTTTCCAGTTGTGCTATTTTTCTAGGAAAGGCTTATAAAAACGAGTAAACTAGTTTTCTGCGCCACTGATAATTTTGATTTCTGTGAATAACTTCGTTATTTATATGAGCCAAATAAAATGTTTAAAAAAATATGTCTAGTTGTGAACTAATTAGTATGCTGGCCATACTGGTTAAGCATACCTCATGATGAATGGCTGGTGATAGGACACCTAGCAATTAGAGCCACAGAACAAGTTTAACAGAGAATCACTTGCAAAAACTTGCAATATTGAAAAGGTTGGCTGGTGTAGTTGATAATTAAGCTGCCAACAGTGTTGAAATTTGTAGGTGGCACAAATTAACTTCACCACAATATTTTAGTAGAGCTTAAATTTGCATGGTACTGCAGCATTGGTGGCATAAATACAAATACCACTGGGATATGAGCCACTAGACTTATTTGCAAAAGGAAGAGATTAGTACAGCAGAACAGATTGAATAAACATTAGTTCACATATGGGATTATAAAAAATCAATTCTATTGACCTCCTTAAAGGGGCGTTCACACTGTCACGTATAAGACCTATGTATGACCAAGAACTTCTACATAGAAGTTCTTGGTATGACCACGGACGTAAAAAATTGGCTATACATGCTCACTCGTGGCTCTGTTAAACAAATTATCCCAGCCCTCTGGAGAGCACTGCCACTCCATACCCAAGTAAGACGGAGGGTATTATCGACAGGGCGGGTATTTTCGACACATTAAAATGTTAACAATTTTTAATTTTTTTTTCCTTAACTAATTTAAATGTCGAAAATACCCGCCCTGTCGATAATACCCTCCTTTTGATAGAATATGACAGTATTGCTGTAAGCTTTATGAGGGGGTTGGGATTATTCCTCATGGCTGTTTTTTGTGTCAAAGTCCTAAAACGGGTCTGGGCCATGGGAGTAGGGTCATAATGGCCACATGCAAAAAGGGACATTTTTACATTTGGTTGAATATCTCATAAATTAAACAAGTAAGTAAGTTTAAACTGTGACATAGTCTCATATGTGTGGAGAGTTCTGTAGCAGCAAAACATGGATATTGAAATCCATCATCTGGTGAGGCAGTTTTTTTGTGACCTTAAAAATTGTCCAAATGGTCCCCAGGCTTGGGGTCCATTGGGACAGATGCTTGGGACCACTGGGACATAAAAAACAACAGTATTTGTACCTTTATTTTGCAATGAAATTCTTCAATTTGTAAATTGTCACACACAAAGCCAATTATAAGTTCAGTGGCCCCTATTAGACTTTGAGGCACGTCATTTGAATTTTTGACATGAATTTATGCAATACGATTTCAATCTTTTTAGATAATAAAAAAGATAGAATTTCAATTAACTGCGTCAAAACAATGAAGTACCAAATACCTGGTAAGCTCTGGTACAATTTTTCAATTATAAAACTATATATGGTTGAGATGGTCAGATGTAACGATTTAACAAATCCCAGTCGTAATTTGAAACTTGCCATGGAGCTTTAGATTATAAACTCATATCTTAAAATCATTGCCATAATTTTGGTTAACAGTCACCTCTGTCCCGTAGCACCCCAACCTGACTGTCCCAATTAATGGTCCCCATGCAATACTACAAATTATTGATGACTGAGGGCTCAATTAACATAATAGTCAATTGACAAATCCAAAAAACTTGTCATCAGTTGACATGTAGTTATCATATTATGTTATTTACTTTAAATAGATTTTTTTGCTTTGCAAAGTATACTGGTGCTGCCACCTACAGGAAAGTGTCGTTACAACGGAAGTTGTGTTTGGCGGCCATATTTGTCAGCTTGCAGCAAGAACGTGTGGTGAGCGTCAGGCTGAGGAACATGGTATGGCGTTGAATCTATTTTAAAAGCTCTTCACTCATATATTCGCATCCGCCGATGTAGTAAAGTGCTAAAAATGGCAGCCGAAACGACGAAGCTGATCCAGGTGACGAACATCGCTCCATCGGCGTCGAAGGAACAGATGAAGACGCTCTTCAATTTCATTGGAAAAGTGGAGGAGATCGTCATGTACCCCTCCGACTCTGAGTGAGCAGTTCTTCGTTATTTTGTTAACTAAATTTCAGTATCTTTATTGAACCTACGTTGAGGTGGCCACCACAGATGAAGGATCTGTGGTGGCCACGTCTGATTGGCTGAGCGGTCGTTAAATTAATAGTTTTTTGATTCCGTGATTCGACCACTTTCGTAGTTGTTTACATTACAAGTCATTATAAATACAAAAAAAAAGAAGAAATTTTTTGAACATAGTGTGGAAATGGTAAAAGCACGGATGTGATTTTACGTAAGGATTTCTTAGTGAGTTAAATCAAAGAGGCTAGCCTCTTTGGTAACATCATCTAGCGATACGTTCAATGTGTCCAGAGAACTAGCCAATCAGTAGGAATAGCACAAATCTGTTAGAAAACAAGACATAACGCACAAATTGCGGGGGTCCAGGATGGATCAGGAATTTGTGAAAAGGGAGAAGGCGCATGCCAACATTCTAGCCATGTGCAGCTTTTATTTTGGGAGGGTGTTAAAACTGGCCTATTGGGGAATACAGGTCTGCATTTTCTGAAAAAGGGGATGCATGCCTCCTCTAAATCTGCCCCTGCCATTATAATCACATGCTCTGCATTTATTACGAAATGCCAGGTTTTAATTTAAATTATCTAAGGTCTTCTCCAGGGCATACATGTGTCACTATGCTGCATGTTGATTTGCACTTACCATGTTTTTACTTTCCTTTCAGCGATTCTGTTTCAATTACCACTAGAGTCTGTTACGTCAAGTTTGAAAATACTACTGATGCTGGTGTTGCGCTTCACTTGACAAGCACTGTGTTTGTTGACCGCGCGTTGATCGTTGTACCTGTTGCTGCTGGTAAGTACGAATAAATAACAATGATAATGGAGATAGGGTTAACTAAAGCATCAACAATTTCTGGCTGAATCTCTATAAATATTGGCTCAGTCCTGATCCAACCCTGGGCTTATGCCATTTCAATGGAATAATTAGCTTAGTCTGGGGATTGCATCAGGATTTGAACAATGTATTTATATTATTTTCCTGTCCTAGTGTTTGCCAGGCCCAACACCTGACCTTTTTGCCCCTTAAATTAACCTGATTAAAAAATTGAAGACCATTCATTTTCCCTGCCATAGTCGAGGGGGCTGATGATTTCTGCGGTGTCCATCAGAAGTTATCTATAAATCTTGGATTTGTTTGCAGGAAAAATACCCGAAGAGTCAGCAGCCCTGTCTATTGTGGGTTCTAGCAATGCTTATGCTGGCACATTGCCACATGGAGTTCCTGCGACAGTGGTAAGCGCTAACTCTAATCTGATTTGTCTATGATTTAATCTTGTCGTGGTCAGTTGAACACCATTAACAAATTGAAAATTGACTTTGTATTGGTGATCTCTCTTCAGAACTCAATGAGTGGTCTTTCAACTTTTCAGGGCAATACAACACCTGTGGGCTATGGAATGCCATATCCCTATGGTGACCCAAATAAAGTGTAAGTTTATCCAACACTTTCTGTTGATTTACAGAAATGAAGAGCTCAGCTCACAAACAGCCGTGAATTTTGCTTATTATCATTATCTGTGTGTTGCAGGTTAGCTGCTGCAAACCCGGCATTGCTTAAAGCAGGACCAAACTCATCAAGAGAAATTGAAGAAGCCATGAAGAAAGTCAAGGAGGCTCAATCTTTGATTTCTGCAGCTGTTGATCCCAGTAAGTGAGATTATATTTTTGCATTGATCCTGTTTTATGATGGTCATGGTGATTGACTGCACAGTGTACATTAATTTCCTTAATTATATTAGATGAAGTCCCCCTTTATCTTCATGAATTCTAGAGCTCGTTTCAAATACAGCCTCACATGCTAATGCTACGCTGTATGATTTCTAATTCCAGGTGATCATAAGAGGAGCCGGTCTCGATCTCGTTCCCGCTCTCACAGAAGAAGAACCAGGTCACGTTCGAGGAGAAGGTCTCGGTCAAGAGGTTCTCGGTCAAGGTATGTTTAGATTTTGTTGCATTGGCATTGAATGATGTAATGTGCTGTCTTGCATTCTGTGCATTGTACCTTGTGTCCTTATTCAGTCCATGTTTTTTGTTGTTGATTAAAATATGATTTGGATTGTATATATTGTGGTTATGGCAATAATGTATCAATCAACTCTTATAGGAGGAGATCTAGGTCACGAAAGAGATCAAGGTCGCGATCTAAACGGAGGTCAAGGTCACCTCGTAAACACAAAAGCAGATCAAAGTCAAGGTTTGTTATTGACATTGTTTGCTGTACAAAATGATCGATAGATCATGGTTATTTTTGGCAATAATATAGTTGTGTTAAAAAATAAATGCAGAATATTTTTGTTCCACTATGCAATGCTTTGCATTTAATATTGATCTATGAACATTTTTTGCATTGATTGGTGTTCTGTTTTATGATGTAGGGAACGGAAACGGCGGAAATCTCGAAGCAAGAGTCGAACCAAAGGAGGAAAATCACGCAAACATTCAAGGTCCCGAAGCAGGTTTGTTCTCTTTGTAGTGTTGATAAAGAAAAAGATTTAAATGCCAAATTTTTTGGTGTTAAATTGAAAGAAAGCCAGTTGTTTAAAAACAGCAATAAGATGTCTTTAAATATTAAAAATTCAGGGAAAAGAAGAGCAGGAGAAGCAGATCAAAAAGTCGAGGCAAAAAGAGCAGGTCGAAATCTCCAACTGAGAAAAAGGCCAAGTCTCAATCACCTGCTGCTACCACAAAAGCGAAAGCAGAAGGGTCTCCTGAGAAAGAAAAATCAGCCTCACCCAGTCCTGAGAAGAAAAACAGAAAAAGCAAAAGCCCAAGGTGGGTATATAAGTTGGCCCTGGTGTCATATCCAGTCTTCTAGCTAGGATTTGATCGTGCATGGCGTACGAAAATACTATGGCAACTATATAGACTCAAAACAAGTCGCTCAACTACCTAAACAAAAAAAACCGGGCGTTGGGCATGCTGGGCGCCATGCTCAAATGGCCAAGCTAGAATACTGGACTATCTAAATCAAATTCAGCTCTATGTAGTCCCTTGCTGAGGTGAAAATATTTCTTTTTGGGTTTACGTCAAGTCTGCTTGTCACTTGCCACAAAACTTCAGTTAGGTGGCCAATGAAAATTATGTTATGATTTGTTACATTATATTATGCTACATTAAATTGAACAAACAATGGCATGAAGCTGAATTTAGAAAATCTATTTAATTGGTGGTAGATATTGCTTCAGTATTGATATCACATTAATGGTGTATGAGTCAGAAAGTTACTCTCAGTTTCTTTGTGTGGATAATGACATTAAAAAAATGAAAAATAAGACAGCCAACCGGAGAGCCTCCCCGTATTGCAGTGCCCAGAGCAGCGAAGGGTCATTTCACAGGTTTAATCAAGAAGAAATTGATGATGTGCAACAAAAGCTTAATCTACTAAGTCTCCAAAGGCAAAATGATCTTGTTTCCAACAACTAGATACACTAACATGATAATCATTCAATCATTTTAAATATGATTGAATTCAAAAGTAAAATCATACAGCCCTTTACTCTAAACTAAAATGAATTCCCTAACTGAGTTACCATTTTACAACATACTGAATTTGTTACAACAAGTTGATTTCAATCATCCAAAATTATTAAAGATAACAAATTACATAACCTGCAAGGCCCCGTGGGGCGGAGCGGGTCAAGTTTTCATTAAGAGTAACTTGACAGTCTGACCATCTACAGTTGAAAAGAGTAAACACTGAATAAGCCTAAAAAGCTATGACATTCTACTGCAGTACTGTGGAATGTTCATAACTTCAAAATTGGTTAACATACAGAACACAACAAACAAGACTTTGAAAGAGACTTTAAGCAGTAAAGGATTGTATGATTTTACTCATTTTTAATAATCAATTAATTCCACCAATATATTGTGTTGTATAATTGATCACTCTTTTCTATAAATTTAATGTAAATTGCCTGTGTGATTTCCAGCCAGATAAGCCATGGCTTGTTTTTGGAAACCTATATATATATACATATATAGACATATTGTACATATGTATATATGTATATATATAAAATAAACAAACAAATTAATAGCTGAAATAATCCTTTATGTTTGCTTGGTTCTTTGACACAGTACATCAAGGAGACATAGATCAAGTTCACGATCCAGAAGATCTCATTCTCGAAGTCGTAGATCGAAGAGCAAAGGTCGCAAGTCTCGTACGAAAAGTCCATCTCCAAAAAAGTTTGTAGACTTTCTTTGTTGAATTTTTTAGCATTATATAGTTTGACAGACCTTGATATTACTTGTTCAATTTGTTCCTCTCTGAGTTTTGATTAATATTCCAAGTTATTTGTTTATACCAGCAGTTTGGTATGTGTATTGCATATGTAACATTTTTACAATATCTTGTATTATCTATGTAATTCAGAATTGCAGTAGGTGAAAGGGTCTTGCCTCCAGAACACAAGTCTATCAGGAGAGGACAAGTTACAGTCCATCCACCTCCTGATCGGTCCGTTATTTTTCTAGTTTCTGAACATCAAATTGCGTAGTACTTTCACTTTTTACATAGACTATCAACAACATATGGTTTTCACAAGTACTGTTTTTGTAAAACATAATTGAGTGCACCTACTTTGAATACTGTAGCTAACTTTATTTGTACAATTTATGGTTTTCTTAAATTTTGAAATATGTGCCTGTCTTCTTATATTATAAGTAGTTTACTGTTTTGTATCCAATTTATTTGTATACTCCTTTACATGTTGTTTCAGAAAAGCTGAGTAATTAAGGGCTTTGAAAATTGAATGATATTAATGTATATGTCACAATTGCTTGTATTACTCTTGATTTAATTTGATTGAGTATGCACTACTAGAGTAATAACCACAACTTGATTCATGATACAGTTAAAGCTCACTGACCAGTGTTAACTTCTAACCTTTTTTCTTGCTTTTGTCATATGAACCTGTAGATTTGACTAGTACTTGCTTTAAAGTTTTGTCATAACAGGATATTAAACTCTCAAGTTGATCATTGCAGACACAAGCGAGACAGACGTAGGAGAGATCGCAGCGAAGAGAGACGCGCTGATCGTGACAGAGAGCGAGACAGAGACCGTGAAAGGGACCGCGATAGGGACCGCGAACGCAAGAGAAGACATCGAGACAAGGAGGAATCGAGTAGTAGCAAAGACAAGACAAAGGTGATGAGAGATTATGATGAAGAAGAAAAAGGCTACAACAGTGAAAATGACGAAAAGGCGAAAGCTAGAAAACAAGAACGCAAAAACCAGGAGAGAGATGACCAGTCTGAAAACGGACATGATAGACCAGACCGAAATGGCAGTGATGATTCAGATCTCGATAGAATTAAAGTGTCTGATTCAAATCTTCAGCAAATGGATATGGAAGTAGATAGTGATTAGATACTTTCTGAATTATTGTCTCTTATCAAAGATTTAACAATCCTCAAATTTGTCTGAATGTTGTCACATTGCCAGACATTTTTAGCCTTTTTATTGAAGATCATGCTTGTAATTCAGAGAGGACCTTCGAGGATATTTTTTACTTTCTATATGATACTACAACTACATTGTCACTGTGTAAATTAGATGTTCTCCTCGTCCTATTGTCACATTGAAGATGACATCAATTCCAAATAAATGTATTGTTGAGATGTGTATGTTTGTAGCATTTGTTGATCTCTTTTAGAAATAAGTTACTAGCTGGAGAATGTGTAGTGTATAGATTGAACGAAAATTACCATAATATCGAAAATGTCTTAATATTTAAAAGACCAGTCTTGTGGTGTGTGATTGTCATCAAAGTTGTTGAACTTAATATTTTAAAAGACCGGACTTGTGGTCTGTGATTGTCATTAATTAAAGTTGTTGAACTGCCAAAGTCTTTATATGGACTTAAAAAGTCCCAAAGTGCATTGATGCACTGTAAAAACGTTGTTTAGAGTCTAAATATAATCCTAAACACATTTCTAGTTCTCACATTTTTCACATGTTTAGCTCCTAAACATGTGCTAAATTATGCAGTTTAGGCTAAAATGTGTGTAGGATCTTAAAACATGTTAAGCCCCTAAACGTAATGAATGCTTATAGCTTCCTAATCATGTTAATTAATGTCATGATTATATTAAGGTTAAATAAAAATCACAATGAAATTAAATTTCAACTTTATTAAATCCTGCAATAGGTCAAGTTACCAAACAAGAAAGGTTAAATTTACACAAATAAATAACTAGCACCCTATATTATTCAGAAAAAACTTTGTGAAATTTGTGCCTCATGTGACATTAGACTTATGACAAGTCCCAAGCATAGTAGCATGCAAATATAAAGTTGATGTACTGTAACCAAGAATAATACAGGGTAGGATGACCCACTTGAGACACTGACATGGGCGAGGCCGTGACACATTTGCAACAGTGACCTCTGTCCGCCACTGAGGTGATGGTGTAAACCAACAGTGTTTCAATGAAGTGAGAGCAACATGCAGTCCTCAGTCCTAAAAAAATTTTCATTTATGGCGGATTTTGATGAATTAAAGACCGGATTAAAGGTATTAACACGTACTTCAAGGATGACCCGCCTTTTCAAACTAACTATGCAAATCAGCAACATATAGCTGGTAGAGACAAATTGATGTTCATAGGCCTATTGCTGTGGCAGCACAATGGCTATATGGTTTGTGGCTATCCAATTAGCATTTTAAGTTCCAATCTAACTAATACGGAATTTATTGCAGGGTGTTGAAAACATACATTGCAAACAGTGAGAGGACACGTGGTGTAATGACTCCGTTCAAATTTAATCAATTTCTGTAATAAATTATTTCATGGACATAAAGACGCATAACAAAATTCATGTTCACACAAGTTTTTCACTGCCAATGTTATACCTAATGATTTATGCTCATAAACTATGCATGTATACACAAGGTTACACATAGTACACATCATATTGCACAAGCTGCTCCAGCTATCCAACGCAGACAATTATTGATTTTTTACATGCTTCTGGTTTCTACTACCAAATATAGATAATCAATCTTACCCTAGAGAGCCTCTACATAGCCCACTCAGGTGCTGATGAGGCGTTAAACAATAACACACACACACACACCTTTTATATCAAACATTGGTCTACTCAACTGACCCAAGCCACGTAAGTACAAATTTTGGAATCCTCAAAAGTTATAATGACCCAACTAGTACATATTGGCACCTTTCTGCAGAGGTACGTCTGAAGCTTTACAAATGACTACGCATCTTGCTCTGGTGTCCCCCATTTCCATGGTGTGTTCTTGTGTGTTAAAGCGCGAAGAGGTGCAGTAATTTGTGAAAAGTTCTTAATGAATGCAGCAGGATACTGTGCCATTCCCAACAGCGATTTAACTTCCGATGCTGACTTGGGAGCTAGCATATTTTGCAATGCTACAACACGACTTGGTGATGGCTGAATGCCATTTCGACTGAACTTGAATCCAAAGAACTCAATCTCTGGCATTGAAAGTTTGCATTTCTTGGGATTAAATGTGAGACCACATTCAACGAATCGCTTCAAAAGTGACTCTAGTGCTTCATCATGTTCTTGTTGTGATTTGCCGAAGCAGATGAAATCATCTCTGATGTGCATGACATTCTTGAGGTCTCCAATGGTATCATCCATGGCTTTATCGAACACATCTTGGGCTGACACGGTTCCGTAGTTCAGTCTTTTGTACCGCATCTTCCCATGCACTCCATGAAATGTAGTTAAGTGACGACTGTTGGGTTCCAGCCGCAACTGGTGATACCCTTCATTCATGTCTAGTCTCAGGTGCTGATGAGGCGTTAAACAATAACTCACATAACTCATTCATGTCTAGCACACTAAACACTGTTGCGCCGTTCAGTCTGATTTTGATGTCCTCAACTGTTAACGGTTCCACTACTGGTCGTTTGATAGCTGTGTTTGGGACTCTCATGTCAGAGCAATACCTGATTTTCTCTGATTTTGGTTTTGGCACAATCACCGGGTTGGAACACCACGTTGTTGGGGTATTCTCCGGTACTCTCTCCAGTGCCCCTAATTCTATTAGCCTTTCTTCCTCTTGGGCAGCTTTCTGTTCTAGGTGGTATGGTATTTTCCTCCGTTTGTGTGCAACCGGTTCAACACTACTACTATATGGTAGGGTCTGGTACCCTCTTTTCATGAGTCACTGAGCATGCTCAGTGACGCGTGAAAAAGGGGAGTGGCTAATAAATATTCATGAGCCAATTAATATTCTTGAGCTAATTAATATTCATGAGCTAATTAATATTCATAATTTGTGACGTAACTCGTTAATGAACATAATTTTCTTTAGTGAAGATAATTATGTTACATAACTCATTAATGAGCATAATTATTTTCTTTAGTCAAGATAATTATGTTACATAACTCGTTAATGATCGTAATTATTTCTATAGTGAAGATAATTATGTTGCATAACTCGTTAATGATCGTGATTATTTTCTTTAGTGATGATAATTATGTTGCATAACTCGTTAATGAGCGTGATTATTTTCTTTAGTGATGATAATTATGTTGCATAACTCGTTAATGATCGTGATTATTTTCTTTAGTGATGATAATTACTCATTACATAACTCGTTAATGATCATAATATTTTTCTTTTGTGAAGTATGTTACATAACTCGTTAATGATCATATTTTCTTAAGTGAAGATAATTACTGCTTAGTATGTTACATAACTCGTTAATGATCATAATTATTTTTTTAGGTGAAAATAATTAGTCCTTATTATGTTACATAACTCGTTATATAACTTGTCAGCGTCGTAATTATTTTCTTTAGTGATGATAATTAACTCAATGATGGTAATTAGATTGTAACATAATCTGTTACGGAGCTCGTTAATGATCATGATTATTTTCTTTAGTGATCAAATTTGACTCTTAATTATTTCTTTAGTGATGATAAATACATCCTTAGTTATGATAATTATTTTCTTTATTGATACTGGGGTATGCACTAGTGCAGAATAACAAGAGTAGGTATGTTCCACATCAGTGCACATCAGTCAGAGCATGTCAGACATGTGTGACCACCTGGTCAGTGCCTTAGGGTATATTCAAGATCCAACAGGTTATAGTTCAAAGATTCATTTCAAGAGAGCATGAAGCAATATATGGCCAATGGAACTATTCTTGAAAAACATAAATGCCCACAAACAGCAGAGAGAATGACAGTATTTATTTTCAATGCCCAGAGTTATAGTTACCCTCCATTGTCATAAAATGAATACAAATAAACAATTTGGATATATAAAACAAGAAGAAACTTGCAAAAAAAGAAAACTGCAAAACATCATTATACATATTTTGATTTATTTATATCTCACTGTGTAATTAAGTCACCTCAGTATACACTATCATTGTAGTGTTAGCCTACTTCAAAAAAATATTAAAAATAAAGAAGGAAACTAAACATGCACACAACTGTATCATATATAAACAAATTTACCAAAAAATAAATACTACATTCTTAATTCTCACATCTAAGCAAATCAGGTTTTTATGGACACTCACTCAGGTGACTAATCATAATTTCACAAAGAGGTTGATTTGCATCAGTGCACATCAGGGTAGAGAGCATGCCCATACATGTATGACCACCTGTCTGTGCCCAAGGGCATAAGGCATGGACACCTTTATACATTGCATAAAAAGAACAAAATTAAAACTATTTTGGACAAACTGGAAAAAAAAACCAGGCAAGAACATTATTTGAACAATAAAATGAAAAATTTAAAACATTTAATTTTACAACGCAATTCATTATTATTAACATTGAAACTTAAATACAAAATAACAATTGTCTTAGTTTAAGAAACTGACTAATTAAACTTACCATAGGAAAGCATTGACGACTTATTCACTCTGCAAATAAATCACCTCAATATACACTACCCATGGAGTATTAGCTTGCTTAAAAAATAGTGAAAGTAAAACAGAAAAAAACCTGCACTGTTA
This sequence comes from Alitta virens, assembly GCA_932294295.1. Lineage (NCBI taxonomy): Eukaryota > Metazoa > Annelida > Polychaeta > Phyllodocida > Nereididae > Alitta > Alitta virens. The sequence continues at coordinate 28,927,576 of OW028573.1, read as the reverse complement.
GCCACTTAGTAGATTCAGCATAATTACACTGGTTTCACATCAATGCACACCAATGCAGAGAGTATGAATTGTCCAGATTTGTTTTTATGACCACTTCCACTTGATCTCATATGAGTTCAAGAGCATGGTCACCCTCCAATGTCATAAAATTCATAAAAAAATAAAAGACTTTGGAAATATACGAAAACTAGAAATACATATAACTTACAAAAACAAAAAAGCTAGCTACCTATCTTAGAAACATTTTTTCTGAAATTTAAGATTAAAGAACTTTACAAAAGTAGAAAATTAACTATTACAATATGCATAACTACAAAAAAAAAAAAGAAAAATTATAAAAAAAAAGTCAACATGTCATTAGATTCAAAATTAAAACATAAATTGCATAATAATTATTGTGAAAATTAAAGAAATGACTAATTAAACTGGTCATAGAGAAGCATATTTCAACTTACTTATTCTCATTCTTCAGTAACATCACGCGAGTATACACTATCCTCGTACTTTAAAAAAGGCAAACTACAAAACACATACATAACTGTATTATTTGTAAACAAAATTACCCAAAAATACATAATTATTTCTCAAATTTAAAATCAATTACAAAAGTTGCTAACCTTATACCAAAATTTAACAAAAATCATTGTTTCAGAAAATCCAAAAAATGAACGTATGTTCCACATCTGTGCACACCTGGTCAGTGCCTTATCGTATATTCAAGATCCAACATGTTGTTATAGATATGGTTCAAAGATTCATTTTCAGGAGATCATGTTACCTTTCACATCAGTGCAAAGAACGTCCATTGTCATAAAAAGAACAAAAACTATGCTGGACAAACATAAAACAACAAAACAAACTGCAAAACATGCACATAAAAACTTAATTCTGATCCATGTAATCTTACATCAACCAACTTGAAAGGTGAGAGGTTAATATATTAGTTTTTAGCTCACCACAAATACAGGTAATCTGAAATATTTTGTTCACATTTGACTGAAAATTTATAAAGTAAATATAGCATAACTGAAATATACATAGATTTATTTATCCTGCTCAAGAACAACAGAATGCAATATCCTGTCAAGTTTGAGCATCTTTCAATTAACAAGGTCTGCATAACACTTAAATTGATATTTTGTAGTTTGAAAAGGTTACACTAATTTCTTTATTATATTTCTTGTGATGAAATATTACAGTGAATGTGTTCAAATAATTTTAACTATCTTGAAGCCATTGCTTCCTGTCAAAACACCATGTATTATGTTCAAGAGACTAAAAGCAGCTTTCTTCCAACAATGCTTCAGGGCATGTACCCTCCCCCATTTCAAATGGCATTTTGGTATTTGCAAGCAAGGCAATCACATTATATGACTTTCTATCTGAAGTATAACCCTTAGTTGAGACATAGGCACAGAGGTAAGGTCAAATATGTTATTTAATAGTCATATCCTAGCAGTTGTATGATCACCCAATGAGATTATGCTTAATGATAGGAATAACCCATATTTCTTGCTCAAACCTTTGCTTAACTAGACTTGGAGGAAGTGATTTTACAGAGTAGCTTGTGTATAACCTATGCTAATGATATACAATATTAAACATTGCAGCTGGTGATGTACTCTATTTCTGAGAAATGTATGCATCAAACTAGTAACCACTAACAATAAATTGCAAAAAAATTATTGTGAAAGTTAAAGAAACTGACTAATTAAACTGGCCATAGAGAAGCACTTACTTATTCTCATTCTTTAGTGAAATCACCTTAGTATAGACTATCCTTGTGGCCTACTTAAAAAAAAACACCTACAAAACACATACATAACTGTATTATTTGTAAACAAAATTACCTAAAACAAATGCTACATACTTATTTCTCAAATTTAAAATCAAATACAAAAGATGCAAACCTTTTATCCAAAATTAAACAAAAGTCAATAAAACTGAAACTTTGAGAAAAACTGTGCACTGGTAACCACTTAGTAGACTGCACAAGGGGGGTTAGGCAGTGATTTCATATCAATGCACATAAGTGCAGTGAGTATGTAGATAAAACGACATGCTCAAACAACAAGAAATAATCATAACCGGAAAAAAAAAAATCTAACTTTGAAACTATTTCAGAAATTTCAAATCAAAGTCAGAATCAATAAAAATATTACAATATACAGAACTTCAAACTTACCCAAACTTCCTAGTCTTAATGACTCTTAAGATAGTTTCCCTCCTAATATATGTTGAGGAATGCATCCCCTATGCAGAAACTGGCAGCAATTGGGCAAATATCTGCATGATGAGAGGGCCAGCAATGGGGGCTATAATTCAATACCAACGTAATCAAAGGGGTATATGCCAGTATACTATCCCAATATTTTCACATGCATCCAATAATGATATAAGCATTTTCTAAGATGCAGTGCAATGTGTCAATATAATATAAGAGTTAAGTTTCCTGCATGGAAGGCAGTCACAAAGCAAGCCTGCTCAGGTAGTTCAACCAAATTGAAAGGTGAGAGGTTTATATATATACTTCTTAGCTCACTAATAATACAAATAATCAGAAATATGTTGTTCACATTTTACTGAAAATGTATACAGTAAGGATAGCATAACTGAAATATACACAGATTAATTTATCCTACACCAGAACTACAACACAATATCATGTTAAGTTTGAACAAAAAACAAGGTCTGCATAACATTATCCTTTTGTAGTTAGTGTAACTCAGTGACTATGGGTGGAAAAGGTTACAATTATTGTATTTCCTTCATTATATTGCAACTAATATTTGTTTTGATGAAATATTACAGTGAATGTGTACAAAAAATTTAAACATTTCTTAATATTTCCAAGCTTTTGTTTCCTGTCAAAACACCGTGTATTATATTTAAGAGACCAAAGAAAGCTATCACCAAACAATGCAACAATGCTTTCCTCTTTGATGCTAATTTCAATGGCATTTTGGCTTTTGCAAGCAAGGCAGTCACATGACATGACATTCACTTTGAACTAAAACCCCCCCCCCCCCCCCCCAGTTGAGACATAGGCACAGAGTTAAGGTCAAATATGTTATCTAATAGTCAGATTCTAGCAGTTGTATGGTCACCCAAAGAGATTATGTATGCTAAATGATAGGAATAACTCTTATTTCCTGCTTAAACTTTGGCTTAACAAGACTTGGTGGAAGTGTTTGCACAGAATAGCTTGTGTATAACCTATCATAATGCTATACAATATAAAACATTACTGCTGGTGATGTATGCACCAACTGGTAACCATTAGCAATATTGTTCACAGGTTTCTGGTACCCTGAGTTTGTTGCACTTCATTTAGTTCGTAACTTTATTCAGCATTTTACTCGGATTAGTCATCTCTCCAAGCAACTGATATTAATTCACAAGAGCAGTCTATATATTTAATAGTGCGCATAACTATTCTTTCATAATTTTCAGTAGCATTGTTCAAGGAGCTTTGGCCGAAACACAGATGTCTAGAAATTGAGACAGAAGATGTCCATTTGGATAATATTAATGCAATGAACAAAATAGCAGCCAAGAATGTTTTGCTTTGTTGTCTTGTCTACATTGAACTGTATGAGGTCTGTTTTTATAACTATCGTTGCAGTTTCTTCAACAGACATTACAGTGAACTATGAAAACACACACACACACACACAGCTGTCAGAGAGGCATTTGGGTAATTTGAATATGATGGTCAGACAGAAGAAGAACATTGGGGTAATTTGAATATGGCGGTCTTGCAAATGATACGTTTTGCTGTCAATTGTCATGTTAAATGTGTTTTGTTATCCCTCTCTACATTGTATGAGAGGAGTGTTTTTCTACACTGAACTGTACGAGGGTCTTTTAGCTCTATATATTCTTTTCTAGACATGACAAAGTCAATTTTCGAAGTTGAAATGTTTATTTGTAGCCTGATACATATATTAAATGAAACATATGATATGGCTAGACAGTAGAAAGGCAAGATGTTCAAATTCATAATGCTTCATGTGGGAGCCTCTCTTGGTGAAAATTTTGCAATTTTGTTTAGAAGATATCCTTTACTGACGAATATCAACCCATCCTCTGGTAGCTGATATTCTTATGTTTTCTTTGATGTAAAAAAATCTCTCTTCCCTATTTGAATTTTTGTTTCATAAGCCCAACAAAGCGTCTGCTGGATGATTTCCATTAAATCATTATAATGTAAGTAGATTGTGTTCCAGTGACTTTGGGTAAAAAGGTTAAACTTAAAAATTATGAGAGCCAAAAGTAAAGCACCTTCTTCATTTTCTTCAAGGTATATGAAAAGGGCCACATCCAGGTTCCTGATAATAATTTTGTTTTAATTTGTACCATATTTTACTACAAAAGATACAAAATAGTCATTTAATAACGTATGTACTGTGAATGTGCACAAAGAAATTCCACCTCTCTTGATAATTCCAAGGTATTGTCTCCTATCACAGAGTTTAATGACAGAGAAAGATCAGTTCTGGCCTATTTCTCAAGTGTTAAAAAATGATATATATTTTTTAATATATTGATTATTAATTAATGTAAAAGAAAAAGTGATAATAACACAATTAATAACTAAAAGAACAACAACTGATAGCTATATGCACCTATAAATATACAGACAGTTCTTAACTCTTCTGCCTGAGAGTGAATAAACATATTTCCAATGCCCTTTTTAGCGTGTACCAACATGGGAATCACATCATCTGACCACTGTTTAGTATAGCCACAGAGTTGAGTCATTATGAAAGAGGTAAATTCAGATATAAAATTATAAATATTCTTCATGTTACAAGTTGTATGATCATGGAAGAGGTTGTATACATTTTATGATAGAAATAACTGTAAGACACTTCCTGCTTATAATTTAGTTCGCCATACAAGAATTACATGCCTGTAAAAGCTGTGGTAATCAGGTAATAATATGAACTATTGTGCACATCACATTTAAAGCATTTTAATCTAAGTATTAAAACTATATGCATCAATTTTGAAAATTATGACACTAAAGATTAACAATGTTGTTTACAGTGGTTTTCAGTGTCCTGAGTCTGCTGTGCCTTGTTACATTTAGGATTTCCCTTTCTTGGGATCTTTCCTACTTCACATACATTAATGTGATGAGATTGTTATCAGTAATTGTTGTAGTTTGTGTAGCTGTAATTTAAATTCACTATAACATTTGTCTCACTCTTATTACACAAACATAAATAATTGGACTGAACCAGTTTCAAAGTTTGATATATGTTGTTCTATTTGGTAATAGCAATTTAAAAAAAATATCTTATATATAATAACACATCATGTATAGCAAACCAGGTATTGCTCTTTCATAGCCATTGTTAATTAACTCTGTAACACAGCTATTATAATAGGGCTTTCATCATACAATGATAGAACAATGGTAGACTCAGGTTTGATATACGAATTGAGCCTTCTGATATAATTCATCATGTTCATATAAATAGGAAACATATATTTAGTCTTACCCATGTCATCCACCATAGTTATTATTTATGAGGTGACATAGAATGACATATTTTCAATCAGCCAATCATGCCAGCTGTCTGTGTAGGTCATGTAGATTTTGACTGTTTAAGTGACACTTGTCGCAGGTCTTTTTTAAGATCCTAATTCTACTTTATTTTATTCTATCATAAGCGATGCAGAACAATAATATTATAATTCATACAGTTATTCATGAGTGTCTCAATAATGTTATTCCATGCACGCGTATTCTTTTTTATTATTATGACTGCTTAATCAGTTTTGGTAAGCTTTTTGTTTAATCAGTTAAATAACTTTGAATAATATAAAATTAATTTGTTATCATTGCATGTAGATTATTGGTTTTTACATCCCCCGCATTATGTTGCCTTGTGTTCTTGTGCTTTCTGTAGAAACTGAGTGTATACCGTAGACTATAATAAAACAGGATAATCAATAAGCCATACAACTTAAGTCTGTACTTCAACTGTTAGCACATAGGTCTATGGCAAATACACACATTTTCAATGTTATGTTATTGAAATATTCATATTCAACAAGTTACCAGTTCTATTACTGCTGAAGAAAAGTTTCTATGTGGTTTTGATTTGAATAACTATTACATGTTACCTACTGATACTTCAAGTTACCTAGCATGGCTTATATGTGCAAACACATATCTATATCCAGCCAATGTATTTGCCATGATAACCACAAAATATTATACACAAAATGTTATCAGAAACATTTTAGCAAGTCTGTTGGTACTTCAGGATTTAAAATATATTCCCCCACCTTAAGAATAGCAAAGGAATTTAATGATATAAGGTACACTTAGTCCACTGTGGTCCCATTATGAATTTACAGGGATTTACCTTGATATAATTATATTTGACAAACATGGTTTCCCTTTTCTCTAGTATTTTCTACTCAGTAGTGTAGAAATGTTTTATGAACCAATGGATCGTCTAAGTAGTGTCCCAATTAGCATTTACTTCACCATCAAGAGAACCTCACCATTAAAACCAGTAAATTGTTTATCCAAGGTTCGTCTTGATATGGAGTTCCACTGCATATTTTGTACCAATGGGGTCACAATTTTGAGCATACGGTGTGTCTATTTTACAATTCCTCTTCCATAATTAGACTGTAAGTACATTTTATTGGTAAACTCAAAATATTTTGAAATTGATTGACATTGTTCTGAAAACTTAGACAACACTTCAAAATTAATATATTCAGAAATGTTTGTTGAGTTTAAGGTTGGGGGAGCCCATTCAAAACTGCTCAATGCGCAACAAGCAAAGGGGGACCCGTTTGTTGGTAAAATTGATATTTCAGAAACAACCAATCTCAATCCAATTGTGTCACAGAACTTTACCAGTAAATAGATGATAATTCAGAGTAGAAAGTCTGATGGTATTGAAAGGTTCTATGACACAATTGGATTGAGATTGGTTGTTTCTGAAATATCAATTTTACCAACAAACGGGTCCCCCTTTGCTTGTTGCGCTTTGAGCAGTTTTGAATGGGCTCCCCCAACCTTAAACTCAACAAACATTCCTGAATATATTAATTTTGAAGTTTTGTCTAAGTTTTCAGAACAATGTCAATCAATTTCAAAATATTTTGAGTTTACCAATAAAATGTACTTACAGTCTAATTATGGAAGAGGAATTGTAAAATAGACACACCGTATATGCTCAAAATTGGGACTCCATTGGTACAAAATATGCAGTGGAACTCCATATCAAGACGAACCTTGGATAAACAATTTACTGGTTTTAATGGTGAGGTTCTCTTGATGGTGAAGTAAATGCTAATTGGGACACTACTTAGACGATCCATTGGTTCATAAAACATTTCTACACTACTGAGTAGAAAATACTAGAGAAAAGGGAAACCATGTTTGTCAAATATAATTATATCAAGGTAAATCCCTGTAAATTCATAATGGGGCCACAGTGGACTAAGTGTACCTTATATCATTAAATTCCTTTGCTATTCTTAAGGTGGGGGAATATATTTTAAATCCTGAAGTACCAACAGACTTGCTAAAATGTTTCTGATAACATTTTGTGTATAATATTTTGTGGTTATCATGGCAAATACATTGGCTGGATATAGATATGTGTTTGCACATATAAGCCATGCTAGGTAACTTGAAGTATCAGTAGGTAACATGTAATAGTTATTCAAATCAAAACCACATAGAAACTTTTCTTCAGCAGTAATAGAACTGGTAACTTGTTGAATATGAATATTTCAATAACATAACATTGAAAATGTGTGTATTTGCCATAGACCTATGTGCTAACAGTTGAAGTACAGACTTAAGTTGTATGGCTTATTGATTATCCTGTTTTATTATAGTCTACGGTATACACTCAGTTTCTACAGAAAGCACAAGAACACAAGGCAACATAATGCGGGGGATGTAAAAACCAATAATCTACATGCAATGGTAACAAATTCATTTTATATTATTCAAAGTTATTTAACTGATTAAACAAAAAGCTTACCAAAACTGATTAAGCAGTCATAATAATAAAAAAGAATACGCGTGCATGGAATAACATTATTGAGACACTCATGAATAACTGTATGAATTATCATATTATTGTTTTGCATCGCTTATGATAGAATAAAATAAAGTAGAATTAGGATCTTAAAAAAGACCTGCGACAAGTGTCACTTAAACAGTCAAAATCTACATGACCTACACAGACAGCTGGCATGATTGGCTGATTGAAAATATGTCATTTTATGTCACCTCATAAATAATAACTATGGTGGATGACATGGGTAAGACTAAATATATGTTTCCTATTTATATGAACATGATGAATTATATCAGAAGGCTCAATTCGTATATCAAACCTGAGTCTACCATTGTTCTATCATTGTATGATGAAAGCCCTATTATAATAGCTGTGTTACAGAGTTAATTAACAACGGCTATGAGAGAGCAATACCTGGTTTGCTATACATGATGTGTTATTATATATAAGATATTTTTTTTAAATTGCTATTACCAAATAGAACAACATATATCAAACTTTGAAACTGGTTCAGTCCAATTATTTATGTTTGTGTAATAAGAGTGAGACAAATGTTATAGTGAATTTAAATTACAGCTACACAAACTACAACAATTACTGATAACAATCTCATCACATTAATGTATGTGAAGTAGGAGAGATCCCAAGAAAGGGAAATCCTAAATGTAACAAGGCACAGCAGACTCAGGACACTGAAAACCACTGTAAACAACATTGTTAATCTTTAGTGTCATAATTTTCAAAATTGATGCATATAGTTTTAATACTTAGATTAAAATGCTTTAAATGTGATGTGCACAATAGTTCATATTATTACCTGATTACCACAGCTTTTACAGGCATGTAATTCTTGTATGGCGAACTAAATTATAAGCAGGAAGTGTCTTACAGTTATTTCTATCATAAAATGTATACAACCTCTTCCATGATCATACAACTTGTAACATGAAGAATATTTATAATTTTATATCTGAATTTACCTCTTTCATAATGACTCAACTCTGTGGCTATACTAAACAGTGGTCAGATGATGTGATTCCCATGTTGGTACACGCTAAAAAGGGCATTGGAAATAGGTTTATTCACTCTCAGGCAGAAGAGTTAAGAACTGTCTGTATATTTATAGGTGCATATAGCTATCAGTTGTTGTTCTTTTAGTTATTAATTGTGATATTATCACTTTTTCTTTTACATTAATTAATAATCAATATATTAAAAAATATATATCATTTTTTAACACTTGAGAAATAGGCCAGAACTGATCTTTCTCTGTCATTAAACTCTGTGATAGGAGACAATACCTTGGAATTATCAAGAGAGGTGGAATTTCTTTGTGCACATTCACAGTACATACGTTATTAAATGACTATTTTGTAACTTTTGTAGTAAAATATGGTACAAATTAAAACAAAATTATTATCAGGAACCTGGATGTGGCCCTTTTCATATACCTTGAAGAAAATGAAGAAGGTGCTTTACTTTTGGCTCTCATAATTTTTAAGTGTAACCTTTTTACCCAAAGTCACTGGAACACAATCTACTTACATTATAATGATTTAATGGAAATCATCCAGCAGACGCTTTGTTGGGCTTATGAAACAAAAATTCAAATAGGGAAGAGAGATTTTTTTACATCAAAGAAAACATAAGAATATCAGCTACCAGAGGATGGGTTGATATTCGTCAGTAAAGGATATCTTCTAAATAAAATTGCAAAATTTTCACCAAGAGAGGCTCCCACATGAAGCATTATGAATTTGAACATCTTGCCTTTCTACTGTCTAGCCATATCATATGTTTCATTTAATATATGTATCAGGCTACAAATAAACATTTCAACTTCGAAAATTGACTTTGTCATGTCTAGAAAAGAATATATAGAGCTAAAAGACCCTCGTACAGTTCAGTGTAGAAAAACACTCCTCTCATACAATGTAGAGAGGGATAACAAAACACATTTAACATGACAATTGACAGCAAAACGTATCATTTGCAAGATCGCCATATTCAAATTACCCCAATGTTCTTCTTCTGTCTGACCATCATATTCAAATTACCCAAATGCCTCTCTGACAGCTGTGTGTGTGTGTGTGTGTTTTCATAGTTCACTGTAATGTCTGTTGAAGAAACTGCAACGATAGTTATAAAAACAGACCTCATACAGTTCAATGTAGACAAGACAACAAAGCAAAACATTCTTGGCTGCTATTTTGTTCATTGCATTAATATTATCCAAATGGACATCTTCTGTCTCAATTTCTAGACATCTGTGTTTCGGCCAAAGCTCCTTGAACAATGCTACTGAAAATTATGAAAGAATAGTTATGCGCACTATTAAATATATAGACTGCTCTTGTGAATTAATATCAGTTGCTTGGAGAGATGACTAATCCGAGTAAAATGCTGAATAAAGTTACGAACTAAATGAAGTGCAACAAACTCAGGGTACCAGAAACCTGTGAACAATATTGCTAATGGTTACCAGTTGGTGCATACATCACCAGCAGTAATGTTTTATATTGTATAGCATTATGATAGGTTATACACAAGCTATTCTGTGCAAACACTTCCACCAAGTCTTGTTAAGCCAAAGTTTAAGCAGGAAATAAGAGTTATTCCTATCATTTAGCATACATAATCTCTTTGGGTGACCATACAACTGCTAGAATCTGACTATTAGATAACATATTTGACCTTAACTCTGTGCCTATGTCTCAACTGGGGGGGGGGGGGGGGGTTTAGTTCAAAGTGAATGTCATGTCATGTGACTGCCTTGCTTGCAAAAGCCAAAATGCCATTGAAATTAGCATCAAAGAGGAAAGCATTGTTGCATTGTTTGGCGATAGCTTTCTTTGGTCTCTTAAATATAATACACAGTGTTTTGACAGGAAACAAAAGCTTGGAAATATTAAGAAATGTTTAAATTTTTTGTACACATTCACTGTAATATTTCATCAAAACAAATATTAGTTGCAATATAATGAAGGAAATACAATAAGTGTAACCTTTTCCACCCATAGTCACTGAGTTACACTAACTACAAAAGGATAATGTTATGCAGACCTTGTTTTTTGTTCAAACTTAACATGATATTGTGTTGTAGTTCTGGTGTAGGATAAATTAATCTGTGTATATTTCAGTTATGCTATCCTTACTGTATACATTTTCAGTAAAATGTGAACAACATATTTCTGATTATTTGTATTATTAGTGAGCTAAGAAGTATATATATAAACCTCTCACCTTTCAATTTGGTTGAACTACCTGAGCAGGCTTGCTTTGTGACTGCCTTCCATGCAGGAAACTTAACTCTTATATTATATTGACACATTGCACTGCATCTTAGAAAATGCTTATATCATTATTGGATGCATGTGTAAATATTGGGATAGTATACTGGCATATACCCCTTTGATTACGTTGGTATTGAATTATAGCCCCCATTGCTGGCCCTCTCATCATGCAGGTATTTGCCCAATTGCTGCCAGTTTCTGCATAGGGGATGCATTCCTCAACATATATTAGGAGGGAAACTATCTTAAGAGTCATTAAGACTAGGAAGTTTGGGTAAGTTTGAAGTTCTGTATATTGTAATATTTTTATTGATTCTGACTTTGATTTGAAATTTCTGAAATAGTTTCAAAGTTAGATTTTTTTTTTTCCGGTTATGATTATTTCTTGTTGTTTGAGCATGTCGTTTTATCTACATACTCACTGCACTTATGTGCATTGATATGAAATCACTGCCTAACCCCCCTTGTGCAGTCTACTAAGTGGTTACCAGTGCACAGTTTTTCTCAAAGTTTCAGTTTTATTGACTTTTGTTTAATTTTGGATAAAAGGTTTGCATCTTTTGTATTTGATTTTAAATTTGAGAAATAAGTATGTAGCATTTGTTTTAGGTAATTTTGTTTACAAATAATACAGTTATGTATGTGTTTTGTAGGTGTTTTTTTTTAAGTAGGCCACAAGGATAGTCTATACTAAGGTGATTTCACTAAAGAATGAGAATAAGTAAGTGCTTCTCTATGGCCAGTTTAATTAGTCAGTTTCTTTAACTTTCACAATAGTTATTTTGCAATTTATTGTTAGTGGTTACTAGTTTGATGCATACATTTCTCAGAAATAGAGTACATCACCAGCTGCAATGTTTAATATTGTATATCATTAGCATAGGTTATACACAAGCTACTCTGTAAAATCACTTCCTCCAAGTCTAGTTAAGCAAAGGTTTAAGCAAGAAATATGGGTTATTCCTATCATTAAGCATAATCTCATTGGGTGATCATACAACTGCTAGGATATGACTATTAAATAACATATTTGACCTTACCTCTGTGCCTATGTCTCAACTAAGGGTTATACTTCAGATAGAAAATCATATAATGTGATTGCCTTGCTTGCAAATACCAAAATGCCATTTGAAATGGGGGAGGGTACATGCCCTGAAGCATTGTTGGAAGAAAGCTGCTTTTAGTCTCTTGAACATAATACATGGTGTTTTGACAGGAAGCAATGGCTTCAAGATAGTTAAAATTATTTGAACACATTCACTGTAATATTTCATCACAAGAAATATAATAAAGAAATTAGTGTAACCTTTTCAAACTACAAAATATCAATTTAAGTGTTATGCAGACCTTGTTAATTGAAAGATGCTCAAACTTGACAGGATATTGCATTCTGTTGTTCTTGAGCAGGATAAATAAATCTATGTATATTTCAGTTATGCTATATTTACTTTATAAATTTTCAGTCAAATGTGAACAAAATATTTCAGATTACCTGTATTTGTGGTGAGCTAAAAACTAATATATTAACCTCTCACCTTTCAAGTTGGTTGAAGTAAGATTACATGGATCAGAATTAAGTTTTTATGTGCATGTTTTGCAGTTTGTTTTGTTGTTTTATGTTTGTCCAGCATAGTTTTTGTTCTTTTTATGACAATGGACGTTCTTTGCACTGATGTGAAAGGTAACATGATCTCCTGAAAATGAATCTTTGAACCATATCTATAAGAACATGTTGGATCTTGAATATACGATAAGGCACTGACCAGGTGTGCACAGATGTGGAACATACGTTCATTTTTTGGATTTTCTGAAACAATGATTTTTGTTAAATTTTGGTATAAGGTTAGCAACTTTTGTAATTGATTTTAAATTTGAGAAATAATTATGTATTTTTGGGTAATTTTGTTTACAAATAATACAGTTATGTATGTGTTTTGTAGTTTGCCTTTTTTAAAGTACGAGGATAGTGTATACTCGCGTGATGTTACTGAAGAATGAGAATAAGTAAGTTGAAATATGCTTCTCTATGACCAGTTTAATTAGTCATTTCTTTAACTTTCACAATAATTATTATGCAATTTATGTTTTAATTTTGAATCTAATGACATGTTGACTTTTTTTTTATAATTTTTCTTTTTTTTTTTTGTAGTTATGCATATTGTAATAGTTAATTTTCTACTTTTGTAAAGTTCTTTAATCTTAAATTTCAGAAAAAATGTTTCTAAGATAGGTAGCTAGCTTTTTTGTTTTTGTAAGTTATATGTATTTCTAGTTTTCTTATGTTTCCAAAGTCTTTTATTTTTTTATGAATTTTATGACATTGGAGGGTGACCATGCTCTTGAACTCATATGAGATCAAGTGGAAGTGGTCATAAAAACAAATCTGGACAATTCATACTCTCTGCATTGGTGTGCATTGATGTGAAACCAGTGTAATTATGCTGAATCTACTAAGTGGCTAACAGTGCAGGTTTTTTTCTGTTTTACTTTCACTTTTTTTTAAGCAAGCTAATACTCCATGGGTAGTGTATATTGAGGTGATTTATTTGCAGAGTGAATAAGTCAATGCTTTCCTATGGTAAGTTTAATTAGTCAGTTTCTTAAACTAAGACAATTGTTATTTTGTATTTAAGTTTCAATGTTAATAATAATGAATTGCGTTGTAAAATTAAATGTTTTAAATTTTTCATTTTATTGTTCAAATAATGTTCTTGCCTGGTTTTTTTTTCCAGTTTGTCCAAAATAGTTTTAATTTTGTTCTTTTTATGCAATGTATAAAGGTGTCCATGCCTTATGCCCTTGGGCACAGACAGGTGGTCATACATGTATGGGCATGCTCTCTACCCTGATGTGCACTGATGCAAATCAACCTCTTTGTGAAATTATGATTAGTCACCTGAGTGAGTGTCCATAAAAACCTGATTTGCTTAGATGTGAGAATTAAGAATGTAGTATTTATTTTTTGGTAAATTTGTTTATATATGATACAGTTGTGTGCATGTTTAGTTTCCTTCTTTATTTTTAATATTTTTTTGAAGTAGGCTAACACTACAATGATAGTGTATACTGAGGTGACTTAATTACACAGTGAGATATAAATAAATCAAAATATGTATAATGATGTTTTGCAGTTTTCTTTTTTTGCAAGTTTCTTCTTGTTTTATATATCCAAATTGTTTATTTGTATTCATTTTATGACAATGGAGGGTAACTATAACTCTGGGCATTGAAAATAAATACTGTCATTCTCTCTGCTGTTTGTGGGCATTTATGTTTTTCAAGAATAGTTCCATTGGCCATATATTGCTTCATGCTCTCTTGAAATGAATCTTTGAACTATAACCTGTTGGATCTTGAATATACCCTAAGGCACTGACCAGGTGGTCACACATGTCTGACATGCTCTGACTGATGTGCACTGATGTGGAACATACCTACTCTTGTTATTCTGCACTAGTGCATACCCCAGTATCAATAAAGAAAATAATTATCATAACTAAGGATGTATTTATCATCACTAAAGAAATAATTAAGAGTCAAATTTGATCACTAAAGAAAATAATCATGATCATTAACGAGCTCTGTAACAGATTATGTTACAATCTAATTACCATCATTGAGTTAATTATCATCACTAAAGAAAATAATTACGACGCTGACAAGTTATATAACGAGTTATGTAACATAATAAGGACTAATTATTTTCACCTAAAAAAATAATTATGATCATTAACGAGTTATGTAACATACTAAGCAGTAATTATCTTCACTTAAGAAAATATGATCATTAACGAGTTATGTAACATACTTCACAAAAGAAAAATATTATGATCATTAACGAGTTATGTAATGAGTAATTATCATCACTAAAGAAAATAATCACGATCATTAACGAGTTATGCAACATAATTATCATCACTAAAGAAAATAATCACGCTCATTAACGAGTTATGCAACATAATTATCATCACTAAAGAAAATAATCACGATCATTAACGAGTTATGCAACATAATTATCTTCACTATAGAAATAATTACGATCATTAATGAGTTATGTAACATAATTATCTTGACTAAAGAAAATAATTATGCTCATTAATGAGTTATGTAACAATTATCTTCACTAAAGAAAATTATGTTCATTAACGAGTTACGTCACAAATTATGAATATTAATTAGCTCATGAATATTAATTAGCTCATGAATATTAATTGGCTCATGAATATTTATTAGCCACTCCCCTTTTTCACGCGTCACTGAGCATGCTCAGTGACTCATGAAAAGAGGGTACCAGACCCTACCATATAGTAGTAACACTGTCATCTACGATTAGCTCTGCTATCGTTTTGTTGTGACATCCAAGACCTTCGAATGCCGTACGATACTTGCATTTCATGTTTTCAATGTTGTCAGCGATCTTGCGCACAATCGTAATGAGCCCTAACTGGGAGCTTGTTTCCATGGACAACAGTGGGTGTCCAGCGATTGGCCCTTCCGCAACAAGAATTTTGGCGTTAACTGTTTTCCCTGTTGTTACACTGGAAATTACTGCGTTGAATTCTCCCGCCAGAGGGATTGGTTCATTTTGAGCATATGCATACACCTTGGTGCTTGTTGCACGTAACTCCACACTTGACATTTGCAAACGAATATTTACCATAAGGTGCACTACACACAAGTGGCACCTGCAAACATCACAGTTCAGTTCTGAGAAGTCAATTTCTTGGAGTAATGTGGATGTTAAGGTCTTTTTAACAGGATCAGAATACATGGTTTTGTCACCAACACTGCCATATGCAGCTTCAGCCTTTGTAAAGATGTTGGAAGGAGCAATGCTGGGTAGAATCAGGCCATCCTTCGCAGCAGCATACCGTTTTTCTTTAATAGTTGCAGGTTTTAATTTTCTGTCTCTGGACTTGCAAGCATTTTTTCAGTGCAGCCCTCATGCACAAACTTTTGATCTTATTTTGCACACTATGTAACCAGCAATGTAGGCAAGAATGTTTAATTCTTGGACACTGAAATCCGCCATTTGGTGCTCATTCAAGTCGCTGGTTGTACAAACAATGTTGTGGACAGCATCTGGTACCATAGCAATGTATGAAGGCTTGTCTTCATCAAACAACTTCCCAGGACTTGATTAAATGTTGTCCAGAGAGAGTGCAGGAATTCATCAATGTCTGCTTCACAGTTTGTATTTTTCTACGGTTTCATAACACTCATCCATTGTCTGGAAAAATAAATAAATAGTTTAGTGATTAAGTTTCTGTTGGCCTGGTTCCATTTCCTGACAAATATTTATGAGGTCCAAAAAAACTGAAGTTTACTAAAATATGATTAATGTTGAAAAAGGTTAAGTCATACTTGTGAGAATGCCGAGTGAAACTGCTTTGCATCAGGATTGTCAAATCCAGCACCTTTGTGGCGTATGACGGAGAAAAGATTCTCAACACAGTCCTAGTTTAGCCTGTTTGTTTGGAGAAAACTAAAACCATGCTGGAGGGAGAGCTCTTCCCACAACCGGAGAAGACTGTTGATCGACAGTTCCCATCCAATAGGAAACCAGGTCTTCATTTTCCTGTAACATGGACAAATGGATTCTAGCTTTATATTGTGGTCAAATTAGCATATGGCAAGTTCTGATAGTGAGATTTCCATATTGGCTAGGGGGCGGGGGCCTAGCTCAGAGGTAGCGCTCTGGGCTTCCAACCGCTGGGTCCCGGGTTCGATTCCCAGTCGAACCTAAGTTGGATGGCTGTTTTATCCTTCGTCTCATTGCCATGGTCTCTGCCTGTCCTAATTAGCCCAACTGGTGCAGAAATACAGGACGTAAAGCCCTAATCCACCCACCCCACCCTGACTAAAATCTGAATATGTGACAGGGCTTGATCCCAGAACTTGTAAAAAACGCAAACTTTGAAACACCTCAAAGGCTAGAAAATCATGATGACACTTCTTTAAAAATATCTAAAATGGACTTCGCCTGTTTAGTACTAGTTTTCATTCAATTTGGGAAACTCAGCGCTCTTTGTGCCATTGTTTAAGCAACCTTAAAAAACGTTTTCGGATCTCAGGATCTCTCCTTCCCAACTATGAATACCTTTTTTCGAACGATCAGATCACAAATAGTTCCCGGTTTCGGGCAGGCGTAAAAGTGGTTTATAGCTGTCCTAAAATTCTGCAGTACTAGAAATTATAGATATTATAAATACTTTAGAAAAATGTTTTAGGCCGTAAGATTAGTAACTAAATTGTTTATTTGCTTGGCAATACGGATCTACTTCTTTTAGTTTCACCAAAATCCCACAGGGAGCGTATTCGTCTAATAAGACAACAGCGACACCTAGCATTAATGATGCTTCATCATTACATTACCCCTTCCTAGAGTGTTGTATGAATTTTAAAGAAATACAACCATTCTAACCTAAAAATATAAGAGAGAAGAGTGCTTAAACTGGGGAGCCAGACAAACCACAACAATGTGAAAAATACTGTTAAACAATGAGATGCAAGTACTTTTCAGCAATACTGTAATGCTACATAATGACTTTGAGCAAGTAAGAACACTTATGGTGTAATGTAATTTATTAAAGTTACACAATAGAAGATTAGTTTATAAAGTTAACAATAACCAATTGTGACTAAGAATTCACATTATGTACAATAACATAATACTTTAAAGTTATGTAAATTTGGACTAACACATTAGCAATGTTGAGAACACTAAACCAGGTGCAGTGTATTTCATAGATACCTGAAAGTTTAGGGTGGCAGCCTAGCTCAGAGGTAGCGCTCTGGGCTTCCAACCGCTGGGTCCCGGGTTCGATTCCCGGTCGAGCCTAAGTTGGATGGCTGTTTCATCCTTCGTCTCATTGCCATGGTCTCTGCCTGTCCTAATTAGCCCATCAGGTGCAGAAATACAGGACGTAAAGCCCTAATCACCCACCCACCCTCATCCTTCGTCTCATTGCCATGGTCTCTGCCTGTCCTAATTAGCCCAATTGGTGCAGAAATACAGGACGTAAAGCCCTACCACCCACCCACCCACCCACAGTTGATTCAGGTATACAATAGAATATATCAAGTCACATGACATGAATAAAGGAAGTTCATAGGGTGGTAGGTGGGGATGTGGTGGTGATAGTAATGTCAGTAGAAATAGTGGATTAAAGTGACGAACCTGAATTAAGTGTTGTGACTCTTGTAGAGAAAACTGGAATGGGGTCAACCAAGCAGGTGTCTCATTGGTTGTTGGTGTCATGTGATCATATTGTTCTATAAAATTGATTGCTGGGAGGGCCCCAGACAAATGAGTTTTATTGCATGAAATCTTGTTTTGTCTCTAGGCCCACCCAGGGATTACAAACAAGCAGTTTTTGTTGTTTAAAGATAACTTGCAGTTTATTGTCATGATATTGTGAAAATTAGACAATTTTTGAGTTAATCTTTCATATTTATAATGTGAAGGACTCGTCTGCATTGGCTGAAGAGTCATGAAATTGAATATAGTGATATAATGTTTAATTAAGTAGACATTTCAATAGATGGCAGCATTGTATAAATGGCCAAAAGCTCAGTGGAACTAAGCTGCTGCCATAAAAAAAAAGAAATGATAAGTAATAAACAGTGACTGCAAGTGTATCCGAAGTTAAAATGAACTAGGTAACCCGGACTGAACAACTGTTTAGCCAATCAAGCATTATATGGATTAAAGACGAAAAAGTCACAAAGAGGAAACAATAAGAGAGAAGGCCCAGCAACTACTTGGTTACCCGGACTGAGAAAGTAAGTACATAATGATTACATGTAAGTGTCCTTCAATGGTATAAGTCGTTAGAAAGTCTTTGTACAGGTTGTAGTCAGCATATCATGTACACAGCAAAACCTCCAGTAACTGCTGGGTTACCCGGTAGGCATTGTACAAGTATCCAATGGACAAAGACTAGGAGCGACTGAGACTCGCGTTGAGCTGCGCACTGTTGGATGTGGGAGGGTTTGTGGTGACGACTTGAGGACGGACATATTTTTCATAAGCTTGTGATTTCCATCTTCCAATAGTTTGTATTGTAGAATGTGGCACATTGGCAGCAGCCAAGTCAGTGTTGGGGCCAATCCTAAAGGAATGTGTATTGTAATGTTGACGTGGGAGATTGAGGTAAGACAAACTGCTATTGAGTACACTTGTTAGCTGATGGCGCATAAGGGGTTGTAATGAAATGATATAGAGAGGCCTGGGAGCACTTCCACCCCTGTGCAGGTAAGCATTGAGGTGTTGTACAGGGCAGTCATGGCCACCGGTAGGAGCGACTTGTATAGTTGTGCCCTCAGGATTGCTATGCTTGTAGGAACGGAAATGCAATTGATATGAACCGGTATCAGTAAGATGAGTAAATTGATCGTACTGTATGATATGCTGTGGGAAATCGGTGAGCACTGGAGCAGGGAACCCAGGCGGTGCTCTCCCTTGGATGCAGTCCTCCGGTTGGCCAGGAGGGGAAGCACGAAGGGGGGATGGGGCACAGGGCTGTTGGGTAGTATCCAGACGGTTTGGAGGGGGTGCACGGGTCTGCGAGCTGGTATCCGGATGGGCACGAGGGCGGCATGGCGGGGTGTCACTGGTCGACAGCTTGGCCACTGTGGTCACCATTTCCTCCATTAGCTGTTGGACCACCTCCCGGTCGCTGCACTTACTACTGCCTGACTGGCCACTGTTTCTATTCAGTACAATGGGAGGAAGGAAGTTCCCGGGTGGGAGAAACAGGTCACTGTTATTCCATCGGAACTGCAATGGTCCTCGACGCACCGTGTTCTTCACCTCCTCTTTCACCCATCCATGTACATGGATCAGGTGCTGCTCCACATGGAAGGGCTGCATATGGCCCCAATCTACACAGAGCAGATGAATGCAGGCCCGAGGGGCATATGGCGTTTAGCCCAGTGCCTCCTAAACTTTTGAATAGAAGGTACATTACCATAGTCACATCCCTGTTCGGGGCAATCGCCTCCTCTGGGCCGGGTACCATCCTCTTTGTCCGATGGACCCAGGTTTGTTCCATCCTGGAATGACCATAACTGGGATGACCTCCTTCGGTTGTACACGGATGGCCATCGTCCGCGTATAGGCTGTCGTTGCCAACAGTTGCTGGGAGGTAAGGCCCTCCTCCGCTGAGGTTCATCAGCCCGATGGGCATCCTTAAGGGCAACCTGCTTTGTCTCCGCTGGAGTGTTTTGTTTCTCCTGTAGGGGCAAGCGGGCATCTGACATGGAAGGCCTCCCCTCAACAAAGCGAACCACATTCAACAGGACGTAAATCGGTACTCTCTGTCCACTGGCCACTTCCAAGCGGATGTCGGCACAGCCTGTTCGCTCCTTTTCGTCTCCCTAACAAGAACTCTCCCCTTGTGAGGTTAGCCAGTGGGGAGTCCTCGCAGAGGTACTCCACCACCTCAGATGGCCATTCTTCCCTGCCTAGGGTGACACAGCCTTGGACACAGCCTTGGATGTGGGCGACGCTGCTGCTGGTTAGTTCCCGACAGGACGCAGCACGATTCACTCCTAACAATGGCTGATCATTCCCAACAATAATGATGGCCAGACAGAGCAACATGCCTATAACACCAACCTAATGCTTTACACATTGGCTTTACACGTTGACACCCTCGAAGGTCCTGGGCCTCTACAAGGCGAGGGTGGAAACACTTGGGGGTGAAGTCCTCTATCCCCAGTGGCTAAAACAGGACAGTGCGCATTGCACAAGCTGCTCCAGCTATCCAACGCAGACAATTATTGATTTTTTTACATGCTTCTGGATTCTACTGCCAACTATAGATAATCTTACCCTAGAGAGCCTCTACATAGCCCACTCAGGTGCTGATGAGGCGTTAAACAATAACTCTCACACACACACACACACACACACACACACACACACACACACACACACACACACACACACACACATTCCCTGATTAAATAAGGTTATGTGTACTTTAAAGTATTAACATAAATTTGTTATCTTTTTCAGGATGAAAGGACCAGGAAAATACCAACAATACATTAACTACATAGCCCAACAGGTGCTGATGAGGCATTAAACACAAACACACACACACTCCTGCAACAATGCTTTTTGTATCAGGAAAACATCAAAATCTTCATTTTGCGTGAAAGGGAAATAATTCATCTGTCTTAAATAACCACAGCATACACTTAATTATTTGCAGATCCAAATTCTAAATTGAACATGTGCATACTTAAGAAAGGTGAGATCTGAGTGTGTGCATCTGTCACAACTTCTGTTATGGAATAGCCACTGCCTCGTAGATCGGTCAGGGTGGTTTGCAAACATAGAGGTTCCATGTTTGGTGACTTCAACTTTGTGTGCCCCTTTCAATGTATGCAGTGCCAAGGATATCCCCAGTCCTCTCCTCCATCATGGTGTACTGCAGGTATTGCGCACTGTAGCCGGGACTTGTTTTGCCGGTCTCCTAATAAAAATTAGCTACCCAGTAGCATCACACATTTGCAGAATTAAAATATATCACTACAGGGTAACTTCAAATACAGAATAATGTACCTGCCAGAACTAGGTACTGACCATTGTATTTGCTTCTGTTCGCTGCAAGTATTTAATTTCAATATGTATCCACTACAGGAAGAGTGTACATTGGTACTATGATTGCACCCAGTGGAAGAATGATCTGGGCATAGGCTTCATACCATAAACTTAATGAGGAGAGCCCCTTTAGCATGATTATTGCCCGACAAAAGAATGTTTGCAACAGGCATGAAGTCACCAACATTAACAGTCTTGGTTGTGAGCTCCATTTGCCGGCCACATGGTTGTTGATGCAAGCCTGGAAGTGAAAGGGGTTCAATTCCCGGTCGAGCCTAAGTTGGATGGCCGTTTCCTCCTTCGTCTCATTGCCATGGTCTCTGCCTGTCCTTTCGACTTGATTATGGTTCTGTGGTATATGGCTCCGCCAGACCATCTTATCTAAAATGCCTGAATTCTGTACATCATCAAGGGTTGCGACTAAGCTTAAGAGCTTTTCGTACATCTCCTGTAGAGAGCTTATATGTACCGGCAGGGGAACCTCCACTTTCCCTCGTCGTATCAAGTTATCTATGCAATACATACTAAAAGTAGCGTCAACTCCAACAAATCCAACATATGATGTAATATTTCATCCAAAGTACATGCATCATTATGAATCTCGTTCAAACGCCATTCGACCACTGGGATTACGCATGAAATTCTATCTTGAGGCTGCAAAAATTGATACTACAATCATTACCGAGACAGAAGTACCACCAACTCCGCCATGGATTCTCCCAGTCCCTAAAGTTATACTGGACTTGGCTGAGCTTAAGAAAAGCGAAACCAATCCTGTAGACTATCAAAATCTATTTTATACTATAAGGTTTAAATACGAATCGTACAAATTTCTATACACAGATGGCTCAAAAATGACGAGTAGGCTGTGCAGTCACCTTTTATAAAACCGTTATAGCTTAATGTCGTCTTCCAGACCACTGCTCAATATACACTGCAGAATTAACAGCTATTTACCTTGCCTTAAAGAACATCGAGGACTCAGAATCAGATCGTTATGTTATCTGTTCTGATTCCAAATCTGCTCTTCAAGCAATCCAAAATAAACAACTTGATAACCCTGGGATCTTAGATGTTCTTATTAAGTATTTCTATCTTCACAAATACAAAGACATAGTATTCTGCTGGATTCCTGGACATGCTGGCATTGAAGGGAATGAAAAAGCAGACCTGGCAGCAAAAAGGGCTCTTACAAAAGAGATAACTGATTTTACCATTCCATACACTGATTTTAAAATGACTATAAAATCTTTTATCATGTCTTGCTCGCAAAGACAATGGAATGAATGTAATAACAAGTTGCATTCAATCTTACCTTGCATTCAAAATAAAATACCTAGTAGGTTCAATACTCGCAAAGATCAAGGAATATATCACAGATGCCTCATAGGACATTCAAGACTTACACATTTACACCTTTTAGTCAATGAACCGGCATTGGTATGCCAGAGTTGTCGGTGCCCCCTAACAATCAAACATATTTTATTAGATTGCACCCACTTACAACGCATTAGAAGACCTCTGTTTCAAGCTACTACCTTACAACATCTCTTTACTAGATATCCAACCCAGACATTTATTGATTTTTTATATGCTTCTGGTTTCTACTACCAAATATAGATAGTGCTGATGAGGCGTTAAACAATAACACACACACACACACACATAGCCCACTCAGGTGCTGATGAGGCGTTAAACAATAACACACACACACATCTCATTGCCATGGTCTCTGCCTGTCCTAATTAGCCCAACTGGTGCAGAAATACAGGACGTAAAGCCCTAATCACACACACAAACACTCTTTCAAGACCCTAGCAGCATGTTTTTTCCAGACTTCATGTTTGTAACCTTGAACCTTTTTCCCTAAGGCTAAGTGGGGTGTACGTATTTTTCGTGTTCATGATTTTTCCAGATGATTCCATGTCACCAAAAATGAGGCCTTTTCATGATGATAATATTGTCGTTACAAGAGTACATTTTGCCTTGAATTGAAAAGAGTCCATGGAAAAAACAATTAAGTAAAACAGGCCCTGGATGTTTCTGCCAAGTTAATAGGCCTATCATTTATCACAAGATTTATTTCTACAAATACATGCACATTGGTAATTTTAATTGAAGAGTTATTGACAAGAAACTTACAACTGTGAGTTAATGTTACATAACATAGACATATGCCTTCTAGACATATTCAAGCAATTTTTTTTGAATCTTTGACGACTTTCACTGTCATTCTTTGCTGTAGTAACTTTGTGAGGATGGATGCTGGGTGGCAGAGGTTTAATATTGTCAACAGCGAATTTTTTGCCATTTACAAACAAGTTCAGATGTCATTTTGTGTACAAGTTGAATAAAATCAGGACTTAGGTGTCTCAAACTGATCAAAATGAATTATTTCTCATTGACAATAACCTAATAACAGTAGTTGCAGTGAAAGTACTAGTCCGACAAACTGCCTCATGACGACAGTCATGAGTCAGATGACATTGCAACTTTCTTGCAAACCTGGCAAGTGGAGAGCTTGCTATATTATTGCACATTATATGTCACCAAACGTGTGTTTTACCTATTGTACTGGTTAAAGACACCTAGATTTGCATCCTTATTAACAATTAAACTACTGCAGTGAACGCCTTCCAGATGAAAGCTCTGTGTACATGACAGAGCTAATGGCCATTTATAAAGCAACAAGGATTGTAGCTGACTCAGAATATAACAGCTTTGTTGTCAACAAAGAAATAATATTCTGCTGGATACCAGGTCATGTCGGTATTGAAGGAAATGAGAAAGCAGACTATTTTACCAAAAGGGCACTGACACAAGAAATCACTGACTACAATGTACCAGGGCGGGGCCCTAGCTCAGAGGTAACACTCTGGGCTTCCAACTGCTGGGTCCCGGGTTCGATTCCCGGTCGAGCCTAAGTTGGATGGCTGTTTCATCCTTCGTCTCATTGCCATGGTCTCTGCCTGTCCTAATTAGCCCAACTGGTGCAGAAATACAGGATGTAAAGCCCTAATCACAAACACAAACACGCTCCATTCTACTTAGAGTTAAGGATAACTTATCAATTAACACAAATACACAAAGAGATAAGGTTTTAATTCATAGATGTCTTATATCGGACATACTAGAGATCCTTATTATAACCATTCTAGCTTCTACATAGCCCGCCCTCGAAGGTCCTGGGCCTCCACGCCGCGAGGGTGGAAACACTTGGGGTGAAGTCTTCTATCCCCAGTGGCTAAAACAGGACAGTGCGCATTGCACAAGCTGCTCCAGCTATCCAACGCAGACACTTATGGATTTTTTGCATGCTTCTGGTTTCTACTACCAACTATGGATGATCAATGATGAGGCGTTAAACAATAACACTACCTACCTACCTATCTACATAGCCCAACAGGTGCTGATGAGATGTTAAACACCAACACACACACACACATCCTTATTAACAAACACAAATTTTGTATCACCCTTTTCATGTCACGTATCTAATATTACAACTGTCAGTTGTAAGATTCAGTCAAAATCCACCAAAATGCTGTATTCTCTCTTGATATATGCTATATTTACCATTTACAATATGTTTACTGGGTCATCTGAGTGTTGAAATCAGGTCACAACACCATTCACACTATGTTTCTGCGAAATCCTGCAACTTCTCAACCTGCAGAAAAGTTGAATAGTTTTAGTTATTTATATCCTGATATTGATATTGAATTAATTATTTCATATCTTAGAAATATCAGTACTCTTGTATAATGAACCTGCTCTATGATAATTGCAATCAAAGGAGAAATCACTATTGCATGCAACATTCGCTTTTGAAGTTTGGATGCCATCAGTCTCTCCAGTACTATCACTGCCGTTTTGCCAGATCTTTTCAATAAATAGTGACATACAAATTTTAAAATGTGAGTAGTAATAGTGTCGTTTTAACTGTTTGGTTGTAGGGTATATACTAGTAAGGATTTTACTTCATTAAGGTCTTTGTCCTTGCCCCACAGAATCTACATATAGCAGGCTTTATCTGTAAAAATATTGGGGGAAAAAATTCAACAGTCATTCAAAGATAAACACCATAACTTGATGAAAATGATGTTATTATGTCATTATTTCAATGCCACAAGATATGGCCAGCTGCAAGAGACATGTAATGGTCAGATGATAGGGCTTGGAGTCCACACCATGTTAAAATTTATTCCATTGGTGGTTATGTATTAGAAAAAACATTTAACTTACATAAGAAATTAATATTTTTTATTATATTATTCTCCCCATATTTAAATATGCAAGAAATGTTTTCTGTTAATATCTCAAAGTTGGACCATAGAAAGTAATATTTGTAATAATGATGACATAAAAGGTGACTGACTTGGACCTGAAGCAATGCTTGAAATGCGTTGCTCACTTGCCAGACAGGTTATAACCTTATTCGGAATGGTCAACAAATTAGGATCATACTCTACTATTATCTAAGGTAACACCCATTTTAATTAAATCTTTGACATGGTATAGCAAACTGAAAATGTCAAAATCCTGCTACACAGAATGAATTTTTGTGAAAATCACTGTGACAAACATGATTTATCAGAAAAAAAACACAATATCTGTCATTACCTTTCTACCCCACACAACTTTACATAATTCACTGAAAGAGTATATTCTTACCTTACTCTCCTTTTGGGTTTCTTTCAAGTTGGTGGTGCTGCTCTTTGGCTTGAGCTGTGTGAAGATACAATGACAAAACTTAGATAATTATGGACAATCAATTCCCGGTCGAGCCTAAGTTGGATGGCTGTTTCATCCTTCGTCTCATTGCCATGTTCTCTGCCTGTCCTAATTAGCCCCACTGGTGCAGAAATACAGGACGTAAAGCCCTAATCATGGACAATCAATTCACTATGTATGAAAATGAGCTTGAAACTTTGCAGACAGTCGGTTTATTGTTTACTAATTACTGATTAATACTGATAAACTTATTGACCTTTGCCTATCCACATGCCTTTTTTCTCAAGACTTTCGTGAATGAACATAGCATCCAGAAAACAATGTGTGGGCTTCAGACTACACTGTTTAACAAGACAAACATAATTAAGTTTCTTGGTTTTGACGTGTCAGCCCACTTAACATGACATAGTGTGGACTGAGTGGCGAGCAGCCAATCAAGCATGCTCCAATCCTACATCAGATGACGTTATCAGGGAGCTCAATTCACCTGACAAATCCATTTCCCTCCAGTGAAATCTCCTGTAATAACAGCTTTCAGCTGAATTGAAGGATACTTTCTTTAAATAAAATTGAATTAAATTTTATTTTACCATGTCTCTTGCAGAATTCCTTTACCTACTTCATAAGGTCAGGTATTATATATAGGAATGTGTTTAATGAGCTCCAGTTGCTCGTTATCAGGAACCTGAAAGGGCGGGGGCCTAGCTCAGAGGTAGCGCTCTGGGCTTCCAACGGCTGGGTCCTGAGTTCGATTCCCAGTCGAGCCTAAGTTGGATGGCTGTTTCATCCTTCGTCTCATTGCCATGGTCTCTGCCTGTCCTAATTAGCCCAACTGGTGCAGAAATACAGGACGTAAAGCCCTAATCACCCACCCACCCATCAGGAACCTGAAGCATCCCAAACACTGTCTGAGAGGTCTGTGCAGGCAGGCATTCCTCCTTCAATCCATGGGGGCCACTTGATAATGAGAAAATCTTGTCCTTAAGTGGCCCAGTCCTTTTAAATATTTGCATAAACTACTGTTTTCTTTTACTGTATGTAGTGTACCAAAGGACAATAATTCTGATTCTTCCAATTATGAACAAAATTTGTTGACTGGCTTATACTATAACCAAATATTAAAACATGCATGAATACTAAAACATGTATAGCTGTCATATTGATGCTAATTTGGAATATGAAGTAAGTAACAAACATTTTAAGTTTTCTATTATTATGAAAAAAGAAGAAGGATGAAACATGTGTAGCTTATATCATAGGCAGAATTTCACTAATGCAAATATAATAGAGTCACTGATATGAGGGTTTGAAAAAGTACCAAATTTTCATATTTTCGTTATCATTGAAAAGTATCTTTCATTAATGGTCATGAAACCCCAAACAGCTATTTCTACACCATTTTAGACATATTCAAAGACAAAGTTTGTATGTATATAATATTGTCACACAACTTATGGTGGACAGGCTCCAAAATGATACTTTTACAAACAAGGCAAATTGTGTTACAAGCCTCACCTGGTTTGGTTGGCTCATATGCCAGTCACAATACTTCATTAAGGTCTTTGTCCTTGCCCCACAGAATCTACATATAGCAGGCTTTTTGTCTCAAGGCCCGCCCAGGGATTACAAACAAGCAGTTTTTGGTGTTTAAAGATAACTTGCGCCCTCGAAGGTCCTGGGCCTCCACGCGGCGAGGGTGGAAACACTTGGGGTGAAGTCCTCTATCCCCAGCGGCTAAAACAGGGCAGTGCGCATTGCACAAGCTGCTCCAGCTATCCAACGCAGACACTTATTGATAACACTAACTAAATTAAAGATAACTTGCAGTTTATTGTCATGATATTGTGAAAATTAGACAATTTTTGAGTTAATCTTTTATATATATAATGTGAAGGACTCATCTGCATTGGCTGAAGAGTCATGAAATTGAATATAGTGATATAATGTTTAATTAAGTAGACATTTCAATAGATGGCAGCATTGTATAAATGGCCGTACAGTTGATTCAGGTATACAATAGAATATATCAGGTCACATGACATGAATGAAGGGAGTTCATAGGGTGGTAGGTGGGTATGTGGTGGTGATAGTAATGTCAGTAGAAATAGTGGATTTAAGTGACGAACCTGAATTAAGTGTTGTGACTCTTGTAGAGAAAACTGGAATGGGGTCAACCAAGGAGGTGTCTCATTGGTTGTTGGTGTCATGTGACCATATTGTTCTATATTTAGAAATTGATTGCTGGGAGGGCCCCAGACAAATGAGATTTATTGCATGAAATCTTGTAATCTGTAAAAATATTGGGGGAAAAAATTCAACAGTCATTCAAAGATAAACACCATAACTTAATGAAA
Organism: Alitta virens; assembly: GCA_932294295.1. Taxonomy (NCBI): domain Eukaryota; kingdom Metazoa; phylum Annelida; class Polychaeta; order Phyllodocida; family Nereididae; genus Alitta; species Alitta virens. The sequence continues at coordinate 28,898,511 of OW028573.1, read as the reverse complement.
ATGACGTTATTATGTCATTGTTTCAATGCCACAAGATATGGCCAGCTGCAAGAGACAGATGTAATGGTCAGATGATAGGGCTTGGAGTCCACACCATGTTAAAATTTATCCCATGGGTGGTGTCTTTTACCTGACTTAGCATAGATATGTATGCAGAATATTTATATATTTTGTCAAAAGCCATAAAAAAAACTTATTTTATCACTCAAGTCTGGAAAATTTATGACAAAAACTATATTCACTTTTGATTGTTACATGCTTTTGTAATATTCCTTTTGTTGGTTATTATTAAAATGAAGTAAGATCAAGTATTATCCAGTTCAAATCCTTTATTCCTTTTCACAAAGTTACAGGGTCCTTCCACCTCAAGACTCAGGATCCAAACTCCCTCCCCAGGGGGCAAGCCAAGCTTGATCTTTGACCTATCAGCCAATCAGAGGTCACAGCCTCTCAAATTCCTGCCACCTCAACACTTCCCATATAATGCCATTCCTAATAAGGAATCGGTTAGAGGGTGCAGGGATCCAAGGAGATATTCTTAGCTACCTTGATTAGGCTGATATAAGATTTGCTTTCGCATTAATAACAGACGTATATTAATATAATAGTTAAAGTAAAATATGGATAATATACAATAATAATTTAGATTAAATAAAAATAACATTACACTTTCAATACAACATATTATTTGTGTCAAAATTTGAGTTGCATGTATAATTGAGAAATAAGCAGATAAAGAGGCAATTATTATTAGCATGCTTCAAATGGCTGCAAGAGTTATTAAACAATAACACACACCATTATAATACGACCATTTAGGGAGGTCCCAATGCTGGTCTCAATTGCGGAATTCCACTGTATGTATGGTTATTTGAAAATAATATGATGCAGATGTTTACAAAAAAACAGAAATTTGAACATAGATAATTTTGTTCAACCTCCCCAATGATTCATCCACACCGAACATTTTCTTCCAAAAAGGTATAGATATGCCTGAAATTGTCCCTTTGTTAATAACTTGGCACATAGTGTATGAATAGAGTCGAAAAATCTACACAATATATTTGCAGTGTACTCACATCTTTTTGACTGCAGAGTATTTCCTCATCATCAGGTGCCACATACATCTTCACTGTTGAGATCTGTTAAATAAAGAAGAATTTATATAACATATTGTTTCACTGTTTTTAGCGGTTATAATAGCAGCTGCAATATCACTCTTACCTCTAATTCCATCTAGCATGTGTCAGTGTCTGTTGCAAAATGATTGTGGAGCGTAACATGAACTTGCATCATCATTCACTTGCGCAATAACTTTGTTTGCCCTCCTTTTTTATCTCTAGCCTGGATTGGTGTGGGGTTGCTAGGACGGAGAGGAAAGGGTGGGGGCCTAGCTCAGAGGTAGCGCTCTGGGCTTCCAACCGCTGGGTCCCGGATTCGATTCCCGGTCGAGCCTAAGTTGAATGGCTGTTTCATCCTTCGTCTCATTGTCATGGTCCCTGCCTGTCCTAATTAGCCCAACTGGTGCAGAAATACAGGACGTAAAGCCCTAATCACACACAAACACACCATAGTCACATCCCTGTTCGGGGCAATCGCCCCCTCTGGGTACTCTCCTCTTTGTCCGATGGACCCAGGTTTGTTCCATCCTGGAATGACCATAACTGGGATGACCACCTTCGGTTGTACACGGATGGCCATCGTCCGCGTATAGGCTGTCGTTGCCAACAGTTGCTGGGAGGTAAGGCCCTCCGCTGAGGTTCGTCAGCCCCATGGGCATCCTTAAGGGCAACCTGCTTTGTCTCCGCTGGAGTGGCATCTGACATGGAAGGCCTCCCCCTCAACAAAGCGAACCACATTCAACAGGACGTAAATCGGTACTCTCTGTCCACTGGCCACTTCCAAGCGGATGTTGGCACAGCCGGTTCGCTCCTTTTTCTCTTTTTGTCTCCTTAACAAGAACTCGCCCCTTGTGAGGTAAGCCTGTGGGGAGTCCTTGCAGAGGTACTCCACCACCTCAGATGGCCGGGCGGGGGCCTAGCTCAGAGGTAGCGCTCTGGGCTTCCAACCGCTGGGTCCCAGGTTCGATTCCCGGTCGAGCCTAAGTTGGATGGCTGTTGGCTGTTTCATCCTTCGTCTCATTGCCATGGTCTCTGCCTGTCCTAATTAGCCCAACTGGTGCAGAAATACAGGACGTAAAGCCCTAATCACCCACCCACCCTTTCAAGCCGGGGTGGGGGCCTAGCTCAGAGGTAGCGCTCTGGGCTTCCAACCGCTGGGTCCTGGGTTTGATTCCCAGTCGAGCCTAAGTTTGATGGCTGTTTCATCCTTCATCTCATTGCCATGGTCTCTACCTGTCCTAATTAGCCCATCAGGTGCAGAAATACAGGACGTAAAGCCCTAATCACCCCCCACCCACCCTTTCAAGCCGATCAAAATCTGTCTATGATTCAAAATGATAGCAAAGTCATATTGATGCAATCTTCTCAGTGAATATGATACACATGTTGGTTAAATGTCATAACATATAACACTATTATAATACCTTTGTCCAGTCTTGATTAACCTGGGATGGGATATCAGTTGCTGCAGGAGAAGAATGGAGCAAGTTGCCCTCTCCACGTCCAGTGCATTTTCCCCAAATTGATTCATTTGCCCATTTTTTCCATTCAATTTGTACTTGTCCATCCTTTTTCTGCAACTGTATTGAAAAACTGATGACCGGGGGATTACAATTGAACTTAAAATTTTATAATCTTCTATAATATGTACTGTACCTTAAATACATGAGGTCCTGTATGGTGATTCATGGGATTGAGGTGACAATGACCTATTTCTTAGGTCACAGGGGTCATAACCATTCCAAACCTTGTAGAAGTGGTAACTTTAGTTATGTGGTTCAAAGATCGTGCAACTACCAATGATTGCGAGAGTTCCTGTGGTTAACAAAGCTTGTTTTGCCTCAGGATTGCGCTCATACTTTGCAATGTTTGCCTCTTTCGAGACAGGTGGGGTCCTGGCTCAGAGGTAGCGCCCTGGGCTTCCAACCGCTGGGTCCCGGGTTCGATTCCCGGTCGAGCTTAAGTCTAAGTTGGATGGCTGTTTCCTCCTTCATCTCATTGCCATGGTCTCTGCCTGTGCTAATTAGCCCAACTGGTGCAGAAATACAGGACGTAAAGCCCTAATCACACACACAAACACTCTTTCAAGACCCTAGCAGCATGTTTTTTCCAGACTTCATTTTTGTAACCTTTTTCCCTAAGGCTAAGTTGGGTGTACGTATCTTTCGTGTTCATGATTTTTCCAGATGATTCCATGTCACCAAAAATAAGGCCTTTTTATGATGATAATATTGTCATTACAAGAGTACATTTTGCCTTGGATTGAAAAGAGTCCATGGAAAAAAAAATTGAGTAAAACAGGCCCTGGATTTTTCTGCCAAGTTAATAGGCCTATCATTTATCACAAGATTTATGTCTACAAATACATGCACATTGGTATTTTTAATTGAAGAGTTATTGACAAGAAACTTACAACTGTGAGTTAATGTTACATAACGTAGACATACGCCTTCTAGACATATTCAAGAAATTTTTTTTGGAATCTATGACGACTTTCACTGTCATTCTTTGCTGTAGCAACTTTGTGAGGATGGATGCAGGGTGGCAGAGGTTTAATATTGTCAACAGCGAATTTTTTGCCATTTACAAACAAGTTCAGATGTCGTTTTGTGTATAAGTTGAATAAAATCAGGACTTAGGTGTCTCAAACTGATCAAAATGAATTATTTCTCATTGAACAATAACCTGATAACAGTAGTTGCAGTGAAAGTACTAGTCCGACAAACTGCCTCATGACGACAGTCGTGAGTCAGATGACATTGCATTTGAACTTTCTTGCAAACCTGGCAAGTGGAGAGCTTGCTATATTATTGCACATTTTATATCACCAAACGTGTGTTTTACCTATTGTACTGGTTAAAGACACCTAGATTTGCATCATTATTAACAATTAAACTACTGCAGTGAACACCTTCCGGATGAAAGCTCTGTGTACACGGCAGAGCTAATGGCCATTTATAAAGCAACAAGGATTGTAGCTGACTCAGAATATAACAGCTTTGTTGTCAACAAAGAAATAATATTCTGCTGGATACCAGGTCATGTCGGTATTGAAGGAAATGAGAAAGCAGACTATTTTACCAAAAGGGCATTGACACAAGAAAACACTGACTAAAATGTACAAGGGCGGGGGCCTAGCTCAGAGGTAGCGCTCTGGGCTTCCAACTGCTGGGTCCTGGGTTCGATTCCCGGTCGAGCCTAAGTTGGATGGCTGTTTCATCCTTCGTCTCATTGCCATGGTCTCTGCCTGTCCTAATTAGCCCAACTGGTGCAGAAATACAGGATGTAAAGCCCTAATCACCCACCCACCCACCCACTACAATGTACCATACACAGATTTTAGACCTATCATAAACAACTCAATCATGTCTTGCTGGCTAACACAATGGAATGAATGTGTAAATAACAAACTACGCTCCATTCTACTTAAGAGTGAAGGATAACTTATCAATTAACACAAATACACAAAGAGATGAGGTTTTAATTCATAGATGTCTTATATCGGACATACTAGAGATCCTTATTATAACCAATCTAGCTTTTACATAGCCCAACAGGTGCTGATGAGGTGTTAAACACCAACACACACACACACATCCTGGGCGGAGGCCTAGCTCAGAGGTAGCGCTCTGGGCTTCCAACCGCTGGGTCCCGGGTTCGATTCCAGGTCGAGCCTAAGTTGGATGGCTGTTTCATCCTTCGTCTCATTGCCATGGTCTCTGCCTGTCCTAATTAGCCCAATTGGTGCAGAAATACAGGACGTAAAGCCTTAATCACCCCACCACCCGGTCGAGCCTAAGTTGGATGGCTGTTTCATCCTTCATCTCATTGCCATGGTCTCTGCCTGTCTTAATTAGCCCAGCAGGTGCAGAAATACAGGACGAAAAGCCCTAATCACCCACCCACCCACTCCCTGGACATGAAGGCCTCAGGGCATCCCAGTACCACACAAGCTGAGGCACTATGGAAAGCTGCAACATACATCAAGAATTTGGCTGATCTTTCATTTTTAAATTCTGAAAAAGTATAACTTAGTTTGATGGTGCTTGTGTGCATCAGTTATTAATCCCTGCGATTGAAAACTTTTCCACCATGTGATTTCAAGTTAAAAGTCAAGTTTTACTTGGAAATGGAAAACTATCCAGGTGGCCTTTACTTGATTCAAAGTGCATGCGCAAAAACAATCAATATAATTGTCAAAAAGGCTAAATCCTAGAATGGTTCTATAGCAATACTTGTCAATCATAGCTGACAATTCTTGAGCACTCATCCTTTTTCTAGCCTGAAGGTGTATTCCACTGATGCCACGATCCTCCAACCTCTTCAATAGATCGAATTTCAATGCATTCACAGGCAGCACAAGAACAGCTGTATGGGAACTATTTTCTGGGAAACACTACAATGCATACAAATACCAGAATTGACTATTAAAATGTAATATGAAAATTCTTTGGGGTGGGGGCCTGTATAGACTTGGTCATCACAGTCCCTATGGTAGTTGAGCCCCTGGCCTGATGGGGTGGGGGAGAGGAGGCTATGACCCAATATTGCCCCACCCCCTAAATACAAATCCAATATACAAGGCATGGTCAACTTTATCTAAAATGTTAGCAAAAACTGATACTGCATGTAAAAATACTTAACACAAAAGTCAATAGAACTAATTATTTAATATCACTACTACACACTAGTAATATACACTTAAGTGTCAAAAATACCTGCCCTGTCGATAATACCCAAACAAAAGATTTTTTTATTATAGGTGCTATATTAAATATTTGGTGCTGGTATATCCAAGACAGATTGAAAACAACTATAAAACCCAATCTTTAACAAATGGTCGTCGAAAAACTCACCAGATCCATGAGAACTGGAAACAACATAGCGACCTTGCTCTTCCCATAACCGGTGGGCAGGATGCCTACAACGTTTCTTCCCTCATAAAGGGCCCGCATCATTTGTACTTGTTGCTCCTTCAGATTAAGATGGAATTTGCGTTCTAATCTGGCAACTCCATCGTCAAAAGTCACCATCCTGATCACAGAACTGTATCTCGATCTGATCATTCAGCTTCCCGCCAAAATCGCACATGAGAGGTGGGGATTCCGGATATGACGTAATTTTCTTGGGAGAATTTGAGCTCTAATCGGGGGTCAAAATCAGTACACATAGATATGATATTTCAGCATATTTGTGATCAGTAAGTAATTTAACCCAAAGAACGGGCAAAATACTGTGTTACACCTTTGGATTCGCCAGTCCAGACATCAGCTGAATTGATCGCCAGCTTTTCAATGGGTCGGAACAGTAGCCCTGCGGCCAGGAGCTTAGGTCTGGAACAGAGGTCTGGTTGGAGCCTATCTTTCCTTGAGTGAAAACTTCAATTTCTTAATAAAGGCCTTCTTGACCAATATTACCCAGCAATTTGAAGTTTACTCTTTGCATCTCAAATCATTGTAGATTTACACATGAGATTGACAGCAGACATCTGTGCCATATATGCTTCTGGTTTCTACTACCAAATATAGATAATCAATCTTAACCTAGTGAAACTCTACATAGCCCACTCAGGTGCTGATTATGCGTTAAACAATAACTCACACACACACACAGACATCTGTGCCATGTCTGTTGCATTCACGATCGTCTACACATTGAAACGGCCATACCTTGTAGAATGAGCTCAAGGGAGCAATCAGTTATTCATAATATTACCAGAATATCTGAAATCTTCGCAGGCAGCCTTTTTTTTTTTTTTTTGACAATGACACTTAGTTAGTTAGTGTTATTGTTTAACGTCTCATCAGCACCTGAGTGGGCTATGTAGAGGCTCTTTAGGGTAAGATTGATTATCTATAGTTGGTAGTAGAAACCAGAAGCATGTAAAAAATCAATAATTGTCTGCGTTGGATAGCTGGAGCAGCTTGTGCAATGCGCACTGTCCTGTTTTAGCCACTGGGGATAGAGGACTTCACCCCTAGTGTTTCCACCCTCGCCGCGTGGAGGCCCAGGACCTTCGAGGGAGTTGAGTATCAGTTGTGCAGTGTCTGGATCACAGGAGGAGACTAACGGCCACATGAATAACAATTTGGAGTATAACAATTGATATTATACGATGCTATAAAATTTTTTTTAATATAGGTTTTGAAGCCATCTAAACTATGTGTTAATATTTTTTCTTTGAAATTTATATCCATATTGTTGTATATTACTTGGTACCTGTAACTCATGCCATTTCTTGCGAAGTCATGTCTCACAGCAGGCAAACTTAGATCACTTGATTGACGGGTGAAGTAAGGATGACAATAATTTTGAGATAAAAATGATTCAGATAAATATTGAGGAAGCAAGTTATTCTTTAATTTGAAACAATTTTAAATCATGCAGCGCACATAGGTCATGGATTTTTAGAACATTGAATTGTCTAAAAAGTGGGTTTGTATGTTGATTATATTTAGCTTTAGCTATAATCCTAATAGTTCTTTTTTGTAGTTTAAACAGTATATTGGATTTCCAAACCCATATGATGATGCCATAATTTATATATGCTTGAAATAGTGAATTATAGATTGTAAGTAGAGTGTTTGAAGGTAGAAAGTTTTTTAATTTAGTCATTACTCCGACAGTTTTGGATATCTTTTTGGCTACTATGTCAATGTGGGGGCGGGGGCCTAGCTCAGAGGTAGCGCTCTGGGCTTCCAACCGCTGGGTCCCGGGTTCGATTCGGGCGTAGGCCTAGCTCAGAGGCAGCGCTCTGGGATTCCAACCGCTGGGTGTGGGGTTCGATTCCCGGTCGAGCCTAAGTTGGATGGCTGTTTCATCCTTCGTCTCATTGCCATGGTCTCTGCCTGTCCTAATTAGCCCAATTGGTGCAGAAATACAGGACATAAAGCCCTAATCACCCACCCCACCCGGGTTTGATTCCCGGTCGACAGTATGAAAGATCATGGCTTTTATCTTATTTAAATTTAGAGAGAGCTTATTTAATTTTGACCAATTCGATATACAATTTCATTCATAATTTATATTTTCATTAATTTCATTTTCATTTCCAAAAGTATTTAATGTAGCTGACAGAGTAGTATCATCAGCATAGATAATGGGGTAAAATTTATTAGTAGCTGAAACAATGTCATTTATATAGATGATAAAAAGAAGAGGACCTAATATAGAGCCTTGTGGAACACCACATGTAACAGTCAAAGATTTCGACATATTGTCATTAAATTCTACATATTGCTTGCGATTACAAAGGTAACTTTTTAAAAGATCATATGATTTATTTCTTATTCCATAGTATGATAATTTATGTAACAATATGTTATGGTCCAGGGTATCAAAGGCCTTTGAGAGGTCTAAATAAATATTAATAGGTAGTTTGTTATTGTCCATGTCGATAATTATTCTATTGACCATCTCTAGTGCTGCTAATTCTGTTGAATGAGAGTTTCTGAAACCATATTGACTAGTGTAAAATAACTTATTATCAGTGAAAAACTTATAGATTTGATTGTGCATAATCCTCCCAAAGACCTTTGATACACTGGGTAGAATTGATATGGGTCTGTAATTGTCAAATATCTGATCATTATCTTTTTTATGCAGTGGTGTCACTTTAGCTATTTTTAATAGGTCAGGGAAAATGCTTTGTTCTAAAAATTGATTTATTAACAGTGTTAGGTAGTAAGCAATTCCTTCTTCTACATTTTTTAACAATTTATTGGATAATTTATCATGACCAAGACTACTTTTAGGTTTAAGAGATTCAATTACCTTTGTTACGGTATTTTCATCAATAGGTTCAAAATTAAAAATTTGAGAAAAAGTATTTGTTAAATAATCTTTATATGATTTATCAGGTGGTATGACTATTTTATCTGCTAATGTGGCACCAATTTCAACAAAGTATCGGTTAAACTTGTTAACAATTAACGATTTGTCTGAAATGAGTTCATCACCTATGAGAAATTTGTCTGGAAATTCTGTTTTCTTTTTGTTTTTATTTAACAGTTCATTAATAGTAGTCCAGGTTTTCCTCATGTCATTTTTAAATAACTGAAATTGACTGTGATAATAGTTACTTTTGACTTTCCTTATTGTACTTTTCAGTATTTTACTATATGTTTGAAAATTTATTTTCCTGCCTGCATAATTAAGATCATTTATAGGTGTGGATTTAAGTAAAATATATTGTTTATCTTTTATTTTTATTGAGCGTAAAATTCCATTACTCATCCATTTGCATTTTTTGTGATTAAATTTTGAAAATTTTACATATTTGGAAGGAAAATGTTTGCTAATCAAATCTTGTCAAATTTTGAGTAACTGATGTTAGCATTTTCACCAATTATGTCAATGAGTTTTTCAGTAATATGAGGGCTTTTGAGGTCATTTTTGAAATTTAAAACAGCTGTAGAACTAGAGGTAGTTTTCTTAATATATTTGTCTCTGTTTTTGCTAGTTTTAGGGTAATCAAAAGTTATGAAATAGGGCAAATGGTCTGATATTTCATTCACAACTATGCCAGCAGTAGATCTCGAGAAAGCATCACATATCTTTAAGTAAAAATTATCAATTAGAGTGCCTTGTCTTTGTGTAAGCCTAGTTGGATAAGTTATTTTTGGTATGTACCCGTTTGAGATAAAAGTTTCTAGGAAATCATTTACATAATTTATTTGTGTAAATTTTAATAAATCTATATTAAAGTCCCCACTTAAAATTACATTCTTTTTATTCCTAAAGTTATTAAATACAATATTCATGTCATTGACAAAAGTATTTACATTTTCTACTGTTTGACGAGGAGGTCTATAGATATTTCCTATAACTAGTTTATTATTACAATTTATGTTACTGTCTATAATTGCCTCAATAAATTGAATATCACATACATTAGAAATGCAAATATTTTCTAAATTGGTATATTTAAAGCTTTCATGAAGATAAATAGCAACCCTACCATGTGCACTGCATGATTTACCTGAGGAGATAAGGTTGTATCCATCTATTTGAAGAAGAGAGAGGTCGCTGTCTGCTGTGAGCCATGTCTCCTGCAAGCAAATGGCACTAAGTCTGAAATGGGAATTGTTATAATAGTCAATATAAATTTTCAGTTGATCAAATTTAGCAGAAAGAGATTGGCAATTTAAACTTAATATAGTAAAATCATTTATTTTATCGCTAAGAATTTCACAGAAACCTGTATTATCATAATAAGGTGATGGTTGAAATAACATGGGCTCATCAGTATCCCCCTGTGGGTCCAGTCCACTGCCATCTAAAACATCAATTAAAGAACTAATATTATCAAGTAAACAATTTGGTTCTATTTCAACCATGACAGTAATAAATTAAATTAAATTTTGGTATATTGAAGCTTTCATTTTAAAGTAACAATTTAGCAAGAAGCTACAACTCCAAAATACTTACAAAAAAACAATATTTGTATTGAATAGAGACATAATATTTGGCAAATAGTATCAATAACATGCAATCTCTAAGTTTCAATCTACAGTTATACAAAAAAAACACTGTTAACAACATTAGACTGTGGTATTTGTGTGTCAGAGGTCAATGAACTAAGAGTAAAATAAAAACACAGAACAGAATGCATTCAGCACTCAGAGAGTCTGGCACATGGTTTGTCAAGGGAGGCAGATATACAATAATGATACATAAAAATAAAAATAAAGATATTATGAAGTATTTCAATAATTTTATAAAAGAGAAATTTTTTGACTTATTATGGTCAGTATTTATCATTACACAATAATGCACTTATAGAAATAGAAGCACTTGGAAAAAATAGACAACATACTGCCTTTTACAGTGTTACCTTCGGTTGTGCTCTCTGCTAATCCCTTTATCTATATGCAGCAAACGAAATTTCAAGTAAAAAACAAAAAAAATGAATAGAATAAATCATGTATTTATTTTTCGTTTAATGTATGCTCCCTGATCACGTGATCGGTTGCCATTTTCGAACGTTCCCTCGCTTCGAAAATGCCGACAGCGTTTGTGGAGTAAATATTGGCGCTACACAACTGAAAGTGTACCAAAAGGATTTCTGTATGAGGAACGAGGTTAGCGCTATACCATGCTGAGACTAAAGCCCCTGTCACACATAGCCGGTTTTGCCGGTAGTGAACCCGTAGTATTACATAACGGTTATCTAAAAGCTTTTTTTGCCGTGACAGATTCTACGGGTGACTCGGCGGGTTCTACAGGTGGTTCTGCGGGTGACTCGGTGGGTTCTACGGGTCTCGGTGGGTACGGCCAATTAGTGGACGAATTCCAAGAGAGACTCGACGGCTTCCAGGAGTAGTAGGAGTGACTCGCAGGGTTGTACGATAGACCCGGCGAGTCTCTCGTAGAACCTGGCGAGTCACTCGTCGAATGATATTTTGTACATGCAGCAGCGGAGGGGGTTGTATATACTTTAAAAGGCTGCTGCTCCCCTAATATTAGTCAGATTTTCGTCTTATCTGAATTGTAGTCTAGTTCATACTGATTCCATACGTATTTTTGGATTGAAAATAGACCAAATAGACCAATATAAGAATGTTGCAAATGAACTAATTAGAAAACAACCGCATTGCTATCTTGTATAAAAGCCAAGTAATTGCAAGTTGAAGTTTTGCACTGTCAAACATCTTCAGGTGAGTTAAAGATCAGCGTCTTTAAGTGAAAGAAAGTCAGGTGAGAAGGCTAAGGCAAAATTAGAGCTGTTTTTTAAATTAAGGCCAAGGAATAGGCCAAGGCAGACAGGGGGTTGTAAATATTTTAAAAGGCTTTTGTTCCCCTAATATTAGTCCGATTTTCGTCAAATTAAGACTGAAATATTAAGCGAGATATTAGTCTTTATTTCATTTTATATAAATTATTAATATTTCGTTCTTGTTGTTGTTTCTGAAAATAATCCAACTGGAATTAAAATTGATATTGCATGTTCAATCCATGATCAAATCAAATTATAGACAATCTCCCTCTTTAATATGCATAATAAACAGTATTCAGTTGAAATTCAGAATTTCAATTAATGCTTGTGATCAATGATGAAAAAGCATGATTTACCCCATTCTTTGTATCATTCAAAATGCTAATAGCAATTGACATAACGGTCAATTCAGAATTTCAATTAATGCTTGTGATCAATGATGGAAAAACATGATTTACCCCATTCTTTGTATCATTCAAAATGCTAACGGTAACGGCAGATTGCTATTACATATATAGGTTAATTGACTTTTTACAAAACTCAAGGAAAAGTCCTTCCCATTGGCCAGTTGGCAGAATGAGTAGAAATGAATTGCAATAAAGCTCATCCAAACATTGTATATATGATGGTCAAAACTATTGACTACACCATTCGTGTCTTGACTTTACACTTTGGTGTGAGTAGGTTCAATACTCGCAAAGATCAAGGAATATATCACAGATGCCTCATAGGACATTCAAGACTTACACATTTACACCTTTTAGTCAATGAACCGGCACCGGTATGCCAGAGTTGTCGGTGCCCCCTAACAATCAAACGTATTTTATTAGATTGCACCCAATTACAACGCATTAGAAGACCTCTGTTTCAAGCTACTACCTTACAACATCTCTTTACCAGATATCCAACCCAGACAATTATTATTTTTTATATGCTTCTGGTTTCTACCACCAAATATAGATAACCAATCTTAACCTAGAGAGCCTCTACATAACCCACTCAGGTGCTGATGAGGCGTTAAACAATAACACACACACACACACTTCGGTGTGACGAAAATTAATAAGAATATTCTTGTCAAAAACGCCCCCAACATTAATCGCTCTTCTTTAATGTAGATAGTTAAATAGATAGATATGTAGTTAGATAGATATGTAGATATGTAGATAGATAGTTTAGAGAGACAGATAGATTTATATGCTTGTTATATAATATGAAATATCTCGCTTAACATTTGGTCTATTTTCGATCCGAAAACACTTATAGAATCAGTATGAACTATACTACAATCAGGTCTTATTTTAAAGTATATACAACCCCCCTCCCTGCCTACGCTGATGCTGGTAGCAGTCAGCAAGTTACTCCTGGAAGCCGTCAAGTTACTCCTACTACCCCTCGGCTTACTCCTAGTAAACCGCCGGCTTTACTACGGATAAAATTAGGGACGGATAACTCGCGGGGTTCTGCGGGTGACTCGATGGGTTCTATGGGTAACTCGCTGACTTCCATGGGTAATCCGACGACTTCCACAGGTAATCTGCCAACTTTTTGGACACCCGGGAGTTTGCCACGGGTGAGCAATGCAAGCATGCATGGCTCACCCGGCTACCGGGCCTGAAACTCCCGGCTTTGCCATGAGTCCCAGGAGTCACTCGACGGGTTTCGGCGGGTAGCTGTCGGGTTGGGCCGGGAAGCGCGTTACGTCACCGTTTGTCCATCATCATTGCCATGGTCCATGCCTGTCCTAATTAGCCAATCAGGTGTAGAAATACAGGACGTAGAGAGCCCCAATCCATCCACCAATCCATGCATGGGGTCAGAAACATTTAACATTCAAACATAAATTGTTATTTATCTGCCATGCAATTTCCTCACACAACAAATACACAGAATTAGAACAGCATTATGCATGACTGATAATGACATCACAATCATCATCATGGCTTCATCTAGCGGATCATGTAGGGGCGCTTCTAGTCTCGACTCTCAATCAAAGAAATTGAGATGCGTCACTCCCCATACCTTCAACTGTAAATGAAGGGAATAAGCTATTTTATTGATTTAGTGCATGTTTGCCTCCAAACAATTGAGGATGTCACCAATTATCCAATTGTACTCATTGACCTCATCAATTGATCATTGGTGACGTCATCAATTGTTTGATATTTTTTAGTTAAACGTTTCTCTAAAATTATTTTGGCCTGGATTTGAGAATGACCCTAAAGCCCCGTTCCCACATAGCCGAGTTTCTCGTAGTCAACTCGTAGTATTACGTAACACGCCTCTCGGGCCCAATTCGTACTAAACTCTGCGATTACTCCTCGCACTCGAGAGATGTTCGGCGAGAAACTCCTGTGACTCGTAGCGAACTCGTGAGATTTGGAGCCGATAGCCGAGTATGCCGCGCTGCACGGCACACTCGGCGGATTTTCCCGGAGTTTCAAAATCTTGGTCATGACTAGCCGAGTACCAGGAGTCACTCGGCGAGTAACTCCTCTAACTCGCCGAGCAACTCCTCTAACTCGCCGAGTTACTCGCCGAGTTACTCGGCGCTAATTTCACTCGTATTACACTCGGCTGAATGTTCAGGAGTGCGAGGAATAACTCGACGAGTTGTAGGAGTAACTCGACGAGTTGTAGGAGTAACTCACCGAGTAACTCGCCGAGTTCTAACTTTAGTACATGCATCATCAGCGTAGGGGGTTGTATATAGTTTAAAAGGCCGCTGCTCCTCTAATATTAGTCCGATTTTCGTCAAATAAGAATTGTTTTGTAGTATAATTCATAGTGACTCTATAGGTGTTTTCGGATTAAAAATAGACCAAATATTAAGCGAGATATTCGTCTGAGAAGGCAGCTAGGTTGGCGGAGGCAAACAGTGGTGCTCTCGCAGACGTCCGCACCCGGAGTGTATCAATGCAGGTAAGGCTGAGTGCTACTTTAAAAGGCTGCTGCTCCCCTAATATTAGTCCGATTTCCGTCAAATAATATTGAATTATAGTCGAGTTCATACTTATTCCACACAGATTTTCGGATTGAAAATAGACCAAATATTAAGCGAGATATTCGTCTGAAAAGGCAGGTAGTCTGGCGGCGGCAAGGTGCTCTGTGTATGGCCCTGATTTGAATGGTGTGGTCAATATTTTTGACCATTTTATATACATTGTTTGGATGAGCTTTATTGCAATTCATTTCTACTCATTCTGCCAACTGCCATGACTGTTATGTCAATTGCTATTAACATTTTGAATGATACAAAGAATGGGTGTAGAGAATACAGCAAATGCTCAATACATGTGTCAATTGCCTAATTGCCTAAATTGGGGTTCTTTGACCTGTCATTTCATGGTTTGTTCAAAGATGACACAGTAATATGACATTGTCTTGATTGTCATTCACAATTACAAAAATATGTAATTGCTTTCATTATTTAAAAGCAATATATTTTATTGTAATTACCAGGCAATGATTATATTTGTATAACTTTCTTATCTTTTTGTGTTAATTTGAATCTTATTGTGATATTATGATCAGTATAAATTTGTGTATATTTTTGTAAAATTTAAATCTAATATTGATATTGTAATTAGTATTTGTGATTTGATCTGTGATTTTATTTGCTATCTTTAATTTACTTATACTGGTGCTCCCTGAAGCGTCCGCGCCCGGTCTGTATTAATGCAGAAAGCTGAGCGCTTCTTTAAAAAGCTACTGCTCCCTTAATATTAGTCCGATTTTCGTCAAATAAAGATTGTTTTGTAGTATAATTCACAGTGAATCCATAGGTATTTTCGTATCGAAAATAGACCAAATATTAAGCGAGATATGCATCTGAGAATGCAGGTAGGCTGGCGTCAGCCTATCATTCGACGGGTGACTCGTCGCTGTCGTAGCTACCTTGCTTAACCCGGCGAGTCACTCCTACAACTCGGCGAGTCACCCGCCGAGTCACCCGCCGAACCCGCCGAGTAACTCGGCGAGTAACCCACCGAGTCACTTTTTCCGCCAGAATTTGTCGCCAACTCCTCGAATTTTGGCCGTTACGTAATACTACGAGTTGACTACGACAAACTCGGCTATGTGGGAACGGGGCTTACTACACAAGGACTAAAAAGCATTTTCCATTTTATTGACAACGGTCAAGCATTATATCAAATAACTTAATTGCGATAAACACTATTCATGATCAAACCTACATATGTATGAGCGGTCAAAGTTCATTAATAGTGAATGTTGTTTAATGAAATGTAGCTATCATGCATTACAATGATGATACATGTTGTCAGCCCACGCCTTGATTACAGTGTAGGCCTCTATAAATTTGGCATGAGTCATTACCTAACCAGTACTGTCAAAAAGCGTTGCTGAGCTACACTAAGTGCCATCAGTGAACAAACATTTTACTGATAGAGGTTATGGAACACCTAACTCTATTATTCATTGGAAACAGACAAAGACACAGGAGATCTACAATGTAATTGTTGCTTTTCGTTGGGGCCTTGACATTTACCTCTGACACGTGGAAGAATCGAGTTTATGGCATTAGCATTCATTGTTGTGTTTTATTGTGGTGTAATAACTGTGGAAGTTGGCACCAAGCTACTTGATAAGCAGAGGTCAAATACTTCAGGCAGCCATTAACCAATAAGGCACAATCTGCATGATCAGTTGTCATGTGTGTGCTGGTCTCCACACTCATTTAGTATAAGTCATAACTATGGCAAAAAACATGGACAAAAATTTGATGAAAAAGCCAGAGAGACCTGGTGTTCATGGGGATTTTATTAAAGGACCTAATCAAGTTAAGGAACAAGAAAAGGAAGGAATATTTAAAAGCATACAAGACAGGCTGCAAGCAAAATTCAGTATCCTTTTGAGAACAGAGAATTGCTCCACCAAAATCAACTGCCTGGCCACCTGGTGAAGTCAAAGTAGGACAGGAGGATAGGTGAAATATTTTTTTTTTTAGAAAAATAAAAATCTTTCTCTTTCACTCATTTTTATTGAGCTCGATTACCTCATCTGTGCGGCAGTTACTTCTCATAATGATAAGTGTGATTGGTTTACCAAAGTAAAGTTAAGCATTGTACAAATCTTTTGTTGTGGTTCAGCATTAACCAAGGTATATTTTATCATGTTTATGAGTTATATTAAAAAGTATTACGATTTAGCTAAGGGTAAATCTTCATTCCGTGTCAGTAAGTTTAGTAAGATTATCAAAAAAAAAAAAAATTGCGTAATTGTTTTGGGCGAGGTATGAGATTAAATCTAATCTTAATTAAATTTCTTTCATTACAACAGTTTGATTTAATTAATAATTTTTATTCCTGCTTATACTTTCAGATATGCTGCATGGCTTAAAGGTGTTATCAACAGGCCTGACATAATGGCATTTCACAAACTTGAGTGTTGTTCGAACAACCTCGTTCACAAGTTCACCATAATATGTGATGTCATGATGGAAACCTACGAGATTGATATAAGACTTCCTGAAGTTGAATCCTGCTTGATCGTGGCAGCTGCCAACAGTAACAATGAGGTTTGCGAGCTCATTCTATCACGTGCTTCAGTGAAACAGTTGATGATTACTTTAAGTCTTACTCAATATGAAGGATGCACAGCTCTCCATGCGATTGTGGTAAATGAGCTGACAGATATATTACAGAAATATATGGAAAGACTTGACACTGTTGATAGGTTGACAATGCTAAATACACATATAGTAGGTTCTCACTTTATGAAGAAAATGAAAGTGAGCTCCTTGCCACTTCATCTTGCTTGCTGGACATCCAACGCTGTGATATTCCGTTTGCTGATGTCTTATGGCGCTGAGTTGGATGCAAAAGACATAAAAGGCAACACAGTATTGCATGTACTCATAGAACTTGGGAATAAAAATCCAGAACTTGCAAAACAAATGATAAGAACTGTACTAACTAGTGATACATCAAGAAATTGGTTTAGTCTGAAACATGAGCAAGATCCTAACCACTGGACAGCGCAAGATGACATAGACCTTAAGAAACACATGCTGTACATTGAGAATAATGATGGGTACACACCACTGACCTGGGCTGCAAAGTTTGTTAACAGAGAGATGCTGGAGTCATCCTCAATATAGAGGGAGTCCATCGACAAACAGCTTGGCGATTCGGACTATCCTCTTTTGTCCTGCATGATATGAAAGAGATTGATCCTGTAATTACTCGAAACCAGAGGCCAGGCAAACCTAATCTTTTGGAGCTTTTGACCAACAGGGTTGTAGAAAAGGATGAAGTGCCATGTTTTTCCATTCCTGTAATTGATCAACTCATAGCGTACAAGTGGAGGTTTCATCTTTTTGACTTTTTTGTTTGGGGTGTGTGGCATCTTGCATTAATGTTGATTTGTTATCTAGTCCCTGTTTATATTATTGAGGATATGAAAAATCCTGGTTCCAACTTGACCAACACTACCTCAACTGCTCATTCTAGGTTGTTGCAATGGAATTAGTCAAAAACTCACTGAAATTACAGATACTTTTGACCTTCATGGGAATTTCTGTAGCTATATATGTGTTTTCTGAAGGTTATATATGGCTTCGAAGTTGTATACTTCTTTTTTGTGTACTTACACGCAAATGGCATGGTTGGTTGTATAAGGCTCCCATGACTGTCATCATAAAGAGTGATCTTTACCGAGCTGTCCTTAATGTGTTCACGGTTTGCCAAATAATCGGAACATTTCATTTAGTGTGGCATTCAACAATCACGCCTTATGCAGCATTTGGTTTCATTAATGGTTGTTATTTCCTTTTGTATTTCTTGCAAGGATTTAAGACAACAAGCTACTTTGGAACATTGATGCACCTGGTGATATTTACTGACATTATCAGCTTTGCATTTGTTTTCTTCATCATGTTAGTTGGATTTGGAGGTACGATGATGATGATTGTCTATGATCCGGTTACCCCGGTTCCTGGATTTGATAGTTTGCAATCTGCAACTTATTCCATGTTCCAACTTATGGCAGGTCTTGGAGTTGCAGATAGTCTGAGTGATGTTAACAACAGTGGAATTGTAACTGCGGTCTTTGTGCTGTTTGTCTGCCTTACCATTATTCTTCTTCTGAATATGTTGATTGCTGCCATGAGCGAGTCTTACTCAAACCTTGCACAATTTCGGCATGAGATCTGGATTCGCAACCTTTCCTCTGTGGCATTAAGACTTGAACATTTTTCGTTTATCATAGGTTTCAAATTTGAGATGGGTACATATTTGTCATATGACAAAGACACCGATCGCTATAGCTTACTTGTAGAAACAGTACCTCCCGCATGCAGCTGCCTATCCACACTGTAAATTTAGAACCTAGGTGTAATTAACATCAACAAAGGAACCTGCTAATGCGACAGGTTGTGACAATCATGTGACGACATTCCCATTATATTGTTGCAATATGTGAATATCACCAATATACGGGCAATTTTTTATTTATATTCCAGAAATATCACCCGAATTCCTTCCAAAAGTTTTCCAAAAAAATGTTGCCAATACATTTTTGCAACCTAAACTGATAGTGAGTTTTTGTAATGTTTTACCAATAACTGAATACAGGCTATACATACAATGTTGGAAATAACTCATGTTTGCAGGGGGTAAGTATGGCGAAATAGTTAGCATTTGCCAGTTCCAGTGTATCTCTGCATGTATGGGTTCAAACCATGGCCTGTTATTGAACTACAGATGTCAGTCTCTGTGACTTCATATTGGATGTCATCTTTATCTCGTTCTTCGCCATTAGGCAGTTAAATTATAACTACATTGTTTCTTGTGGTAAAGCCAGGAACTTTGTTACTAAGATGGATGTTGTAAATGTGTTACTAAGATGGATGTTGTAAATGTGTAAGAAAGATTATAGAATACTATTTAGATATTTTGTCAGGCGAAATAAGCCAATATATAAGCAATTTAGGGTAGATATATGTATATTTATATTCAGTGTTGCATATTTACAAAACAGTTCTTACAATTCCATGTAGATATTTTTACAAGGAAGGTAAAAAATAAGACAAATGTTTCGGCAGTGTAAAGCACGTGTACCAAAAAAAAAGGTTTGTAATTATCAACAACATCTTATGATAAATTTTATCAGTTAGCACTAACTTCTGATAACGAAGTTAACAGGAGATAGATTGTTTATTTGTACAAATGTGTAATTAAATGGGTTAGAATGTGACTCATAATAACTGTAATGAAGACGTAAAACACATTCATTAATAATTTGTATCTTATTTTGTTAGCTAGCATGTAAAGTATGGAAGCATGTATAACAATCTTCCGCTATTTTGAATGTTAAATGTGTTCATTGCGTCATTTGTGGAATACACTGAAGATGACAATAATAAAGATGTTTATCAAGAGGTTTTTTCATTGTCAATCTTCTTACATGCATGGCAATTCTTGCAGATATAAAGTGAATTAAAAAAAGTAATGTCAGAGATGTCATTATGGAC
This sequence comes from Alitta virens, assembly GCA_932294295.1. Classification (NCBI taxonomy): domain Eukaryota; kingdom Metazoa; phylum Annelida; class Polychaeta; order Phyllodocida; family Nereididae; genus Alitta; species Alitta virens. The sequence goes on along the minus strand of OW028573.1, from coordinate 28,878,179 downwards.
CCAAAAGGATATGTCAGGGTTGTGTGAAGAGTGACCATGTTCCATGGCTTGGCTATGTGTGAATAAAGATATATTAACACCAGTTAAGCCTTTTGGAAATCCTAAGGCACTATGGAAAGAGTGGTAACACTTGGGATCTAGACTTCGAATAAACTTTGGGGCACTGCATGATGCACTCTCTAGTTATGACTATCAAGTTCACCTATATATACATGTATATACATTGTATAGTATACAAATGCACAGAAAGTGTGACTTCACTTTTATTGGTACAGCCTTGGAAGTGTGTATGTAACAGACGGATCAGATGCATAAGAAAACCAGGGCTGCAAATATACTCGTGAAAGTCCTGGGCCTTCTCGGATCAAGGGTGGTAAAACTGAGTGACGCTCTGCACAATGCACACCTTCTAGCTCTCCCTACCAAGAGCTCCTAGTCCAGACATGAATGAGGTCTGGTTATCAAGTCTTTAAACGTAATATCACACACAAGCACGCACATTGGCCTGCCGGTTCCACATTTTATACCATTGCAAGAAACTGGATAGAGCATAAAACAGGCATTGGGGAGGTTTTCATTAGAAAGTGTGATGAAAAGACAACTCACTCGGTTATGTTGACAAAGTTCTATTTAATTTGCACATGCGTATCCAAAATTTTCAAAGTCATTTACAAGATACTAACTGAGTGACTGAGTGCTCATGATCTCATGACATCTTCCTCCTTAAGTTATGACGTCAACATTTTAACTCAAACAAATCTTCAACTGTAAAAACTATAACACAATATTTTACCTAACCTTTTTTGATCAGGTAGTTGATTACCACAATTGCAACAAAGATTCAGCCTAACTTATCTTCATGATCTACTAAGGACACAAAATAGGCTTGTCCTACTTTTACTAATGAATGTTATACAATAAGAGCAAATAACAATGCAGTTAAAACTATCCACCATTGGATTCCTTTGAGAAAGTCTTTTATGTCGTTGCATGGAAGTTACACACGATGTAAGTAATTAATGTAAATTGTGATCAGAACTAATAATATCAAAAAGACAAATAAAGAAATCATTCATATAAACAATTCACATCAAGAGTCTTGCTATTTGAAGTGATTTGATTGAAATGATTAATTTGATTGAACTTATTTGAAATGAAAGTCATTGAAAAGTTCAGAGTCATTTCTGTTTGAGTGCTTCTTGTTTTATAGATCCATTCTGCCTATAGTTGGGTGAATTGGGTTTTACGTCCTCTATTTCTGCACAAGGTAGGCTAATCAAGACGGCCAGGTGCCAAAGCAATAAGGCGAACTACTAACCCTATAAGATGGTTTACTAGCCCTATTAGACCGAGCAGTGACTGGCTTAGCTGGAGAATGCAATGTTTGTACAGTTGCTGAATCTTACTGGTTTGACGTATTAAGCTGAGATCACACATAGCCAGTAGAACCGTGGGTACGAGCCGGTATCATACCGACTCAAAAATCCCCAGAAAAATTATGAATCCGTGGCTGGTTGATTACGTAATCGGGGTTCTACAGATGCGTCGACTGCTACGACAGCAGATGTATGGCTACGATCGACGACAAGAATCACAGAATGTTGAAGGTAGTGACATATAGTCTGGCAGGTCGACGACAAATGTGGAAAATCGATGGTGGTTTTGTGGTTTAGTTGCAGTAGATCTACGGCTGCACCTAATTTAATGCTAATTAGAAAATTAGATAATTGCATAATTGTGAGGAATATCACTAATTGACTCTGACCTACCTATCCTTACAGAATGGAACACGCTGAAGAACATCGTGAAAATTCTCCTCCGTATCTGCAGGAGGATGCAACTTCAGATTCGCATGAAGAATTGCCTGAGCCACCTGAACAGGCAGATGCAACTCTAGCCAGAACCAACCTACATTGCAATAGATGCGATGTAGGGTCGGAACGAAAAGCATAGGAATTCTTGGAATTTGACATTTATGACAGATTTTTCTCAATAAACACGTTAGCATACCTTATTTCATTGTTATGTACACGAGGACTGCTCTGTTTACTACTCAGATTTTACTGAAAAATCTACTAGAAACATTGTTTTAAAGGGCATTTTCAAATTCACTTTTGCTGTTTCAAGGTATTCGCTATTGCCACACCCCCAACGGCATTCTGGGAGTATCAGTCGCAAACTTCAACGCCCCTAGTGGATAAAAAAATTTATTTTTGAAAAAGCTCTGTCAGGTCCATAGTTTCTTAAATCTGACAGGTAAAGTAGTTAAAATATCATTCTCAAATGATTTCAGTGTCCTAGTGTGCGAATAAAACAAAAAATCAACAATTTTTAACGTCAACACAAAAGCCATGACGTCGCCGGAGACCTCTAGCGAGTTTTGGTGGAACTAGGTGGCAATGGCTGTCATAAATTATCAACGAAATGTGAGTGTGGGACAATAGAAAAGTAGAATATTTAAACCTAGAGCACGTATTTTGTGTGGCAAATGTTTATTAAAGGTAGGTCCCACACAAGGTCGAAATGTGAGATTTTGCATGTATGCCTTTATAACCCTGTCCTGTGGACTGGGGACTTGCAGCTAATTCAACCAAAGATTCTAATGCTGAAACTGTTAAAAAAAAAAGGGGCGAACAACCAAGCATTAGACATCACTAAAAAACAAAGGGGAAAAACTAGATGATGAAAAAGAAGTGTTGCTGAATAAAATGTGCGAAAGAAAGAACAAAGGCTGCTGAAAAACTGACATTGAGGATCTGAGGAACAAATGCACAATTTTAGGAATGGAAAATCGTGAACTGAAAGAAATGGGCAAATTTCTAGTATGAAATAATGGAAATCACAGCAACTCGTCCATTAATCTCTCTCCCCCTTAATATCAATTTAAGCATTCACTGGGAATCCGAACTTGTTGATCTTCGCCAATTGTGCTCAAAGATACTAGTAGATGATTTTAGTAATGTCGATGTTATTCTATTACTCTGTGGCTCAAATGAAGTGAGAAATGGTGTGAAGGGCTTAGAAATTTTCAATATGATCACCAGCACTGCACTTGAGATGAGCCAATATGCAGATGTTTATATTCCTACATTACCATGCACCATCAAAGGCAAAAGGCGGCCCTGGAAGTGTCTCTATCCACAATTACAAACTACTCAACAAGGTGGCAATATGAACTACAAGTGTGTTTGAGCCGTGAACAATGCCTCCAACAGAACACCATGAGTATTGATAAATGAAACGGAATCATAGAAAAAACAGCTTAAACATGGTGTGACACAGGGATCCAAACTCGAGCCAACACTGTCAACTCTTATTACATTGCCCCCTTGATAAAATGTCCACGGCTACTTGACAGTGCTACTATCACTTCAACAAACAAGGTCAAAAACCTGCAAAAATGCTTTTCTGGGAGGAGCTTAAACAGAGATGACACCAAAACTGCAGTGAATACTCTGGTGACACCTCATCTAGATTATGGAATTCATCATAATAATTAAATGTTATTCCTCCTATATTTGTCTATACTATCCTGATTTTAGCCGCAACACACATAAGTGTCTTTTTATCCACCAAATCACCATTCGTTTTTGCATACAATAATTGTCAGATTGGGGGGGGGGGGGGGGGGGGTCTTATCCTACTTAATTCCTAAATCCTGACTGCGGTATTATTGTATTAATTCTTCAATGAAAACATTCTTTAACAGGTGAAATAGTCAACTTACTCTATTTTGTCAAATGTTTCATTCAAACCTATGCAATTTTTGTTTGGAGCAATCTCCATGACGCTGGGAGGATCGTTTTTTTACTCCAAAATTACTCGTGGAGGATCATAAACATATCTAGCCAAATCTGTTCAACGTCGGCGCGATGTCGGCGATGTTGATACAATGTTTAACAACAGTGGCCTATATGGAAACGATGCGGGGCCGATTTGGAATGCTATCTGGGTACAGAGTGATAAAGGACGTTATTTTGATTGTAGTACAGGTTGGTGGTATTTTTATTAGGTACGTCCTTTAATCTGCGGTCGGCCTAGACCTGATCAGAGGTATATGTGAGCAAATGTTCAGGGAATTGACCAATACGGTTGGGATAAGTTAAGATTTCCTTCAGTCCACCAGAACCTTGTCTTGGTTGATGTATGTACAGCTGGTGCATCATTTGCATGCCTGTGAACATGGCATCCCGTGAGCAGATCCTGGCCTCACCTAGAAGTTTTGTGACTTCATGAAGAGAATGTTATGTACCGTGTATAATGGTGGTGGCAAAAAAGCGTAGTAAAATTTTATTTAGAGAGTATATATATATTGCCATTGGCACCATCTTGTTGGAAATAATTTATTAGGGCAATAGGAATTATCCTGAAGTTTGAAGTCATTGTGTTAATGAGTTACCATATGAAGTATACTGGTGAGGCTTACATGAGCATACTCAATCGCAAATGATTGAAGTTCAAGCACACTCTAAAAACTATAAGTGCTATATGGAACCTTTAAAGGTTCAAAAGCCCGGTATAGATTTGGAACCTTTATTAGTTTATTTTTTTAGAACCTCTCTAAAGGTTCTTTAAAAGAACCACTGAAAGTTCCATATGAAGGTTCTTGATGGAACCCAATGGTTCTTGAACAAAAGTTCTGTATGGAACCCAATGGTTCATAAACAAACCCATCAAATGGTTCTGTAAAGAACCCTTGAATTGTTCAACAGTTCTTCAAAGAACTTTTATAGGTGCATCTATGGTTCTGTTTGGAGTTCATTTTAGAACCCTGTGGTTCTATTTGGAACCTAACAAGGTTCAAGTAAAGGTTTATGTATGAACAAATATACAACACAACTAAATACATTTTGGTTTATACTTTTATTTTATTTTATGAACAAACATAGTTTTAGAATGTTGGACTGAGCTCCACACAACCTAAGGATTAAATCATTTCACAATCAATGATGCAAAATTCCACATAACACATGGTGTATTTTTTTGTATCCAATAAATAGCAATTAAACATTCAAAAGTCCGTGAAATATCAAGTTCTCTGTCTTGGGATGACCATAGACTGGACTCTCTCTTGTGCTTGATCTGAACAAAAATGTGGGTGTTGAATCCTGTCAAAGTAAAGCATAGGAAGTGTTATTATAAAAATCATGACATTAGATGTTTGCATCAAAGAGTATTCAAAGACATTAATTATATAAAATAACCAATTATAAGGATCAGACATATATTATTACAGCTGTCAATGTTTTTCATATTTATTAACTAGGTTGCAACAAAACTGTTTTTATTTTGTTGGTGCTATTACTGTTGTTTGTTGCACACTTGGTGGGTTTTGTTTTTTGTTGTTGACAGGCAATCTCATGTAAATTTTGTAAATGTCATCCAGTCACTCATTCTTTATAATTTTCCATGATATACACAGGCCTATGTTCTCCTTGTTTGCATTCTGTCTAATTGTGGTTCTTTATTGGAAATATCAATATTGTTTATTGTTTATTGAGTAGATAACTCGTCCCAAAGGCATAATTTATGCCGCTGCAGGGATGAGGGTGATTACAGAACAAAATTTACAGAAGAAATCAAGTAGAAATGTAGTAGATGCAATATGAATAGGCAACACAACATATACAATCTATTTTTGCATTATGGATGCTGAAACAAAAATTATCTTTGATTTTTCAAGAAATAAATTTCAAAATAATATACAAATTATTTTTTTACCTTTCCTTTTTTCCTTAATGTACTCTGGCAAGCTGAATTGCAGATTTTCAAGTCTCTTTGAAAAAATACAGTTGTGGCTTCATTTCATGAAGAGTCTACAACAACAAATTTTATATATATTTAAATATAAATATTTCAATGTGATGAAAAGAAAATTATCATTTGAATAACTTTCATTGTCAGACATTCTGAATTAAAGATTCATCAGTTAACAAACTGTCACAAGAATACAATGGGTGCCAAAGTACTTCTGATTAAATAGAAATATTTTGGTGTCTGTTTTCGAAACTTTCTTTTTGGTTGTTAGACTGATTATTAAACAATGAAATCTTGAAGAACAAGAACAAAAGAGTGGCTTTTAAAAATAGGATGTAATTTTGATACCATTATTACTCTACTAAAGTCCCTCATATTTTCAGTCAGCCAGTGGATATTCCATTATATTTTATGTAAAAAGTTTTCCTAGAAACTCTGATGAAAATCTAGCCCAACATGAAAATATTCGCAATTTCATATGAAACATTACATAACAGCTGCAAGTTGCTTGAAAATTTACAACATGTGGTAAATTATCACCTCCAAAAAAATTGTGCTGATTGCATGTACCACTTTCGTCCTGTATAGATGTATAGCTGACATATCTGCATGCAAAATCTAGAGGCATCAATACTTTTGCAATCTACTGTATATGCAAAAGTAGTATTCAACATGACGTTTACGGATTAATGATAGTGAATTATATATTTTGTTTGCATAATGAATACTCACCATGACAAGCAATACATTTTCTGCAAGTGATATTCCTCGAGTAGTTCACTGTCTCTGCTTTCTCAATGCTACAGTGTAGTGCAGTCCTCTTCATCAAGTCCTGAATGTTTTCATAGTCATTTAGCTTTTTTTCCTCAAATATCTGCAAAGCAACACAACTTAACAATAAACAAAATTATTTACACATTAATTACCATGAAGCATTTGTCAAGTAAAATATTTATTACTGACCAGGAACCAATAAAAGTGCTTGTTGATGAGTTAAACTGTCTAATGTAATGCTCAATTGCTCATTGAGGCTGCACTGTCTGGCTTTATTTGTTGTAATCAATTAAATGACTGCCCTTAACAATCCATGTAAGTATTGGTAACTAATGTACTTGGCATTGAACCCTTTTGTCAAGTTTTGAACCTTTGGTGTGTGATTGAACTGTCTGGTTCTTATATTGAACCTTTAAGAACCATTAGGAACCTTTACATGTAACATAGAACCTTCAGGTTCCATATTGAACCTTTAAGACACTTTTTTTCTAAGAGTGCAAGAATTGCTTGATTGTCAGTGTCTGGATGAGATTTTGATGAATTGAGTGGAGGACCACAGCCATTGAAAAATCCTAATACTGCAATGATGCAGTAGATGGCACAACTCGCAACAGTAATTTGTGAGACTTAACTTCCTCAATGTAATAGTGACAATATGGAATGTGAAAACTTTTGAAGCTGTGGATCTTCTCTGATGTCTTCGGCAACCTGCAATCTCATGTGACTGATTGAAAATTCTTAGCTCCTCTTATGTATATCAAGCCCCCTCAAAAAACATCCGGAATATGTCATTTCGAATTTTGATATGCTCAGAAAGTCTAAAATATTTTTAGAAATTTTGAGAACTGAATAATTTTCTTTTAAATTGAGGGTAAACAAGATTATACTCCTAAGACTGTTTTCCTATTTTCTGAGAGGGCAATAACCAAAGAACATGTTAGTTAACTCCCTCCTGAGTGCAAGCTGAACTTGTCTTGCGTAATATAGGCAGTAAAAAAAAACAATCAAACAAATTAGTAAATATGGCTAATGGAGTATAAGTTATATCCCACATAGTCGGGAGTTAACTAAAATATTTGTTGCTTATATCCCTCCGCCGACGTCGAACCAACAAAAATGTTAGTTAACTTCCTCCTATTCGGGAAATAAGTATTAGTTACAATTCAGAAGACAATGTTTAAATAAGCTTACATAACAAAACAATCATATTCTTTTCTAAATTAGTCTAGGATCCAAACAATGATCCATAATGTTTTAACTGAGAGAATAATGCTGCTAAACATGTATTGCGTGGTTTTATGAAAAAATAGGACAAATGGGCAATAATATTAAGTGATTAATGGTCTTTTTGCTGTCCATTGAATTCTTTTTTGTATGAGAGAAATATCTTGATAAGTTAATATATTACTTCATGGCGATAGTCAGTTGTGCGTGATTGTTTATCTCAATCATGATGCAGAGAATGATCCATAGAATATAAATGAAAAATGGAAGGTTCAACCATAGATTGTTGTCCTCTATGGTTTTTGTGACAACGGCGATCGAGTGTCTCCTCTGAAGTCCGCGATCGTTTGTAGCCAATCAAAGGCCTTCTCATGGGCAGCTAACTTATTAGTAGACATTAAGTATTCTGTGTCGGCCCTTTGTTTTATGGTTAAATCTGACCAGTGTCCATGATCTTTAATAGAATGAATGAATTGAAAATATAAATGCCCAATACTTCTTTTATTTCTATTCGTTATTTTACAATTGTTTGCCTATAGTAATTTATGTGCGGGCCTATTGACTGCTTCTTGGTAATATTTGCGGGTGAGTCAATGGGGAATTGGGCACAAATAATGGCATCAATAGCAAGGCGTTCAATCAATCATTCGTGTTTGTGTGAGCAAGGCGGCGTGACAGGTTGGTATGAGCTGCAATTCAGTGAGAGTGTCCCCCCTGGGCGAGCCAAGCTCAGTTCAGGTGTTCACATAGACTCTCGCAAGACATTTGACGTCCACCTCCTCTCATCCGTGATTCATGCTCCAACGATTTTCCATCGATTCCTCTTCTATTTTATGGAAATTTCGCGTTTTATGGATCTTACTCACTAGCCAGGAGGCTGCTGCAACCGAGGACTGAACATGGTTTAACTCGACGTTAATAATTGTGTAAATATACATGCGAGAGAGAGAGCACAGGGCCCCGGGCTACACAGAAATATTATGCGTTCAGTATGTGACCTATTTTTCAGGTAGCAGGCTGGCAATCTGAACAGGTATGTGAACTTATGTGAATTTTAGATCATTGTAACAGACTTCAATGAATATTTTACCATCAATAATGACGAGTCTAGACTTGAATAGCTCATTAATTCGAGAGGGCATTGTGTTTTGACTTGCTAGATTAACCATGTGTGTGTTGGATAATCCTCTGTCTATATTTAATGCAATTGTTGGATCTGTACTATAATTAAACTGTTGGGTTAATTCGGTGCGTTTTAAGTCATTACCTAACATTACAACATTAGTATTATGATCGAACCTCACCGCCAAATTTGGGTGCATCTAGAAAAGACCAAAGGTATTTTAAACGATATGTTGCCACAGGTGGGAGTCATTTTATTTTAAGGGCATCTCTTGGGTGCCAGCCAAGCCATGCATGACTCCTTGTTGTCATGCTCCACTTGTTTAGGGATCCAACTTTACAAACGTCAATTAAAATTATTTTCACGTCGAAATTGCTAGCTGGTTGATCATGTTAAAAAAAAAAAGGTGCGCACAAATTATGCCAAGAATGCCATGTTTGTTTACTTTTTTTGTCGGTGAAATGTATTAGATAATCTTCAAGTAGTGCCAATGACACTCAAAGGTACAATTCATACACTGTGTGCCATCTTGACCCGGATGATATAGATAAAAACATGACATGAAAAATTTGATTTTAAACTTTTTTATTATATCAATTTTTCGTCATTGTTTCGTGTACACATTTCAAGGTAGTTCCTTGTTGACAGGATTTCCTGATGAGACAGTGATCATTACTTGTACTTGAATAATCAGCATAAATATTACTTCTATCATTATATTAAAAAACCTACTTTTATTTATTATTTAAAAATCAAGTGATGCTAGTCTATTTTTAGCTTCATGTTTACATGGTTTTGTAGGTGTCACATATCTCATGCTGAAGTTTGTATCTTTAGTTTCTTTTTGTGTTACTTTCTCTTAAATGATGATCATAAATATCTGCCTATGTAAATAAGGACATACTTCGTCATTGTAAATTTCAGATAGTCCCCCCCCCCCCTCTCATACACATGACATTCCTTTCGGTCGTTATCTTTAAACAGACCACATATATCCATTGAGAAATATGTCAAGTGTGTTTTAATTGTGACAGTACGAAAGATGCTTCTATAGAATGTAACTGTAGTAACTAGCATTTACCTGTAATTAAACTTTGTTTGATATCCAGCTGCATGCAAGTATTTTGTGTGTAGACAGCAGATTTAGTGTGATTTTTTTTTTCTCTTCTTTTTTTTTATAATTCATGAATCATCTGAGTGTTTCTTTTTGAAGTCCCGCTCCTGTACACAAGGAAACTTTATCTCTTTTGTTACTTGTCCTTGGTATCAAAAGTTCTTTGCAACCTCCAACTTGTATGCATTCTTTTAATTTCATAAAGATCACTGTTGCACTTTTGTGTTTTATACTAATTAATCATTTACAATACATTGGATTGTTGCTTTCGATATAAAGCTTTCTTCAATATTGTGGATTATAATATTGGAAGTTTTTGCATACATATAATTTTATGCATTTGCGATAACTCATTTCTGACGTGTGGAGTAACAGGTTTACTAATAATTACTATATGTGTGGTGCATGGCTTACTACAAGATGTCTCAATGGGGCTGAAGCTTAGCCAGCTTGCTGCCAGAGGCAGACGTGATAATGAGATGACAAGGCTTGGAGTCCACACCATGTTACATATAAAGATTTGTTTGTGCAATATCAAGGAATATTAGTTGTAGTATTTAGTTGGCATTAACCAATTTTTTTTTTTTACTTTTGAAGTGAATTATGGACACATTGCTGTAGGACATTTGTTTGCAAGCCCTTGTAATATTGCAAATCTGCCTCGGGTAGTGCTGTCTTCCTTGTTTGAGTTCTGTAATAGCCTTTGCAGCAGCTTCGAAAGGTTAATTAGACATTGTAGACTTTACTAAATTAAAATCCTGGTGAAGGACAGTGATTATTTTCATCTAGTTAAGTGACCTTTGCGGTTCAATGAAAGGTAAATATGTAAGCTTATTTACTTGTTAACCCAAAATAATAAAGGCAGACACACATGATAGCGTGGATAGAAAATGCCTTTTATTGGCAGCATACATATATCAAAACATATACACAAAGATATTGCTCTTGTGGACACCCATACAAAGTTAGCAAATATCTTACATAAATTAGGTAACACTTTAATTATACATTAGAGAACATTTGTTATTATTTTACTTATGTTTAAAATTAGACTTAATCCATATTCTTATGTAATTAAAGATAACGAGCTACCCTAGAACATTAGGGTTAGACGAGCAAAAAACAAATACTTATGCTAAAACTTATAGCAAAGTACTTACATTTATACAGCGCATCCTGAAATAAGACCATACACATGGCTAATTTAGAAATGGTGAACCAAGAAAGTTTTGAATGATAAATAGAAATAAGAAAAGGAAAAAAAAAAAAAAAAGGGGATGGACGGGTGGGAAAATGAAAGGCTGAAGACGAATGCCGAGGAGGGCTAAGCAGCTCAGTTTTATTAGGATGAAAGGGATTAAAATGAGGTGGACTATGATTGGTAGTTGGATGACCAGCAGCGCCAGGAAACAGATGCGAGAATTATTGATTAACTAAATTTATATTAATAAATATTTAAATTGGTACTCTCTAATAAGGCATACGGTTAGTTTCATTAAAAACTGCCGTCAAATTGAAACTTGACACTCAAAACTGGATCTTAAAGTAAATATTTATGATATATTAGATTATTTCTTTCATTTACCCTCCAAGGTTTATATTTATCTGGTGATAGATGTAAGCCGATTATTAGCTATAGAAGTGGACAGAAGCAGCTGGCTTTAGCATGTTTAGACCACAGCTAGGTACAGGTCACTACAGACAGCTAGAGTCGACGTATTTTATGAAACTAACTGTATTTAGAAAACTATTTCTGGGAAGGATCCTAAAAGAATAATGAGGCATTTTGTGACATTATAAGTTATTATAGAACTCCCATAACTTCTAAAGATTTACCAAACTGCCAATGTTAGGAATTTTTGTGATATTTGTTGGAAAATGTTATATGGGCTCCAATGTGCAATAATGGTGCAGTTGTGTATATATACATGTCCTTTATGGTGCAATTAAATTGTCTGCAATGTCTGTCCAAGCCATAGATATTGTCCAAACTGTCATCTGCCATGTAAATGCAATACAATTGCTTGTGTATGATTGTGGGTAATGATAGGATAGAGCTGTGTGGGTGTATAACTGTATTTGTAAAATTTAAAGTATTATAGCTGTACATGTGTCGGTATACAATTAAGAAATACAATATAATGGGGATATGATATAAGCATTTGAACGTATATGTGTAATATCAAAATTTTCCGTAAAATAGGTCATTATATTGAAAAGCTGTTTCAAAAAGCTGGTTCAAAAAAGCTTTTTCAATCAAGATTAGGCTGGTAGTATCACGATTTAAGTTAAATATTGGTTTTATTACTGTAAACGTTTTTCCCTGGCCAATTGTTACATTCTTGTTTCAAGCGTAAAATGTTACACCAACCTAATTACAGTGCAATATGGTTTCGATTAAAGGGGGTGTTTTTTTTTATTTGTTTTCTAACACTAATTTCAGCACGGATAAATCATCGGCTGCGATCAAATCAATTGCGATCGATCTCAGATCTGTTGCGCCCCACCAAGCCCTCTAATATGCTGAACTGATGATTGGGATCGATAAAATCGATAGCAGCGATTTAAATTAATTCCTTATTTGGTGCGTTTAGGGTAGTGATGCAGTGGTCATGTAGCTCAGAAAGGTGAAGTGTGAGGCCGCTATTGTCATGTTTACAGTTACATGCTTTATCTCTATAGGATAAGATTTCAAGATGCTATTTGAGCTTGGTGTGGCTGATAACATTGTGTTCAGCCTATTTGGCAAGTTAATTTGGACTATCGCGTAACAAGAGTTGCACTTTTGTGGTTTTTACACCCTTTCTTGTGTGATCTCTTTGCGAAAATGTCACTTGGCAGATCACGGTATGAATTGTATGATTCACATATTACATATTTTGGCATGTTTTCCATTTATCTGACTCAGCGTTCTGCATAAACGTAACAAAATGTTTTGGTAAACCTTTAGTTTGTTGGTATAAATTGGCAGCTGGTAATCTCTGCTGTTCTCATGCAGACGTGTGCAGTCAGGTGTGTGTGCTTATAATTAGGACTATATAAAGAGTATTTACAGAGAAACCCTGCATTTAAGGCTATTCATGTGTGATTACTGAAGTGATCTAAATACTGTTACTCCTAATTCTGGATTTTTTACATTGTAATCAGGAACTGTGGACCTGGGAAAGTGGTCTTAAAATCGAGGTAGTCTGTACGTGTTGAGTTTTAACTCATATAGGATTACAGTGTGATTATCATAACATCATTGTCATTACGACAATTTCCTGGGCTATTAGCGATTTCATCAAAATTTATTCGTCTTTGAATTCAAACTGCACAAGAAAATTAAGTTCTAGTTTAACATTGTCTCGTCAAATACAGTCAAGATCTGAACTTGATTCAGGAGCAAAAACTCAATTCAGTGGACTTAATTTTATAGGGACCACAATATTGCTTACATTGACCAATATAGATTAATGTATAGTTTATTTACTCAGACTAATGTATAGTTTATTTACTCAGGCTGAGAGTGATTTTGGCTGAAAGAGCTTTTTGCCATTGATTGTGTGGAAATGATACAGTCGCGGTGTATCTAATCTACATGATGAACATGATTATGGAGATGCATGAAATGATGCTGGATTGTTCAGATCATTAGTAATCTACTTATGGCTTAATTCTGTGATTGGTTGCAGACACAATGTTGCGTCATAAGCCCCCACAAGATGACGAACCCGTGTCTGGCTTCATGCCAGGCATGTCCGAAACCAAGAAGAAGAAAGGGATCCTTAAACTCTTCTCCAGGAGAAAGTCCTCTTCATTCAAGATTGTAAGTATTGCTTAGTAACTTTCCTTATATCTCATGTTCCTTATAAGTCATGTTCCTTATTCATATGTTTACCTGGGGCATTACTGAAGGTTGTTTGCCGTATGCCTAGGGCTAGGCTCTAGATCTGCTGCCTACAGGCAAAGGTGACTTGGCTAGCCATGGCTTTGGGTGGAGTGCACATTGTGCTGACATCAATACCACTGAATGCACCATGCTATTTCGCTCTTTGTTATTGTCTTTTCTCCCCTGGTGTTTGTATGACTAGCAAGATCTATAATTTCAATTGCTTGTTTTTGAAATGTACCATATTTACTCAATTGCAGGCCAGGCTTTGAAAATATGCCTTATATTGGGTCAAAGCTGCTGTATTACAATACGCTGTACAAACGTATATTTAACATGATTTTAAGCTTTGAATAGTGGCTAATTTTGAAGACATTGTTTGAAACATATATTAAAAGGCTTAAGCTTGTGGCAGAGAAAGTGGGTTTTAACTTTGCATAGCTTTTTATTGAAAACTAAATGCCAGTCTTTGCCTAAGTAGGGAAGCATAGACCACTCTTCAGTTTTAGCTTATGGTTCAGAAAGGCACCCTATTAGCTTGCGGGCGTCTTCTTTTGTTTTCTGAAGCCCTAAGGAAGAGAATGAAGGGACTTCAAGTTTTTTTTTTTTTAATTAGCACAGTAGCATGTAATAGTCTGCAGGTAAGGCACTTGTCCTTTGTTTTTTTGTCTTATGAAGGTCTAAAGTTTCACTCATGCCGTGTTACGCATTGCAACATGTTGGAATTATTCCCTGGAGCAAACAAAGTTAGAAATACAAGGAAGAAGTTTTGCAATTTAGATATCTATGGTGAATGAAGAACTGATCGGGCGCTATATCAAAGAATGTCATATCGCAGTATGGTGGCTGCTCTACTAAGTAGGACACCCCGACTGACACCTATATGTCGTCTGCGAACCTCTACATTGCATTGGGATGGGTATGGTCTCGGCTGGCGAGGCGGGAGACTGTCTCTTCAATGTGTTTTCAGATTGAAATTGGCTTAGGCCTATTCAAAGTTGTATGGGCCACGAATCGAACTGCTCAAGAACCTTGAAAAGAACAGTTTATTGTCTGAACCACTGGAATATCAAATTGGCTAGTGTTTAGATCTCGATAAGACTTTGTAGTTGACTTACAAAAAGCCTTACATGGGTCAGGATTTTCATATAAAGTCTGTAACTATACACCAGTTACCAGTTCATGCAAAAAGCAGCCAATACGTCACCCCGTCTAATGGGTAATTTACTTGTCTTGTGAATGTTGACTGAGGGTGCTGTAATGTTTGCACACAGGTTTGTAAGGGCTAGGTTAATGTGGGCCTAGCCATGCATGGATGAAGGCCACCAAGCTGGATAGACTTGACTGGCTGGGTACTGTGTGTCCCACAGGACAGGCTCATAATGTATTCACCATTGTTGCATGTAAATGTGACGTCATTCTGATGATATTGTGTCTCCAGCACGGAAGAGTTGTGGAGAGTTGTCATTGACCTCTAGTAAAGGTTAATATTCGTTGGGGTATTGTGTTCCCACCTTCAGTGGAGATATTGTATGATGATCAATTGAAGTAATTTTTTGCAACACTTTTAACCACTTTTGAAGGTACGATTAATAAATGCAATGGAACGCTTTATATCAAGACCATCTTTTATTTGGTGAAATTGTTTTTCCCTAGTAAATTACAATGTTGCAGTTGTGGCTGGAATTAGTGGTCTTGATTGTGATGTGGTCGTAATCATGAGGTTGCAGTTGGGTGGTCTAGTGGTAAGATAAGCTGGTGGCCGCTTCAGAGATCGGGTTCAGTCTAGTGGTAATACGCTCGCCTGCTCCTCTGAAGGACCCAGGTTCAATCCCAGGCCCGGGCACACTTCATGAGCAACATCCTAGCTGGATGTCGTTTCGGATGAGACATTGAATTGGCGGTCCCTTGTGTTCAGTGTCTATGCTGAGGCAAGTAAAAGGTCCCACTCATGGGGTAAATGTGTAACTTGGGTGGACTCCTCCTCTCATCTCACCAACCCTCAATAGCATCAAGAACTTGCCTTAGAGGGCTGCACTTTCCATATCTATCTAGCTATCTAGCTATCTAACTATCTATCTATCTGTCTATCTATCTATCTATCTATCTGTCTATCTGTCTATCGGATCTCAATGTACGTTCATTTGCAGTAGACCTGCAATTACAACATGGACTGAATAGTAAACTTAAATGTACAGGGCCGGGAAAACAATACCTCATTGATATTAAGGTGTAGCTACGATGCGCTACATATAAGTCTTAGTTATGTTCAAGCGTCAGCCGCGCACCTGACTGACCAGTGGTATGGGTTGATTAAGATGACCATAAATCTGCTAGAGTGCCAAAACGTCATGTTGCTCATACAAATCTTTACACTAATGTGTTAGCCTCAAGGAGGTGCATGTGTGTAATGAATTTGTGGATGTGATCCCTGCTATATTGGATGTGCTTAATAGAATGATAATGGTGGTGTAAATTCATTAATGGCTTATGTTGACTTTGCAGCAAGATGCCACTTACAGCGAACCTGTCAAGAAGAAGAGTGGAGAGAGGACGCTCACGGAGCAGCGTTTGGCAGCGATCGAAATGCAGTTATCGGACCCACCAGGAAATGCAGAAAGTGCAACTGCCAATACTCAAGCATCTGCTACAAACCAGAGACCAGTGTCTCAGGGACCACCAGTAAATCAGAGAGTATCACACGGTCCTCCGAAAGAAAGACCAATTTCTGGTGGCCCTCCAGTTAACCAGAGACAGAAAGCAAGAGCACCGAGCTCTCCTGTCTCTTCATCTACATCTACTGTTCCCAGGGTCGAGATAACTCGAGCATCCTCAGGGTCTTGGTCATCCCAAGGATCGCCAGACTGGCAACCTTCTCCCGGATCACCAGTTCAGACCAGCACTCCTGGTTCAGCAAAGACTCTTAATAACAATCATCCACTTTCTCAATATAAAGTACCCCAAAAAGCTCCCAGAAAGAAGAGGCTAGCTCCCCCTCCACCGCCTCAACCTCCTATAACTTCCAATTCTGATAACGCAAGTGCCATCAGCAAAGAGGCTGTTTCAGTAAGCAGCCCTGTTGCTCCCCAGGTTGAACCTAAAACCACTCGCATTGAAGTCACCAATGTAACCACTGAACCTGATAAAATTGAACATTGGGAGTCAGATGAATCGAGTGTCGAACAAGTGACTGTGGTCCAAACAAAAACCACAGTAAGGTCTGAGTCTATGTCTGAAGTGCCTTCAGTCAGTAAAGAAACGCACACTGAGGTTAAAACGGAAATAAAAACTCTTCCAACTGGAAAGTCTGACACTTTGAAGAGAAGAAGAAAAGCCCCTGCACCCCCTGCTCCATCCCCTACAGCTGCTGCTGCTGCAGGATCTACTTCAGAATCACCCCCAGGTGCTGGACCAGCATCATCACAAACGAGGACCTCAGCCCCACAACCACCTGCTCTAAATCTCTCGTTGTCATCCTCATCATCTCAATCAGGTAGTTTGCTTGTACTTCCCATAAATTATTTCAAGCATATACAGTCTAATTATCTTTAAAGCCTTCAAGCATACTGTTTCAAGATCTGTTGGGATTAGTTACTAAGGGTTGAGTAAGTTTCCTTAGCAGCTGCTGTAAATTGCTTAGTCATTGTTACAATTTTAATTGGAAGATATCAGCAGTAAAATGTCCAATTTGACAAAAATTTTCGTATTGAACTATATAGTATATTGACATTAGTTTGCTAAAGTTATGGCAATCACCTGCGGGGAAATTGATCTCATGCTGTGGCTGTTTACAGCAGGTGACCATTCCCTACAAGTGGTTGTTAGGGCAGGTTTGACTAAGTCTTTTACTGTTTTATTTATAGCCATCTTTTGTGCTACAGATACACACGAATCTGAGAAAGACGTTCAATCACCCGCATTTACCACCCAAGTCGAGTCTTCAACATTTCGAGTGGAGTCCGATGCTGTTCAGGCAGAAAACGCTGAGCAAGATGGCGACCGACCTCTGCCACAATTTGTCGCTCCTCCTCCGCCCGTCAGTCCACCTCCTCCTCTTAGTCCGGCTTCCAAGGATTTCGAAGACTTGAGAAATACCTCCAGGGAAGATATGGTGTCACCAGAACAGACAGGACCAGCTGTTACCACAATTATCATTACAGGTACAAAATAAATTTACTCAGTAATTGAGTGGAGACCTATATATAGTGTGCTTGAGTCTATAGTATGCTTGAGTCACACGGTGAATCTACTAAAATGTCTGACTGAAACAGATCTCATAAATAACAGCTTCTTTAATACTTACCTATAGTGTAGTATGATACATGATAACTCCCGGCTGTTACTCTTTCTTTGTTAGCAGTGAAAAAGGTGTTACAGATGTCTGTGCTGTGCTCATTAGTCAGTGTGATTAAAGCTAATGCTTTGTATTATCCTGACGTCTGACAAATGAAAGTATAGAAAAAATTAGTAATTAACATGTATATTGCATGTTTGTACATTCTGTTTAGTCTGTGTGGAGGGTATAAATCTCATGGTATTACTACATATATTTGTTTTGTAACTTTTCTTAAGATTCCCCTGCGAGAGAGTCTCCACCTTCTCCTGAAATACGAACCAATGCTGTGACAGAGTTTAAAGCTGATGCAGAGCTTCAAATTAATGCAAAAGGTTAGTATAATTTTCTTTATTTATTTGTTTTGGTGACATGATAGTATTCTTCCACAAGACACAGTCCCTGCCACTGCCTGAGTGTTTGTACAAAACAAACTATAAAAATGGTTAAATTTGAAAAGCATTCACAATATTGCACAACTGATAAACCAGTTGATAGATGGGTAAATCTGAATCAGTAGCTTTTAACTAGTTATATGCCTACATGGAAAAGTATTTCTTAAAATGGATGTTATTCAATTGAACATGGTCATTTAACCCAATACACTGATCGCATGTTTCATAGCTACAGGATGATAATGACCCAAACAAATTTACATCCATTCATTTGCATATTTAAAGTTATTGTAACTACAAAGTATTAATTAGTGCCAAAGCAGTAAGATGTTCATGATTATATTTCAAGTGACCTTGAAGACAAGACATTAAAAAACACAATAAGACTACACTTTGTATCATAACAAGATGATCAAAAACAACAATAAGACTTTTGTCTTGTATATAAGACACTCTATATGTTAATGAATTAACTGTAGCTAATTTGCATAAATGAAGTCAGCGGGAGGGAGGGAGGGAGGCAGGAGCATATGACGCACAGCAGATGCAAGATGATCACTGAGGAGCCACCTACTGGCCATCTGGTGCACTGCAGGGCTGGGGCCCTCTGATTGGTCCTCTCCTCTTAATTGTTTGGACCTAACACTGACCTGCATGGACATTTGTGATGTAATTATGTGAATATCATATCTGTGTTAGCATCAGTTTGGAGTGGCAAATGTTCCTTTAGACCACAGAACCTCAGATCTGCGTACTTATCTTCTAATGGATTTTTAGTTCATTTTGCTGTTAATTGAATTTCACCATCAAAAGAAGGTAGGTTTGCTTCAGTCAATGTCATTAGAAAGGTGGTATCAAGATGTGGTACTCCTTTGAAGTCCCCCAGAGTATGGCAGTCATGGGTTTTGTCAATATTTGGCATGACCTATGATCTTGAAATATGGGATAGCGATTTCATGCATTTGTGGAATCTACTCCTGGGTCATGCACAGCAAACTTCAGGAGTTTGCCTAAACCGAAAGAATGGAGTGCTACATTTTTCCATTTATATTTGCACTTGACTTGTGTGTACAATTAAACTTTAAATTTAGGTTCTTATGTATAAAATATGAAAATATATGCATTTTTAATGTATCTTTGAATTCAGAATAATCTGCACATTGCATGAACATTTATTGAGATAACTGAAGGGATATCATGCTAAAAAAAGTATCATAATCTAGGAATGAATTAGTTCTTATTTTCAATTATGTCTATTAATGATTGATTAGCTGATGAGCAAAAACTTGTTTAATTAGTAATAGGTCCACCCCTTGTCAAGTGCAGTTTTCTCACAAGGAATTGAAACTACTATACAGGCCTGTCACCTAGGCATTTTGGAGGCTTAAATGTCAAGGAATATGTTGTTGATACCAGTAATTATACATTTTCAAATACCCTGTTAGGTCTAAAAGCTTGCATATTTTAAGTCCCTTATTGTTGCCTGTCTTAAAAATACATGAATATTGTAGCAAAATGACTACCTTGGAGTGTGCTGACTTCTATTTTACAAGTACATTTCAACAATTATCTGGTCAACCAAATAAGAATGGAAGTTCTGTAATTAAGAGTTGTCACTGTAATTACGAGTTGTCACTAACAATTATTTATTTCTTTACAGGAAAGTCTAGCAAGGCCAAGATGGATGGCAGAGATTCAGACTCCGAATCCTCCTCAGACACCAGTTCTGTCATGGCATACGACGTCAACTTGTCTATGGATGAACCTCCAGTACCTGGTGTTGATGATGGGGTCATCCTTACTGGCAAGAGAGTCTTTGAAGAAACTAGCATGGAGATATCAGAAATGTCCTCCCCTACATTTGATGATCATGCAACCTCTGGTCCTCCTGATCAGACTCCATCTCCAGTACCTCCATTAGACACACAACTTGATTCTTCTGAAATCATCTTTGACAATTTAGACGTTATATACGTCTCTCCTGAAGAAAGAACTCTGCTCACAAGCACCGATGAATCATCAACGGATCCAATTGAATCACCGACATCAATTGGTGACCAGGATAGAGATGATGTGTTTGATAGGAGTGGTATTGCAGTCACTCGTACGAAACAGGATGATTCGGCTTATGCTAGCTTCTCTAATGGCAATACAACTATATATCCTAGCAAAGAGGTTCAGAACAAACCAAAACAAGACCGACCAATGGTGACCAACTTGAGGCAATTGTATCATAATAAACCTCCGAGTAGAACCAGTGAACCTGCTAGCCCATCACCAGCTTATGATTTTGGATACAATTCACAAGGAGAGAACAGCAGGACAGAAGAACACTACCCATGGTCACCTGAAGCTCCTTCTATGTCTTCAGAAAGTTCTGTTTCCCCAGATCCAGTCAGGGAGGGAACGTATGAATCCACGACCTTCACTAAAACTTGGCAGATGAATGAGGAAGATGCTAGGGAACCTGAAGTGAGTTCTATGTCGTTCCAAGCTCCGAATCTTCCAGCATCACCTCCTCCCCCTCCTCCGCCTAGTGGTTTGGGAGGCAGTGCTCTGCATGATAGGGACATTGATGTTAATAATGTGTGGGAACTAATTGAAGAAAAGAAAATTTTACCCGTTGATAGCCAGCGAGTTGACACAAGCGATACTTACAAGGAAAATCAAGGTGATAGTTATAACATCAATGTTGGTTCTGTACATGTACCACCCCCAAGAGAGTATGAAACAAACACCTACACAGAAACAAGATCAATCACAAGTCCTTCATGGAATCAAACACCAGAAAAAAGCCCTAGTCTTCAGGATCAGAAGATCAGAGAAGAGACGAGAAGGTGGTCTGCCTTAGTTGGTCCTCAGGGCTACATGAAACAGCATCAGGCGTTCAGTTTTGCACACCCAGAGACAGAAAATGAGTCTCTCTTGGAAGAAAAATCTGTTTCACTCTTAAGGTCACCAGGCCAAGATTCCCATGATGATGTACTGAAGGAGCGTTACGATGATCTGCAGAAGAAGTTTTACAGCTGGGAGCAACAACTGAAAGAAAACCAAGCCTTAATCACCAAGAAAGTTATGACAAAAACAGAGGCAGATAAGCAAAGAAGCAATAGAGACATTGAGGTCACCCCTGCTCCTTTTGTGAGCAGTTCAGTGCCCATTCCTCCTGCCCCTCCCCCTGTCGCTCCCCCTCCAGTTGCTCCTTTCACATCGACGCCAAGAGCACCTGCCTCCAGAGGCTCACGTTTACACTCTGCTCCTGAACCCAGTCGTCAGGATAGTTCAAGCGGTTTGGCTGGGCGCTTCTCTCCTGGAGAACTTCTCCAAGCCAAGGCCAACCTTCGCAACTCCCAAGTGAGCGAGTTCGACTCCTCTATTGGTAACACTACACGATACACTTCGCCGAGAAATACAAGTTCAACTCCTCGTACTTCACACACCCAGCCTTCAAGCTCGATCAACAATGAACCATCTTCTTTAAAGAAGAAGACCACTGCTAATGGCTCTGCATTTCGAGGGACCCCAAGGAGCCAATCTGTGTCATCTTCTCGTTTCGAGATTAAGATGGATCCAAGAGAGGAGCTGATGATCGCCATCCGAAATGCGGGTGGACGAGGTGCTTTGCAAAGGGTTAACAGACGATGAATTAAACAATTTTAGTTAATACTTTTCTTAAGTTAACATTTTTAGTGTTACAGATAATTTTGTTATAACTTTAAACATGAAATGTTGTTAATGATGATTTGTTAATTGATGCATTTGATTAGGTTAGCCTGTTACTAGTATTAACGGTACTAGACTATTTAATTACTTTATTTTAAATAGCTGAAGCGTGCAATCTTTTTTTTTACATACTTGCAACATACTCAAAAACAGTAGTGCTAGTATATTTTCATTATTATGCTAAAATGTTAACTGCCAGCCACTTTATTTTGTTGTTCATACATAGCAAGTTACACTTTTAATAAATAGGCATATGTTATATATATATCCTGTGTCAGTTGTCTTCTTTTTTTTTCATAATGTCAGGCAGGCTTATTACGCATGATTTAAGATCATGCCAGGTGACAACATTTGGCTGCTAGGCAAGTTATTTACTAGAAGAGACAAATGACAATATCACTGTCATTTATTGGTTTAAGGTACCAGCTGCTACACCATGATCCAGATGGTTAACAAGTTGTGTTAAGTATATGAAGTTTCTGACAAATACATGACAGCATTATGACCATGATAGTGCTCATAATGGGACATGTTATAATTTTTATACATATTATGTCTGCAGATGTTGAGTCATTTAAATATAATTGCTCAACTATAGATCAGCACTAGCTGCCTTGTCCAGAGAATTACATACAATTAGGATAGTGCAACCCTTTAAGCCAAGTATGTGCCACTGACAAGGGTTAATTGAGTATAAATATAACTTTATGTAATACCTAGTTATATATATATCCTGTCTGTGGGATTTCTTTTTTCACTTACTGAACAGACAAGGCACTGGCTGCATTGCCTATAAAACTTCTCATAGGATTGACATGGCTCTCAGTTTGTGGGTTGTGAATTAAATGAGCAACTTAAAAGCTGTAGACCAAGCAAATATATTTTATCCCACCACTTCTTGCAAGGAAGTGCTTTACTAGTAAATCTTTTTCTCTGAATGACAATCAACCATAGCATTTGGCACATCAAGCCTGATCAAGGCATTTGTATAATTGAGTGCACCCTCTGCTTGGAGTGACTTGTGCATGCAATGCCCAGGTGTCAAAAGGCTGTTATTTTCTGTGAATGAGGCTACTCATGTGCAGTCATCTATTCTGAGCATAGTTTCAGAATGGCAGGCTAAAGTGGTCACCAAGCCTCATATACACAAAGTACATCTCTGATGTAGGAACTGATGGATCGGTCTACACCAGTAACAAAGTGAGGAACCCGTCCGAACAGCATGTCACTCCATGCTTCCAGCTGATGCAATGCTCTAGGTATTCAACTACAAAAACTTACCAATATTCAGTACAATATGACATAGAATACAGCATTACTAATTCTATACATGTCAAACAGCAATATTCGCCTCAACTCGCTGCTTTCTGGTCTCACATATGCCTCTGTGATATGCTCATCAGCAATTTCCAGTTGCGTATCAAAACCAGCCTGTCACAACAGCAGGTTGACCATCAAACCAGGCTGGTGACCAATAAGCACAACCATCACTAGGTCTCGAAGAAGCTTTGATTAAAATCTGAGACGCCTTCACGGCTTCACCGGGTCTGTTTACTGTGACTATATAATTGCAAGAACAATGCTTTACAGTAACTGACACCAAAGTTGTGGCCGTCAATGGACATGCCCGGCATTAATAACGATGGCTAGCGGCGGATCCAAAACATTCTGACACAGAAAACTCTCAGATTTGAGACATATCTATCGTTTGGTTATTCAGAATGGATCTGCCCCAGACCGTCATTATAAACGCTGGCAAGTCAATTGACGGCCACAACTTTGGTGTTGGTTACTGCATACTGCTACAACAATTGAAAGAAACACTCAAAACAAAACTAAAATTCAAAATATCTATTGTCCACTTATTAATAAACTCAACAAATGATTGATTGTGGTATTTACAATTGTTTAAACTGTTAGTACATGTCATACAATGGCAAAATAAATTCACAATATGTCATATTTTGCAAGCACTGAAATGATGCAGACAAGGCTTTGACAAATTATGATTACATTACATATGTACATATCGAATGATGTTAAATGAAAGTTATTCAACCTTTGTGCATATTACTGGTGAGAAAAATGTGAGGTTTGGTATATTAAACATGTCATATACTGTACAAATGATATCAGCCAAGTCTTGCATTGTATACAACCTTCAGTTACCTTTATATTTCATTTGATGTTCAAGGTCATAAGGTCATGTCTGAAACATCTCCATCTTCAATATCAAATACTGCTGTTCTCTCAAAAATACTGATTCTTCTCTCCAGCCAAACCAAGTTCTCAATTAAATTACATGATCTGGTTATTCCAACCTTCATTGCTGACAGTTTCTTGTATTTTTTTAATAAAAAAAAAACATAAATAAGCATTCTCCTTTACTCGTTACAAAATAAGCATTCTCCTTTACTTGTTACAAAACGTAACATAAGCATACCATTAAAATACACAACAAATAAACAAATTGTGTCATGTAATGCAAGGACTCAATTAAATGTACAACCAAACAAATGTGATTCTTGTCATTAAATGTACAACAAAACTAAATATTCTTGTACATCTTAAATGCACTCCAGTGACTCTGGGTAAGGTAAAGATTAATTAAGTCACAAAAAAAAATTACATTTCATTTCGCTTAACAAAATTTACAAATCAGTAAGTACATGCATTGCAGGTGCGAAATCCCGAACTAGTAACGAACTTAACAACTTGCGAATAACAAAAGTATAACACATATCACATTCACGTTATGCCGTGTTATTATACCGGATTATTTAGAAATGAAATGAAATTATAACATATTGCACAAGTAACAAAACAACAAAGTAAGACATTATAATGCAAGATTAAATAACTGTGCATAATAAACCATTAACCAATATAGTTTGTGCATGATTAACTAAAGATGTCATGACATAAGCATTTAAACGCTTATATATTACAAATGTGTCCAACCAAACGATGTATAAACAAATGGATTTAATGTTTTGTAATTAATGTATTGTTGAATGTTACCCATAGGGCACACAGCAAATGTCTTTTATTGGTGACTTTCTGAGATCACTGGCCTTACAAAGTTTTCAATGGCCTGGCATCCCCAGATTTCCTAATGTTAGTTATTTTTCATATATTTATCAGGGACTCTTCGTAACCATGGTTCATATCACGGGACCATCAGTTCAATCACACAATATGACAATGCATCATAGACCTGGCAAGGGGGTCGGGGGCGTGAGGTAACAAGGGGGACCTCTCGTTTGCAGACGGGCCTCCTAAGCCAGGCCTGGCTCGTAGTCAGTGGACCCGGCTTTCACGGTGTTTCTGGATCGCTGCCCAAATCTTACATAACACTCCACCCCTGCAAAATGGTAGCAATGAAAAGAATTAAACAATACTATTGAAGACTCTTGTTTTAGAATGTATTGTAAGTGATGAGCAACTTGGACATCCAAGTTCTGAAGTCAAGTTGAATTGTATTATTTCTCAAGTATGCACAAGAGGGTGACAGTCATGCCACCTTTAGGCAGTTAAATAAACTACAAATCAGTACAAGTACAAGTCCATCAATATGTTTCTTTCCAAAACAGGAATAATAGCAAAAAGATGCCACATTTAAGAGTAAATTAAGACTTTAAATAATTTTTATCACCATAATTATGATGTTTCTCACAAACAGAACTAACACTGAACCTTACCTAATATTTAATCTACGTAGGTCTTCTCGAGTGACTATCTCCAGCACATCTCGCTTTGTGTAATCCTCGGCTACAAACTGAAAAACAAGAAAGAGATAACGTGGTCGTGGACATCATCTTCTACTCTTTTTATAAAACAGGAGGAAATATATTAAATACAACTTAACTAAGAAGGACATAAGAAAATACAAAAAGATAAAATATAAACCGTACCTTGTTTATAGCTTCCTGATCTATATTTAGCTCTTGCAACCAAGTAACTAACTCACTGTCAGGAGAGCGCATTTCTGAGTCTTGTCCTTCGGTGCTATTTTTTATTTCATCACCATTAGCACTACCCACAGATAAAAATGAAATGTTGCTACTTTGTCTGAAAGAAAACATTGAATAAACATTAACAAAATTCTTGCCTTCAATGTTTCATCACAGCAGTTAAGGAAATTACTCTACATTCCCTTCTTTGTTATAACCTTACTAATAAGACCGATTTTCTGATAAATAAAACAACTGTACATATTGATTGGACTACCCATTTTTTAACAGAGCTGTCTTAATAAAGAACTTTACCATATATCCTCTGGATTATAAAACATCATATTCTACAACTACGCACGCTGCTTGCTTAATTAAAGTTTTTTGTTTTTTTAAGTTCAGAAAACAAATCACATTATACATACCTCAAAAACTCAACACTCTTCTGTCTGGATTCCAGTGTACTTTGCAGGAGGTCATTGTACTCTTTGTTCACTTTCATCAAGTTTTCGAGAAGTCTGTTACAAAAAGGATGTTTTTAGTTATTCAACACCAGTAAAAATGAACCATACAAGATGTTATGACATATAGGATGGCTCCATCTGTAATAGTTGATTCCCCTAAAGCTAATTCAGGTCTATTTTAAAATTAATATAAAGTATACATAACATGTAAAATGTGCATGCAACACATCTAATTGGAAGCATGTTGCTCGATAAATGCTGCTTGGGATAACGTCAAGTGATCATTAATAGCACCAGTGCTGCATTGATAGTTAGATTTTTATTGACAGAGAGAGATCAGTTTTGAAGTATTTGTCATTGCTACATTATCATAATCAGTGCTATCATAACAGACTTTGCATAGCAATACCAATTAAATATAAATATAGTCCGACCTTCCTATATTGCGCCTCTAATTGACGTGGTACCTGCATGTCCCCCGAAGTTACCAGACATGGATTATGCAATGTTACATAATACACACTCGTGTATGGCGCCTGCATGCATTGCTCATACACAAATGCCATGCCATTGTCTTTGAATATCCATGAATCCTATTGAATAGTCCTTTGTATGGATCATTGACACCTTTCAATAGTTTAATTGCAATTTGCACTAAACTTGTGTTGTGACCTGAGCTCTCTGATCTGACATGTCAAGTGTCAGTGAAGTGCAATTGGCATAACCATATATAACAGCTGAATTTCAAAAACAAAAACATTAGTGACCTAAATTGCTATTGCATAACAGGCTAGGTAGGCAAAATTGCGATCGTTCCGGATGAGCGATTCCCCGCGAGGGGGCGTGGCAGGTACACAGCGTTAATTAGAGAACCTCGGCTATATCGCGGCTGTGTTATCATGTCTCCCAAGGACCGCGAAATACAGAGGTCACACTATACTTATAAATTTACCTTCGATTTTCCTCTTCCAGTAGATGTACAGTATTGTAAACAGACGAATCCATTCGAGAGATTGCCGGAGCAGTGCCCAGTAAGATTCCGGGAGAAGTGCCCAGTAAGATTCCAGGAGCAGTGCCCAGTATGGGGTCGCCAACAGAAGTGTCACCGTGGTCACCGTGGTCTTGTTGAGAGTTGTAAGTCGAGGCGCCTGACGAGGTGTCTTTGTCTAGTCTGTCTCCAGCAATGTTAGCACCTAATTCTGGTGACAGGACCATGATAGCGTACTGGACTGCACCTCGCAGTAAATTGTCAAGTGCAAACATCCAGTGAGGTTGAATGTGGTGCAGTTTTAGCGTTTGGTTCACCTGCAATCAAAATTAATTCAAAAATATTTATTGGCTGTTAGTACAGGCCTCAGACGCAAGTTCTTTCACTAATGAGATTGGAGCAATTGGACGAAAAGCAGTTTCTTCATGTTACTGCATTTCATTTTTTATAAATCAATGATGGTGATTATGTAATGCCATCACCATTTCTTATGAGTTTAGATTACAACATATTTTGAGCTTCATAATCTTTGTTCTCTCCTGTGCAAAACATTACTTGTAAAGATATGAGAAAACAAAATTACACAAAACACTTATAATGCAATAAAGAGTCCAACAAACTACTCTTTTTAATTCACTAGAGAATAATAAGAGTACAATAGATTCTACTGATTGCTGAATATTTCATGGGCAATCGTGGCAATTACCAGATTACACAGATTAAAATGATTGGTTCATCAATACAAATTCTTACCGCATCTTGGAAGACATAAACTGCCAAATGTAGCTCATTCAGGGCTGCGTTATCAAATTCAGTCTCTTCTCGCAATAGATCTGATAAAAAGATGCATGTCTTATCATACTAGGTCAACATAGAATAAACAACAGAAAAATTTGTCACTTCAAAATCTACTTCACAAAACTTACTTATCACTAACTGGACAGGTTTCTGATTCTGTTCTCTGATGCATTCCCGTAGACCACCTAACAATTTTTTCAAGTGAAGGACAGTCAGTTTCGGATAAGTGATGCTGGCCTCTGCATGAACCAATTTCAACCATCTATCAATAATCTGGAACCATAAATGGTGAAAAGCATTAAATAAAGACGGAACAACAGTTGCTTGAAATAACCTAGCAAACAATTTATGAGTAGCAACACTACATTATTCAATCTTCCAGCCAATTTCACAGAATGAAGGAAACTTTCAAACTATACCCATTAGAACGACATGTGAATCCAGGACTCCCATTGATTATAGCAGTCTGCAGTCTCTCAGCCAATGGGAATCCAGGATTCACATATGTGGCTAGATTAAGAAATATATATAAATGCTACGTATATAGATACATATTATTATATGATACCCACCTCATCTTGATCATCAGTCAAGACTTTGACTAAAGTAATTCTGCGTTCAGAATCCTTTCTCAACATGTAGAATCCAGGATCCTTGCTGCTACTTCCCGTTTCTAAGAAGCCAGGCGTTTCAGCGTCAGGAGTCGGGGAGGGTGTCGGACTTCCTGCTCCACTTCCTGTCGTACTGGTTATGGAATCCGAGCTGTAAATGGGATCGCCATACTGTTACGCTCAGATCTACACATAAAAGCTTAACAATTTTCTGTTGTTAATGTGGCTGGGCCAGATTGCATAAATTTTTGATTAGCCATCACATAACTAAGTTCATATTTATTGATAAGCACAAATTTGGTTTAATTTTATGAAATTAGAGCTCTTTATATTAAATTCTATGGTCTTTAATGAAATACATTAACACGTCAGTTATAAATGTTATCAGTGGTGCAGGAACGCAACTTATGATTAAAGTTGTGCAATTAGTATGAAGGGTGGTCTACCATCTTAACCGGGAAAGATTTGGAGGATGGTCATTTAAAGTAGTATATTTGATTTCAGAAACACAAATCAAAAATAACAGTAGAACATTTCATTAGTCGTAACAAAATTAGCTGTACCCTATGTATGTACAGAGTGAAAACTATACAACATGTATATAAATTGGAAATGAATTTGCCAAATAGGAAAAGAAACCACCTGTATTACATGATCCGTAGAATGAAGATGGATGAACTGTCATTTAATTCAGAAACAGCAAAATTTGTTAACTTCAGTCTTACAGTCTTAGTGATATAAGGTGCTGCATTTTTTTTTATCAAATCAACTTTAAATAGTTGTTTACATTTTCATTCTACAATGCAGATGATTTAGAAACTAAGAGAAATGTAAGGAAATCAATATAAAATGCATGCACTCAAATAATTGGTGCATAAAAATAATAAAATTGACAAAAAGGAACATATTCCTTTCACACCACTGCCACCTGACTTCACAAAGACATATTTTTAAATAAATGTGATTTTAACCACAGGCATCAGCCGGCAATTTCACAAGACTAGAGAATGCTCAGCTGTCACGAACGGCGCGACCTGATTTTTATACAAGAAAACGAGCGAGTGTCTCCTCATCAAAGGTCTGCGACTGTTTTTAGCAAATCACAGGCCTTCTCCTCTGCAGCTGATTGTACACACGCAGCCAGATCTAGTGCGTCACCATCTTATTAATGAATTCTGTGTCATTAATTTTTTTAATCACTGGATGACGCCTGTGTGTTTTAACTTAAAATATTTAAGCAAACACCACATTTATTTTATTCAATTGAATAAACCAGGGACTTTGAACCTCAACGCACCACAGAACTTGCACCACATAACTTGCACCGATTACTATTTTAATTTAAATCAAAACCAACCTCAGTGTAATCACCCAAATTATTGAATTATTTAAAAGCCCATGCCATGTTATCAGCCTTATCAAAAAGCAGCGAGTAAAATTTGTCCATATGCGAAAGGGTGCAGTCACACACATATACCGCAATAGCTAGATATATCAAGAATGATTGCCAGCAATAGCATGTTAATAAGGCGCATATCATGGCCATAGTATAATGTGGTGATTATGTGGTATTAACGTGGAAACTAAGTGGCAGTAAGTGCAAAGTTTGTCAACAAAAGGATATCCACAACGAACCTTGCATTAGTCAATTCCCATGAGATATTTGTGTATCGGCTACAGAACAAAAGCACATCGATAAATTAATTAGCTAATGAACTGAATATAACAATGTGTTTTGAGTCTGCAGATCCTGTGCCTGGAAAGTGAAACAAAATCAGGGGATGCAAGGAAGGAAATTGCAGGGGAAATCCTACAGGGTGCAGCACAAGCATAACCATGCAAAGCTATTTACAGAACAATAGGCACCGAACTATGGGATGTCCCTGTCTAAGGAGAGGATCAGCTATGTTTCCGAGTAACCCCAATTTTAAATTTCCAACATAAGTAACGACTTACATCTATGGTTGAGAATATTTCTACAGTTGTTCAATGCATACTTAGTTCTACCAAATGATTTTTCAACCAATTGGTCATTGTTTCAAATTTGTACAGGGGGGTTAACTTTTTCTACACACATCCAGATTTACACTGAGGGTCATTGAAATTATCCAAGGTCATCGAAAATGGCCACTCAAAATAAATTATCACCAACATTTTTAAGATGCCTGTCGGAGTTTCAGAACATTGTAATTGATCAGAAGAGTTAGTTTCGTAACAATTTATGTAGTTGCACGGTGTGTTATTGTTTGTGGAGGGGGGGGGGGAGGTGGTCAATTTCGATGTAGCAATTCTTACACAATTTCTATCCCACAAGTTCCTTCTAAATGAATTGTAATTTAGTATATCTGTTGAACACAGACAGCCCTCTCTTTGCACTGGTGGGTGGATTAGGGCTTTACGTCCTGTATTTCTGCACCTGATGGGCTAATTAGGACAGGGAGTGACCATGGCAATGAGACGAAGGATGAAACAGCCATCCAACTTAGGCTTAACTGGGAATAACCGGTGGTTGGAAGCCCAGCGCACTACCACTACCTCTCTTTGCACTTAGTGTCAGCCAAAATACACTTGGTACAATCTCTTCTCCCAGATCAGTGACACTACATAAGCGTGATGCACGAATGAATTTGCATTCAGGGGACCACAAAGCACATTCAGCATGCAAAGCAAAAGAAAGCGACACACAGGAAGTAGCGGACATGACCTCCATGACTAGAGAGCAGGAGGGACAAACCTGTGTGAACGATGCCAGACAATGTTAGTGTATCGGCTAGGAAAAACAAATAATTAAGGGTGGTCAGCATATGAAAACTCAAGCAGATAACTCAGCTGGTAGAGACATATTTTTTACTAGATTTCAGAAAATGAGAGCCAAGTGGAAGTCATAAGCATCAAGACTTTAGGACTATGGGTGTAATATAATTAAAGCAACAAGAATGACCCAATGTTCCAAAGCACCAAAGGGTACCTGCTACCTTTAGAAAATTAAGACATACTGATCATGCGGATTCAATCTTTACCAGCGAGGCCAGCAAATTTGGCAAGCAGATGATATCATAATTGCTAAGGCACTTTATCCTATCCACTTTAGGAAACTGGAATAATTCGGGCTTTCTTTTTCCCACCCTATAATTAACATGTCCTCCACCCCTCAACAACCCATTTCCAGTCAACTGGTATCCAGTTATTTTGCCATTACACCAAACAAACAAACAAAAAAATTAGTTAAGAGCAATTTAAGAGTATTCTCTTCAAGTGAAGCATATCACCTGAGGGAAAGACACCAACTTAAAATTTTAAGCCACACCTTTTAGGGCCTTTACCAGGAATTAACTAAACCTGTGCACAAGGGAGCACGTGTCAACAAAAGCAAGGATTAAAGACTACTATCGATCTTAAAAAGCGATTTGAAGCTGAAAAAGACCACTGATGAGGGAATCCACACGACAAAGCCAAAACCAAAAGAGAATTCTTTAAAATATATGAACTCCACAATTCCACATTCTCTGAAATTTAGTTTGTCACAACATGACAACCATCTGGCCGGATTACACAAAAATAAAAAGATGGAATAATTACAGAATTTATCTGAAAGTGCACTAGAATGGGACATTATTAATTTCAGTAATCTCGCCAGATTTAAACAGTCATGTAACGACACACAAAACTGAAATTACTTTGTTACAAATTTTCAAAACACCTCAAATGAATACACTATGAATACACTAACATTAAATCATAAAAAACAAACTGTTACACCCTAGAAATTATCAAAAGTTCAATTGAAGAATTAAGAAAAAGTTCAATTGAATTAAGTCATAAGTAAACACTTTGCCACTTCTTACAGCTTGAAAAGAAAAAAGGTTTGGTATGAAATAAGTTTTTTATATTTACCGATCCTGTGGCATTTTTAGCTGGAGGTTAGGAGGCTGAGTTGCAAGTCTGTTCACCACCGTGGGCGAGTTAGGAGCTTCAACTTTGGAGACAGGAACTGCAAAAACAATTCACATTTAATTTTTCAAACGGACACGAAAATACAATATCATCCATAACCGGGTTCCATCACCTTGTGAATACTAGACTTGACTGCTCTCATGACAGAGAAACAATTAAGTGAATAGAAAGTAGAGGCCTCAGTCTACTGACATGCTTTCAAGAATGGGAATTGCGTAATGCTAAATGCTCAAATGGATGTCAAACCTGCATGGTAGGGTCCTCATTTGCATTAAACACAATTTACGCTGGGCACACTAGGTGACATGCTGTGAACAAGCTCGAGTGCATTACCACAGGTAAGTCACATGGTCATTTGTTTCAGTTAGCCAGTTCTGGATAATCAGACAAGTTGGGATCCAGTGGGATCCCATTTATTGCATTTTCCGCCATTTTTCTGATAGTTGCATTGCATAGGTTGATCACTGAATTTTTAAATAACATGTAGAGATCACAAAAGTCATATGTCAGTGTTAAACAGTTCAGAATCTTCTCTGTTGTGGGGAGCTATTTGGCTGGGAACTGCCTAAAGCGGTAAACGCGATAGGCAGGTAGGTGCTGTCCGTCTCCCAGGGGTGATCATTGATTGGTCCAGCAGGGAATTTTCTGGTTGGCTGTGCTATTTTTAGATCAGGAAATACCTTCCGGTTCACGGAAACCCCATATTACAAAGTAAGAGGTGCGCACGCATGCTACCGTGAGGAATCCCTCCTGGAAGATGGCAGCCCCTACCTGCGTTCTGCATCAGCTAGACACAGCAGGCCAGTGAAGGGAGCTAGGAGCCAAATCTGACACTGAGGGTTTTTGCTCAGTAGTTCACCAGGGGCACTGTAGTAGGCTGCATTTAAGGCCAAGAGCCATAAAATCAGCCAAATACCACGAAAATAGCCATCATTTTGCCATTTTTCTCAAGATAGGGCTGTTATTTAAAAAATCAGCCAAATTATTGGCCATTTACATGCCATCTACATGCTTAGTGGCTCAGTTCTAGACCATTCTGGAACCCTCTCACTCGCTCCCCAAACAGGGGCTGGATTACAATAATATCAAAACAATCCACCAGCTCGCCTCTCATGACAGAGAAGTGAATGCAATGACAGAGAACCCTGAGGGTTTCTGTCAACAACATTCCCTGAATTTGAAGTGTTATCACTTGATGATAGGGTGAAGAAGCCGTTAAAAGAGAAAGTAAAATGGAGTTATCTTTTGTGCTTGTTTTCCTTCCAGCAACCTCGTTAGTCTATGTTCCTATGTTATAGGACACAACAAACTATTCATTTGATAAAAATGTTTATCTAGGTCACCCAATGTTCTGGAATAACTCTTTGATTTAGTTTCCAAGTCTTGATTCAGATTCAGATACATATATTTGCCATTTACATGAAAATTAGCATTTTAATAACAACAATTTTACATTATGGCGGGAAAACTTGAGTTTTTGCTACCGTGGGGCCACCTAGAGAGCTTCTATTGCGTTATACAAGGAAAGTGTAAAAGAGTACAACCACATGAACAATGCATGAAACTTACCAGATATACTCCTTGCATAC
The DNA here is from genome assembly GCA_932294295.1 of Alitta virens. Classification (NCBI taxonomy): domain Eukaryota; kingdom Metazoa; phylum Annelida; class Polychaeta; order Phyllodocida; family Nereididae; genus Alitta; species Alitta virens. Next base: position 28,843,508 of record OW028573.1, on the reverse strand, counting down.
TCCTGGTTTTTGACGGGATTCTTCTTCTTTTTCTTTGGTGCACTATAACGAGATAAAAAACAAATTTGCTTCTTGTGGTGTAATATCGTAAACATCAGCCCAATCACAAGATTTGATTCGAATGCACTTCGACTAACCATAGAAGCGGGTATGCTATTTATTAGTCACTCTTAATTTCTGCGAAATTGCTACAGTATTGTGGCTAGGCATCCAAGGGCCAAGCTGCCCAAGTCAACAAAATTTCTTACCATCCTAGTTAACATGATCAGTCTTGCTACAAGCAAAAGCAAAATGTAACAAATGCAATCGTTAATCAAACCAATCACTAAGTAATCACACCTCGTTAACTGGCATTTTCGGCTCACGTGGCTTTTGAGGTATGACTTAACTTACACTCATGCTCTACAACCATTGTTTTAAAGCTATCTGCAACCCTATGGTTTTACCAAATCATGTGTTTGGTATTCATACCACAAATTTACTCCCAACAAGTTCACACATAACCCAGTCTGAGCTCCGTCCAGACTCAAGAAATGAAAATTCATTGTCTCGCTGATTTTAGTTAAGGTTGTCAATTTATAGACTTTTTACAACCGGTACATCTCACATATTAATGATATGTTTTTACACTGCTCACCAGTCAATGTGGCGATTGTTTAATACACATGAAGTCTGAAAATGTCTTTGACAAGATGTAGCAATGGTGCAATATCATCTCTCAGAATCCAGTTTACATGTCGTCCATATAACAACAATTCATGATACAGATTCCAGTAAACACAGGCAGTTACACAGCCAACATTGTAGAATCTGAATCTATGGGCATTCAACTCTTTCAATCACACTGAAGTAGAGACTACAGTCAGGATTCAAATCAACCACTCTTGCTTCTTATAACCACTCTGACGGCAAAATCTCAATGCGTGCTCATGCACAGAACTAAGTGTACATGGAAACCTATAAACACACTAAACAATATTTCATGTAAACTTAATAAAAATCACAAATACAGAATGAAATGTTGTTTCCTTTCATAACACACTGCATGGATGATACCTAAAAACAATTCTGCCATATTCATAGTCTTCTATACCATTTTCAATTCTCACTACGCTGCAGTACTATACTATAATCATATGACAGAATTCGGGATCATTCACAATCAAACTTTAAAACATCTCTATAACTACACACTGGTATCGCTATATGCCAATTATTGATGTGCAAATTTTTCTTGAATCAGATGTCTCTACTACATGAATGCACAATATTTCACCATGCGAGGAAGATTAGTCACAGAGAGCGTCAATTTCAGCATGCAAAGTTTTAGTTTAGTCAAGGAGGGGCATGGCTTATTTTTGATGTATGATAATATTGCAAGAAGGGTGGGCCCGGTTATGCAAGGATTAACAAGTTATATACATACATAAGCTAGCCAGGCTTCGTACTTAGTGGACAGGGGTTCGCGGCCGATGATACAAGTACAATTAGTACATGTATGATTAAATGCAATTATGTTGACTTCCAATATAATGTATATCACAACTAGATTACAGTCACTCATCTTAGAATTAAGTGTGGATCCTTGTTACAAATGTAAAGAAATTAAAGGTCATGGGCAATCAAAATCATACTTTTAGCGAAAATGTTCTTATCTGATAGCTATAAGTTCATTTATAAGGTCTGCAGTGAAAAAACTGACTTTAGCATAAATTTTACCAACAAAAAACGAAGTTTGTCGCACTCCCGCTCTTTTCGCAAATGTAAGGATCCAAAAACTGTAGTTCCAGTAACTGCCACCAGGGCCGTCCGTGTGACGTCAGAGTTGCTGCTGTTGAATGGCACACAGCATGGATAACCCTGGCAGCTTGGATGAGTTAAATGAATTTGATGCTATTATGACACCCAAATTATTAAGTATAACTTGGATCATATATTCATGAAGGACAAGGGCTAGCTTACATAATTTTACTGGTTATAAATATAATTATTATTATTTTTTTTTCATGTATTTTTTCATGATGTCATTTGTGCATGACTCATAGTTATATATGTTTAAAATACAATAATTATTAATTCATATGCATTTCAGTAGATTATAGCAGTAATATAAATCAGCTTAAATTTTGAAATTTGGCAATTCTAGGAAGTTTTGTTTTAAATTTTGGACTTGGGGGGGGGGGGGGGGGGTTGGCTACTGTTATTGATATACTGTGCTGGTTCTTAGTTGCTGATAATACACAATGGTGTCCTATTTCTAAACAGTTAATAAACAATGCCCCTCTAAGAAGCAGTTATGATTACATCATCATAATATTTCAAAGACAAGCTGTTCATTCCAGTTCAAAGTTTTGGGCAGACCACTGAGGCATGTCAAATTCTTAATTGGTAATTGCCTTGCAGACCCCCAAAGATGATTATATAAACAATTATAAAGATAATCATCTACATTCTAATTAAATGCCAGCATGTTATAGAGATAGATAAGAATAAAATACAAATATCACCAAAGTAAAATAAAAGCTTTATCAGGGTTGTGTTGCCTATGAAAATACTGATCATAATTTAAACTGTAAATAATTAATAGGACATAATGATTTTGCATTCTGATATCAATAGACATTACTTTTTATTTCACGTATATATACAAATTTATGTGAAACCATGTTGAATCACTTATCTATGAAATACTATTTAGGTCATATGACCTAAATTCTAAAAGACTGCCATAGAATCAGGCTTGCTTACTCAAAATGAATGTGACTGACTTTATTATGTTGTTTCATGATAAATAGGTTGTTGCAGGATCAGACTCTCTTATTCATCTCCTTTCATGCCATCCAGTTAATTATGATCTTTATTTACATTTTACATGCTTGAAACATCATAAAATGTCTAAATTTATGTGGTCGTGCTTTTTCGGGGTTTCATGGCCATAAATAATATAGAATTATAGTAGGCTACTAAGTAAGAGAAAAACGTGAACAATTATCACATTTTCCAAAACAATATCTCATCTACTATTATCTACATGCATGAGAAAGAAAGAAGCCTAAATTAACCCTTGGTGCTTGCACTTCAATAATTTTCACTGTTAATTCATACTTTTCTTTCATAATTATCAGTATTAAACTTATTTTCTCCCTGGAATAATTGATAAACCAGTAGGCCTACAAACTTATTATTCCGTTAACATCACTAAACAATGTGATAATGACTATAATCCACAAATGTGTCACTTCCCATATATTCAGTATACTATTTCCACAGTGGATGGAGCCTGCAGCAGCAACTCTGACGTCACTGCCTCAGTTGACCCAGTTACGCTTCAGTGATCGCACCCAAAATGCCGTTGTGTGAATTGGCGTAAATAAACGCTAATATCTTTTTACACCAAAGTCAGAATTATGTGAAATTCGGAATTCAAGTTTCTAGTATTCTATGTCGCATACTGGTAAAGTTTGATTTTGATTGCCCATGACCTTTAACAATTTACATATTCAAAACTATTATTACTAAATGCTTCGGACTAACAAAATGTTTGTTACATCAAAGATAACCATATGTTTGATGACTTCATCTAAATATGACATCATCAACTGCACTCAGTGACCTGATGGTATGATAACGTAATTAAACAATTGTTTGGACCGTCTTGCTGGCGGCTCTCTCTGTTAGCAACGAGTCTTCCATTGCATCAGTATGAAGAAATACTAATTTATCAGAACTACCCTGTGATATCCAGTGATTTGTAGTATGCGAGTTTGTTAAGTTGGACCAATTATCTTACCATCAAGGATAGGAAGTTCTTAGGGCTGTTCCATTTAAAAAGAGGGTGGGGTAGATGGACCTGAACATTTTCCAGATAGTGGGGAATACTGATATCCGGGAGGGGGGGGGGGGGGGTTGGGCGGTTGACCAGTATTTTCTTAATATCTTAATGTAGAAAAAAAGCGGGAGTGTCAAAAACCAGATAAATTAATCATTTGGGGGTCCAAACATTTTTTTCAGATCCATCCCCCCCCCCCCTTTTTTAAAATGGAACAGCCCTTAGGCAATTTTGTATGTAGTGCATGGTGTACATGATACAGAGTGCAAGATGAGTATAGGTACCAAGATGGTGATCAAGACAGTCGGAGTCCATTTAAATCAAGTTTTGAAGTAACAACCGCATTTGACCCCATGTTACCATGCTTTGGAGGAGATGTGTCTTGGAAAATCTGGAGAGCTTACATTAAACGCATGAATTTTTTCACATTGCCAAGAATAAACATGATGATGAGATCATCAAGATGAATGGTTGAATATGTACAGTTTCCAATCTAAACTTAGGACCTATAATATCACCAAACCAAACCAAGAAAGACAGAGTGATGGAACAGATTTGATCATAAAGATTTCTGGAGTGTGTCGTCCTAAACTAATCTATTGTTTTGTTGTATTAGTGTATAGCAGGGATGCTGGAAAGCCAACGGTTACAAAGCTTGTATTGTAAAGCGCCTAGCGAAAAAAAGCTTAGAAGAGACGGGATTGATCGGGTAAAGACACTCACCTGCCATAAAATGCAAAATCTCTATAAACAAAACATTACAGAAAAGTGAGTCTTGGTTAAAGAGGCATGTACCAGCGAAGGAGAGATATTAAGAAATATTAGAGCCGTTACCTTTTCAAGAATCACTCCTGCTTTTTCAATATTTATATACATACATAAGTCTCCTGTTCAGACATTGCACACCAAGAGGAATCATTCTCACTTTATCACACTATTACAATGAGTATATATGACACACACATATTTCACTAATCCCTAATGTTAACACTGATTGACAAGTCAATCACAAGGTTATTTTAATATACATTCACCTATCCATACCTACAGCAATTAAGTTAAATTCAAAAGTTAATGAGTCAAGTAACACGCCAGTTCATGTTCTAGGGGGACACAGAAGTTTAAATTACAGTGTAAACTGAAATAGGTATTCGATCATACAAGGTTATGGAAATCACAATACAGTGGGCATGTTAAGTTGTTAACATAACATGGTTGTATAATTGCTCGCTTGAACTTTCTGACATTAATACACAATTGGTCATCATTGGATCAGTGTACCACATCTAATACTGCATGATATTTAACTGTACCCTGTCCTCTGCATAAGATAAGCGCAACTACAAGTAAACCTCATTAGTAAGACCACTACACGACCGGGATTAGGTTTATTCCGAACACCACTAAACAGATTACCTTCAGGTAAGACCATTATATCTGTTGCTCGTCTGTGGTCTTAACTACACGGTTTGCTTGCAATAGCATCATTAATAGGACATACATACCAAACTGATTCAAATTCGACAGACAGACAAAGAAAAACTAAGATTTGTAATATATACACCACATAACAGTTATATATATACATTGATGACTCATCCGCCGAGCTCCACCCTCACAAACCTTGCGTGTCCAAGACGGGTTTTACTCCAACACTTAAGCTTCACAACTTGTGTGACAATACCAATCATTCAACATAAAAACACATTTACGCCACAATTCTGGCTACATCATTCAATTTTGCAAAGGTGGTTGTGTGACTATCACATTGACTGGATACACGGGCACGTCTTGCACCCCAAAGATTAGAAAATGCAGCTTACCCACAATCACCGAAACTCCCTTCCAATGATTTCATGATCACAATTTGATAATCACTCGGAAGGAATACACATGATATTTTGGGAGCTTTCCCTTTGATGCCTATCACAATTGTTAGCGTACATAATTTGAATTTTCGAACAATTTAACTTAATTAACAGCAGTTTCATTGACCTTTATGTGACCTACTTAAAGGAAATGATAAATGATGGATAGAAAGATAATTAACTAATTGAACTCACTCTGCAAGAAATAGGTGTTCTAACAGCTCAGCTGAAGTTGCTCGTTTCTCTGATTCAGGTTCAAAACACCTGGAAAGGGTAATTCACACAAGTAAGTATTTCAAGTAATCCTCATGTAATGAAATAGTATTTTTTGTCAATGCTTGCAAATATAAAATTGGCACAGATACAACCAAGGGGCCTTACTTCAGCAGGAAGTCTGTAGCTAATGACGACAAAGATTCTGGAATATCTGGATGAGTTTTGAACATTCCGACTTTAAACATGGCTGCCTCTGGACTGCCCAACTGTAAAAGGACCAAAATATTTCAATAATAATAATGACGATTTAATGGATAATTTGTTTTCTATGTATCATATTTCTGTAGCCAGTAAGCACACCTCAACAAATGGGGGTTTGCCAGTAGCCATTTCTATCACAGTACATCCCAAAGACCAGATGTCAGCCTAAAATGAAGCAAAAATATTGAGTAATTAACAACAAGGAAATCACATACATGCAAAAACTGCATTAGAGGAATATGAAATTAAGACTTACTGATGGCCCATATCCCCTGGCGCCCTTGTCTATCACTTCAGGGGCCATGTATTGGAGAGTGCCTGGAACAGATGAAAACAACAAGCATTAGATCACTAACAGAGTTAAAAGCACTATTTAAAGTCAAGTAAATTACAAAAAGACATTCTTGAGATCTATGTCATATTCTTAGCCCAGCTTGCCAATTTTATTGGCAATTGATGAAAATTTCTCTTTGATGCAATAAAGAATAGATCAAAATTGCAATGAAATTATAACGCAACCTGCAAACGTCTCAGCACGAGGATTGATTCCGGCCAGCCTTTTCGAAGTTCCAAAATCAGATATCTTCAAGACACCGCTGTAAGTGTTGATGAGTACATTGTCGCCCTTGATGTCACGATGGACAATTTTGTTGTCATGCTGAAAAGGTTGAATCAAGTGATATGATCAAACAAAATATTACTGCTATGATTAAGACCTTATACAATAAGAACATTACAACAGAAGCTCTTTACTGCATCTGCAACCACCCTTAGCTCCAAGTAAAAGTGGTTTAATCCAGCGGCCTTAACAGAGAGGTGAATTTAGAGCATAAAATCGAGAGGTGATCTTCTTAGTTGTGAACACTTAACGTAAATGTAGTTACCAGATATTTAAGTCCTTTGAGTATCTGTCGAGTGTAATAAGCGATGGTTGCTTCATTGTCTTTGAGTGGACCCCACTTAGAGCGTAAGAGAGCCGACAAACTGCCTCCAGGCACTTGTTCCATAAAAATCTTGAAAAATCCTTCTTCGCTCCGAGATCCTAGGTACTTTACGATATTCTTATGGCTCAGTTTTGAATGCAGCACAATTTCTTCGTGTAAAGGTTGAACTTGGCTGTAAAGAGACAGTAAGATTTAGCCACCAAGCAGCTCTTAAAAATAATAGATTCAGCTGAGCCCTTTAATAGTGCTCAAATACTGATAAGTCCAATTTAATGGCAGTCAGAAATTAAGTCCCACTAACAAAGCCTATCTCATTTGCCTATTTTAAAATATGTAAAAATGATCTCAATTAAATAAGCCATGACATGACAATTGCATTTTCAAAGTTCTAACTAATTACCTGAATTTTCATTATCAAATCAATGAGTTACACAGTACTTTTAAGATCCAATTAAATTACTTTGTGTAAAATGGTGATCAAAACAATGTTAACTGTCAAGTATATTTCTAATCATGGAACTACTTACTCTGTGTATTTTTCAGGCACCTCCTTAATAGCAACTCTGACCTGGGTCGTCTTGTCTCGTGCGGCATATACAACACCATAGGTACCTCTACCGAGCAGAATTCTCCGACCTTGATCATCTAGTTCATATTCGTACTGAAAAAATAATAGCAAAGCATCATTACTATGATATTAGGGTAACATTGGCTAGAAACTAAAGAATACATGGCAGTCCGAGATCGAAACACATCACAAATATGCTTACTTCAATTGTAGCTTGCATGACATCAGCATCCAGGTCTGTTATTGCATTTTCTTGTTTTTCTAGCATCTCTAGAACTTGATCGTAAAAGCTGAAAATAAAGTCACAATTTAATGAGCTCTTCGACTCACATCGATCGAAATAGCTTGCATTAACTTCATTTCTAATAAATGTCAATTTATTAAACGCCGATAGAAAGTTCACCTCTGTTTAAGATGCTCGCTTGGAAAAAAGACTTGGAAGTCATCGGAGTTCTCCAAGACGTACAAAAATATTGCCCTGTTGTCTCTTTTGTACTGACTGACTCCTTTTATGGAACGTGCCGAGTACTCCCATTCATGCAGTTTGTTGTGGTCAGCTGCTACATGCCAAATACGAATATTCTGGAGAAACAAAACAGTCCATGTTATAGCAACTATTAATATATCACTCGATGCAAAATGCTCAAAGAAATATAACCAAGAACCATTCAAAAACATTCCGCATAACCAAGCTTTACCTCTTCTTCACCATCAGCGTTGACCTGACAATAAGCAGGGATGTAGACACGCGTGGGCTCCATGATAAGACACTAAAACAACAAAAAATATTTTCTTGGATTTTACAGTTTATTGTTAGGAATTAACAAACGAATAAAAAATACTCCGCAAATCACACTAGCACTTACTGGAAATCTGATTTCATCATTTTTCTCAGTCTTGGTTGCCTCCATGAAGAAATCCAACCAAAACTCAAATAACTTTTGAGAAAAACAAAAATACACTTATCAGTAAGAAATACATTACATCAATGTACAAAGTATTACCAATTTTAAGTCAGTTAATTAGAGGAAATACCAGTAGGAGAAAAAAGGTCTTACCATTGTCTCACGAGATATCGTCTCTTGATTGGGATCTACTCTTCGATTGGATATGATCAGTTCCAAATTGCCTAGGGTGGATTTCAAGTACCTGTAAACAAGATGTTAAATGATTTTTTGAAAAACTAAATCAACCAAAGAAATCTTGCACTGACTTACCCACCACGAAAGAATAGGAAGAATATACATAACCATTGCCATACAAGTCAAAATCTGAATTTAACATTGACATATAATATCATTCAAGCAACTAATGATTTGTTCACTAACCAAATGGGTGGTTCAAGCTTGTACATAACTTCTGCAGCTTGAACAGCTCGTCCATAGTTTTGGGCCAAGACACTAATCTCGAAGAAAGTCGCCACATCCCAGTAATCTTTCAATGTTGCAAGACTGCCTTTGCGGCCAATTAAATTGTTCAGGGTGTTTCCTGCATAAATGGATTAAACCATCAAGAAAAATTAGTCAGTTGATTCAATTACAGATCAAAATCATTTTAATTACATACGCAAGAGTAGGTGACATATTCACCTATCATCTGCAGGGTATTTGAAGTGGCAAAACTTTTGCCTGATATGACTAGGAGAGTTGCAAGATTGATCCCAGCATATTCATTTGGCTGGACGTCAAACCCCTTTTGGTACCTGTGACAATCACAATGGGAAACAACTATTGCATTATACAATTTTTTCCTGTATATCACATTAAATAAAAAAAATCTAGAGTCCTTACCACTCAATGGCTTTCTGCAATGCTTTCTTGTCTTGCTGACCAGACTCACAGAATTTGTCTTTGTAGATTCGACCACATAAGCAAAGTAGATCAGGCACCGGTGTGTCAGACATCTCTACAGCCTGAAAATAATCATTGAACAATTAGCAAATCACACGAAGCTCTAAAATGCAAGCAATCGCTAAACACAAGCTTCAGTGCCTGTAAAGTTTAACACACATTTGGATTGTTGGAAATATTTAACCAGCTTATCCCTACCCTCAATATCCTTGATAAAAGGCTGCACCCCATTTCCTCGATTAATCCAACTAATGCCCTATTGTGCAACACTTGGCAACTCTTGACACATTAGTATGCAGTTTGCAGTGCCACCATAGCTGAAGTTGTCGATAAAACATGTGCTGCCATCTTGTGATAACTGGTGCTGCCCTCTAACAATTACACCCTTCATTATCATCTCAGTCAATACAGACCACTCAGATTATTCAATCCACAATTCTCAATAGCAAGTTTAAACTGCAGTTGACATACTTGAACCACCTGTTTACTAGTGGCCTGACATCAGCACAATTGCTCTTGGTCCAAAACAGTCAGCAAGGCACTTGTTTTGATCATAGTCAAATATTGGCGGATTGCCAAAAATGTCAAACAAAGGTTTCACATGTTTTCACAAAGACTGATTATTATTATGTCGGATTAGCTTCAATATTCCAAGGCCATGTTTTAAGCACACCTGAAGGTGACTTAAATAGGGGATATTAGCAGAAAAGTAATGGCAATGAAAGAGAATTGGCTGCAATTTTTGTGAGCTTAATTGGGAAAACCTACATTAATGCAGTCTCAAGGTAATGTTGTCCCAAGTACATAAGCAATAACACCTTAGTTACCTTCTGTATTACTTCAAGTGCTTTGTCCCTATCATTGGGCTTGTTCCTCCTGAAATAAATAAATAAAATAAAACATGATTGACATGATATTATCCAATACTATTAAGTAATTAGCAAACCACATCAAAGTCTTCCACATACCTGTTTAAGGCAAATGCGTACAGATTCTGAATAGCAACTGTTCCTGTGACTTTATTATTAGGCACTGATTCTACGGCTTCTACTAATGTCACCATTGCATCATAGTCCTACAAATAAAAAGATATTCAAGTTAGAGTCACATACATTTTTTATCTGAAAATCTGATAGTTGCACTTTACTTTAAACTAGACCTGACTGCTCTCATAACAGAAAAACTGAGGAGACTATAAGCTGAGCGAGAATGCACATGGGATGTGTTGCATGATTCAATTTCAACTGTGTAAATTTAAAATGACCATTTTGTGTATGTAATTACAACTCTTATACACATGTGTCAGCCTGCCATTTTAGTTTATCTATGTAGCCAATAAATAGATTTAATATTAAATTGAATTGAGCCAAGGCAGCAGGCACAGATTGATCCCTAGTGGGATCCAACTTGCAGCATTTCTGCCATTTTCTTTTGGTTTTAAATTTGATCAAGAAACGCAAATCAAGTCAACACAGGATTCCCCCTCCAAAGATCGTTTAGTAAGAGATAATTTGAAAGAGTAAAGTCTTTAGAAACGTTTTCCAGGTTAGGGACAACTCTGTGACATTACAGAGTACCATGTGGACCCTCAATTACCCTTTCACACTGTGTACAACGATAAATGAGGACCGGATTTTCGCATTAAAGCCTCATTGCTGAGAAAACAATAGAATTCAAGGTTGGTGACAACAGCTCAGCTCGCTCATCATCAGTAGAGAGTGAATGGATGAAAGGAGACAACTGACAGAGTAATAAAAAATTAATTACATGACCATAAAATAATCCTAACATACCTGGACGTCTCTGTAAGATATTAACATGTTGAGAATAACATCTGGTGTAAGCAACTGAGGTTCGTCCATTCTGTTTCGCATGTGGTGTAAAACTTTCGCCAAGTCTTGGCCCTTGTGTTGCTCTCGGGCTTTCCGTAAGTCAGCCAAGAACTTCTCTTTGATGTAAATTCTGCATAACAAGAGAGTAATAGGCATAAAAAAGAGTTTGATTTCACTTAATTCTGATTCTAATGATATGTTGGAAGTGTAGTTAGGTAAATTAAGTTTATTAAACACAATCAGCTGTCAGCACCAGACATGAAGATGAGACAACTGTCAAGAGTTGCACTGATGAAGCCAACCTGCGTTTGGTGGTGACAGTCTTTGCACACCGCAGTAAAAATCTGGATATGTGAAGAAGGAATTTACTAAATCACACTGGAATTGGAAGATAGACTTACTTGCTACTTTTCTCTACTTCTTTGATTATCCGCTTTACGGCAACAAATAATGACCCATTTCTGTCATTCACTGTTTTTTGACTGGTTGAGTTTTCCACTCCTCCAGGCATCTCGGCAATCAGACACATGCCATCTTCATCGACAACATACGGGAAAAAGTCTGTTCCACTGCAGGAAAGCTGAAAAATATGAAGTTATACACAGATCGCACAATGCAAAACCAATGCTAGAAATATTTAAAGGTCCATCAATGTCAAATTTGAGAGATAAGATTACTTTTTATTAGTAAATAATCAAATGACAGAAGTCACAAAACTGGCATAATAGGCAAACAATTCAATAACTGACTGAAAAACACAGAATGTGGCATAAATGCCAAATCACCATATAAGACAATGCAACATAATCACAGAGAGAATGACTAAAAAATGCATTAACAAAACAGGAAAAATATTTACTTAATTAACCAAAAAATAAATATATAACAACTGAAAATGCTATTAGCATTTCCGAGGCTTCACCAAGTTCATTTGGGTGACCAGAGTCAATCATGAACAAAATAATGAACATGCAAGATGAGCTACATGCTCAATCATTCATTAAAATGTGCCATCATCACTATTTATCATGATAAACATATGATAATAACCTGAAAATTACACATTAAGTAAACTCAGTGACCTTCACCCCATGACCTATGATCAAGTAAGATGATATGTGTATTAGATAATTAGAAAACATTCATGCTACCTATCTAACATATCAAGGCCTTATTATATGTTTTAAATGATGGTCAAGGTCAAATTCCTGTAATTATTGAAATACGAAATTTTCAGGGTCGGAAGATCTTTTAAACCAATCGGTATACACTATTATGCTACAGCTTATTAAAAAGGGCTTAAAGTCAGCTTTCGGAATAGTCAATTAGGACTGGAGCTAGAACTGACTGAAGTTAAAGTGCTTTTTATGCACTGTGAGCTTGACCGTTTGACCTTGTGACCTAATTTTGCATCAGACATCAGGACAAGGGTAGAATGATTCCTCAATGGGTCAATTCCAAGCATTCTTTCTACACGAAATAAATTAATATGTCAAATTTCACTTTCTGGCAAGGTTTGACCTTGAATTTGACTGACCTTGACACAAATGTCAAAATTGACAGCAGATTCTGAAAGCACTTGTGCAAGTTGTGGGGGGTCATCAATGCTTGGCATTTGTCTCGAGTTAATATTTCTCGAAAAAGGGTATCACAATTCGTTTTTACTGATGATTTGGTTGTCTGAATTTATGATAATTTTTTTAATTTGAAAAATTAACTGGTGTCAAAAGTGATTAGATTTCTAAATAATAAACATAAATGCCCTTCATATAAAAATATTCCAGGTCACAAGATCAGTCTTTTGGCATTCTTGATTTTTTTTTTTCTTTTAATTACTATTTTTTCAGTTTTGAGGGCCAAATGACCTTGAAAATGACCTCCAAGGTCAATTTTGACATTTGATATGGGAGTTTTGGTACATGTTTAGGTAGTTTGCTATAGCATGTTAGCTAAAACCAGTATTTCAGGGTGAAATGCCACATATTACCAATTTTTGGTGAATTTCAAAACTTAAAAATCCCATACTTTAAAAACATTTCTACAATCGCTGCCAAATTCCTTTCTGCACTGCATTGACTATTATGCAACTTTTGGCACCATAACAGTAGTTCTATGGCTCTTGGTTTTCTCAAAACCTTCCGTGCAAATTTATCACTAAAGCTTGAATCGGTTGACCTTAGACTTGACCTACTTTTAAAAAAATGGGTCAAATGTCTTAAGAACTAATGTATGACCTCAGATATGAAAGCATTTGACAATAGCTTCATTTTCACTTGAGATATTTGAATGAAATTCTCAACTTCAAACAGCTGTGACCTTTAAAAAATAGGTCAAGGTCACTGGAACTGGGTCACTATAATAAGGTCATCCTGGACTCCTCCCATGAATATTTTGGTAAATCTCCAAAATAATAATATGGTAATAGGTGAAGCCTAATTAAGGGAATAATTAATGTACACTAACCTTTGATGAGATGGTAAGTTCATGATTGTAGTCATGCATCATCACAGCTGTTTTGGGCATGTTCATGTTTTCCCTGACTCCAATGTGATAGCTGAGTGCAGACTGCTGCAATTGGATGGACATATCAACAATGGCCACCTCAGCATTGTAAAACTTGTCCAAGACTTCAGTTTCTCCAAAGTCTAGTTTCTCAAACGGGATGTGTGTCAGATTGACACCAACACTACAAGAAAATAAATCATCCAAAGATTAATCAGGTACAAGCCATATCACATTTGTATTATCTAAAAGATACTGATGTTGACCTTAGTCTGCTTATGGGACTACATTGATGTGCTAGAGGTAGAGACAGGTATTATAAAATATCACACTATGCAACACATTAAAGCCAATGGGAGAGATCTCACTTGCCAGGTCAAAACTAACAATCACCTTTAGCATTGGGCCACCCATTCTACTTACAAATTACCAGCTTTCTCCACTTCATTATAAGCAGTTCGTCTAGCTGCGAGTCGATTTGAAACTTCAACATCCTTTGACGATGATCGCCCTTTGACATCCTCTATGTCAATGACAATTACCACATGGATTTTTGGTGGTGAAGGGCGCCCAGCTGTATGGCCCGACACCGTCGACATCGTGTCTGAAATTTCCAAGACATCAACAGGTACAAAAAACACTCATGACAAGCTCTTAACACAGTTAATCTGCAGGTGGCATTAAGTTCTGCTCTTTTTTTACTTCTAGTTAAAAATATCATTGAACAAGTGCATGTACTGTAAATAGTTAACATACCACATTGGCTCAATGGCAGTATGTGCATAAGTCATTTGAAGTTACATAATCAGTGCACAAAAAACATCTCAAATAGGGGTATACATATCCATATATGATTTGAACTAAGCAAACTGCTAATGCTACTATTATATTATTCCATAAAGAAACCTATAAATTAGTACTAGAGGAATTTACAATTTCTACTGTGCACATTCAGCCAAATTAGAAAGAATTTGTATAAATTTAGTTAGCATATTTCTGCATTGTTGCTCAACAAACCACAGACATGTACATCACTGCAGCAGTTCACCACACTGCAATTTTGTTCACAAAATCTTTCTTAATCTGGTTATTGCTAGCTCTTAGGAGAGTATTCATTTAAATTATATATATACATATATGCAGATTTTATGCGCAGACCCTCTTTCTTTGTGTGATATAGATTGTTTGTTTTTTTTCTCATACAGCCAGTCACGGTTCAATTCAGACTGGCAAGGGGTCAACGTAATTGATTAAATAATACAGAAATGTATGAAATGATTTTGATACCATGAAAAATAACTTCAACATCCCAGCTTATGATGCAAATACCTATTGGCAAAATTAACTAAGCACTGTAAGCAGTGTATCATCACAAGTTACACCCTTTCTGGAAAGTTTAATAGCTCTAACCTACTACAGTATCTTGCAAAATTTTGTAAGTATGCTTCAGCCCACAATACACATACTCCTTGGTGTTTTAATCCATGCCGGGTTGGGTTGATGTGGTTGGGTTAGATCACCATAGCATGATAAATAATAAATTAAATGATATTGACAGCCTGACAGACCGATCTGCACCATTACACAACATTGAGCAGTTTAATAAACAAATGATAAATATTATATCACTGTTATGTAACAGCCAAGAAAAGACTATATCACAGCAATAAAGAGCACTAAAATCAGCAGGACTTAAGTCTGCAACTCAAATCATTGCCCTCTAAATTTTGACAGCCGAGGCAAAATAACTGACAAGTTATATTTTTCTTCACTTTAAAAACACAGCAACTGAGTCATTAAGATTTGGGGAGGCCTAGTGAGTAAATTCCTTAAAGCTGTCATGTACAATATTAATTGTATCCCATTGTCAATGGATAATACCTACAGTGATGCTCAGTTTACTTTTTTGATTGACCACTGTTGACATGATTAAGTGGTTAATTCATAAAATATCATGAGCTCAAGTCAATGGATTCTAATACGATCCCTTTAGCTAAACTAAGAAAACTTGTTTAAGTTTCTATCATGCCTTATTCATGGGCACTATATTAAAATGAAATGTGTATTCTACAATGGCAAATTTATCCACAAATACCTTTCGTAAAAAATTTAAAAAAACAAGGCATTGTTAAATGCTGGGTGCCAGGTGTCGCATGTTACGCATTTTAGTTAAGCGCGCTGGGTCCGCGTTTTAGCATTGCGGCGCGCATGCGCAGTTTAGTTGTTGTTCTCTTCGTAAATAAAATGTCGGACTCTAACTCATCGTGCTGTGCTTATTGATAGTATTGGAAACACAAACTATTACATGGTGGCAGCGTCGGGATTATGTCGCACATGATCCAGTGAAGCCAGGAAACGACGCACAGCATCCGCCCAATCCACGGCGATCCCACACACGGCTCCACAAGTCGGCGTCTCAAACCACGTGAGACGCGCGAAACGCACTCAACACAGCTGCAAAATGCCGAACGACAACATGAAGCCAACGCTCGATTGGTCATCATCGGACCTACCAGAAGCTTTTATGCTCTTCAAACAAAAGTTTGAGCTCTACTTCCAAGTCAAGCAAACCAAAGACGAGGATAAAGTCGCACTCGTACTGCTGGCAACCGGCGACGAAGGCATCAGACGGTTCAACAGTTGGGACATCACAGCAGACCAAAAGAAAGATGTAAACTTTATTTTTCAAACATTCATGGACCAGCTCGAACCAGCCGAAAACTTCAGAGTGTGCAGATTAAAACTAAGCAAGTGCGTACAATTGCCTACAGAAACTGTAGACACTTTCATAAATAGATGCAGGCTCATGGCAAGAAAGTGCAAATTCTCTGATCCTGAACTTGATTCTAGACCACTGGAGCTGCTGACTGCCAGCACACCCATTGATGACTTTCAGAAAGAATTGTTAGAGAAAGATGACAAATTCACACTCACCCAAGCCATCACTCTCGGTCGTACATATGAGGCAAGCAACGCGCATAGCAAGCAAATACGTTCACTCCAACCAGTCGCAACAGCAGAACCTGCCGTACCAGTTGCTGCAGTTGGAGCATCACGGGGAGCACGTCCCAAACAAGGCAAGTCTACATCTCGCAACTTCAGACAGAAACGTGAGCCTACCACACAACAAACAGAATCACTCTCTGCCTGCAAATGCTGCGGTCGTCGTCATGCTTTTGGTCGAGAACACTGCCCAGCCCGCAACAGCATTTGCGACAAGTGCAACCGCGAAGGACACTGGGCATCTGTCTGTTTATTGTCACGCAACCCACAGTCAGGCAACAACGGAAATAGGAGACGACAAACCCCGACACATAACAAAAAGGTGCATGTCGTATCTGATGACCAACTCTCAGAACAATGGCAGGAAGCGCTCACTTTTGACAGCCTGATGATCTCCACAGTACAACAAGACCGTGACGAAGCTTTCACCTTACTGCAAGTTCGAGTCCAAGGCCGTCCAGGCACCCACACATTCAGGGTAAAAGTAGACACCGGAGCCCAGGCAAACACAATGCCATTCAGAACTTTCAGTCAAATGTGGCCCCACAAAGTTGATGAAGACGGCATTCCAATGCACAATGCTGTCACACCTACCAACAAAGTTCTATGTGCTTACAACAACACCCCAATCCAGTGTGCAGGAACTGTCGATATATCGTGCAAAGCCAAGAACTCCTCATGGCACACAGTTAGCTTCTTTGTTGTTGACGTTCATGGCCCAGCCATCCTCGGGCTGCGGTCATGCATCGACATGAACGTGGTCAGTCTCAACTGCGCTGTATCTGACCAGAAACCCATCCAGGACACTCGTGACCTCATCACGCAATTCCCCGACATGTTTGATCGCATTGGCAATTTCCCCAACGTCCACAGACTACACGTAGACCCTCACGTCCCGCCACACATTGACGCCCCTCGACGCACACCAATTGCAATGCAAGACAAGATCAAACAAGAACTCGACTCAATGGTCAAACAAGATGTCATTAGGAAGATAGAGGAGCCCACAGAATGGGTTAGCTCCCTCACATGCGTCACCAAACGTGACGGCAGCCTTCGCGTTTGTCTGGATCCACGACACCTCAACAAGGCCCTGATCAGGCCTGTGCACATGATGAAGACAGTGCCAGAGATTAACTACAGGTTCAGAAATGCTAAAGTTTTCTCAAAACTCGATGCCAAATCTGGCTACTGGGCTGTAAAATTAGATGAAGTGAGCCAAAAACTCACTACATTCCAGACGCCTTTCGGACGCTATTGTTTCAAACGCCTGCCCTTCGGATTAAGTGTGTCACAAGATCTCTTCCAGCTGGAAATGGACAGAATCCTAGAGAGATGCGAAGGAGCTTGTGGCATCGCAGACGACATTGTCGTCTATGGCTCAAGCGAAACCGAACACGACAAGAATCTGCTGAATTTTCTACAGGTCGCTTCAGCACATGGCCTCACCCTCAACTCAAAGAAGTGCATCATCAAAGCTAAGGAAATAGCGTTCTTCGGTAACACCTACTCCGCTGAAGGGGTCAAGCCTGATCCTCAGAAGATCCAGGATCTGACCACAATGCCAGCCCCTCTAAACAAAACTGAGCTGCAAAGCTTTATGGGTTTTCTCACGTACTTATCTCCATTCATTGCCAACTTCAGCGAGAGAACATCAACGCTCAGAGACCTCCTCAAGAAAGACACTATCTTCTTGTGGGAACCCCATCACCAGCTCTGTTTCGACAACCTCAAACAACTGGTCACAGCGCAATCTGTTTTACGTTACTATGATCCTACAAAAGCAGTACAACTGCACTGTGATGCCAGTCTCCGTGGCGTAGGCGCAGCCCTCCTACAGACGGATGAAAACAACGTTCTACGTCCAGTGGCGTTTGCAAGCAAGAGCCTTACACCAACCGAACAACGCTACGCCTGTATCGAACGCGAACTGCTTGCAATCGTCTTCGCAGTCCATCGCTTCCACACATACCTGTACGGAAGAAACTTTGAAGTCATAACTGATCACAAACCACTTGTGACCATAGTGGACAAACCACTCACGGCAGCACCAGCTCGCCTGCAGCGCATGCTAATCCGCCTGCAAGGTTACAACTTCACCATAACATACAGAAAGGGTCTTGACAACCAACTCGCGGACGGTTTGTCACGGCTGCCGTGCACAAATGCTGATCCGATTGATTTGGACATAAGAGTTGATTTTGTCCGGTTCACAGACAAAAAATTGCAACAACTCAGAGAACAAACTGCAAGAGATGCAACTCTGACCTCTCTACTTACAGTCATCACGCAAGGTTGGCCTGACACTATCCAAGATCTAACGCCAGATCTTCGCCCTTACTGGAATGTCCGAGACCAGCTGTCAGTCACAGATGGCATTGCAGTGAAAGGCTCACAGATTGTCATACCCCCTTCGCTACAATCGGATATGCTGACAACCTTACACACTGCACATCTTGGCATTGAAAAAACAAAGCTGCTGGCCAAAGAGTGCATATTCTGGCCAAACATCAACAAGGACATCGAAAAACTCGTCAAGTCTTGCCCACAGTGCCAGTCAATCCAGCCAACACAGCAGAAGGAGCCCTTGAAACAGCCACAAATCCCATCATGTGCATGGTCCCATGTTGCGGTCGACCTATTTGAAGCTGGAAACAGGCAATGGCTGCTCATCACTGACTATTACTCTAAATATCCAATCATCCGGAAACTTCCACGTCCATCGCCTAGTGCAGTCGTGATTGACACTCTTAAACTAACTTTTTCTGAAATGGGCATCCCAGAACGTGTCATATCCGACAACGGCCCTCACTTCTCCAGTGATGTTTTTGCAGCATTCGCCAGTTCATGGAACTTCACCCACGTCACAACTTCCCCGCGACGACCCCAGGGAAATGGTTTCATTGAACGTCATGTGCAAACGGTCAAACACATCTTGGAGAAAGCATCAAACTCCCAAACGGACCCCTATCTTGCTTTCCTCCATTGGCGTGCAACACCAATCTCCCACAACCTCGCTAGCCCTGGTGAATTACTCTTCCAACGCAAGCTACGCTCAACACTCCCCACAAACGCAACCCACTCACGGGACCACGAAAATACGTTCCAAGCACTTCAAGCTCGCCAGGAAACTCAGAAAGCCAATTTTGACTTCCGTCATGCAAGACGACAGGAACTCCCAGATCTGCAAGCAGACCAGACCGTACATGTCCAACAACCCAACGGACATTGGCACCCTGCCGTGATAGTTGCCAAACACAGTGACAGATCATACATCGTTCGCGACACAAATGGCAATACTGTCCGGAGAAACAGACAGCACATTCGTGAAACCCCCAATGTGCAAACTCCTGTGCCCCAACAGCTCCCTTACTCCCCAGCCAGACCACCAACTCCCCCTGTGACCCCTCTGTTCCCCAACGCCCAGACGCCTCGCCCACAGACACCAGCTCGAGACGAGCCCCCAGAAGGTGCTTCCAAACCTGGAACACCCACTCGTAACAACACCCCTGACGGCGCAACTAAAACCAGAAGTGGTCGCATCTCTAAAAGAGCAACGAGGCTCGATTTATAAACTGGGACTCTCATAAACTGTGACTCTTGATGTAATCTGTAGAATGCATCTACATAAGACCATAAGATGTACATCATATATATTTTGTTTGTACATACCTCACTCGCAGTTACTGTCTTGCTTATATGTTGAATCTCACAAAAGTTGATGTATACGGGACTACATGTCACCCTTTGTAATTTGCATTGTAATTACGTAGGAATATTATTGTCTTAACATGTGTCTACCTATACAGCATCTCATGTGTATTCTTGTAGTCAACCCTAGTGCCAAATTTATGTGTGCTCTAGTATCATCTCAAACTTGCCAAAGTATTAGTTTTGTAAGGTACTGACTCTCCCTAAAATATCACTCTAAATGTGACTAGTACAATTGTAAAACTGACAGCCAAATGATATTATTACATCTGGACATTTTAAATGTGAACTCTGAACTTATTAAGAAGTCATACAGATATTATATTCATGTATACTGAAGTAATGATTATCTTTTAAAAAAAGGGAGATGTCGCATGTTACGCATTTTAGTTAAGCGCGCTGGGTCCGCGTTTTAGCATTGCGGCGCGCATGCGCAGTTTAGTTGTTGTTCTCTTCGTAAATAAAATGTCGGACTCTAACTCATCGTGCTGTGCTTATTGATAGTATTGGAAACACAAACTATTACACCAGGTACCAATTGGGGTGCTACCCTGCAGCAGGTGCTCAACAAATATGTACTTAACATGGGTAGTACCAATAGAACAGGGGTGTGTCAAAGAGAGTGGAGTCTATGAAAAAACTTGAAAGCTTGATCCAGGCAGGTAGAATCCTGGATCAGATAATGAAGACAATTGTACGTAACATCTGCCAGAGAAACTCGCCTGAAAGAACCCTGCAAGGTGGTTAAACAAACAGGGATTTGTTTGCACACGGATCTCCGCAACCCTGGGGACGCATGCACATACATGGATCTAGAGGTAGCCAGCTCGTGTCTTTTTTTGTTGTTATTTTTTGGGGCTAGAGAGTCGCAGAGATCAAACTTCAATGCTTAGCCCGATCTTTTGCAGATCACGGCGCAACAATAGCGTCATACGCTACACACTTTGATGTACAAGAAATATGCGTTCGTACCTGATTAACTGGGCATCACAGTGCAGCTAGTTAAGTCGTCTTTGAAGGCAAAACTTCATGGAACTCGTATACCTCAGCCATCTCCAGTAAGCACCTTGACCTCATTCAGCACTTCGGCTAAAACCGGAGATCTCCGCCAGTAATTTCCGCCACCGAAAATATTTTACGGCAGATGGCGCTGCAAGTTCTCGCCCTCTAGCGGATCTATTTCCGTTTTAACGTGTGGCCACGACCTTGCATTTTGGGGGCTTGGCTTGGCAACATCCAAGCTATTTTCTGCTTTTTTCTGAGCCTGACAACTTGTTTCAGCAGCAATGGATAGTTTTCAAGGACTGAAGGTACGTTCAAACAATATCAACACTTCGTTTAAGACCTAGTTTAGCTTGAAAATGCTTGCATCATATGACACATGACAATAATACATGTATACCAAATCCAGTCTGACACTTGACATGTTGACTTGTCTGTTTTATGGACGTAGTAATAGCATCATAGCCTACTTTGCTCAGATCATGTTCTGAACTAGGTTGACAAGGTTAGGGGTGTCAGAGGACATCATATGTCTCTGCAAGAGCACCTTACTTGGGGACCGCACATGCTTTATTTTCCCTGTCAAAATTGTTTATTGACATGACATAGATGGTATATATCTGCATATGCATGCATCATCTGCCATTCAAGATTTGTTTATGGCCTTGTTTGTGCTACATGTTTGTCATTCTGATGGTTTTACGTGATGGTAAAGCAAAGGACATAGGCAGTGAAACCATGATGAAATATCAATTGTATTAAGTTAACTTGCGTGTTACTTATTGTATTTTTGTTGATTTATATTCTTGCAGGAGACAATTATTTGATTACTGAATTGCAATGTATAGCCATGATCAATATTAATATTTGAAGCCCAAAATGTTTTTTTTTTTTTTTTCGCCATATATATCTAATTTTTGAAAATTCTTGTCTCTAATTTGGTCGAAATTGTATTGTTTACAATATTAGTAGGTACATGCATCAAGTCTGATAATGCAATTCTTAGCAATGATCTGATCATTTTTCAACCATGATGATGATATCTGATAGTTATAGCTAGTATACACTATACAGTAGTTCAATATTATAAATAGTACTTATAATCACTGTTCATTTTTGTTTAGCAGGCTGCACAAACCTATTTTGCAGTTTGTTTCATGGCAATGTATTTGTCCCGCCTTAGATCATGACTCTTTTTCTTAAATGGCTCTCTTCAATTGACTCAGACAAGTTTTATTTCCTGTATACATGTACAAAAGAAACCGTATTTATAAAGCTGGAGACACCCCAAGATAGTTTGTTATCGCTACTGGGATGCCACCAAAAGTATTTTCATCCAGACCCCTGCAGACCCTGCCTTAACCAGTTTATGTTATTAAGTTCTTGATTTATTTCTTCTTCAGCATTTTCATTATGGAGTTAAAAGCATTTATTGTTGTAGAGAGGGCAGTGTCATCTGCATTATAATATTGGATAAAATGTGTCTGTTGCATTAACTAAATCATTTAGATAGCTTATAAAAAGTCTGGGCCTAAGATAGAGCCTTGTAGAACTCCTGTTGTTATATTAACATAATTAGATATGGTTTCTCCAAATTCAACATATTGTTTACGGTTTGTTAAATAACTTTTAATTAGATTTAGTGAGTTTCTAGTTATACCATAATGTTTTAATTTATATATAAGAATTTTTAGATTTAAGGTGTGAAGAGCTTTACCCAGATAGGTCTAGATAGATATTTAGTGGGATTTCATTCATCAGTAGTCCATTTTTACAACTATTCTATCAATTAATTCTAGTGCAGCAAGTTCTGTTGAGAGTTTAGTCCTGAAAGCAATATTGACTGTCAAAGAAAAGTTTAATTTCAGTGATTGACAGTGAAGTAATTATATATTTGATTAAACATTATTCTTTCTAGTACTTTAGAGATGGTGGGAAGAACTGCTACTGGGTGATAATTATCAAAAATATTGTCATCATTTTTCTTGTGGAGAGGCAACACTTTGGCAAATTTTATTTTATCAGGGAATATACCAGTTTGTAATGATTTATAATGATCATGGTTAATGGTTTGGCTATTTCATCCTTTATGAATTTTAGTAGTTTATTAGATAATCTGTCTACTTCTCACAGCTTGTTTTAGATTTTAGGTTATCTATTATTTCTTTAACAGTTTTTTTGTGACAAATTTAAATTCAAAGTTAATGTGTACTGGATTCTTAAGATAGTCATTAAATGAATTTCCAGTTGGAGGCAATTGATTCAGCTAGAGTGGGCCTATCTCTATGAAGTAATAAATACATTTTTTTGCAATTAATTTAGGGTCACTAACATCAATATTATCTGTGAGAAATTATGTAGAAAGCTTTGACATTTTGTTGTTTATGCATAATATGCTTTATTGTTAGCCATGTACTCTTGATGTCTTTTTTTTAATTTTCTAAACAAGAATGATAGTATGATAGTCACTATGTCTTCTTTGCACGTATATTTTGTTTTAGTTTGTAGGTTTATTTTGTATGTGTTATATCTTTCAGAATTAGTATTAATTGACTTCAATGTTTTGTGAATTTGAATTTAATGGAGCGTTTTATACCTTGAATAATCCATGAGCTTTTCTTGTGTTATATGAAATATGGCTGATGGTTGGATATATTATGATATAGTATGCCTGCTATATAATTGAAGATGACCTTCCCTGCCCTAATTTCATGTTATCACAACTGGTATGCATACTATGCAAGAATGATATCACCATTATTAATCATACTTAAACCTGTGCAGAACATGAATCTTGTTTGTCACATTCAGACTCCAGCCATTAGAAGATATTTTCTTGATATCATGTTCCGGTTCAGGAATCAATGGGGTAATAATGATGATATAATATGACTAATGAGAATAAGAGCTATTCCTGAATTTATTCATTTCTGAGGTAGATCTATATAGATAACTAAACAATGTTGTAATATTTATGGATCCATAAATTTTGACTAAAAAATTATTATTAAATTTTTTTCAGTATCTATCAGGATTTAATAGTGAGTTTGCAAGCGAGGATCCCAGATGTCCCGGATCATTACCCGAGGGACAGAACAACCCCCAAGTGTGTCCTTATGGCCTTTATGCCGAGCAGCTCTCTGGAAGTGCGTTCACTGCTCCAAGGGCTTATAACAAACGGAGGTGATTATTATCATACAGGTTTCTGTGGAAGTCTATTGTTTTTTTAATAAACTGAGTAATTCCTCCACTGTAAAATGTGTCAGAAACCCTCAGTGTGTCTAATTACTTGTCAGTGCCATTGCACTGGAACCAGCCTCAAGACCAACCTCACCATTTACGACCAATTAACTTCCAATTAAAAAGAATTCTTGCAATTGTTTCTAACCTTTCTATTAAGACCACTTCGCCGTTAAGACCAAGAATATACCTTTCAAAAAGGAGGGTCTTAATGCTGAGGTAGCATTGTAGTTTTGCTTTATGCCAAAAGTCACGTTTTTGTCTTTTTAGTTGGCTGTATCGCATCAGACCAGCTGTGCTTCATTCCCCATGGAAAAAAATTGAACAAGGTTTCTTGACAAATAAATTTGATGATGAGGAGCCTAACCCAGCCCAGGTTTATTTTAAATCTTTTTTATTTATCTATTTTTTTAAGAAATTCACTGCTACACTGTATTCAGAGCCAAACGTTATCCATTTGACTGTGCAGAATAAAGTGATGAATTTATCGTAGTTTATGTAGTTTACAAAATTAATGAGAAGAAGAACATATCCGCTGCTTTGACTTGTGATCAATTCATTGTATACATATTTTGAAAGTTGGACTAACAGACTTATCAATGTTATTTTAGTTTCTGCTCTCAGAAAAGTCTTGAAAGTCATTTGCAGTTTAATCTTTGCTTCATGGCAGTTGAGATGGAAGCCATTTGATATTGTCAAGTCTGAAGAAAAAAAGGTGGACTTTGTGGAGGGACTCCATACAATTGCAGGGGCAGGTGACCCCAAGTCCCGTCATGGATGCGTGGTTCATATTTACCTGTGCAATGCATCAATGGATAACAAGTAAATATAGATATCAATTCTTCTTATTTTGAAAGCAGTTGTTGCAGAATGTTATTTTTGGTAAACAGGGTTGGCAGATTTAAATCCAGCAATTTAAATCATTGATTTAAATAACGCAATTTAAATCAAGGCAAAAAATGGAAAAAAAATCAACAATTTTGAGTTTTTTGTGAATTTTTTGAAATTTAAGAAGTTTCTAGTTGAAAACATGATGTTTTACGACTCAAAACATGATTTATTTGAATACGACATGATTATTTTTTTAGTTGATTTTTTTTTTTTGAACTCAAATTGTTAAATTAATCAAAGTTTTGTTAATTTTTAGGGCACAGTTCAGTAAGTTTCAGAAGGAATGCTGGAAAAATGATCGAACTTGTCTCATGCTAGACAGTACTTTTTTTAATCTTCGAGTTTTACCAACCCTGTTGTAAATATAATCTTTTCTGTTATACTTTGTATTTTTTGTTTGTTTCAGAGCCATTTACAACTCAGATGGAGATTTCCTTATTGGTAAGATGATGGATAGATCTAAGCAATATTAATTAGCCTCCGTAATAATAAAATATTCATGTAGGTTTATGATGTATCTTGCAGTGCCCCAAAAAGGTACATTGTATATAACCACAGAATTTGGCAAGATGAAAGTGGATCCAAATGAAATTTGTGTCATTCAGGTATGTGCTTATGTAGTAAGGGCTCTTCCATTTAAAAAGGAAAATATTCAACCCCCCCCCCCCCCCTTTTGGTTTTGTGACCCACCCCCTCTATTTTCAACATTAAGATATTAAGAAAATACTGGTAAACCACCCCCCCCCCCCCCACTCTTTTTCTCTATTGGAGAACCCTCCCCCCTCTCCTGCTTTTTCAAAAACCTTCCTGTCCCCCCCCCCCTTTTTTTTAAAGGGAACAGCCCTAATGTGTTTCACAATTTATATCATTTGTACTTTTTATATATGGGTTGTGTGAAATAAAGTGTCTGTTTGTTTACATTTCACTCTCCAGCAAGGAATTCGATTTTCTGTCATGGTTGAAGGAGAAACCAGAGGATATGTTTTGGAAGTTTTTGATGCACACTTTGAATTGCCAGGCCTTGGGCCTATTGGTAATGATATTTATTCTCATTTCATATACACTTTTATAACTTGAACATCTGTGTTCAATATTGACTCCTCAGGTCAAGTTAAAAGTGGTCTGGTTATTGAAGTCACAACAGTAAATATGTAGACTGGGGTGAGAATCCGTGGCTCTAAGTGACAGGTAGTGTTATTGGGAGGTTGTAAGGTCTGAATCTGTGAAGTGCTCATGAAGATAAAACGTTTGCTTTATTTTAGATCAATGTCATTTCATGAAAGGATCCCGTTTGGTTGATCCTTGCTATACTATGATAATGTTCATGCGTATTTTATAAGTTGAGATCATTTAAACAAAACAAAAGGACAGTATAACCTTGCGTGTAACGGGAATTATAATGTCAGTAATATTATCGCTTGCTTTTATTTCGGTGAAGAACTTTTTCAGATATAATTCAGCATTTAAATTATATCTTACAGGAGCAAATGGTTTGGCCAACCCAAGAGATTTCTTGCATCCTAATGCTTGGTATGAAGACAGAGATGATGAGAATTTCAAGGTCATTAGCAAATACCAAGGTGCACTGTTTCAAGTGGAGCAAGTAAGTTTCCTTTTCCAGCTTCTTTGGAGTTTACATTAGTCTTTATTATGTTCTCGTGAAATGCACTTTGCCAGTTCTTAATTGTGTATCCTAAGTATACATGGATGGCCTCATATAATTTATCTTTGTTATATTTCAGAACCATTCACCTTTTGATGTGGTTGCTTGGCATGGCAACTATGCTCCATACAAATATGCTCTCGCCAACTTCATGGTTATCAATTCTGTGGCCTTTGACCATGCAGTAAGTTGAGACTGTAGGTCATTTAACACGTATAATGCCATTGTTAGTGTCAGGGATCATAAAATGTGTGTCTTGGGCTACTTATATTTTGTAAGGAAATTTCCATGCCATAGAAACAGTGCAGTCACCTTTTGGGGTCATTGTAGTTTATTGCACGAATCGATTTATTTTTATTTTTTATGAAGGAACTGAATTTTTTTTTTTTACCTGATTTGTTGGTGTTTCATAAATAGAGTGGTTAGTATAGTTTAATTTTCTGATAAGTAGCGACAGGTACATAGAGACAGGTTTGAACAAATGTTTTACACTTACTGAGTGTGCACATATGTAGTCCTTTTGGATATTTCTTGTGAAAAAAATTTAGATCATTGCAATCACCAAAAGTTATATTTTTACCCAAACCCTGTTTTTATAATAATAATACTGATCTTGGCTGACATAGTCAGTGCCTCTTTCTCAATCCAGAAAGAATGATGTATCAAAATGGCTAGTTTATTTTATTAAACGGTGGACATGACCTGCACGATCAAAAAGGCACAAGAAACATAGAAATCATCATTGTCATTGGCTTATGTGGTCAGAAAAACCGTCCTTTATCTCAAATATGGAAACATTTGCAATTTGGTAATGGACATACTGCAAGTTTTAGCCTGATTTATTTGTTACTTTGTTTTCCAGGATCCGTCAATTTTTACAGTCTTGACCTGTCAGTCGGTCAAACCAGGTGTGGCAATTGCTGATTTTGTGATATTCCCCCCTCGTTGGGGAGTTACTGACAAGACTTTCAGGCCTCCATATTACCACCGTAAGACAAAAACATAAACATTGGATCTGTCCCAACATTTCGGCAATCATTTATCAATCAAATGAGGTACTTATGGAGAAACTTTTTTTTTTAATAATTGATCTGTTTTCCTTTTTCCTTTAAGGAAACTGCATGAGTGAATTCATGGGACTCATTCATGGAAATTACGAAGCAAAGGTAAATGGCTAATTGGAAATGTGTATAACTTAACACATTGTTGAATTTGACGGAACGGCTCATACTGTGGTTTTCTGAAGTTTCGCAACATTGTATCACTGGTAATTTTTATATATTTCATTTTCATTAATTGACATTTAATTTTCAGGAGGATGGCTTTGCACCAGGTGGAGCTTCATTGCATTCCATGATGACTCCCCATGGCCCTGATGCCGAATGTTTTGAGAAGGCATCTAAAGCGAAATTAATGCCTCAAAGAGTCGCTGATGGTACCATGGTGAGTTACCAACTGTTAAATTATCTGATGTCAAAATTAGAACTGTTGTGTATAATCTGAGCAAAGTGAAAGCTTCCCTCAACAAAAAAATCTGGAAAAAAAAAGTGGGGAGGGAGCATGTCAGCCTATATATCTTCTCAAGATTTAATTTAATACAAAAAGGGAGGGGGGGGGGGATGTGGGGTGGTACTAAAAAAATAAGTTCCCTCCCCACTCCTAAAAACATCCCACACTTTTAAATGGAACTAACAGTCGTAAGAAAAAGTTATAAACTTAATATCTTGTATTGAACATGTTGAAACAAAGAAGACGATAAGAAATTTTTTTTTTTTATCATTAGTTATACTCTTTTTTATGCAATTTGTCAGGCATTCATGTTCGAGTCATGTCTAAGTTTGGCTGTAACAACTTGGGGCAACAAGCTTTGTGAGAAAGTGGATCCCGACTATTACAAATGCTGGCAAGGCTTGAAGAAACATTTCGACCCAAACTGGAAACCAAGGTTTGTTGTTTAAGGTTTAAGTGTTGGTAATGATATTATTTTTTCATAATATAATCAACTATTGAAAGATAATGTATGTAAAATTCAAATTCATGTGCTTTTTAAGTTAAAGTAATTATATAAAATAAGTTAATTCTGTGTATTCTTTCATTTATCAAATATTTTTATCTGAAAATGTTGGTCAGGATTTTAAAAGCAGTGTCTCTTTGAATATTTTCAGTGATGAAGGTGTGGAAAATGGCGCTGCTGCAAATAACGCAGCTGACTTGGAGGAATCTGGCCCACGTAAGAAACCTCGAAGGAAATAAAACGTCACTTGCTTTAAGCTAACCTGCATGTTCCTATGCTTTAGATAAGGGCTTGGATGTTCGGAGTCTTGTTGGTACTCATGAAGGAATTTCAACACAAAAAAGTCAATGTATTTAATTACAGTCATATGTTCATTCCTCTTTTTATCTGTACAATGCATTTTTCCATGCTACTTAATTACACTGCAATCGGTTATGTATTTATTTTCTTTCATTCACAAGTGTTGATTTGGGATTGCTTTGCCTTGATGCTATTCCGAGTTATCGGTAGGTGGCGTTACTGTTTACCAGACAGCAGCGCCTCCCTGTGATGTTCTTGGGAATGAAGTCCATTCTGTGGCTCATTGCACGCAATGCATGAGTCGAATGCTTTTTATTGGCCGTGGACAACATATCGAAATATGGGTATACAGTACACCTTTATAAATTGGTGCATTTTTTGTCATACAATAAATACATTACAATAATTTGGACATTCAAAGAAATGTTTGCTAAAATGTCCTTCCAAGTAGGTTGCTTGGTGTTTCTTGTTTATGTTGTTTAATTTTTGTAAGAAAATGTTATTGGCAACCAAGTTGCCATCTATGTCTGTTATGCATTTATGGAATTGTAAGTTATAATAATCAAAGTTATGGACCAGTGCTTATAATCTGTCCTACCTGCTAATGTATATTTGGCGTTGTGTGGGTTAAGACCTAAAAGACTTCTATATTTTGTTGTATATAATAATACTTAAGAAATATAACCATAGAACAACTGTTAAGGAGAACAAATATTGTTGGTATTTTTATATTAATTTGAATAATAGGTTTTCATTGTTCTTTCATTACAGGCTAGATTGAAAAGAGTTGCCTCTTTCTGAATCGCAACTTCTTAGATCATGAGACGGAAAAATGGTGCAAATTGGTTATATTCCAATGATCTGCCTCATTATAGTGATCTGATATTACCTTCTAAATTAGGTACTTACTAAGGCCAGAAAAAAAGTTTTGTTATGTTGCGTAAGATATTGCATCTAAACAAATGCCACTAGTTTATTCTTGTTTTAGCAAAGGGTCCAATATAGTATATTTTTTGTTTTTCTCTAATTAAGCATTTATACATTGGTATATGTTATTTTAGGTATTAATGCATCATGACGGAATGTTTTGTTTGATCTGATTGTAATTAAATTTGGCAGCTATTGAAGTTGGACTCAGCTCCTCAAATGAAAATAATGTATAAAGAAGAGAATTTATTTGTTTATATAGCTATATTTTGTTTAAATGTTTATAAAAATACAGGAATGCATAATTGCACAATTTTCTGGTGAATACAGTAAACAAAAAAAATCAATGTAAAGTATTTTTTGAGGTAGAGTGCATACCTTATGTGCTTTTACATTTTATGAATTGTTAAACCCTAATGATAGTGAAACCGGTGTCAATATAGTGAAAATTGTAAACCGCAACTGCATCGCATCATTTCAAAAGTTTTACTGTTGTATTTTTAATTGGTCTGGTGCCATATGTTGTGGTGGTGCTTTTAATTAAACACATATCTGTTCCAGTTTCTTTAGCATTCATCAGTTTCTTATTTATGTCTTTTTTTCATTTTGGTAATTATGAAAGCTTCTTGAAGATATGTCAGCTTAGAACATGTGATGAGCTTTGAAACAATAATCACTCTGCAGTAATTAGTAAATGAAAAAGTTTTACACAAATGAGAGTCCTGGGAATATGTTTGGTAGATCTAAATAAATAGAAATGATATTATAGCTAAGCAGTACTTACTCTGTCATTCCAAGAAGTAACATATGTAATGGATTAATAATGTTCATTATATACGCCTAATATGTAATTGGTGGATATTTTGTGCTTGTAGGGATCTATGGTACCTCTCCTTGCTGTAGTCAGTGTGTATCAGTACTGTTTCATATAACAGGTTCTGGGGCATAGTTCAGGTTTGTTACAAAGGTTGTGTGCCATAATTAAAAACCAGAATTATTAATTCATTTTTTTGATGAATTCTGGATAGTACACAGTAGAGAATATTCATACAATGAAAGATAGTTATTGAATAAAAACGAGATTGATTCTTGAATTTTTAATGTTGAAGTCTTGAATTTGTATTACAAACAGTTACAAGCCGTGATTGTGCCATTGCAAGTCGCAAACTAAAAGCTGAAAATCCATTAAATGCAGAATATGACCTGTCTTTGTGTGCGGTGATGCTGGAGCAGGTTGTAATAGAGACCCTTGTGCCAACATCATCTGCTGATAATGCCTGGTAATTTTCTGCCATTATTAAGAAAAGGCAAGTGTTCAAAGGAAGAGACGCCGGTTCATAATTCTTTCAATTTTGAGTTGCGGATTTTCAGCCGAGCTGAAGGCTCAGTATCGTGATTAAAGCTCTGCATTACGAACTGTTAAAACTAGCCCGAACAGACTGCCTCGCAACGCACAACGCAAGCCAGTCCCATGGGGCTAGTTAAAACTGAAAATGCTGAGAAGAGTATGTGAGTTTCATCAAGAAAAGATGAGTAACAAAACTTAATATTTGGTAGCAATGGCTGTGTAAAATTTGTGATTACGAAAAGAGTTACAGTTGACTTTCTGCTCCGTGCTCGATTGATGTATACAGTCAGACTGAGTCAGTGACCTTTTCAGCCAGACTGTAACAGTAGTAGGCAACTCGATCTCTGATGTTTAGACGGCATTTTACAATCTTTTTAGAACAGACTGTCATCGGAACCCACACATACCCATTAAAAGGCTCTTTGTTCCATTCCTCATCGAGGGGTTTCTAGATGTATGAGATCCAGTGTCAGAAAGAGGGGTCGTTCAAATATGTTTTCCTCCCAAAATGGGCTTGTCTTTTCCAACTCACAAGGGCGGTCTATTCACTAGGAATGAGTGGAATAGAGCCGACCTTATTGCAGTGAGTCCATGCCCGCGAGGGATGAGTCTATGGAAATGCACACCAAACATGTAGCAACGGTCTGGTCTGAGCTTAGGGGGTCAAATCCTTCAGGAGCAATTCCGCACTCTTAGTGCGGACTGACCTGATTCGCCTGCCGCTCGGCTCTTCTGGTTCCATTTATCAATTCAGATCCTGTGATGAAAATGGCTTAGATGATCTCAGCAAGTTGTATTTAGCAGTTCGATCCTGTATGGTCTGACCCTTACGACACGATGTGACATATTTTATAATGGTTCCTGGATTACATGCATGGTGCAGCACAGGAGGTTCAGCCTAAGAGTGCTCTGGGCAATTTTAACAGCAAATTTGAGCATTTCACAAAATGATTTTTGCTGACTCGTGAAAGACCATATATCAAAGAACTTTGTCAACAAAGTCCGTGGAATTCAAAAACATGTTTTTTGTTGTTGCAGAATTTTTGCATGCGTGAAATATCCTCTCATGAATTTTGGATTCAAACCCTGGTCTAGACACTGATCACAGCAATGCCATGTTCAAAGTTCAGATCGATCTATCATCAGTACAATACTGCACAATTTTGACAACAAAGTCTGGCTGCTGGGTAGTCATTACACAGTGCAATACTATGGAATTCTAGCAACAAAAGCTGCT
The DNA here is from genome assembly GCA_932294295.1 of Alitta virens. NCBI lineage: Eukaryota > Metazoa > Annelida > Polychaeta > Phyllodocida > Nereididae > Alitta > Alitta virens. Next base: position 28,810,302 of record OW028573.1, on the reverse strand, counting down.
AATGAACTCATATAACTAAAACTCATTATACAGTACAATACTGTACAACAAAGTCTGGTGGGTAGTCATTATACAGTAGTGTGGAATTCTAGCAACAAAAGCTGCTAATGAACTCATTTAACTGAAACTCATGGCCGTTGTAGCTGTTTCTGCATTAGCCTGCATGTTAACCAGTCCAGTTAGCTGGTGGACTTGTAGAGTTAATGAAGACCTGCCCAGTTCCATCAGATGGCCTGCTCCAGCTAATCTAGGTGAATTAATGTTGTCCTGTGTTGCTTTGGTTTCACTCTGTTCAACCTTTCAATGTAGGTTGATGTCCCCGGCATTGCATTGAGCTACTGGAGTTCATTATCTCATTCAGTCCTAGTACTGCTGTGTTCATTAGTTTCACCTCAATCACAAGTTTTGAACGGTTGAATTAATGCATCACTGTACCAGGATTATTGAGGGATTGTTAAGCTGATTACTAATCAGAGAAGTCTGCCAAGACAAATTTACTTTGCTGTAACTCTGTGACAAATAATTTTGTTGTGCAAATTCAAAGTAAAAACCAGATTGAGTGACTGATTACCATGGCGTGGGATGTAAAATAGCATCAATTGCCAAGTAAAAGAAACCAGATGGGGATGTGTGTACATTGGTGTTGAAACAAAAGATTACTCATCACCATCTGGGTAAGTATCATCTCCCTGGGTGGTTTTTTGTAATAAATGTTTATAGACAATTTGTGGAGAGAATTTTTCATAAACCGTAGGAGACACCACCGTTTTTATGTTATCATAAATGTAGTAATCTACAGTGGTGCATGTTATATTTGCAGGGCAATGGTAATTCTCATTTGATAATATTGTAAACATAAACATTTACCAGACAGTGATCCAGTCCCGTTCACAATATTGTACTAGTTTGTTTTGTATAACATTCACAGATTCGGAGGTGTCAAAACCACACAATCATGTTCTCAGTTAAGGCTCCAATAAGTAATAGATAATGCCCGCGTTTTCTTCGACATGGGAGTTATTGCGAGGCGTTAGCCGAGCAATAATCCCATGTCGAAGAAAACAAGGGCATTATCTATTACTTATACCACTTAATTGGATTGTTTGTGTTTATGTTTGTCAGAGATTGAGACACTTAAAACTGAAGCAATACAATTAAAGACTTATTTCAAATGACATTGCATTTCAAAATGAATGACAATTTGGAGAGGAGTTTTGCTGATTTCAGTGAATTTAATGATTGTAATGCATCCTTTGACATTGGATCTACTCAATTATTGGATATACCAACGCAATTGCTATTTGCACCGGATGGCAGAAAAACTGCCAATAGATATGATGCGGAAATCAAAAGTGAAAGTGCTTTATCTATTATTTGTTATTTGAATTTTCAGCTTCATGAGGGCGTGAGTAATGTTTTGGTTCAAAAAAATTTAAGGTTAAGTTTTTGTGCATTAATTTTGATTTAATCATTAAGGCTGGGTTCACTATTTTGCAGGATCAGTTGCATAATATGTTGCCTATTTTGCAAGACATTTGTTTGCTTGTTAAGTTTTGCCACAACATGTGCTCATATAAGTGTGACCATGTCCTCCCTGCTGTTCTTAGTACATGTGATATATCCCCCTGTAATCCAGGCTTCTGATTGGCTGTGGAAGGCAAACAGTGGTATAATCAGGTTTAATTGTAACAGGAAACTCATCTTTCAAATCAAGTCAGTAGTCATCTAAGTAACACAGAAAGCAACAGAAACCTGTCTTTGGATGGCTGAAGAATGCACTTTGTTTTTTACTGTAGTCAATAGAGGCTCAACGGTTGAGCTCAACGGTTGATTTTTTTTTTGTCTTTTTTTCCACTTTTACTCAACGTGCATTTGGAGTGATTGACTTTTTGGTTCACTTAAGCATTCAGAAAATCATAGTTCTGTCCCAAATACTAATCCAATGGGGATTTGTCATGAATAAAATTCCTAATAATTCCCAATCTCCAGCCATTACTATAAGAAATATTAAAGTGAATGAATGAAAGGAGCCAAAATGAAAGGTCATTTGTTTCTGCAACCCTATTTATAGTTGCTGAGAAATTTGACCAAACAACTAGCCACATGCACATAACATAAAGTAACAAACAAACCAATGCTGGTGTAAAATGTGGCAGTCCAGAACACCTCAGTGACTCTTGAATGTTATTGCGACTTGGCGAGGAACCTTTAGTGTCTAAGTGCTGGGATCTAAGAGACCTTCTTAGCTCTTCTCAATGTACCCTATTGATTCTGTATTGTTTAGTCTCACAGACTCCATTAAGGCAGCCAGCTTGTGGTTTTACTTGGGAATTAGGTTGACCCTCCAACAACAGTCACACAGCAGTCTGAATCCAGACCCTCGGGCCTCGTCCGAGACGAAGGTCTGGTGGATGTTAAAGCACGGCGAGATACGTCGACGAAAGTAGTCACTACGCCTGTAGTGTGACTTTAAAATTTGCCTGAAAAGATGTTGCATCATTTTAAATATGCACAAGAATGAATTGTATTCTCCTGATTGATGTATTTATCTACGATATCAAATTCCTTGTTCCTCCACTGGATTCGAGGGTCTTGCGTCAGACTGGTCACACAGACTGTCTGTATACACTGAAAATCTGACTCAGGGATGGGATAATGTGTGACATGGATGGACTCCTTCTCTCACTTCATCAATGAACCCTCGATAGTGGCAAGAACATGCCTTAGAGGGCTGCACTTTCCATATCTATCTGTCAATCTATCTATATATAAGGCTGACCAACGTTTTAGAAAGAAACCGACCTATGGGGGGGGGGGGGGGCGTTTCAGTCATTTTCGACACATGTTAGAATGTCTGAATATAGTGAAAAAGGCCATAAAGTCAAAATGTAAAAAATTAAGCTGGTTTTACCGACCTTGACACTCAAAGAGAATTCCAAAAAAGAATTAAATCAGTCAATTAATTCACAAGGAGATTAGGGAATTTCTTTGTTTTTAAATAATTTTACATCAGAAAGACCTTAATTGATGTGGTATAATTGCTCGAATACCTTTCAAAGTCTGTTTTATAGTATCCAATATACTCTCCTGTGCAATCATGGAATGCAATGCAGTTTTACAGCAAGGTTTGCAGTACGAATTATATATTTCACTGTATCACTTAGTTTCACCTGTTGTGTTATGTGAAACTCATTTTGAAAAAAAAACCTCATTCAGGTTGAAGAACTTATACACACGATGTCAAGTACCGTGCGAAAAAGTTTGACAAGACTCCGCACGTGTTGCTTGTGACTCTGATACAGCACATATGTATTTTACTGTATACTGCAGTCATGTCCATGCAGGTACGAGTCAGAAATTACATCTTACTTTTGCAGTGAATCTGATGGGAGAACTTTGACAGAGATCACAGCATCAAAACACTTCTTTATAAAATTTTGGGTTTTCTTTGTGATGAGGAGTCACTGTGATTCTAACCAAGGGTTGCTGTGATTCCCAGTAGAATTGGAGTCAAAAGTTGTGGGTTTTCTTTGTGATGAGGAGTCACTGTGATTCTAATCCTGAAAGGAGATTCTGTGGGGCTTGTTTTAAAGCAGACTCCATCCGTCACAGTGTCACTGAATCTGTTTTGGATATGAAAGTGTTGGTGCTCCAGTCTAAAAAAAATAAAGAGGCTCTTCGATATAGGTATATGAGGGTCTCTCCCAGCTGTGGATGTCAATGTTCAAATCTCATTGCATAAGAGCATGCAGCTGCCAGAGACAGACGTCATGATGAGGTGATAACAGTCTACACCATGATACACATTTGTAAATGTAAATCATTCTTATATCACTCAGCAGAGTCTCAAATGACCACAATATAACACCACTGGCAGGCCTGTTCAAGCATGAGTATTTGTTTATTCACTCATACCAACTTATAAGCTTGTTTAAAAGAACTGATGGAAATAAACAGATTCTGATTCCTGATTTAACTGGAATAAACAGTTACTTTAGTTATTTTATTTACATCATATCTACCTCGAAACATTTAATCTGGTAGAATGACCCATGCAATTGGACAAGTTAATTTCAAACGAACATGAATGCTCTTTGTTCTCAGCACTAAAAAGTACTAATAGCCTGAAGCTCAGATGTCTCAACTGTGTTACTTAGCAACATGAGCTGACCTGACGTGGCCTCTTGCCTTTGCAGTACTTACTCGGAAGTCCTTATTAGCATTGTTCTGTTTGCACTGACTGGATGGCCATACAATAAGGCCACTATCATGTATTGCATATTGCTGAAAATTTTTTTGACTAAGCGTTTGCATTGACTTGCATTTTGCCTGTTTGTCACCCAGTTTAGTCATGCAGCCTTGGTAAATGTCATTAATGTGATTTTAGAAATTAATCTGATGACATGCTGGTGTAAATAACGTGCTAAGATTACGAAACTTTTTTCAATTCTACATGACACTGAATAAGGCTGACCAACTTGTCAAAAGGGATATGTCCGAAAATAAATTTCTCAAAATGTCAAAAAGAAGTTAGCTCCTTTGACGCACCTTGCACTCAAAGAGATTTTCATTTGACTTTTTTTCTTTTTTCTGGCAGTCATTCAGTTGTTTTGAGCATTTTACCACATTGGGTACATTAGTCATTAGTGGTCTTACAAATGGCACATGTCACATCATCGTTTCATCTGCCTCTGCGCGTTCAATACCTACATGGCCAAATGTGCCACTTGCGTTTTCCATGAGAAGGATAACGCATGGAAAACGAATGGTTTTTGCCTAAATATAATCAGGTGAAAACCATGCATTTTCCATGCGTTTATCCAAACGCATGGAAAACGCGCGTAGCACATTTGGCCATGTACTGATGGTACCAGAGAGAGACTTGATACTGATCTTGCTATTTGTAGCTCCTTTTCTTGGGTGGACTATTGGTCTCTTAGTTCTAATTACACTGGAAAGACACTAAATTGCAGTGTTGCAAGGTGAGACTTCGCTTTAAAACAAATGAAGTCCCCATTTGCTCTGACTTTACTCGAACCACCTGCTTCTCACCCTTTCATATCCTGTGTTTAGGAGAAGTCAAATACTTGCCCTTGGCTTGATTGAATTGTGGGGACTCTAGGGACTAAAACTCCAGGGAATAAAGTCTTGAGACCATTTTTAACTCCAATTTCACCTTGCTCGACTTTTTCCAAGGTGTCCAGGTGACCTGTTAATGTAATGTGGCTGAGACTATTCGCTAAGCTCCAAAGCAGTGGAAACAGGTGAAGTTCATTTATTTAATAAAGCCTCAGTAAGCCACTGATTAGCTTTGAGTATGTCTACAGTGGCTCTCCCAGTATCAATTTTTACTACAAATAGACGTTTTGCTCTGCAATTTGTGGGGTACTTTCAGGATTCAGATTTTTGTCACATACGATGACTGGTGATCCATTGCAGGGGTGCAACTGTTCAACATTTCATCATGATGTCTAATGAATTTTAACTTGGGAAGCCTGTATATATATATTTATACATTGCATGTATAAATGGCTATGGAGGTCATGCTAAAACGTTGCATTAATCAATCAATTTCCTCTCAAGTGTGCATCTGCATTATCGATATTCCATGCATCAAGTTTAGATTAGAAACAGGAACAGGAGTGGAGTGCCTAACAGGAATTTTTGTCTAGTTCATAAAGAGATATATCAAAAGTCTGCTGGACTTATGCTCAATCGATATCCTATTACAAAAGCATAAGGGATCCTCAACTTTATAGCTTAAAATTGTCTGGTTATTTGATAACATTCTTATTAGACTGTCACGATACAATTTGCTGTTTCAAAAACAGTACTTACAATTGAAGCAAATATGTTTTTTATGCCACCTCTGATTCCATTCAGAGTTGGTGATACACTTTCATTACTTGAGATCATCCTACAACTAGGCCACAAGTGAATTTAATATTGCAAAAACAAATTTACATGGGGGGGGGGGAGGGGCTATAGATGTACTTCCCTGAGGTAGATTGTATTATCTTCGTTTGTGTGAGCAATCCAGGCGTTAAATAATCGAGTCTTTCAATTGCACAACCTTTCATATAGTTCTTTCTCCTTTTCAGAGTCTGGAGGAAGCAGAGAGCTCAAAGACCTGCCTGGGTTTGCTTACAAGCACTATTTGTAAAGGCAAAGAGGCCTTTTTAGCAGCATATTAGTGATGTTAGCCAAGTACTGGGATCAATATGCTCGGTTTGTCTCTGAAGGCCTGTTTATTGATATCCATGTAAGTTGTCACATTGACCAATGGACTGACAGACCTTGCATGCTGGAAATGTTGATGTAAGATATTTATAAAAATGGGGGAGAAGGATGGAGGACTGCTGCTGTTGCTGCTGCTGCTGCTGCTGCTGCTGCTGCTGCTGCTGCTGCTGCTGCTGCTGCTGCTCAACTAAGATGGATGGAGAGAGTGCAGGTTGGAATCAGACTCGACTGCGTGACAATTTCAGAGGATTACCAATAAAAAGGAAGAATAGGAAAAAAGGCGGATCATAGCTGCAGCGGATTCCAAAAGTGGAATACAAAAAGCGGAGCTGCACAACGGGCCATGACGGACTGAGTGAAGAAATAGCAGCTGCGTGTGAAAGGCCTGTTGGCTGCTGCAACTTGCCACGCATCTCAAATAAATCCCCCGATTTATGAGGCTGGGGTAAATGGTGTGAGGGCCAAATCTACTGGGTCTTAACCCGCCATATCAAACATTCTGGCTGGCCTCAGCCACGGTTAATTTGATCTGCTCCCAAACCTTGACCCCTTGAAAGTGAATGTCACTTAGCAGAGCATGATCTGCATCAACAAACGAAGATTGTCTCATCAGCATCTGTCAGATTCATCAGCAGCCCAGTCCCGCTCATCCCCACATGAGCTCGCCATCTTAACGTCTTAACCTTCCCTCTGGCTCCTACTCAGCCCTGCCGAGAAAGCTGAGGAAATATTGGCCCTCCATTTTATGCATAAGACTCTCTTTCTGTCAAACCAGAAGATTTTATGGCTTAGGAGTTTTTTTCTGCCATGTAGCTTTGATGGCCCTGTTGGGCTTTTCTGTATTCATTGATTTATTTGGCTGTTATCTTTGTGAGAGAAACAGTTTTTGTAGAATTTTGTAGTACTTGGGCCCTTATGAATGTATCCTGCTCGTCTGTCTGCTTGCTTGAATACCTAATGAAGTAAAACAAGCACTAAAACTCCCAAAGAAAATTTCTTTCAGCTGTCTATATGAGTGACAGTCAGTATGATAGTACTACAGATGTACGTCTAATTCTTTTGCTTGTGGTGCTTACAGACAGAAAATATTATGTACTATATTTTTAATTAAGCATCCTTGGTAATTTGGTGGATTAATTGAACCCATGGGTGCAAGAGAACCCACATTCACTTTACCCACTAGGCCGACTTCCATTTTCTCCACTTCATTAGTCTGGCTTGTTGTCCCCTTCTGCTCGATATGTTCCTGTGTACAAGCACCAGACTATAGGGAAATGTTCAGTTGTATGCATTGAGGGATACATTGTGCACAGGGAGTAGCACAAGGTCCAGCTATGGCCCCTGTCACAGCCCATGTTGTTTGGTGAAATGGACTAGGACCATGCAATAGTGCAATCACAGTGTGACAGAGGACCAGTTGTGCTCGGCAGTGCTGTGCAGTATTCTTAGTACGGTCCCCCGAGTACAAGGCTACATGGCCATGTGGCAAATGAACACTGTTCCTACGAAGTCTACAAATCCTCTGACCTGGTCACCAAGTGTTAAGGGCGTGAAAGCACTGGGTCCTCTCAATGCTGTTGATATTATTGGCTGGCCAAGATTAGAGCTCTGATCAGCTCTCTAGATAACGTTCAAATTGCCAGTTTATGGTGATTGGGGTCAGACCTTTTCGAGGTGGCTGCCTTAAATTAGAGCCCAGGAGGCAATTCTGGCCCATGTGAGAGTATACGAGTGATTGATGCCATAAAGAATGGACTCTAAGCAAGCCTGATTAGGGCACTTGAGAGCTTTAATTAGTGACGTCACAAAGTAGGGGTCCGAGTAGTCTGTGTGATATCACAATGAATCAAGGCCATGCTTTGGATACTCCTAAAATGAGGCTAGATGCAAGGACCATATAATAGTAGACTGTTTGGAGGCCTTTTCTCTTCATATTTGACGATTTAGGAGTGATGCTATCATTTACCAATACATGCAAATACACTGCATCTGAAAAGGAGTCGGTGTAAAGACTAAATCAATATTTTATTGATCCCATCCACACTGTCCTCCTCCCTTTGTGTTACTTAGTAAAAGCAACTAATGTCCCATAATTTGAGCACGGTTGACTACAGATGCTGCATTGCCAAAACGATTCCACAATTCAAAGGAAATGATCACTGGGAGACAAGTGCCAATTTATAATCTCTCAGGCAAAATAATAATCAGGGTAGAATATAATAAGTCAAAGAAATCCCTTTTCAATTGTTGAATTGTTGCGTGTACACCTTGTATGGTAGTGTTAAATAAGCCGTTCATTTCAACCCAAAATACACCAACACGTCAATCTGTTTCATGTAGATGTTTTCAGGCTCAACGTGGTACAATGCATACATAATATTCAGTCAAGTAGATAAATAAGTAGGTAAATAAGAAGGTAAATAAGTAAGTAAATAAGTAGGTAGATAAGTAGGTAAATAAGTAAGTAAATAAGTAGGTAAATAAGTAAATAAGTAAGTACGTGATTTATTAAACTATTAAACGTGTTTGTTACATATAACAGTACCAGAAATCTATTGTGATTTAGTTCTACTGAGTATAAAATGAAAACAGATAAAATCAAATCTATAAAAGCAAATGACTAGAAACATATACAATTGTTCCTTGCTCTAGAAGGCGAGCAAGCACTCCAAGCAAAGCTCCCAGCAGATCAGACCAACCACTTCTTATCTTGAGCACAGTATACTGACCTCGTTCGTGTAATGGGTCAATTTGTCAAAGTCTTTCTTGTATTATCTGGTGCCTGCCAAAGGGTAATTCAATTGATGTATAAATCAATTAAAACTTCTTACATGGGTTCTGAATGATTTTAAGCTCATGTTTGTAGAACGCTAATCTAGCCCATTATTCGCGTTGTTCCATCAGATTTGGTTGTAGACTTTTATGGGGGGGGGGGGGTTCTTACTGTCACGAGTAAGAGAGAAGAGTGACCGCTAACGTCAAAAATGGACTATTCGTGCTCACTCGTGCGCACTCGTGCTCCCTCGTGTTTCTTTTATTTCGACGATTGTTTGTGGGGCGTTCGTCGAAAGCTTGATGGAGAGGGCTACGGATGGGCACGGATGGGCACGGTGCCAACACGGAAGGTCGACAGGAGAACAACGGGCGGGCCACAAAGGTCCATCAAGCGTCTTCCAAGCGTTCCCCGAGCTGTACAAGAGTGGATGGCGAGTATACATGGATGCGTACCCATGAGTGAGCATGAGTGGCTGCGAATGGCCGCGAATGGCCAAGGATGGCCACGAACGTACGTAGATCACTCGCCAAACACTCGCGAACCACTCGCCATGCGACTCCCGTGCGATTCCCGTAAAAAGATAAAGAATTTTACTCGTAGAACGTCCGCCAAATTTTTAAACATGCTTTAATTGTTGCCCTCTCCACGGATAGTCATGGATGATCTAGAGGGACCAGGAGCATTCTACGGATTAGCACGAGTATCTGTACAATGCTTGGGGAGTGAATTAAGTATGAACAAGGATAAGCAAGAGTACAAATTTTCGTCATCCACATCCACTCGCCAGCCCCACTCGGGACAGTGAGAACGCCCTTAAGCATGCTAATGATATCTAGCTTCAATTTGCTGCAGATGTAGTACTTTAATGTCTAATTTTTCAAGGACTTTCAGTGTTGAAAATCCAAAGCATGCCTTTGGCATCCTTTCATTTAATGCACTGTAATGCTGGTATAAATAGTTTTAAATTAATTTACTTCTTTACTACGCACTCATTGCTTAAGATGATCTGATAATATCTGCATTTCACCAAGACAAAAAGTTACGTAACGTAACTAAATCATTCTTCACCTCGTGCTGAGCACCAGTTTCTGTTATTATGTTGAAGATTGTTGGTATGACTTTCTTTCTATAGATACAGATTGTTTGTCTTCCTTTCTATGGATAACGATTGTTCATATGCTTATACATTTGTATATGTCTTTTTGTCTTCAGATTCACTGTAGTGTTACAGCAACTAATGCAGAATATGATGAACTCACCGAGTGTAGATATGCATACCACTTTCAGCTTTGTGATTGCAGGGGTCAGGGATATAGGTACACACCCTTCATCGTAGTGTATACACATAACTCTAGTTGAGCATTGAGCCATAGATTGTGGATGAGGGGGAGTATTTGAGTGAAATGAAGCATTTTGTAGCAGGGTGAAGAAGCTGAGATCTAAATAAAACTTTTTCATTTTCTCCAACATGGACCATGGACTAAGAACGAGATCTACTGGAGCTCCTGTGTTAGATTGAGCTTATGTGTAGACGATTCGAAACGTGTGACAAAGGGATTCATCAAAAGCAGTAATTTGTCAGAGGGAAAAATGGGCATGAAGAGAAAGGCAATGAAGCAGCCTTGATGGGGCCAATTTTCTTTGATTTGTGGTCGTCCGAATTGCCATAATCTGTCACGGTGAACCTTAAATCGTCCGCAGAGCAAACACGAAAAGCAAATGATCATAAAAAATAGTATGCGATTTGATGAGAACGCAGTTAAAGACCTCCAAGATGCTGAAATAAATTTATAAAAAGAAAAATTGTTGTTGAAAATGAAAGTTGTTGGTTAATCAGCTTCGTCATGTAACTCCCATGCAACAAAGAACTGCTGATTTGGATCCCATTAAAGTTGCGCATAGGGTCCCAATGGTCCCTGGGGTTTGAGACTTGCAGATCCATTTCTAACCAGGAGGCCACCCGTGTGCCCTAGACTTAATTACGCGAAGGCCTTTCTTCAATTATTCAGGAAACCTTACATCAAGCTGTCGGTATATACAGCGTCCCGTTCAGACCAAGCCTTGCTTTTGGTGGCCGGGGATAGATCACACTGGCCAGCCTTTTACAAGATTTCTACTCTTCCTTGAAAAGGACATTTGTCAGTACTTTATCCAGACTTCACTTAAACTTCATTCAAACTTCACTCAACTCAGATTGATGCTATCATCTTACTGATTGCCTTGTAGTCTGCGCTGACTCTTAATCATATGATTGTTTTATTTGACTCTCTTAGTGTGCATTTACAACCAGACACTATTTGTCTGCTCCATTTCTTGTCTGAATTCAAGAGGAGAAAGTTAATTGATGGACATTTCTTGTAATTAGTTTCATTTCTAAATATGTTATATAGCTTGTTACATTGCAGCAGTTTCAGGAATCCATCCTTAAGTGGGAGAAGCTTCTCTTAAACCTTTCCTATGAATGCCATTGACATTCTTGGTATTGTAACAGACGTAAAGGGAGAGACTTTTGATGTTGTTAATCTGTTTTAAAAGTAGGGTAGACGGTATCACCAATGGAATTTGGTTATGAAATGTAAATATGAATGTTATTGCCTGGAAGAAATAAGCATGGAGAGAGACGTGTATTGTTCAGATGTCAGAATAATGTGGATGCCAAAAAGAGTGAAATATGATATGAGAGCTGAGGTTTCCAGAGCTCTTTGCAATGATCTTGATAATCATGATGATGTCATATAACTCTTGCTTTAAGAATGGCAAGATAATAATGCATCTCCTTATCATTCTAAATAATACAGGGAAGTACATTTATAGCCTTCAAATAATGCATGAGTTATATTCTTTGTTCATGTACAGTGCATTTAAATTGCGTGTACAATGCATTAAATTGCGTGCACGGTGCATTTAAAATACAAGTTAAACATAGAGGTCCTTGCTTGCCTGTATAGCATGGAGGGCTAGGTTGGTGTTTTTCAGCATATAAAAATTCCTGCACACAGGAGTCTACCTTGTTGCAGGATCATTTGCAAGAGAACAGAGCCCTCATGGAAATTCCTAGATTAAAGATCTGTGGATTTGGAACTGTCAGTCTCATTGCTCGAATTCCTTGCAGTCATTTGAGAGACTTTGAAGGACAAAACAGAAACAGTCGGGCGTTGGTCTTGCTTAATCATTTTTCCCCCTTGAAGTTTTTACAAGCGGATTGTCTATGTACATATATATTGGTTGCGTAAAGCACTAGGTCCCTTTTCATCTAGCTCCAACCAGCCACAGCTATCCTGAGCGAACCAGCTACATTCTCTAGTCTACCCAAGACCAACTGACCTGTGTGTGCCGTTGCTACTATGGCAAACAGCTTTGTTTGCAAACTGCATGTATTTAGATGACTGGAGTGTCCCTGATGGCTATGCCAGTTTCCCCCCATCCTTTTTTTTCCTGCTGCAGATTGCTATGAGCAGACTTTAGGTTGTGTGGGCTAGCATCTAAGTAGAACATATCTGGACTGCCTGCTTTGACTCATTTGTGTAGGTTATATCTGTCACATTGGAACAGTTTCCTCCGTTGAAGTGGTTGTAATCAATCATTGATCAGTGACAAGTATTTGAGGGCAGGCTAGAGAGTTACAATAGCACACAATTAGAATTCTTTTTCATTTACTCATAGTAACCATTTTCCTTTTTATATTATTTTCTTTCTTCTACTGGCCTAGTTATAAGGAAACTGGACGGTAAGGACAGCCTGACCTGGTTTGAAATTTAAATGCCATTTGTAGAGGTTGCCAGTCCTGAACTTTATCTCAGTTCCCTGGGCTACGTAACCTCCTGTGTAGAACCAACCTCTTGCATGCGAGTGAATAGCTAAAAAGGGCCAGGAAAAAGCCACACTTAAATCTCCAATAGACCACAATCTTGAGCAGGAAACTCACCGGCAATGTACATGTATTAGGCGACTTTTTTTAGCCTGGATTTTATCGCTGTTGTTTCTCTGCTTTGACCCCCTAGCCCTGCTCGTGACCTTCCATCTTTTGCGGCTAATTTCGTTGGCAGTTCATGCCACAGTGTTTGCGCATGCGCGCGATGAATGACCTTTGACCTCCGCACCAGCAACTCTCCAGCGCGCGAGGAAGAGAAATGGTGCGTTTCCGGTGCCGCAGCGGAGGTTTTTTAAACATCCGGTTAGGTGAATTACTTCACCATGGCAACCACGCAGATCACAATCAAGATGGCAACGATTTGAAGAATTTATTCCTCACGTATTTTTAAGTATTTATAGCTACAGTTTTATTTGTGGCTGGTTGAAAGATAAGGCTTATTTGGTTTGGAATGGATGCCTAGGAGCTGGTCGTGATGTAGTTCTCGCCTCGAAACTCTTCCAATTTAACGACGCGTGTATTTACTGTGCAATAATTGATCAGGGAGGGAGCTCTTATCGTGAGCCATCCTTGCCAGATTCATCTTTATCTCTGGCTGCCATTTCATTGATTAAACTGCAGTTACAATGATTGAACTCCAGTGTCCCCTTGTAAAATATTAACGATGTTAGGTCACCGAGCCACTGCTATTTGCATAGGACTCCTCCCCACTGATTGATGGCAAGGGATGTGTGGATCTTTGGAACTCTGGTTGGTGGCCAAGGGCTAGGCTGGTATGGTTTATTCTTGTCTTACAACCTCCTGACCAATTAGTAAATCGAACTAAACTTTTCACAAAGTTTCATTTTCAAAATAAGCTCTGGCAATGTTCAGTATTTATGCAACTTGTCCATTGCCTGGCTAAAGATCACCGTACTTGAGGTGGACTGGTTTGTTGTGCTTGAGTTTCAAGATTGCTGCTCAATTACTGAATCAAAATGTGGTTTTTCCATTTTGGCTGCCTCTATTTCAGATTTAGTTGCCACATTTTAGTTTGTGTCTGTACCATGGATGGCGCTGGTTAAGTTCAACATTGGTTTGGCCTAATTTTTAAAATGTGGCAATTTGCCCCTCCATTACCCGGTTTAATTACTTCTCCGTTTGTTTGACTGTTGATGTCTTGCTTGCTTATTCACCTACTTGCATGATTGCTCCATGCTTGTATTATAGCTTGATTTGCTGCCCTCGCTCGTTGCATTTACAATTTGACGCCAAATGCCAAATCCCTAGGGTGCGCCAAATGCCTGGTGAACCCCTTATTTGTTTGTGTTATGAGGTCTTTCAAATGAAATTGCGAAGCAGCCCTTTAAACTATATGCTCATTTAACACGCGTGCATCAATGAATCACAGACTAAAAAACAATTACGGGAGGCGACAGCTTCAATTTAATCATCGGACCAAAATTGTGAAAAGCTGTGGAAAAATATGGGAATTTTGGCAGCAGAGCAATAGTTGCTGGGAAATGAATCTGAGGTAATCTGTAAAACTCAACATGGATTCCGAGGAAATTACACTATCAATTATGTAACCCTGTAAAAAAAATTGCATTTAAGATTCATGAATTTCGTCGCAATGAGCATTTGGTAACTAGCCCCGATTCAATTATTGTGTGAAAATTGTGTCTCGTTTTCAATAAGAGATAAGATTTGTCATTGGCTGCACAAAGACAATGCAATCAGAAGGAGTTGGCAGCATCAATGGGATGCAGGCAGGCCATGTATTATGCAATAGCATTTGCCATATGTCATGTGTAACTGCATGGTGAGGCAACGGAGGACCTGGTCTGGCTAAGTGCAATAGCGGAGAAGCAATAGCGCCCGGGCTGACTCAGCTGATAAAAAAAGTGACAGAGGTGAGTAGGAAACTTTTTAACAACTTCTTTACAGGTTCTTGTGCATGATCAACCCACTTTTATCTTACATCTTAACGTTTCATATCATGCTTTATGTATTATGTAGAGTATATTGGGGTATTTTTTTCTTTGTTTTTTGGGCAGATCTCTTTGTAGATGACATCTTACTCTAGTTTTCAGCAATATATCGTTATATACCTGCTTAAACGTATGTACGATTGCACCCTTTTTCCTTCACCTGCCCCCTTTACCCTCATTGGTCTTTCTTCTGTGGTTTTCTTTTCTCATCTCTGTAGTGCTTCTTGTGAGGTCTTCACTCTTAAGCCCCGTTCCCACATAGCCAAGTTTCTCGTAGTCAACTCGTAGTATTACGTAACACGCCTCTCGGGCCCAATTCGTACTAAACTCTGCGATTACTCCTCGCACTCGAGAGATGTTCGGCGAGAAACTCCTGTGACTCGTAGCGAACTCATGAGATTTGGAGCCGAGTATCCCGAGTATCCCGAGTATGCCGCGCTGCACGGCACACTCGGCGGATTTTCCAGGAGTTCAAAAACTCGGCCATGACTCGCCGCGTTACTCCTCGAACTCGGCGAGTTACTCCTCGAACTCGGCGAGTTACTCGGCGCTAATTTCACTCGTATTACACTCGGGGGGGATGTTCAGGAGTGCGAGGAGTAACTCGGCGAGTTGTAGGAGTAACTCACCGAGTTGTAGGAGTAACTCGCCAAGTAACTCGTCGAGTTCTACCTTTAGTACATGCATCAACAGCGTAGGGGGTCGTATATAATATAAAAGGCCGCTGCTCCTATAATATAAGTCCGATTTTCGTCAAATTGTTTTGTAGTATAATTCATAGTGACTCCATAGGTTTTTTCGGATCGAAAATAGACCAAATATTAAGCGAGATATGGATCTGAGAATGCAGGTAGGCTGGCGTCGGCCTATCATTCGACGGGTGACTCGTCGCTGTCGTAGCTACCTTGCTTAACCCGGCGAGACACTCCTACAACTCGGCGAGTCACTCGCCGAGTCACCCGCCGAACCCGCCGAGTAACTCGGCGAGTAACCCGCCGAGTCACTTTTTCCGCCAGAATTCGTCGCCAACGCCTCGAATTTTGGCCGTTACGTAATACTACGAGTTGACTACGACAAACTCGGCTATGTGGGAACGGGGCTTTAGTCTTCTTCCTGGTCCAAGCTAACTACATTGGTATAGCATCCTAGGAAGTATTGCTGTATTATTGCATTATGACTGACCTTGCAGCATACATGTTTATGCTGCCTGCAAGGCATCATATATTCCATATCCCATGCTAGGATTTCCAGGGAAAATGTACCTCATTAATACAACCTTTACTTTATAGGAATCGAAACCCACAGACCCTGATTAATGGATTAATGCTTTAACCACTAGGCCACAAAACTGCCCCATGGCCTTTGATCTTTCCTGAAGTAATTTTCTTCCTTATCCATCAACTTTTAATAGTCTTGTCTCGTTACTATCTTTGCCTCTGCACTGTTTCTCTCCTTTGTGTATTTGCTTGTGATTTATAACATGTCTATTTTGGTAATCGTGTATCCTCTTCCTGATCATTTTCATCTCTTCATATTCTATTTAGGAATCTATTTCGTTGTCTCTAAAATTAGCCTCACTTTCTAATTCTTTTAGTTAATAACAGACAGCCACATCTGTCCTGTTTCCTATTTTGCACCTACTGCGTTCTTCTTGATCTCAAAATTCGCACCTACTTATTGGAGAAAGAATATTGGTGCATTCGAGTTTCTAGTTGATAGTGCACTAGACGAGACACCATTAAACCAGCTAATCCAGACACACACAGCACCAACATATACTGGAAGGAAGCACGCTTCTACCTTTTTATATGTCATCGAAGCTGATGTGTGTCATAACAAACGCCATGTTTGTAGCACATGTATATTTATTAGCATTGCGCATGCGCGGGGTTTACATACAGATAAGCAGGGGCACTTCGGCGACGTTCGTGAACGGCCGTAATATTTACAATGATATGACATCTCCCCTTTTAAGATAATTGAAATTTAAGAAAATTGAAATTCATTCTTTTGTAATAATTATAAAATTTCTTTTATATGTTACTTCCTTTTACATCTTACAAATCATACATCTCCCCTATTTTGGAAATTTTAAGATCTTATGAATTTACACATGGCTCAAAACTGAACTGACTACGAATGACAACAATGCATTCGGATTTTAAATTTAAATCTAATTAACAGAGCATTATTTTAAAATGTTCTGACTACAAAATATATTGTAGCTTTAATCTAAACAACAGAGCATTATTTTAAAATGTTCTGACTACAAAATATATTGTAGCTTTTATGTTGAGAACAGTGAAAATCACATCTCAAAGTGTGGAAATATAGAAATACACATCAATGATTGTTAATATGAAAATAAAAGTTCATGTGAGAGGAAATAAAATTGATTGTTCATATAAATGGAATGGTAGCATAAAATGTCATATACGAAATCAAAATGTTAGACAAATACAAAATAACTTTGGCACATCGCGAGAAACAAATATTGGCACATATAAATCACAAAATAAAATGTCAAAATGTTCATTTATGAAATAAAAGTCAATTCACAAGATTTTGATGTGTTTTCAAAGTGTCACTGTCACAGGTCCAATCGTTGCACGGGGCGAGAAATTCTGCCGGACTGGGTAACACTCTTTCGGGGGTCAGGGGGTCTTCCGAGGGGACTGGTTGTCACGGCAGTGGGCGAGGGGGAAGGGGAAGGGGAATTGGCAACGATTGGCCTTTCACACACAGGGTTAGACAAGGACGCGGGAGGGTCCACGGGCATAAGGTGACGTCGATTTCTACGGACACTGCGGCTCGTCTTGTCGTTGTTGATGATCAACGAACGTGGGGTGTCAGCATGGGTGCTGACCGTCGATTGCCCGGTCCAGGTCTTTTGACTATCCAATTTAGTCACTACTTGCTGACCTGAGGACAATGGAGACAACAATTTCACTCCATGTCGTCGGTCATAGTACTGCTTATGCAAGGTCTTTGCATAATCATCATTAACCTGAACAGCTTTCTGATCAGGCCAACCTGGTTGTAGATTTCTTGCGATTGTTGGTAGAGTTGTCCTAATCTGGCGACCCATTAGAAGTTGACTTGGGCTAAATCCAGTAGAGGTCACAGGGGTCGAACGATACACCATTAGGGCTATTTCGGGATCACTTTGACTTAGCAGAGACTTGGCAGTTTGAACGGCTCGTTCCACTTCTCCGTTAGATTGGGGGAAATGTGGACTGCTAGTGGAGTGGACGAAATCAAACTCTTTTGCGAATTTAGCGAATTCAGCCGATGCAAACTGCGGTCCATTGTCACTTTGAAATATTTCAGGTATGCCAAACCTTGCAAAAATGCATTTTAACTCCAGAACGATATCACTGGTGGTGATTCTGGCCAATTTACATAGTTCAATGTAACGAGAATAATAGTCAACAACTACCATATAAATGACACCGTTGTCATCACACAAATCAGCAGCAACACGCTGCCACGGCCTCTCCGGAATTGGAGTTGGCAGCAACGGCTCCTTCCGTTGGGTCCTCTGATGTTCCTGGCAGAACGAACATGACTGTACGACATTTTGGATCTGGGCAGAGATTCCTAACCAGTAGACAGAACCTCTGGCCCTCTCCAGGCATTTCGAAATACCTTGATGCCCTTGATGGATACGACTCAATATATCGGCACGTAAAGCTGAAGGAACGTAGATCCGGCTATCGTAAAGCAAGAGTCGTTCCGAAATCGACAGATGGTGTCGAATCTCAAAGAACTTACGAAGCTGTTGCGGGACATCTCTTATGTATTGTGGCCATCCAGACAACACATAGTCCATTACAACTTGTAGTTCATCATCATTGTCCGTAGCAGAACGGACTTGTTCCAACTTTCCGGGGCTAAAGGTACCGCGTTCAACATTCTCGACATAGGCAACAACTTCCTGTGCCAATTCCAAATCCTCAACACTATGGGGTAAAGGTCTTCGAGACAAAGAATCTGCAATCACCAGGCTTTTTCCGGGTACGTGAATCACCTCCGGATTGAATCGTAACATTCTCAATAGCAAACGCTGACAACGGATAGGCACCTGGTCAATGTCGCGGGTCATCATTAGAGGAACTAAGGGTTTGTGATCAGTCTCTAAAGTGAAAGTTCGTAGTCCAGACAGATACTGAGCAAATCGTTCACAAGCCCATACTGATGCAAGGCACTCTTTCTCAATCTGAGCGTACTTCTTCTCAGCGTCCGTCAATGTACGTGAAGCGAAAGCAATTGGTTTCCGGTCCTCACCATGTAGTTGCAGAAGGCAGGCCCCTAATCCATAGCTGCTGGCATCCGCACTCACAATAGTGGGCTTTGTTGGATCGTAATAAGATAATGTGGGTGAACGTACAATGAAATCTTTCGCTTTCTTAAAAGCATCGTCTTGCGGTTTACCCCAGCTCCAAACACTGCTTGAGCGTAGCAAACTAGACATTGGACTTAACACACTTGACAGATTTGGTACATAACGACACAAATAATTGAACAATCCTAGCACCGACTTAAGTTCTGACACATTCTGGGGTGGTTTCATCTTTACCACAGCATCGACCTTACTAGGTGCAGGCTGGACTCCTGTCCCACTCACACGATGACCTAAGAAATCCAAACTGCTCTTGGAAAATTCACATTTGGCCTTGTTTAGCTTAAGTCCGGCCAGTCTGATTGTTTCTAGCACTCTCTTGAGGCGTTCATCGTGCTGTTCCTTGGAAACACCATAGACCAAGATGTCATCCATGTACAACACGGTTCCTTCCTGTTCGGTCAGAAGATCAGCCATCACACGCTGAAATATTTCCGGTGCGCTTGATATCCCGAACGGAAGTCGCTGAAAATGGTAACGTCCGAAGGGTGTGATAAACGTCGTCAACTTTGCTGCTTCCGGGTCTAGAGGAATCGCCCAGAACCCACTCGAGCAATCCAGAGACGTGAACACTTGGGCACCAGCGAGCTTTGGCAGAAGATCATCCAGAGACGGTAACACGTAACGCTCCCTGACAACTGCTTTATTTAGCTGCTTCAAATCCACACATATGCGGACACTTCCATTCTTCTTAATGACTGGCACCATTGCGGCACACCACTCAGTGGCCTCTGTAATTTTCTTGATTACACCCTCACGCTCCATTCTGTTGAGTTCAGCCTTAACCTTTTCCATTAAAGGTATTGGTATCCTTCGGGCAGTGTGTAAGGAATACGGCACTGCATCTGGTTTAAGGCGAATTTTCACCGGGGCACAATTCATCTTGCCCAAATCACCGAACACAGTATCATCTCGCACAGTCTCATCTAGATGGACTTGCAGCAACTTCATAGCTGAACAAGCAGCTCGACTCAGCAGGTTGTTAGTAGCACCAGCTACGACGTAGAATGTTAACAAATAACGAATGTTCTTGTACAGGACTTTGGTACTAAAAGTACCCAAGCACTCCAGCTTGCCACTGACACTCTTCAGGTTAATGTTGCATTTCTGAAGCTTGGGAATATTGCTCATGCAACGGTAAGCCACATCACTTAGCACACATACATCCGCTCCAGAGTCCAATTTGAACTTAACTGACCTGCCACCAACACACAGCTCAAGTTCCCATGGCCTGTCAGAACCACTGGAAACGCTACCAAGAAAATAATCACAGTTTTCGTCATACTCATAGTCACCATATTCATCGGGCACAACGACTTCCCGGACTTGACGATTTTGTGGGCAACATTTAGCATAATGGCCCCTCTGATTACACTTGTGGCACTTTGCATTCTTCGCCATACAAAAGTTCCTATCTGCAACATGCCTCCGATTGCAGTATCGACACAGAATCTCCTCTGTTGACGAACTGGACGACTGTGCTGCTGGTCTTTGTCTTTGACTGCTGCTGTGAGAGCTCTGCGACTGCGACTGATGAGAGCCTCTCCCACGCCCACGACTGGCGTGACCACGTCCTCGACCGCGTCCACGACTGGACCTCCTAACTTCAGCTACTGCTCTAGGATGCTGTTCGGCCAACTGTCTCTTGACAGACTCTGTGTTTCGGGCCAATGTGCAGGCTTGATCAAGTGTCAGATCATTTCCTTTCAACTGCAACTCTTGTGACACCTCCTTGTCTCTAAGTCCAACAACAAGTCTGTCACGAATTTGTTCTGCCTTTTTGGTGAACTCACAATGTGTGGCCATTTCGTGTAAAGTTCTAATGTAGGCCTCAACACTCTCACCGTCTTTTTGTGAACGTTCATAAAACATAGCCCGCTCATGAATCACATTTCTCTTTGGCTCAAAGTAGCTGTCAAATTTCTCAAGAACAGTCTTAATTACCTTGGCGTCATCTGCTGACAACCCAAACGACTGAAAAATTGTTTCAGATTCAGCTCCCATAGCATATAAAAGAGTGTTCACTTGAATTGTCCCTTCTTCGGCTGATAATTTTGAAGCTATACTGTAGCGTTCGAATCGTTGGCGCCATGGCTGCCAATTTTCAGGCTTGGTAAAATCCAACTCTTTCGGCGGCTTGAATTTCGCCATCTTGCCTTGTCCGTTCCCCTTTTTCGTCTCTGATCGTCCAGGAACCTCCGTACTACACTTCCGCAAACTGACACATTGCGGACATCCTTATATCCTTAGATATATGGTTTTTCGAATCCCGGCGCTGACCACCATGTCATAACAAACGCCATGTTTGTAGCACATGTATATTTATTAGCATTGCGCATGCGCGGGGTTTACATACAGATAAGCAGGGGCACTTTGGCGACGTTCGTGAACGGCCGTAATATTTACAATGATATGACAATGTGCATATAACATATAGCAACATAACTTTTGGAATGACGTGAGGGTATCCATAGTCTTTGAAGTGTTACTTAAAACTTGGAATATTCTGCATCCTTAGATTTCCTAATCTTGACATACTGGTTTTTCTTTATGGTGTGATGGCGGTGCACGAAACTGCTATTATTATGGCATGGAACTGTGTTGAGCAGATGTCTTGAAGTTTTCAGATGGGTCCCGTTTCATAATATTTTGTTCTGGGTCTTTTATGTTCTTGCATTTGTGACCTTTAGTATGTACCCTGCAACACCATCACTGACACAATCATAATCATCATCACCTGCAGCAGCAGCAGCAGCAGCAGCAGCAGCAACAGGTTCTGCCTGATCATCATCTGACTGAGACTATCATAATGGAGGCTGACTTCAAAGTTTTCTTACTTGCATGATGAGTACTGTCTGACTCCGTATTCTTGACGCCTCTCTCTTCTACTTCTCTTTAATACACAACACGGCTTTTATTTTGACACGCACTTGGGGAATAACTCCAAGCACAAGCTAGCTGCCAAGGGTCACGATTGCAACATACCTGAAGGAAAAGTGCAAAGTATACCCCACCGTCTTTGTGCTGTTTGATCCTCGCGAAACTTACATTTGCATTCGCTCTGTTCTTCACGACACATTAGGGCACATTATGTATGAAATGCCTGTCATTTCTGTGTCCTCTATGCAGTTATGCGTATGATGCACATCTTGTTTACTACTACATCGTTTGTCACGCTAGTGCATGTCCACATTCCCACCTACGTTACCGTTTAAAATTTACCATTTGCATTTTTCATGAATGTAGTCATACGGAACCTCCTCCGCCTCATTGCACGCAATTAAGCTTTTGTGTTACTTTCTTTTTTGCCTTTTTATGTCTCTATTTTTTGTTTCTGTTATTTCTACTTTGTTCTCGTGTGGTGAAATTGCATGCTACAAGTTTATTATTTTGCATCCTCCAGATTGCAGACCTGGCAAACCAACTCAAGCATAAATAGAAGAAGTGTTGCATAATGTAAAGACAAACGATTTTTATCAGTTGAGGCAAAAATTGATTCAATTGTGCTCTCAGTGTTCTCAACTGATTGGCAGTTTGTGCATCAAATTAAGAGTTTCGAGTTAGAAACCTGTGAAAATAGCACTATTACATAGCCAAATGTGCCACGCGCGTTTTCCATGAGAAGGATAAACGCATAGAAAACGCATGGTTTTTAGCTAATTATAATGAGGCAAAAACCATGCATTTATCCAAACGCATGGAAAACGCACATGGCACAATTGGCCATGTAAATCAACTTAATATTAGTACAAACAGTTTATTGATCAGATGAAACCATTACATGACAAATAGGATCAATGATTGGCGAAGTATAGAATATATTTCTGATTTTAAATCTAGTGAAAATCAATCTACTCAAGGTGAATTTTGACTTATGAGGGGAGTAAAACCATTATTCATCAATCCAAAAACGAGATTCATGCAGCAGACTGCCTTTCCAGTCTTCTAATTTCAACATGATGGATAGTAACCATGGAAATAATCCATGTAGTCAGAGACAGGAAAGTTAGATTTTAATTACAAATGGAATCAGTCTTTCCAAGGTCGTTGGTATGCCGTCCATTAAGGAGGGGAGTTAATTTTTGCATCAGGGAAGTAAAAATAAGGAATAACATAATGGCACCAGGGGCCAAAACAATATAGTTGCATGTTACAACAACTGACAGCTCCCACAGATGGCTCTGCATTATGTGGAATATATACGTCCCCCAGGTATGCCCTATGTTCTGTGTATATATATTTGCTGTTTATGTATGACAAAGTAAATGAGATGAGTCTGTGAAATGTTTTTGACTGCAATGAAGATTGAGTTATCCATCATTCAATTCAGACTGTGTGTCTCATAAAGCCGCATTGTGTGTGAATACAGGTCCCTCTGTACAATTGTGTTGAGAGCATTTGGCATCTGTGCTGAAAGATATGATTCGCTCCCAGTCGTTTTAAAGGGGTTATAACAAGCTTTTTTCTCTCTCTGTTTTTCCACGGTTTTGCCAACTACTGTCACAAGATATCAGGACTGGGGCCATCTGCTCTAAAAGTCTTGAAGTGAAAGGTTCTAAAGGTTTGAAAGATTCCAGATGACGGTCGTTAAAACTTAAGAGAGATTATCCAGAAAGACAAAAGCCTGTGGAGAAGGAGATAGCAGTCTCTCACTTTTCTCCCTTGATAGGCATTTGGGGTCTTAGATGCCGACATCTATATGATTATGAGTGGAATTTTCAATTTGCAGCCCCTGTGAACTTGTATATCTGATGTAACCTGGTAAGCAATTCGTACACCAACATGCCCAACCTGTCTTCTCCCCTTCTATCAATGAAACATGTTACAACCCATAGGAATAATGTCGTAAAATGATTTTTGTGTATTGCTGTTTTCCTCTTGTCATTTGACGACTTTAGCCCAAATGAGCAAAATATGTCATCCAATTTTGCGGCTGTCTTAAACCGTCAAAGATCTGACAGAACCTTGCTCTAGCCTCGGGGATGGTACTGACCTATTTGTGGAAATGATTTGTTTGCCCAGCCACTCGTGGCTGGCTAATGTGATGCCATTACTGTTGTTTCCTTGCTTAGTTCATTTATGTCCATGTGGCCATTTTCATCCCATCATTATTTCTTATATTTAGATCTTGTTATTTATATATGAATGTATTTTATTAATTTTTGTTTTCATTATTTATTTATTTTTTTTAAATATGGGTTTTAGGGGGCATCCACGTCAGCGTTTTTTAAAATAAGAACAAGTGGATGTCTCCTTACCAAAGTTAAAGAGATTATATGTATTTTGACTTTTTTTATTTTATTTTATTTATTTACTGCTTATTGTTGTTCCTTGTAATTTGCTGCTATTTAATTTGGTCAAATAAATTCTCTCTCTCTCTATATATATATATATATATAGCAGTGAATTCCAAGTGCTTGAATTCGAACCGATCATTTGCCACATCATCTTATTCTTGGCATCTACACAGATTTTCTTGTGTCAGCCAACCTTGAATTGATACATTGCTTTGTAGGGTTCTGTTGTTATATACTGTATATCTGACCTTATTACTGTTATATTAAGTTGTTGGCATTATAATGTACACATACAGTTATTTTCATAAAATATGGTTGACTCGAGACAGCTGTAGTGACCTATTCCTGGCTATAGCTATTACTGACTAAAGCCAGCTGCTTCTGTCTACTTCTAGATAATTGACAGCTTACACCTACCAGTGCTACCACCACTGAAAAAATATAAACCTTGGAAATATAAGAAATTTATCTAATATGTCATAAATATGTACTTTTTAGATCCGACTTTGAGTAGCAAGCTATAGCCAGCCAGTTCATTTTAGTGGCAGGTAGCATCGTATAGCAGATGTTCTCTAGCTCTAGGTTCAATTTGACAGGCCATTTTTTATTAAACTAATTGTACCATTCACTTGCAACATTAGTTAAAAAAATTATATTCTATTTTATTCTTTTATATTCTATTCTATTCCCCTACAAACGAATTGTGGCCCTGACAGTTCCGTGTGGTAAAAGTATGATCTTCAGAAGTACAATAAAACACGCCCACTCTAGCTAGTTAAAATGTTTCTATAACAGAAATGGAACTTCTGACAAAAACAAATTGTCTGTTGATGAGTTTCTATTTTTGTGGTTTCTGTCTAAAAAAGATAACTGAACTAATATGAGGAATGTATATGGGACACAGAAAATATTACACAGTACTACACACAACATCACCTGTAATATAAGTCAACATAGATTTGGCACAAGTTGTTTCTCATCAATACTAAAAAAATCATAATAATATCACATCTACAATCAAGGCACCATGGTATTGAACGACCTAGCATGGTGGGTGGGTGATTAGGGCTTTACGTCCTGTATTTCTGCACCTGTTGGGCTAATTAGGACAGGCAGGAACCATGGCAATGAGATGAAGGCTGAAACAGCCCAGAGCGCTACCTCTGAGCTGGGCCCCCGCCCTGAACGACCTAGCATGAAAGTTCAATGTGTATTTAATCGTATAATTTGGTGATCTAAGTCTAACTAGTTTATATGTCATCAAACAACCGTTTTATTCGTAATTAAGGTTATTTATAGGCTCCTTTTTCTTTTTCATTTTTTTTGCCAATAGCTGCACCTTCTGGCTGTGTTTTGTTGTTGTATTTTTAGCTCTTGATTCTAAAAGAGTATTCAGAGACATTTTCTATGCGTTCTCTATGTGTTCATAAGTTACTGACATAACAGCTGACAGTCCTTGTGTCATTGACTGCACTGTTGAAGAGACTGTACTCGCTGATTTGAAGGAATTAATATAAATATTTCTTGGCTCAAAGTCATGAGGTCAATATTTTGATGCTTAGTCATCCCTGGGCTATATTGAGGAATTAGGGGATTTGGTTAGTCTGAAAATTGGTTTAGTAGGTTTATTTTATTTTATTTGCCAATTTACATAGTCATTTTCATTGTGGTCCTAGAAGGTCAGTTAAAGGTTTCAGAATGACTGTGTCTAGAATGACCAAGTCCAGAATGACCATGTCCAGAATGACTGTGTCCAGAATGACCATGTCCATAGACCATGTCCAGAATGACAGTGTCTAGAATGACGATGTCCAGAATGACCATGTCCAGAGACCATGTCCAGAATGACAGTGTCTAGAATGACCATGTCCAGAATGACCATGTCCAGAGACCATGTCCAGAGACCATGTCCAGAATGACCATGTCCAGAATGACTGTGTCCAGAATGACTGTGTCTAGAATGACCATGTCCAGAATGACTGTGTCTAGAATGACCGTGTCCAGAATGACTGTGTCTAGAATGACCGTGTCAAGAATGACTGTGTCTAGAATGACCGTGTCCAGAATGACTGTGTCTAGAATGACCGTGTCCAGAATGACTGTGTCTAGAATGACCGTGTCCAGAATGACTGTGTCTAGAATGACCGTGTCCAGAATGACTGTGTCTAGAATGACCGTGTCCAGAATGACTGTGTCTAGAATGACCATGTCCAGAGACCATGTCCAGAATGACTGTGTCCAGAATGACCATGTCCAGAGACCATGTCCAGAATGACAGTGTCTAGAATGACCATGTCCAGAATGACCATGTCCAGAGACCATGTCCAGAATGACCATGTCCAGAATGACTGTGTCCAGAATGACTGTATCCAGAATTACCATGCCCAGCATGACCATGTCACAATGAATTTGTCCAGAATGACTGTGTCCAGAATGACTGTGTCTAGAATGACCGTGTCCAGAATGACTGTGTCCAGATTGACCATGTCCAGAATGACCATGTCCAGAGACCATGTCCAGAATGACCATGTCCAGAATGACTGTGTCCAGAATGACTGTATCCAGAATTACCATGCCCAGCATGACCATGTCACAATGAATTTGTCCAGAATGACTGTGTCCAGAATGACTGTGTCTAGAATGAACGTGTCCAGAATGACTGTGTCCAGATTGACCGCGTCCAGAATTACCATATCTAGAATGACTGTGTCCAGAATGACTGTTCCCATAGTCAATTTGATCGTAAGTCAGCCTTAGCTAGCTGCTTTAATTTTCAATGGCTTGTACTTGGTGTTTATGCTGGGGGTGAAGGACTATCGGCAGTTTAAATGTGTTATAACAACTTACATTATGTATATTAAATGCTGATCTCATCATTGTGTTTGCCTATGGTAGCTCATCAATAAGGTGAAAATGTTGCAGGCCAAAAACAGTTAGACAACCTTCCTGTATGTACCCATATTTATGATTATATGGTCCAAATAAGCTGCATGGAAAACTCTTGTGTAAAGTGAAGACAAAAGAAAAAAAAAGAAGCTTGCATTTTTCTCAAAGTATTGAGGACCCTCCATCTAAAAATCTGGTGAGCAAGATTCCCATGTTGGCCTACGTATACTTAAGGAAGACTAACAAAACCTGATGCATGTCA
Source organism: Alitta virens (assembly GCA_932294295.1). Classification (NCBI taxonomy): domain Eukaryota; kingdom Metazoa; phylum Annelida; class Polychaeta; order Phyllodocida; family Nereididae; genus Alitta; species Alitta virens. The sequence goes on along the minus strand of OW028573.1, from coordinate 28,782,598 downwards.
GCCTGGCCGTCAGTGTGTGTCAGGATGATAGTGAGGTGAGGAGAAAAAGTGATAGGAGAAATCTGATGCTCCAATCCAGTTGCTTATGAAAACTGCCAACGGCATTAATGTATTAAGACATTTCTTCATGAATCGTATTGATCAGTATAAAGAAAAAATATGAGCTGTCAGGCTGCTGTTGCTGCTGCTGCTGGGAAAGATTTGAAAGTTGCAATTGCAAGTTGGATGTCCTAAGAGGCTGCCTGGAAATATTCGCCACATTGTTTTAACCTGCCAGACTTTAATTCGACAGAGATGGATGATGATGAAGGATGCTGCTCTGGTATCTACCTACATCCTGCAGAGGGACAGGGATGCTTCTCATCCAGAGCACATTTCTGAAATATGGATTGGTCCCCATGAAGCCTGGTGTAATCAAAGGCAGCCCTGTGTCACCCATGTTATTTACTACTTTTTGCAGCGTAGACAGGGCTAGCCGCAGGGACGATAGTCTAAGTAGGTAACTACATCTTCCTTATGACGAGCATTAATAGAAATAAGATGATGAATGGGGGCTGAATATCAGCCTGTGGGTTACTAGAATGGAAAAAAGCAGAATAGAATAGCATACTATACAATACAATACAATAGCAGGTTAAAGTGGTTAAGGTAGTTTTTGTCTTCTGAGAGGGACCCGGGTTCAACCCTATATAGATCCAGGAAATGCATACCAGTTTAATTGAATCTGCATGTCGTTCTACACATACCTTCAACTAGTTGTACTCCATACTTGGTGTCTGTGTTGACTCGATTTAAAGATTACACACTTGGGGTTAAAGCTTGGAGTCATGATTAAAGTATTATTTGGTGGATAGTCTTACATATTGATGAACTGCATAAGGAAAAATAAGTGTGATGCAGCCTGATGCAGGATTAAACAGTAAAAGTATTTCTGTATTTGTGTACAACTTTCACTGTAAATGACGAAGTATGATTTTGAATGTCTTCTCATTTACAATGTACGTCTGACTCAAATCAAAAACTTTCCTTGTCATTTAGAGACTTCAAAAAGCAACAGCAGCAGCAGCAGCAGCACATATTTCATTACAAGACATCCTAGAATATAAAGGAATTGCTAAGAATATAATATGCTGACATTTGATGTTGTTGCTTTGATGCACAAATATATGGTCTGATTTCATGTACTAATTATTTTGTATTATGTTGTTTTTCTGGGATTATAAGGTTTCTCGTGTTATTTTCCATTGTTTTGACGCCAAACCAATTTATAAATAAGATACCTTTCCAAATATTTTGAATTATCCATTTATATTTTTCCACTAAATACATTTAGGAGATATAGTATTACATGCACGCAACTGCAGGCAAAACTCAGTTCTTCTCATAAGCTTCAAAATTGTTCTCCTCCTCTGTTGTAAGATTAAACATTAATGTTTAGTTTTTGGTTGTATGTTTTATGTGCTAAGTATGTTGAAGTGCAGATTTTATATGTCAGTTGAATTGAAGGGTAAAATGAGGTTTTGTTTTGCTGTAGGGACGTTAAATAAGATAATTATCTCATCTTATCTTAAGACGGTAAGAAGCATATTCCATATTCATAACCAACATACAGTTAGTTTCATGAAATATGGTTGGCTCTAGACAGCTGTAGCGACATATTCCTGGCTGCAGCTATAACTGGCTAAAGCCAGCCACTTTTTTCACTGGTAACTTGTAGTTATAAACCTTCATAAATTTAAGAAATTTATGTAATATATCGCAAATATGTATTTCCAATAGACATGCATCGTTTCAAAAAGAAATTACAAATATGGGTAACTCTCAACTTACGCAATTTGACAGGTCGTTTTTAATTAAACTAACAGTACACCTGAAATAAATAAAGATAAGTTGGTAGATGGACCCAAATGTGTTTATGAACTTTATAAATAAGACTAAACTTTACTGGTGTGAGAGAAACCTTCTGAATAATTTTGACAATGGCGCAGTATGCAATATACAGAATATAGCTAAAAACACAGGATCCATCGTGACTTTTGATTATAAATATGTATTCGAATCAATTGATTATAGCTTAGTATTGGATTTTCGTTGTGGGAGGTCCTATACATACTTTTTTCCCTAATTCCAGGCTTTCTACTTTCTGATAAACTTGCATAACGTTGCCAAACATATAGTTGCAAATGTTGTTATGATGGGCTCAGCTTTGCAATATCAAAAGGCCATGAGCAAACAGGACCATGGTCAGCCGGTCATCCATATATATTTCTATGCGTTATGTATATTGGTCTATGGATGAAAGTGAAAACAAACAAGAATTGGGCACACCATGATGAGGAGGGGATGCTGGGCTTGATGCTATTCTAGCCATGATGAAAACGTTTACCAACGTCACTGCTCCTGGTGCTGAGATTTCCCCGTGGACCACAGATGTGCTGGCAATTTCGTAGCCATCATAGTGAGAGCGTGGTGAGAATCTATTCCCATTCTATAAACACTGACTATATGTATGTAGTATCTGCGACTCCCATCTGGCGCCGCCCATTATTCTTCCCTGTAATTCCATAGGCACATTCTGCTTTCTGTAGGTGTGGGTCGCGTACTATGAGCACATACCTGCCTCTCACTTCCTTGTATCACTAGAACACACGAAGTTTTACGAATCTATTGAAAGATATATTAGATATATAATTGATTAATGATTCAGATAAGGAACAGGATAATGCAGACCTCCAGAGCAATTACTTACCATATAAGAGGTCTGATTAATGTGGTAAGTGAAATGGAGGGCTCTTCTCTCCATTTGTACATTATACAGGTGTGGGTCTTTCTTTTGCCTCAGCATGGACACTACGTGGAAATTTAGTTTACATATAAATAGTATGGGCTAGTGGTTAAGGTGTTAAAGGGCATTCACACAATTACGTATAAGAGCTATGTATGACCACGTATGAAAACTTTCTTTTACTCGTGGTCATCCTTGGCCATACGTGATTCACTCGCCGAGCGTTTTATGAATACTCGCGCTACTTCGTAGATCGCTCATTGTCGCGCTTGACCACTCACGACCATACGTGGAGAGGGCAAACATTTTTAAAACTTTGGTGGACGTTCTACGAGTAAATTGTTATATTACTAGCCATACGTAGCCATACATAGCCATATATATTACGTAGCCATACGTAGCCACTGTCCATCCGTATATACTCGCCATTCACTCACGTCCACTCGTAGAACGCTTGTAAAACGCTCTTCCATGCCCATCCTTGCCCATCCTTGAACCATTCGCACGGGCGATCTACGAGTGGCTGACGGATGCCTGACGGATGCCTGACCGATTCCTGATGCCTGACAGACGTTCGGCGAGCGTTCGGCGAGCATTCGGCGTGCGTTTGCCGGACGTTTGGCGAGCATTTGACGAGCATTTGACGGGGGTTCGGCAAGCGTTTGACGGACGTCCGGCGAGCAATCTACGACTACCTTATTAAGGGTCTATCTCACATAGCAGAGTGACAATGCCAAGTGATGCCGAGTGCCTCATAAATCAGGCAGTCGGGAATACTCGGCTTTGCACGCCGACCACTCTGGAAAAGCTCAGAAATACTTGGCAACACTCGTAGACCGATTGTGAAATTTTAAAACTTTCTAGGAGTGGCACCGAGCAATTTGGCTCTGGAATTGCTCGGGCTTTACACGGGGTTAACTCGCCGTGCACTTGCCATGCACTCTGGGAGTACTCTTGGTCACTCTGGGAGTACTCTTGGTCATATGGAATGCTGTGTGGACGTGATTTCCTCGCCGAGTGGTCAGCGTGTAAAGAAGGCGAGCAATCTGGGAGCAATCTGGGAGCAATCTGTGAACAATCGGCGAGTCGTTGCTGACTTGCTTTTTCTCACTGGCAAATGACCAAGAGGGAAGCCAATTCATTGCTTGCCAGCAATCGTCATTACTCTGCTTCGTCACTCGGCTATGTGAGATAATGGCTTTACGTACGTTTTGGAAAGAATTTATACGTGATTAACAGAGCCAAGAGTGAGCAGGTATAGCTATGTATAGCCCATATTTGACGTATTTGGTCACTCATATGTTTTGTACGTTGCCGTGTGAACGCCCCTTTGGACTGTTGATTTTGGGGTCATAGAGTTGAACAGATCCTCCTGCAACCACTACCTCGCCCACCCATGTGTGATGAGTACTTGGCAAACGGCGACAACAGTGAAAGTGCAAAATTGCAGATGGCTCTTAAGCCCCTGCTGATACTTTGGATTAGCTGCCAAGGGTGTAATTGTGAGGTCAGCAGAATGCGTGCTTAACATACTGGTTAAATTCTTAAAACTCATGACATTTACATTTACAGCATATGCAACGGTACGGGATAAAAACCCAGTTCTTTCAGCTAATCTGACCTGACCAGTAGTAACTGAATCATGCTCTTAACAACCTAGGAGCTGTATTAAATGAGATACATAGCTGGGAATAATAGGAAGTCATAAATCTCCATGGTTATTTTTGGATTCGTTCACGGTGTCTCGGTAACCAGCAACCTACTCCCATAGAATTGGGCATTTAGTTGATGAAGCATATTTCTCATTGCTCTATCTGTGGTATCTATGACATACTTGATGGATTTCATTTCAGTGTATTGTCTCAATGCTTCATCATAACTCGGATAATTATCGATAAATAATGATTTAGTTGAAGGATGAATGTCTAAATGTTTCAGTGAAGTAGCTCTGATATTAATTCTGTTATTGAGCTGTGATAATATCATGGTAATGTACTACGTTTTGTACAGTATAAACAAATCTACGTATTCTGGAAAAATATGATGACTTGATACAAACCAAGCACAAGCACTATTGACTGTGTAAACTGAATTGATATACATCATATCAGACTGACCTGTATATCAAAACGAATCGATGTGATGTAGAATGGTGCATATTTTTATTCTTGCTGGCAATGTGGATATGCTCCCACATATTCTGTGGAAGACTGCTCTGTAATGGCAGCGAAAAAGGCAAGCTGGTTCATAACCTTTGACACGTATGTCCCACTATATGCCTGCATTAGTTCTCAAGCAACTGAAAATGATGAGAATATATACGTGTATATATTCTAGATTTTGCACTTGAACCTTATCCTTTAATAATAATTACTTTGACCATCCTATAACGAACAATCTGAAGATTTCAAGGGTCTAGGGCAAAGTGGCCTGGTGGACCTAACTGTCAGGTAGTCTTGTTAGAGCTTTAGGTTTGTATGGATCAGTGTGGCTTTGAGGACTGGTCTTAATTCTGATGTGGCTTGAATACCATGTTTTATTGTATTTGATTATGAATCAGCTTGCCTGCTACCATGGACCCTTTGCCTTTTGTGCTGCCATTACATATAACTTCAGTAACAAGACTGCTTCACTACGAAGACCACTTTTGCCAAAACTGATGGTGGCCTTAGCAGAGAAGGTCATGTGTCAACTGTATAAAGTCATGAACTCATTATTTTGAAGTGGGGATGTAGAGCAGTTGATTAGATTGCTGTATATGTGAGTCATCAGGCGGACAGACAGACATGCTCCTTGGCAGATGATTTGTCATATGAATGTTCCAACTGACACAGGAAGCGGAAGTACGTTAGCGTAATTGAGGAAACCAACGACAGGGGGCACTTTAGTTGCTTAATGCTGTCGTATGCCATGGCAGAGGAGACTGGCTGGAGTCTTCATAAGGCCCCAGAGGTGGGTTATAGGAATTTTGGGCGAATTCGATTTCTCGGTCTCCAGGAAACTGCCTTTGGTGGTGTTGAAGTGTGCTCTAGTGACCAAAATTGGTTTGGGCGATTCCAAGTCAGTAGCGGTGTCACTTTCGCGTTTTCTTGGCAAGGGAGACAGTAATAGCTCATGATGTTGGAGTGTCATTCATGGCTCCGTGGGCTGTTGTAAAAAAGTGCTGTAGACATCATCATGTATTCCTACTCATGGCTCATACATCGGCTAATGAAATAAGTTTTGTGTGAGAAGAGGCATAGAAGGACCCAAGAAAATGTCCTCTGGCAACGTCTGGCAATGGACGAGGTGTTCCTAAATTCCCTCCATTTATTTTTTACTGCTGAAGGACCCTCTTTATGGGTGGATGAAAGAGAGAGACGGACGGTGTATTTGAGAGTTACAGCTGCAGGAGAGTATGCAATGTAGGGGAGTGTGGTGCTGAGGAAAACATGTGGAATAGTAAGTGATAACTCTCCTGGGAGCAATATGTAAAGGCAAGTGTATCAATATGTATGCAGGCGAGTCCTCTGTGTAATGTTCATCCTATGACTGATGGTGCCTCAGTGTCAACTCCAAGCCTTGATGAACTCCCTGTTATTTCCCTTCGACTCTGATCTGTCAAATGCAAATCGTCCCTTGATGTTGGTCTTTGTCCTTCAGCAAACATATGACTACCTGCAGATGAATGACCAACACAGAGCTCCGCAAACAAGGCCACCAATTAAAACCATTGGGCAATCAGACATATTGAAATGGGAGGTCGTGCTGCATGAAAATTAATCCCTTGTGTTGGGCCACAATGCCTGGTATGTTTATTGCACATTCTCTGCTGCTCATAGTTTTCGGGCAAGTTTAGAAACAATGCCGTATAGTTCTAGAGCCATCATCTCTTGCAATTTCCAAAAGTAGGTAGGGACCATGGCAATGAGATGATGGATGAAACAGCCGTCCAACTTAGGCTTGACGTGTAACTAAAACCCATTGTTAAAGTATGTCATAATGCTTAGTGTATTGAAATTGTGTAAATTCAGACTCAGGTTAAAAACAAAGAGAATTCTTCTATGGAAATTTTATTTCAGCTATCGAGGAGCCATCTTTACAACAATAATCGCCATCTAACTTAGGATAATAATGAATGGCCAGCACACAGAAGTATCTATAAAGCACCTGTTATATTCTATACTAGACCATATGTTACAGTCGCAACTAAATGTTTAAAAAAACTACTGCCAGTCTACGATGTACAAAGCATACTTCGAAATTCCAAGGTCTGTAGTTGAAACCGATCGAACGCAATACATTTCAAAGTGACAAATTCAATATAGATCAAAGCAAGCTATGCATGGGATATCTTTAATGAAAATTAATCATTGCATCCTTGGATTATAAATTCTGCTGCTTGCTACTAAAATTATGAATCGGCTGAAATTTATTTTATCGATTTACTCTCTGTCCTTGTATTTGTTGTTTTACAACTCTTGTCTTATGCGCAGTCTTTTTGAAGCTACAAGTTTAAACTACAATTTAAACACCATGCTACTAAACAAAACTATCTACCTGTAATCTACCTGTAACTGTAAAGGGTGGATGGGTGGATTAGGGCTTTAAGTCCTGTATTTCTGCACCTTATGGGCTCATTAGGACAGGCAGGCATAATGATGGATGAAACAGCCATCCAACTTAGGCTTGACCTGTAGCTGTATTGTTAAAGTATGTCATAATGATCAGTGTATTAAAATCTTGTAAATTCTGAAACATTTAAACAGGCATTCGATTTTGTATAATACGTCAAATTATAACATAAGGGTCTATAGTAATTAGTAAGTACCATAGTTTAAAGGAACTGGGATTCTATACGTACAGTAAATTATACAAGGCAGGAGTTTGTCCGATATTGGATTATGCATCTGAGATATGGGGGGTTTAGAGCATACCCAAACATAGATAAGGTCCAGAATAGAGCCTTGAGAGCATTTCTAGGAGTGCATAATTATGCTTCAAATCTTGCTATTAATGGTGACAGTGGATGGACATTAAGTACAGTAAGACGTAAACAAGCAATGTTGAGATTCTGGAATAGAATACAATTAATGAATGATGATAGAATTACAAAGAAAAGTTTCATATGGGAAAAGAATCTTCTGTTTAAAGGTTGGGTTGGTGAAATCAAAAAATTTTTCTCAGAAATTGTTATGGAAACTATCTAGGAAAATAATGAATGTATCTCACTCGAACAAAGTTGGGCTCGCCTCCATGAAAAACAATGTGGAAAACGGAAAAACGAGGTCTTGAATTCAAGAAAACTAGAACTTATAATACGTACAAGCTGTCCTACTATACTGAACCATTTGTATATAAAGTATTGAACAGAGGCTACAGATCTATCTTAGCACAATTAAGAACTGGAATTCTCCCTCTTGAAATAGAGGTAGGGAGATGGAGTAGTACTGCTGTTGAAGAACGTATATGTAAATTATGTATAGCAAATGTTGTAGAAGATGAAAATCACTTCATTTTTGATTGTGAATTTTACCATGTTAAAAGATGTATTATATTTGATTTAGTTTTTAGTAGTTGTACCACCTTCCGTAATTCAACAAAGTCACAGAAATGGAAAATATTGATGTCTGAAAATTATGTTTATCACTTTGGAAAATTTGTATCTGAAATATTGCTACATGATCAGCCAGCTTTAAAATTTTATAATTAACTTTATGAAAAGTAATATTGTTTAATATTCGATAATTCATTTATACATTGGTTTAAATTTAATGTTATTCAATGTTTTTATTTTTATTTTTTTTAATTATCATATTAGCGCCTAATGAAATTATGCGGTTTAGGTCACTTGTAAGTCCGAGCGGGCTGGGGAGTTACAATTGTCATACCTGTTGTTTTTGTGTTTAATGTTAATAACTCTATGTGACTAAAATAAAAGAATTTCAAATCATAAGTAAGGTGGGATTTTAAGATGTGTCAATTAACTAATAGGCGTCGCCAGACTCGCCATCTAGGTATGGCTTTGTTCAGCTTGTTGTAGCTCTCTGGGTAGCTGTATAGTTAAACGTAGATGAAGGTTCTTTTATGCCTAAATTAGGGATAGTACGGCATGTCCAAATTCTTGTCCATCTTAAAAGGTGAATGACGTATAGCTGTCAATTCATTAATGTGTTATAAGGAGGAGTTGACTTCATTTTAAACCAAGTTCTCAGATCTTATATGCTGGTTTATATTATTACACTGTGGCTCCGATGTGACCAGTCAAGGTCACCTTGAACTTTTGGTGTCTGGTAAATCCACAGCTTTGTTTTGATTGTCAACCATTACTGAGATACATTGTACTGTGTGCTAACTGTGGTCATATCTATTTGTTTACAGGGTTGTTAAAACTATAAACACAAAATGCCTCTTTAACTCCAGTTCTGGAAATGCAAGTGTATGTATCAAATTAAAATGAAATCATTCTAATATCGTGTACAAATTACTTTCTTCCAAGAAATCTAATATGAGTGGGAGGTCTATTTGACTTTTTGTCTTGACTATTCACAGGAACCAATTGATTGTTAGAGAGTGACTGCGATAGAACAGCGTGTGTATGTTTGAGCCAGTGTGTAGTTCCCAACTGAGCCAAGAGCGTGGGCCAACACTCTAGTGACAGTACTCACCCTTTTATTAGGGTAATTCATGAGGGGAGAGGGACCTTGGTAATTCCAGCAGAGCGTGATGAAGGATGTCTCCGACCTCTGCCTTCTTGACATTTATATAACGTGTTTATTGTGCTCAGCGAAAGTCGACCGGCTCCCCCAGGACTGCCTGGGTGTGGGACTTTTGTTTACGCAGGTTTAAAGGCCATTCTAGGCAAACATTTGCTTAGTGACTTACATTCATTAACAATTCATATGCCACAAACCTTTTGTCTAACCAGTGCTGGTTTGAAAATAGCATGCTGTGTGTTAACATTATTCATTTGCAGTCAGGTGTGAACTGGTGTCACTATGTGTGTGTTCAAATCTCATTGGCCTCGATTTTTGTTCATATGTGATGCACTCACAGATCACTTCTGTTTTTTATTCTGTGCTGTTGCCCTGCCTGAATGCTACTGGTTTGAATCATAATCAACAACTATGATCAACAAGCAGACCACACCATGCTACTTGAATGAATGCATTTTAGCTAATAAGCTCTTAAAGGGTATTAGGGCTGGGAATCCAACCCATGACATTCAGAGAAGATGGTCACATTGTTCTACCAAAAAAACATTAATTCCAGTAACCCAGGACCTTGAAAAGTATTGACCCATGTCTCAACCAATTGATCGTATAGCTTTCTAGCAGTGTCTACTGTGCTATGTGAAAAGCACTAGATATATTGCCTACATATGAATAGATATTTGCCAGCCTACATTATATATACAGCAGGAAAAGATGACTGCAAATGTCATTATGATATCTTGTGGTCACTTGTGCTCGTGCATGATTATAGATATGTCTTTATTTGTATTCCTCTTCTACTCTTCTTTCTGCTCTGCCAGTGGCAATACAACAGCAGTGTTACTAGCACAGTATCTTTTGCCTGACAATCATACCTTATATGTGGAAATACAGCAACTAACAGAATATGGCTGAAAATATAGATCCCTAAAAACATGCATTTTCCTGCGATATGACTTACAATCGATTGTACAATGACAGTCATGTGAAAATGATGACATTTTTGTGCAAAATTATGGATATATAAATATATATCACAATGACTTTCTACGTATTTCATGGAAGGCTAAAAGTTTGGCATTGCAAAGTGTGATGAATCCGTTTTCATTCTGGGCTTATGAAATTCTGTCTGCGCAGACTTTGCCCCACAAATTCATCTGCCGTCCGTGGTGTTGTGATGATCCAGGGAATCCTAAATCTCGAATAAAAGTGCCGCGTGGGAATTTTAAAGCGAGAACTGGGTTTAGCGTCTAGTATTTTCTGGTTTCTATGGCCATAATTATGGTATGTATTCCACCTGTTGACTGGTTTTGTCTCCTCAAGGTCATATATATTCATATGTGATGATCAAATCTTGATCAGGTTAACTAGACATTATGAGGAGGCTGCGGTATTATGGGGATTTATTGGCCTGGCCCATGACAAATCTGAGCCCGGACCTGCCCTAGATCATGAGTTAAACAATTGGCTTTGATGAGCAGGGATGATATGAATGTGGTTGGAGCCAGGTGTCACAATGTTACAGTTTGATTGTATGGGTGGAAGGCCCGAGTTATGGGAGCGTTGTGGGCGTCATAACAAGCCTGGCTTAGAGTGGCAAGGACAGCCTCACCATCCATCAGCCTCTCCCAGGAGATATAGACCTTCTGCAATTGGACCCAGCAAATAACTTGATGCTGCAAATAAACACTGCTTTCAACACACTTGTCTTTCTAAGGCTTGTTTTCTTCTTACTTCTCACGTACAGCCATATACAACTGCGACTGCCCTCTTCATTTCAGGAGTCATACGATCCACCCAAATATCAATTACGGTGTCATACAATACATTTGAGTGCCTGTTGTGATGAACAGCCAAGCGGTAAGTATAAATCTTCCTGTTTTCTGTTCTACCCGTCCCGCGAAAACGACTTTTACTTTCTAGAGTCACCCCAACCACTAGCCATGCAATACGGTGTTTTGTGGTATTCAGCAGCACCTAAGCCACAATAGAGATGTAGGTGAAGAGACGACTCATATTTCCTGTCCTTTCAGAGGCAGCAACCCATATTAACCTGTATAGTATGTAGCATCATTGTGCACTCCCTTTCTCTCCTTCTCTCCTAATCAAGACTTATGCTAGGGGGAGGTACGCACACAATCTATCCTAGCCTCTTCGTGCTGCGTCTGCACACACCATTGTTGCCTCCATTCAGGCGACATATCATGATGGAGAAATGCTGTCCCAGAAACGGGCTGTGACAGACAATGTGCCTTAATTGTGGTATGCTGGACAGCCTTCCTTGCTATTAACCACGAACACACAAGTGTGGGGAGCTGCATGGACCTTCCGGAGTGTCATCAACTGGGCAAATATTGATCCGACCAGAATAATCCTGCTCCCGGATAATTATGGACAAGCGCCTCCGGCAGCGGACTAACGCATCAACGCCAAAAGTCTTGTTATCCACGAGCTCAAGCTGACAATTAAGTTGCTTTACTGATTATCCTGTCCTGTGTTGTAAGATAATATGGCACGGTACCCCCAAGAATAGCAAGGAATTGAGTGTATGTATAGCAGAATGAAAGATGTAGGAGCTGTTAAGTGACCTACACTGGGTGGCCCATCTACGAGGACTTAAGAGCTGCACTTTAGGGTCATCCTGTAGGGGACATCCAATTGAGAAAGACATCCAGGATTGGTGTCCAGTAATAAATTGAGGGCATTGACCTCGATGAGGGCTTAACGGATGTGCTGTTTGAAGAGGCGTCCCACTTCGGATCCATCAAAAATGAAAGACACAACAGACAGAACTTTGGATTTGACTTGGGCGCTGAACCACACCGTGTTTGTACGAGCTCCAACTGGTCTCATCTGATCATGGGAACTTTTCATTGGATCTGGGGGAGCAGAACAAATGTCATTTGAGTTGGCAGTGATTCGAGGCAGTGGAGTTGAAAGCTGATTGCCTGGCCACTGTGGTATTGACTTGTGAAGTTGACAAGTGACCAGAGCATCAGGTCAGAGAGGCTGACAAGGGGTTGGCAGGAGACAATGCTTCTTTGAGGGGACTGTTTGTGTGTTAGTATTGTTGGTGTAATCAAGGGAGGACCGCTGTGCCTGCCTGTCCATCAAACCCAGGCCCAAACCTAATCAGCATGATGGCGCCTCTGCGGACATCACAAGTGTCGTTGAAATGCACAAGTAACGAGATTACAAAGCTGGCTTGTCCCGCCCTCACGACACTGTCTTTGACCTGATAGTCGCCAATGCCATTTGTCTAATGAACTTACTTGTAACACCAGCACTTCGCGGAAAATTTCTCCTATCACGCGGACTGACTGTGGACCTAAAACAGGGTGCAAAGCGGCAAAGCGGTAAGCTTGAGGAGTGCGACCATCTTTTTGCTAAAGGCAACATTGCTGTTACTATTGCTAATGGTGACGCCGTGATTATTGCATGACTATGAAAAATATGTGCATAATTATTGGCCTTACTCCTAGGTGATATTCAAAGCTCATCAGCCGAGCTGTTTAAGCCATACATTAGATGATGTTGAGATGTAAAACTCCTGATGAGGAGGCGTCACAGCAACCGGAAGTTGCTTCTGTTAGTTTCTATTGTAAATGAAACAAATTCGGTCTCATCCAATTAGGCATTGGAATCTTTGTTGCATTGGTGTTTTTTTCTTCGGCCACGATATCAAGTTTCTAACTGCAGCACTTAGATTCTTTTTACATGCAAATGATCTACAATGAGTTATGTATGCATGTCTGTTCCGATATCCCATTAGGTTGTTTTTCTGTTTGAAATGATCGACTTAGATTTCAATTAACTTTAAAAGCTGAATTTTTTTAATAAAGATATGGAAATAACGAGAAGTTATTGGAATACATGAGCTCCTGTATCTATTGGAAATTTTATATACTTCACAGCTGCAGCAGCAGATACAATGATGTCTGATTCGTATTTCTGAAATGTTGAAGATGGAGTCTGTGTGTCTCTTGTTGCATTATGTCTCGTTCTGAAATGAAGCGGTGAGACACATCAGATCACTTTCTTGTCTTCATCTATTGAAGTTATTCCCACCTGGTTTCATGCACTCCTGCTCACCTTGTGGGAAGGTCACATGATAAAGGAGAAACTAATAGTTGGAAGAAAGATAGAGAGGAGAAAGGAGGGACAGAAAAAAGACACGCATCACCTTCTTTGATAAAACAAGGAGTCGGTTTATGCACACACCCAGCTATGGAAAGGACCCCACTTCAGTTCTTAATGACTTAGGTCATGCAGTCTGAGATTTGAAAGTCACGCAATAAAAACCTGTGATGAGCGCAGGCAGAGATTTCAATTTCGTGTTGAAGATATAAGATTTCTCTGATATGAGCAGAAAGTGAAAAATCAAATGAACATAGGATAGCTGGCATTTCATGCTGTAGTCTGTGCATGTGGGAGACAGGCTGTTCTCTCTACTTTGCATGACATTGTGTAAGAGATGTTGTAATGTGACCGCGTACATCATTCATTCGCAGACATTCATTTCAAGGGTAATTAATTGAAATTGCCAACGACGGGGTCATGACTCATGAACTTTATTGCTTGAGATAACAGTATGAGGCAAATCAATGCAATTGCATCATGCAACAAGGGAGTTGCAGAAATTGGGTAACCAGGGTAACGACTGCAAAGGCTTCAATTAAACTAATTTGGGTCCTAGTATTATTGCCACAATGTAGTAGATGGCTTGTTAAGGCATGCTTCTGACTGTCCCAGATCTTATTATGAAGCTGGGCACATGTTTTAGTCGAATCCCAGTTGGTAGTCATTTACAAGGACGTTAAAATGGTAGTGCCATGGATTTTGTGTCTTTGTAAGGGCAAGGGAAGGTCACGCAAAAGCATACTGATATGCATGGTGAAACATTGGATTACTTACTTTCTTCCAGGAATCTTTAATGTCACACGAATGGGTTAAATGTGTAACTTTGCGTCAATTACCGTCCCCTCCCAGTTGTGCTATTCCAGCAATTGACCAGTGACAAGAAGTTGCTTTTAGAGGACTATATACTCACTTAATCTTGACCTTGACCATTAAATACTCCTCTGGAAAATTGTCCAATACAAAGGCCAACACTAAGACCATTTCATCTACAATTTTAACAAGATTTTAAAATTACTCATTAGAGATGCCGCAACAAGTGCAAATGACCATGAAAGTTTATGCATCAGATAACCGTGCAACAGGTGCATTTTCAAATTGGCAAATTATCAAGTTACAAATTCACATCTGTTTCCTATTACTCATAAAAAAGATAATGTGGGGAATCACAGAGATAATGAAGGGAGGGGGGGTGGGGAGCACACAGGTACAGGTGGTTATATAGCAACACTTACGGTATCTGCATGCACACTGACCATTACATGAAGAAACAGAATGATTTCTGAATTTCAAAATTCACTAACACCTCCCCATGTAAGGTCTCATCACACAAAAGAACCAACTCTTAATTGTAATGAGAAAGTGTTAGTCTGAACATGAAGATCCACCTTTCTATTAAAATCTCATTTGCCAGGAACAGACCATGGACAAAGTAGTAAGTACCTAAAAAATAGACTCTTTTATACCTGAAAAGGCTACCAACACTCACGTCTCACTTTTGTTTGACACGTAGTCCCAGATTGGCCGGAATATGTATTCAGACTGGTCTTATGTACAGATCCGGTATATCCATGTGGTAGCTGATAAATATGACCTTTTCTTAAGATTCACGCGTGGAAACACCTGCTAGTCCAGACACCAGCTCTTCCTGTCTGGCACCTAAGTTATTGCACCAGGTCGGCCTTGATGCCAATTAATGTCTTTAGCTTACAATTAAAAAAATGAATATTGCGCAAGCCTTGTTATGTAGTAATTGGGATTAAACCTGCTTATTTTCTTATACATTGACAAAATAAAGTAACTTTTCCATTGACTTTAGCTTATAACTACCACACATAGCTTTGTGGACTAGTGGTTAAAGAGCAGTTCAGCTTCTCTGTGTAACCTTGGGAATAATATGTGAGCAAAATGTCAGCATAAAGTTGTATTAAACGTTATATTATTTGGGCCGTGTACTCCGTTTATATACTTATTTAAGTACAGTTAGTTTCATTAAAACGGTCCGTCAAATTGAGCCTAGCCAAAGCTGTAATTTCTGGCACCTCAAAACCGGATCTAAAAGTACATATTTATGATATGTTACATCAATTTCCTACATTTGCCAATGTTTACACTTTTCTGGTGATAAATATAATTAGCATGTTTAATTCACAGTCAGGTATAGGTTGCTACAGCCGTCTAGAGTCAACTGTTTTTTTTTTATGAAACTAACTGTACTATGTAGCTTGCAAAATATTGTGAATTTTAAATTATGTGATCCATATATCATATCGCCATCAAGGAGTTGTACGAATACAGAAATTAACGAATCAGGTATTATGTTCAAGTACGTACATGTACAAAACAGTGCATATTTCTTGAATAACGCCAATTGATGGTTATATTTTTATTCGCAGCAGACATAACACAATCCTGCATAGATACGAGTTTCAAAGCTGATTTCCACCACTCCGCCTCCCTTCTAATTAAAAACTTTCTTTAGATTTGAAGCTTGTGTGTAATAATTAGCCGAGTTTCACACGAGTTCATGCTTCACAAGTTTGTGTGTAAAACGCCCTGAGCCTTGTTTGTGGCTCTTCTGAAACTCTGGTCTTCTTGGCTTGGTAAAAGGTGAGACAAAGCAGCATGCCTTCTAAAGTTGCCATATCGATGGGGTCTTTGTTGGTATTCTATCCTATTCTTTTCTATTATATTCTATTATATTATATTCTCAATGTCTCTGGTCTAAAGCTTAGTCAATAGAGTCTTTTCACTGAGCAGCCCTGATTTCAGTAAGACACAAGTCTTTCCTCTCCTCTTATTACTCATTTTGTTTTTCAGACATAGTAGACCATAACTAACTGATTCCATAAATATAATTTTCTCTGGGAAATAACAGAAATCAACTAAATGATAAGATGTTAAATATACATTAAAATGCACTAAATATACTGCTGCTTGGGTGCACTTTGCTTCAGCCAATCACAGCCAAGGGTGGGAACTTTTTCAGTCAATAGAATTGCAGTATTCTGTCATAGCCACCTGGTGAAAACATCGAGAACCTTCCGTGAAAATCCACTATTTATACGACCAGAAATATTGAGAGTCCACACATTAGTAACACATGCATCCAATATTGGTGGGGTCTTTCGCTTGCCCCGGCTTAGTCACAGAGTAATCCGCCACTTTTAACTCCCAGGCCAAGAATTGAATGAGGAACCTACAGGGAAACATCCTTAAACCATTAGGCCATTGATATTCTATCCTATTATTCTCTGATTTAATAACATAACCTGTTGCTTACCTGCCCCCCCCCCCCCCCCAATCGAGTACACTTATCTGAATCTCACGCAAGCTCAGTATTATAATCTATCATTGTGAATGAAGGCTTTCCTTGACAAACGTATATTAGTAGAAAAAAAAAGAGAAGCAAAGACACCCGTATCTAGGCGATAGCACCGATTTTAGAGCAGAGAGAAAAGGAAAAAGGGGGCAGCCCATTACTATACAACAGGGAAGCAAATCAAGCGAGTTGAGCGGTTCTTTCGTCTGCCAAGAACAAGGGCATTTATAACCAGGTGGTAGGGGAGCCATTCATCTTGTGACTTCCCTGCTGCTCCAATGCCTAGACCTTTTCTGGCACACCCAAACCAGAGTTCAACCCTCAGACAATTGCCTGCGTCTCCCAAGGCTTCTTTTATACCCCATGCTGATTCCAGTCCATGGAAAATGTATTAAATATACACCATATCCAGAATAGCTTTATTCCCTGGGGTACTGCACTACCTAGTGGGCAGAGGGCATCAGTTATCTCTTAGATGGAATCGAGAAAAAATTGGTGTTCACTAGTAGGTGATGCTCAATAATGGGTCCTATTTCTTATGTGTGTACAAGGGTAATAATAGCAGTTTCCTCAATGGATATGAATTACATTTAGTATTTATGAGTTATTATTTTGTTAAATGGGCCTGGCTACTCTGCTGTTACCTAATTGACTGTGGATGCAAGGATATACATAGCTGTGTGTTTAATTTATTGGCTGCCTCAGTCATTAGTCTTGAGGGAAGAGGTGTCCTGCCTAAGAATGGCCAAATCAAATAATGCAAGAGAAAAATGGCTGTATGGTGAATTCCACTTGGGAAATGAGCGTGAGAGGCAATAACTTATGTTTGGCTGTAAGATGGCTGGACAGTGGGGAAATGGTCCTCCTTTAGCTGGCTGCTTGCTTACAAAAGGCTGTTTCAGAGGAGCTTGGATTGTTGTCTAGTGTGTGATTACAGTTGCTGTCTCAGTTAATGACCATCAGCCGTGTCACTGTCCGTAATTTCATCTGTGCCATGAAACCTGAGACCATCAGCCCTGAGCAGCTCTGAGCAGCTCTGAGCAGCTCTGAGCAGCCCTGAGCAGCCCAAAGGACGTCTTTCTGCTCCCCATAAGACCCTGGCTGCGGCTCTGGCTCACCACACTACTCCTCTGGTGTCATGCAACAGGAGGATTGCAAAAATACCTGCTTTGTCTCAGGATCTCTTCTTTCTCTTGGGTATATACACTGGTGTTTGCACTGCTGTTTACACTGGTGGTCCCTGTGTTTGCATGCATTGGTTGGGTCAATAAGTTCATTTGTGTTCATTTCATTACAGCTGGCATGACAGTCATGACTTTATTCACTTTTTTTGGTTATTCGTGTAGTTTGTACAGAAGCACGAACTTTATATGAAGTCACAGTGCAACTGGTCCCTTTTCATTGATTCTGTTGAGTGCTTTTATTTCAACCGCAGTTTTCAAATTGTTTTGATGTCTGCTCAATGCATCACTGTCAGTTTGGCAGTTACGTCCCATCTGATCCGTTATTTTTGGATGTTGTTTCTTGGCTATGAGTGCATGTTTCATTCCTCCCGACACTGCATATTGTGCGTCCTATTTTGATGACTTTGCAAGAAGACAAGGCCCTGCTTGTTGAACTATTGTTTGACATACTACTTAAAAGTTTTTTTTCTTTCTGTCATTCTTTTTCAAGTTTGGTTATAACGTAGGACTGCGTGATCCTTTTACATTTCTTGGTAAATTTAGGAGGGTGTGACATCATGGGTGTGGCCCTTTCTTATTTTAACTTTGCTTACACAAACATAAAGCAGAGTGGATGTGCTGATTTGGTGGTGCTGTTGGCGCACCTTGGTGCTGCTGCTTTGTCATGCACCCTTGATAACAGATGACTCATGGGTGTTATCAGAGGGGGATGCAACTCAACACCCTGTTTTGCCAGTTTTGGGTGACCGTGGGCAGTTCTGACCCTCATAGATTGCTCTCTATAGCTCTTGCATTACGATCAACTCCAAAGATGTGCTGTCACAAGCCACCGGGCCATGATATTTAATATCAACAAGCCCAAAATGCCCTCATCCAACGCCAGGTTCTCTTTTGTGAAGCTCAGGGTTCGTATACTGAATGAACCTCAGAGACGTTGCTTCCCAAATCATTTTGTGAAGATCACAGACTAGGCTTATGGTGTTTCCCAAATCAGGAGGGGTCAATGGGTAAAGTGATGGCATCCTATGCTGTTTTGATGTGTAGTACTGCACTTTTCTGTTGTATTAATTGAAATTGATTGAATAGAGGTTTATTAAGCAACTGACAGATACACCTTACAGAACATACAATTCATGAAGTTTACATGAGCATGCAGTTTAACAAAAACATCACGTACATTATACAATCATTTTGTAAAAGTTGGTGGGAGACCCAAATTGAACCCATTGTTGTGGGGGGCCACATTATAATAAGTAATAAACTGCAGGATATAGGGCAGGATAGACCTCGGCTTATGTACATACAAGGCCTGTCATTTACCAATAGAGCAGCAGTAAAAAAGCATAAAACAGATATATGCTACTGCTACCAAAAGAGGTAACAGGTATATTTTTATAGGTGACTACCAAAAGTGGTTACCAGTATACTGGTTTTTTTTATAGGTAACTAGAGTCTTTAAGTATTTTTTATCTCGATTAATAAACTGTACTGCTTCTAGAAATGTCCTGCTATTTGTATACTCTCAATTTTATGCAATTTTATCAGTGTACAAATAACCTTCACTATTCCACTTTTACTTTGCCTGTAATGGCCACTGGCTACCATGAGATTAATGACAGAGTTAGAAACATGCTAAGACCCTCCTGCACCACTAAATGACAGGTTGCCGGAAATGATGACAGTGTTTATCTGACATCTTCCACTGGGCACTTTAGCCATGCCCTAGTAGTGCATTAGTACATGGGAGCTTGTGATCTGGTGCAAAGTAATTAGATAGGTCTGCTGTACTAGTTACCGTGAGTTATTGCATTGGCTTCCTCTTTGATGATTGCTAAACACATTAGCAGGCCCAATATTGCAATATCCCTGCCATATTAATTGGACCATGTTAATTTACAGAATTGCTGTAATGAGTGTCAGTGATGTATTATGTATGTGGCTAGCACCCTCATTTGATTATCACAGATCTTATGTAATGAGCAGGCCATGGCTCTCTGCCTGGCTCGACACAAGTAGGAATACTAATAAGGGAAATTTATGCAAATACTGGACATCAGGGCTATGACGGTAATGGCCAATGCAAGATCTCAGATAATTACTGCCATCTTGTTGGATGACCTGTCATTAAATGCTAATATCGTGTCCTATCTTTAGCTTGCCTGTCACCCGCTTTATCGGAGGGCGATGGATGGCTTTGAGTTAGGTGGGCGGGGAAAGGGAAGCAATGGCGGGAAGGGTGTATATTTGGTTGAGCCGGCTCACAGCTTTTATAGCTTTATGGTGATATTGTAGGAGAGGTCTAGTCAGCCGTGCTGCATTCACGACTCCAATGATTGACTGGATATTCCGTATTAAGGAATGATGAATTAGAGGCCGGTCTATGTTGTGTGGCGTAATGGCAGTGTCCTGAGTCCACGGGAGCAGGTCTTGGTCTACTAAAGGATAGCCCTGGGGGCAATGCACATAAAGCAGCCAACCCTGCTGCCCATATTCGTTTGCTTTGTCCAATAGCTGCCACTGTTAACGCACTGGAATTAAACACTGGCATAACCTAGATATAACTGCAGGATATAGCTACTGGATATAGCGACTGCAGGATATAGCGGCAGGATAGACCGCTGCTTATGCGCACATACGGGGCGGTCATACATCCGATGGAGCCGCAGTAAAAAGCTAAGATAGATACTGGTATGACTGGAACTGGCGGTAAATACACAGTAGAGCAGCATCAGACACATTACATATAATGACAGGGATAAAGCCAGGCTCCATATGTATGAGGCTCTGGGCTTACAGGCCCTCCGCGTTTTCACTGTGGCTCATTTTTGCTTATAGTGGTAGGTCATGAAAGTTGTCCCTTGATCATGAATAAATTCCATATCTACACAGCGAGATACAGACATTCCGCATACAGATGAGGTCGTTAACGACTCCAATAGATGATCTTTTGCATATAAACCAAGCATTTTAGTTGATGGGGATCTGAAGCTGCGAGCCTTTTGTAGAAAAGTGAGCGGCTCGAAGCTCAAATGAGCCATGTGCCCTCAGTTTGATGAAAACCAAGGCTTAGTACTTGGTTAATGATATCATATGATACAACTTTTTATGCCTTGTAACTTGCATGGAAAGTTAATTTTTGTCACGGAATGATCATAAAGGTTCTTGTGATCTTCCATGGGTAAATGGATGGATTACACTGGAATCGTATCATATTGTCATCCAACCATATCTAACATGCTTATATTCCCATATTTAATCCAGTCTATTGATCAATGCATTAAAAAACTGTTTATGAGTACATTCCCCTTGGTTGCTTCTATAGGATTGTCGTTAGTGAACACTATATAATTGTTTAGGGTGACTGTAGTTGCTTGAGTAAACATTATATTGTACTTATATATGTATACTAAGATTGTTAACGGTTGTGTTCACCAAATAAGACACTGTTATGTTTGGAGAACTCAGTAGATCCATAGACTGTACTGTCATTTCACTAACTACGCACACAAATCTTTTTTTAAGCTAAATATTACTTAAATCTAGCTTGATATGTCAGCAAATCAGATGATTTGATTGGTGGAGAGAACTTTCGTGCGTCAGGTGGTTCGTCTGATCTGTTGATAGCCAATGAAACTTAAGTTAAAATGTGATTTTCTATGTCAGTTTAACGTAATTGGTGCAGTGGCAGTGATTAAAGGAATGTACATCACTAAATTGAATAGTCATGGTGTTAAGACATAGACTCAACTGACCCATTGTTGAAAACAAAATACATGCATTTGTGTATTATATCATTAAGAATGCCAGTGGGTCTTTTTCTGACTGTCTGTATCCAGCTTACCAAGATTTATCAACAAATACAATTGATGTAAGAAGTCTGTTGCACATCACTTTAAAAATATTCGGTGCAGTGTCACCACCTTTGTAGTAGTGTTAGTTTCAAGTGGTCAGATTGGATGTCCAGCGAGGTGTCCCCTTGTGTGTTTAGTCATTGTGTTCACATCACTTGAGTCTGTGATTTTTCAGTCTTGGGACACAACATGAGCCTTTGTCAACAACCTTGGATCGATCTCTTCCTCCATTGAGAAGAAAACTTGTGGCCGGCCTCAATTTCTTCTCGCCATTTTCTGCTTTATTTTATCCACAATCACAACTACCATATGACTTATATCTCATTTATGTCTTACTGAAACTACCGTCATGCATATTTAATCCGCATGGGCTTATGAAGTGATTTTGATTCCATCATATATCAGAGAAATATGGGGAAAGATGATAAATATAAATTAATCAAGGTAATCTACATGTTCAGAACTGTCTGAGCATCAGTGTCCCCACCAAAAGTAATATCTCAATATTCCTTAGCCATAACGGGTTTTATTTACCAGCGGATTATGGTAGATTCAATGGTGCGGAGTCATCCCATCTGTTTTGTATTCCGTCTCGTGTGGTGAACGTAATCAAACGAAAAAGATATTCACATTTTGATACGCCACTAATTCACACGGGGGTGGGGGCCTAGCTCAGTGGTAGCATGCTGGGCTTCCAGCCACTGGGTCCCGGGTTCAACTCCTGGTAGAGCCTATGTTGAATGGCTGTTTCATCCTTGTCTCATTGCCATGGTCCCTACCTGTCCTAATTAGCCCGTCAGATGCAGAAATACAGGACGTAAAGCCCTAATCCACCACCACCACTGCAAAAACACCAAAATTCCCTATCACAATGTTATTAGTTTTGTCTAGAGTTCCTTAAGATATGACTGCACGTACAATGCTGTTTTTTATGGTCTTACTTATATTCGCTGCATGTGTATCTTGGTATTCCAAGGTTATGGTTTGTATCTAACTACAGTTTGACACGCATGGAAGCAATGTGATAGCCATAAAAAGGGGAAGGGAGAAAAAAGAACAGTCAAAAGATTCTGACATCTTGTTTTCTTTGCAATCATGAAGCTCGTAAGAGTTTCTTTTTTTCCCCTTTTGATTTCTCCTCTCACCTCGAGCCAATCCAGATTTACATTTTCTCGTAATGGCACCATTTGATTTGACAAGGGAAACAAATCAGAGTTTCTTTATTAGCCATAATTAGCACACGGTTGGGTAGGGATAGATTTGAGGCACTTGACGATGCCACAGTTTCCATAGGAAATGTTCTTGATGGCATGGCAATGTTGTGGGAAAATAATTAGCTGTCTTGTGCTGCTGTTTGAGTGGGAATAAGACCGTGAAACAGGGACCAGGAATTAAAAGGAGAAAGGAAAACCAGCTGAGAGACATCTGCAGGAGGACCAAAAGCACACGAGCGAAGTATGGCAGAGCAACAGCTGGCAGAGACAGGCCAGGTAAGCCCGGATCAGCCTGACGCATCTGTTCAGCAAATGTCAGCAAATATACTCCTTGTCTTGCCCTGATCCCATCAGTCTGGCTTGCTCCGGGTTGCTGGCTAGCCCTCTGCAGCAGCTGAACGTGTGACCAGCTCTAGCCTGCAGCGACCCTGATTGCCTTCGACCTAAGTGGACACTGGTCAGCTAGCCTAGTCAGCCAGCCCTGGTCACTACCAAAGACTCTTCCTCAGAACTGGGTCACGCGTCCAACTTTTGGTCTACTTTCCATTGGCTGCCAGTGGCCATCAGGTCACCAGTGTGTGTGACAGACCTGCTTCCTGCTTCCTGCTTCCCGCCCCTTTCTGTTCTGTTGCTTCTTGAGTTTTCTTTGTCTTTTTCTGTAAATATGATGACTTCCACTTCGGTAGTTTTTGATTACATGAATCCCCCACACGTCAGTCACTGCATTTTACTTGTCTTCCTCAGCTATATATATATCTGTTTTGTCAGAGTGCAATTAACTCGTACGCATAATATGTAATTACATACCATAGAAAGGTGAAAGATACACAGAGTCATTATATTTTATAACGCAGAACAATTTCGTTTTAGATCCCAAGTCAACAAATTCATAGTTTCCATGCCTCGCATTACTGCTCGGAGTCTAGTATTTGTGCACGTTAATTCATCCAGTTTTCATTAGCTAGGAATCATGCACCATATTTTCTTTAAATCTCGTCTCATCCAAAATTGACATCATCAGTGTGATTTAAATATTTCTTGTAAATCCATTGCATTTGCAATTGCTGCTGTTGTTACAGCCAAGGTCTTAGTTGATTCAGCTGCGGAGGCAGAAATCGAGTTGGGAGATTCCTCTCATCTTCAGTCATTATGTAGCTTGAAAGGAATGAAATGTAATGCAAATCGTGAAACGATCAAAGTCATGTTAAGTGTTGCTAGCATTCCTTGTGATTTTGATTACTGCCAGTAATTATTGATTCTCTTTATGCGATTTTAGAGGATGAAGTTGTAATGGATTAGAACTGTTAGGGACAATTCAGTCCTCCCGGAGCCACGTGGCAAACAAATATAGGACACACCCATAATTCTTGGGAATCTTTGAGATTGCAGCTGTTTTGGTTGTCGTCTCAGGAGTGATGATTTACTTGATTTGAAACATCTTCTCCGTAACTGATAACTTTAGATAAGTCCAGTACTTAAAATAGTAGAATAACTTCAAATATGAGAACTTGAACAAACACAATTAGTTTGTCATAATCTCATAGTGTCAACAACTTTGATGACGCAATACATAACTTTTGAACCTTAATTGATAGGTAATCAATTACATTCTATGTCTACTTCAATATTACCACCATTTTTAGCTATTGTTCATAGTAGGTGGTATCATGAACATAAATCATTTTCATGGCAGAAATACAGTTAGTTTCATTAAAAACGGCCCGTCAAATTGAACCTAGACAAAGCTGGACAACTTCTGCCATATGATGCGACCTGCCTCTAAACAGCACTGTCTGACTATAGCTGGCTACTCGAAGCCGGATCTAAAAGTACACAGAGCTGTTTTATGATATATTAGACACATTTGCCAAGGTTTTATTATTTTTTCAGTAAGCCGACTATAAGCTAGGATTAGACAGAGGAGGCTGGCTTTAACCAGTCATAGCTACAGCCAGGAATAGATGGCTACAGCTGTCTAGAGTCGACCGTGTTTTATGAAACTAGCTGCACAGCTAAGCCTTGTAAAATTAGCTGAATCTATACATTTATTGAAAGGTTGTCTAAATTTAGAGGCCACCTTTATAGTAAAATGGTTCTAAGGCGAAAATGGTGTAAGGATTCTGTTCTTAGCGCCACTGTGCTATGTATATCACAGGAAACTAGGTTAGGTAATTTAAAAGTATCTGAAGTTTGCTGTAAATCATTATCACTGCACCCTGTTGAGCCAGTCATGCAATGGAACCATGTGAACACATCTGTGTAGATTTTCAAGTGCGAATTTCCTGTTTGCAGACTGTTTGATTAGCACACCAAATGCTGGTCGTGTTCATGGCTGCTGCTAAATCTTTGGATTCCCTGGTAGATTCAGACCCAGTGATTTATTTTATGGTAGGCCAATGTTGCCTGAGGCCAGAAGATTGCTATGAACACCATTGGGACTCCTCATGCGCCCTGTTCATATTGAAAGTTATCTGAGGTCTCCGCAGTCGTTTCATGATCCTCAACAGGCCCTGGCAATCAGAGCTTTCAAATTGTTGTTTTACTGACTGCAGCCTTGCGTGCACTGCAGCAATTCAGGCCAGAGTGAATTAAATCTAATCAAATATATGGTCATATCTAGTACGCTTGGCAGTGTGATTCCACCATAAAATGACACAAGTACAGCGCTTTGAATTGTAACAAACGACGAGGAATAGAAATACCCCACCATTGAATACGAATTGCCATTTATTTCCATCGTTTTTTATGATGAGTCTGTCTCCTGAAATTGTTGAGCTTTAAATCAGCATGATTCGACTACAAATTCCATAAAGCATTGTTTTCGGGTAGTCGTGGGATTCGGAGTGATGTTGGCATTTATTGTGCACTAAAAGTGGTGACGTCACTAATGGTGGAGCTCAGGAAGCAGTAGGGGTTTGAATGGGGAAGTCCCTTCTGCTTGAATTTCGACGATTTCCGTGGGAAGTGGGAGTTGATTTCCATACAAAGGGCTGAGAAGTCTTTCTAGTGTAAGCACTCAGCCCAGTCAATGCACTCAAAGAACTTTGCAGTGATCCAGGAGGTGAGGTCAAATTAAGCATATTTTGAAGCAGAGACGAATTTTCCCAAGGTTAAGTCAAATGAGTCTGCCGACTACTCAGAATCAAGTGTCAACAATTGTTATCAGGAACAGTTAAGGAGGCCAAGTGGCCTCGCACTGGAATCAGAGGGAAATAGCTCATTACTGTTGGTTCCACTGAGCTGCATTTAGTGCAGATCCTTGGCTTTTAGCAGAAGAATTACTGACTTTAGCCACCCCCGAGCTTGTGCTATAGACACATTAGAATTAATCTGAATTGATTTTATTTTCGTAGGTGATACATATTAAAGTGAAGAATATTTACAAATAAATCAAATAAATCCATAAGTCAACTTACAAGATAAAACCTACAGGAATACACTTAAATGCAAAGCTTGTTAGTTTTGTACACCATAGAGTAAAGAGAAGATAAGTACAGAGGGGAAAAAAAGCGAAAAAAATTAATAAATACACATAAAACATTGCTCATACATTCTTGGACTCGTTAAGTAACCACTGCCAAGAAACAAGCTGCAAACCATAAAATGTATTAGTTTCCACTTCAGTCTTGTTGGATTTATAGTTACTATGTCCATAACTGAAAAACCATGTAAATAGCTTATTGTAAAGTTGTAAATTCCTTGTAATATAAATAATACGGTAATTGATAATTTCTTTGAAATTTTGAATTTCTTACTCAATGTTTTCTTGCTGAAAACTTTCAGAAATTGGCTGATTTAAAAAAATGCAATTTGTCTCAGATAAGAAGGAGAAGCATTGAGGTCGCCATTGTTCTGGTATCGACAGTGGTCATTTGTCTGCTATCGGATTGTTTAATTTTGCTTGAAAGCAAATCATTCGCATCAAAAGGAGAAACTCAAAGCGATCCTGTGGACGCCTGATGCAACAATGGGCCTTTTGTTTTGTGTCTGTTGTTGAGAAGCATTAAGTTGGCCACTGCTGTTTATCAGACAGCCATAAATACCATGAATACAGTAGATGGCCAAAACATTGCTTCTATAAACTATCCTAAGTATCTACGCAGTGCACACCACCCTTGCTTTCATGTGAGCATAGTTTAGTGTTCAATTGAACCCGCACCATTTGGCAAACCAGTATTTGCCATTACTCATCCTAACAAAATGATTATTTTGCAAGTTTGCTACGTTTTAATTGTAATCATCAGCAAGAGCTTCATAGGGGAATACAGCTGGTGGACCACGTCATTAATAATAAATTACCACAGCAATTATTTTGGCTGTCCTTTAAACAGTGTGTCCTTCAAAGCAAACATCCAGTTCAAAATACAGCTCATCAAAACAGGACAGAAGTATTGGAGACGCCTACACGAATCTGCAAAGGATTTGCTAAGATTCTTTAAATGTTGTTAAATATTTTTTGTCTTGTGATGCAGCTAGAGCGTCCCCGCATCAATTGCATCAGCAGCAGCAACAGCAGCAACAGCAGCAACAGCTGCAGAGGATGCTGTCTTATCTCCTGATTGCATCTCAGCTTTGTTTGCGTCATTTCGCAGTTGCTATTACATCTTGTGCTCATAATTTGTGATGACATCTTCCACTGTTACGCAATAGAATCCGTGGTGTCAGTAATCAAGCTGCCAGGTTGGAGTGGAACATCATGGTGGAGGGCTGCTGCTGCTGCTGCTGCTGCTGCTACTGCTGCTGCTGCTGTGGCGTAGTAACAAGGGCACACGACATGCTCTCTGAAGCAGAGATGAGTGGTGGCAGGCCGGCCAGTGTGGCCCAGGTTCACTAACCACGTAGCCTTGAAATATGAGTGCAACTTGACTCTGGACGGATGGGGTCCCTGGTCCCCTACCATTCGTTTAATCAGCCCTAACTGCCAAATAAAGCCTCTAAAACACGGCCGCTTTGGGCCCTTGATTGCCTATTATAGACAGGCGCTAGACTCTGCAGGCCAGTGTGAAATACTAAAAACTTGTGGCTTTATATAACGGCTTGGGTGGTTCTGTAGCTCCTTTAAAGCTGCAGAAATCAGAGGCATAATAACAAGCCCAATCCCAAGCCTGTTGAGCGTCCTTGTGTTGCAAGCTGCAGCGTCTCAGCTGCGGCGCCTTTTCTTATTCATTTTAATTCCGCTCTTTTTGCTGTGTCATTTTTGCATTAGGTGCAAATGTTAACTCTGGCAGTTTATCGTTCTTGTATTATTTATTGGGGAGCAAATGTAATCAATGAAATGCTAGGCACGGAGTTGCTACAAAACTGGTAATGAAATCTCCTCATGAAGACAATAAACTAGTCAGCTTGCAATTATGCCTAATGAAACGGGATTTAGTTTTCCTTGCCAACTTCTATAAGTGGACTCCCGATGATAGTATTTTAAAAAATTTCATTAGGATATGGCGTATGTTTTAACTACAGAAACTCAATTTACCATATTCACAGCTGGTAAAAATACCTCTTGTCGTTGATGTGTCTGCCTGGACCGGATATTACCTCAGAATATTTGCCACAATAGGATGAATATAAAAACCCCATATTTCTTATGTAAAAATGGGTCAGTGTCGTATGATATTATGCAGCCATATGGTTTGTATGGTCCAATCTTCACGCCCTATTGAATGTCCTGGTACAAGCCGGGCATATTGAATATTGCCATCTCACATTAAGTCTTGACTGATGGACTGCTGACAAAGTAGTATGATAGGTGCTGTTTGGGAGGTACTTTGTGAATCACAATGACATGGAGAACCATGTTAACAAGTAGGAGGGACAACGTGACACTTGTGTCTGCTGCTTCTATGCTGATGTTGATGCAAATAAGAACACACGTATCGGATGCTGAAGTGTCTTGTACAGCAGAATCTTGAACCTGACAGAAATTACAGACGTGAGGTATATCATGCATGTAACGTCTGATAATTTCATTTTTTACAACTTTTTAGTCTACATAATAAGACAGTGTTGAGGTTACATATTAGTATTTACATCAGACCTTTCATGAAATTGTATTCGTTTTTGATGTCCTATTACAGCTTTGCAGCATAATTTAACATCTTTGATTTTTCTTCGTTATTCTGTAATGTTCTGATTTCTTGTAAAGTTTCCCAAAAACACAGTACTTCAAGTTGATGGAGATGCGTGTAAGATGAGTGTAAGATGTGCAAATACTCTAGCACACTTAGCATTCCTGTGTGTGTGGGATGTATGTCTTTGAGTCTACCTACGAAGAATAGTTTCTCACTTCTTGGCTAGAGTTTCAAGTGGGTTGTTGTCTGGGTGGGCGATATAAAGGGAGTGAGGGGTTTCCTGTAGTTTAGCCTCGATGTGGCCACGGATTTCCCCATCAAGATTTAGCATGGTCCCATGGTGCTTTCTTTATTGATCTCCTTATTCACTGGGCAGAGGTTGCACCTTATTGGCTCATCGTCGCAAATTTGGTGATCCAAAGCTGAAGGCAAATATTTCCTTAAGGAGGGCAGGCCTTTCAAAAAACACTGCATGAATTACATAAGCAGAGCTGGCTTGAGCAGGATCAATAGTGGACCAGCTCCTAAGCAGGATGTAGAATCTGTCAGGAAGGTTTAGAAAGGGAGGGATCTCATGCAATGCCCTTACAAAATGTATTAGGCCTGTTTAATGCTTTGCTATGTATGTAATCAATGAGGGGGGAGTGATCACCGGCCGGGGCGAGATTTATTTAAGGCTGCATAAATCACTTGGCAGATCAATAGGGCTGAGCAGTGGCCAGTTGATATGGCTGTCGTGACAGATGCAATTCGTGTGTCGGCTGATGCTATTACTTGGGAATATTGGCTGAGCACGATAAATCAATCTTTTAGGTTTCCGTTAAGATTTCGGCTAATCAACATGACCTCCAGTGGTCGCCCACAATGACCTGTCACATGCAGCCATTTAGAGATGCTCCTGCCAAATAAACAAGGTCCATACATAAAGGAAAATGACACCCCTGACCCTTGCTAGTTACTGGGTTAACGTGTGTCATTCCGCTGCTCCTCGCCCATTTGTCTTGGAGGCAACATCCAAGATGGCCGACCTGCCTCGTGCCAAACACTTTTTAAGTCTTCTTTAAGCCTTAGCTGAATGGAGGCGTTGTAGGGCGGTGACACTGGTGTTAATTGTTAAATCTCGGTCAGCTACCTCATATGTCTTGCAGGCAAAATACTTAGCTTTCATCAAAACAGGATCTGGTTGTTTCTTCTTTTTTTTTATCTTATTTTTCTGTTGTTTTGTTAGGTGTTCACCACGAATTTTGTTGCCGTTTCAATCGAGTAAAACCGGAAGTTACATAATTCCTCCCTCAAAACTTCCTTGTAAAGCAATAGAGGACAATGAAAACGGCAAAGTAAAAGAAATCCTCGTATCAAATAGTACTCGAGTCCTGCTTGCTGATCACACATTTCGACTTGATTAATTTGCCTTTTTCGCCTTTCTCACATTTGTATTTGTATAGAATGTCTGGGACTTTTCCGCACGTATTAACTGACCTTTTTTCAGCCAAAAACCAGACCGGGCTGAAAGGCAAGATCAAGTCACAGTGATTGATATATAACGGAGTATACAACAGGTTCACCTGACTGAAAATAACCAATTACTATGGTTGGTGGAGGCCTTGGGCTTGGAGGCAGCCTTATTGGAGGTATTTGTTACTGCAGTTTAATTGCACTGAGACCTTTGGTGCACTGTTTGTGCATGATGGTTTTGAACTCTCTGACCTACACCTATTTGCGTGACTCTGACCCACTTTAAGTAGCTTACATATTTCCTGGTTAGGGGTATTTTATGTTGGTTTGGCGATCGCCATGCAACTCTTTGACTCTTTGACCAGACGCTATTTGATCTCTGTCAAAATTGTGTCCCTGCTGGTTGCTAAGCTTGAAATAGTACGCCTTTTAAAATGTGCCAAGCAATATCTGGTTGCAAAACAACATTTCTGCTACTAGACTCCACTTAAGTATGCTTTTTATCCCAAGTCTTTAAAGCGGTGCTGCCCGAGGCTTCCTCTTCCAACCTTTAAAGCACACTTCCGGTGCAAGGCACTTCCGCTACCCAGCATGCTTTTATGATCCTTGATGACGTCATTTAGTACGAAATTTATATTAATTAAGTGGTCATGGTGCTATACATTTGCTCACTGCCCCAGGAGAAAGAATGATCAAAAGGAGCTATCCTAGCATTTTACATGACAATTACAGGATAACCAACCAGCACATTGAGTTGGAATGCTTTTAGTAAATATAACATTTAAAAGCAGTAAGTTGAGCACGATTGTCAAGCGCCCCAGCCTTCCACTAAGTTCTAATGGCTCAAATTGTGCTTTGTTCAACTTTTTTTCCCGTTGTGTTTTCAGTTTCAGCAGCCAGAAACAATTTTCAGCAGAGCTTGTTGTCATGGAGTTCGGTCCCCCATGCCAAGTCTGAAGTTATACATAATTGACAAAAAAATTCAGTTCATAATGAGAACCAGAACCATGTATAGCTGATTATAGCTGAACTGGTTCACTGGAAACTATCGATCGCCTCCTTTTAACTTGACATTTCCGTTGCAACAAATGTCAAAACCTTAACGATGCTAGATCTGATTGGCTCCAGCTCTCTTGGACTTTAATATTGATTTCGTACAGGACAAAAAAAGGGTCTCCTCCGGCACCTTGTGACATTTGTCGCATTATATTTAACATTCTTGAAATGATATTGTAATCCGCTGGATATTTTCACCTCCTACCGTGCGGTTCGAAGTTTTGTGATAACATTTTCATTATCGACAAAGTTCTTGCAGAAAACAATGGATGACGGAGTCAACCACATGATGCAGGGCTCCGTAGGGCAGCGTGCAAATATTACGAGCCAATAATGCATGTCAGAATTCGGCTTATTGAATTGGGAGAATGAGCAGGGCTCGCAGGCACTCCTGAAATATGTTATCTTTTGTCAGCCAAATTGTCAGAAGTGTTGGTCTTTCTTCACTTGCTTTATTTGCTATTAGGCAATTCGCGATTCTCCATGATTCACAGACAAAGAACAATGTCCCGCAGCGCAGCCTCTTTTTGGTGTGCATGTCAAATGCCAGCCCCCGATAATCGGATAATCGTCAAAACCGTTTCTGCTCCCTCTTCGCTTTAAACGTTTAACAACTCAGACACGAAATGCCATATTTCCTGAAAAACCTTGTGACAAAAAACCTCAAATAACTCCATCTTCAAACAAAAAATGGCTGAGCGCAATCTACGGAGTACGAGCAAGGCCTTAGATGTAGCATTAAGTTGTCTCTTCCACTTGCAATTCCTTGCTTAAGATGAAGGACTTTTTCATCTTCTTTTGCGCTCTCTTTTTCCACCCCCTTTTTTCCTCTCATTTCACAAGGAACTTTGCTGGGACTTAAAGGTTTATCACAGCACTTGGGTGAGTCACATGCGAAAGAAGAAAAGGGTGAGAATGTGGGACTGTGCCTGATAGTATTGTATTCATTGTGATGGCAGATGAATGGCTCAGGGGTCGATGAAAGGTTTTTCCCTTTCTGACTTGGGCGATCCCCTCATTTTGCAACATAGCGCCTTCTTTGTCTTATCAGGGCCCGCCAGCCAAGTTATTATGCATTTATCATGTCAATTCACGGCCCTCTGGTGTTTTTCAGGGCAGACTGTGCTATTTCAGAAGAGAGCCTGCCGTCTTGGATGTTTATATTCATGTCAGGCCATTGACCAAAAGGATTTGGTCTGAGCCAAGCTGTTTTGGCCGTATCAGCCTTGTCTTGGCTCATTAGTGCGTTTCATGGCTTCTTTCTAACACTCCATAACCAAGTGACTTTTCCTGAGATGCCAGATGAGGCTCTTGAGATGTGCTGGGGTTAAAAGGGTCAGCGGAGGGCTCAGCCCCTCATAGATTCACCCCTGCGTCTGGATGCCATTGGAGTCCCTTTGCTGCATCTGACACTAGATGCTGCTGCTGCAGGCACTCACACTTCAATTACATATAGATCATCATGGTCGCCACATGGATTTGATTAGGAGCACTTTCAATATGTCGCAACGGAACGGTGCTGGGGATGAGCTCATGTGATTATGTGCTTAATAAATCAGGCTTTTCCTCCCATCGTTTATGACATGCGTAATGGGTGGGCCGTTCAGTTGCCCAGTGATGGTCATCCCAGTACAAATGATCGCCACCTTCCAGCGATATTGGTGCATTTGCCCGGGGAACGAGAATCCGGCCTCAAGCCGGGGACTCAGCACCCAGTCCATCGGCTCATGGCGGCCAGCCCTCCTCGGGGAGCGGGGGACATTAAACACGGTTCCTTGCAAGTGATCAATATTCCCAGAGTTGTCAGAAAAAGACTGGGCGACTAAAAACAACCCGCAATGGCAATTGGCTGTTGGTGAATTGGGACAGGACGCCATGACAGATGTGACCTTGGCGTGACCCAATTCCTGACCTTGAGAGGACCTTGAAGGTCACGGGACAAAGATGATGCTTTAATAAATGGCTCTAGGTCGTTTGGCACCCCATACACGCTGCAGGGGAGTTGTGGAGCTTTCGTCTTGGTTCCTGCCGGAATTATTTACACCAAAGACCCAAACTAAAGTATGCGCTTCACAGTGATTTAGGGCGGACGTATAGCCGAGTGTGGCCACATAAACGTACGTCTTTTTCTGCGGTTACTACGTTCTGCAGGGCGTCCTGCAGGGCGCAGCTAAAAAAAAGGACCTCAAAACATCATCTGTGGCTGTGGTGCTATGCTCCGAAAAGGTAAGAATTTCATGCTCCACAAAAAAAAGCCAGATGGCATTTTCCAACCTTTATTGAACACAAAATTAATATGGGGGTTCTAGTAATTAAATTGTGTCACAACACGGCCTTCGAGTTGTTTGCGGTGTTGAATAACGTGATCCTGATTTTAATTAGGATCCCACTCAGGATGAACATGGCCTCAGATCATGAAACACAATGCAAGTGTTAGTCACACATTGGGCAGATTTCATATTGTCACAACGCTCGTTGTGTCAATGACCTCTCAAATAAGTAATCAATAATGCCTTGAACCAGTTGTAAAGTTTAAAACTCACGGTATTGCTTCTAAGTTTTTTCATCAGACTGTAATTTGGCTGACACAGATCTAAATCAGTTCTCTGAATATCGCCGAATCTGACTTTAAATCGTTTTTCAACAGTTCTTGCCTGCACAAAAACTGAATATACGTGCTCTCATGCTGTGTATGTGTGAGTAAAGAACAGCTTGGTCTTGCAGCTGAACATGTTTGGAAATGTTATTGTAAATGAAATTAAATATGGAGTGGTATCCCAATGATGATCTATATGATAGCTGTTGATGCAATGGTCAAAACCAGCAGGACATTTTTAGCTGTGGCTCTCTGGGCAGTCTTTTAACATGAGATTCTTGAATAGCAGGACTAAGTTGTTGGCCTCCGTTATGCTTCAACCGTATATTATGTCATCATGACGTCTGCCACGGGTTGGAAAACGCAGGACGACTGGTTGTTAGACCTGTAGCACTGATGCAACACAATTCTGTACAAGTTAGGCATAAATCATACCTTATGCTTATTATTTGATATAATGAAGAAGCATCTATGTTGGAGCTCATTTGTATGATGGGTGGACACTGAAATTCAAGGTGTGACGCTTGACCTGTTGCCAGCGCTGCTGCCGGAGTAGAAGTGAAGTGGATTGTTTCAGTTGGGGGCAGTGAATTCGCAGTGGGCTAGCTGAATGGGTGGCCTAAAGAGGGGAAAGGCTCTATTCCGATTTGATCAGATGCAGAAGATGGGGAGGAGAGGGATGCGGAGAGACTGCGGCACTCAGGACACGTTGAAGTTGAGTGCATCGTGCGTTGAGGCAAAAGTGTGAAACGGCTAAGCTCTCTAGACATCCACTCCTGGCCTTTCAGAGGACTTGCAGAGGACTCTCCTCCTGCCCTCTTCGACCTGATTGCTGCCTCTCTCCGGTGCCTCTTTGGACCTTCTGTCCTCAAAAACTACATCAACACAAACTGCTGCCCAGAGGTCATCCAAGCAAAGTGACCTAAACTGCTGTCCACTGTAAGTCAAATGAGTCGAAATGAAATGCTGCTTCTTTTCTCTCAATGTCCCTCCGCTTCACTTAGTTCCTTTTGTAACACATATTGGCTTTTTGGTCCTAAGTGCCTTGGAGGCTTAATCTGGGACTTTAATCTCTTTTGTTGACATTTGGGTGACTCCTGTCGGGAAATTTCTATTGGGAATGCCATAGCGATACATTCTGGGCTGGGTAAACAAATTGTAATTTGAGGAAAAAGTCCAGTGTAATGTAACTTTGCAAGTGTTTGCCACAAGTTGTATTTATGAAAATACTTTTGACTTTGACTTTGATCTAGTCTCAGTATTTAGGTTCAAGTACCTGGCTGTCCCATAAGCAACTGGGTGGTCGAGAGGTTAATGTCTTTCCTGGGTGGTCTTGTGGTTTCGGAGTTGTGAGTTCGATTTCACTGTTTATGAGCTCGATCTGATCAAGATGCCGTTCGCCTGCGAATTTATTGTGATAGTGCCTTGTAGTGGGTGACTATGTGGAGGCAAGCGAACGACCCCACCCATGTGGCAGATCGATATCTTGGATTGGATACACGATCTCCCCCCAATCAACCCCGTGAGAGAAAGAACTTGCCTTGTAGGACGTCATTATCCTGATAGGTGTAATAACTCTTTTTTTATGCAGTTGGAATTTAGGCTTTGTTTTATCTCTTATCTCAGTCCCAGAGCACAGAGACTTATTCCAAAAAGGCGAGTGGGTGGGAGACATTGTCCAAGGCAGATCTTTGTCAGGAAAGCTCTCTCCTTTTCCTTGAAATGATCATCATTCTTACAAGATAATGTGTGACGCAAAAAAGAGGCTTGTGAAAGGTCAGGCTAAATCTGTGAAGTCTGTGGCCATGAGGGCAACTGTTAATTTATGAACCTAAGCCTCTGAGAAAGTCAGGGCAAGAATAGAGCGAGACCAAGGCTGGAAAGGGTCAAGACCATGCACCACATTAGTCTTCCATCGGTCTACACTGACTTTTTCGGGTCTTAAATAAGACTTATGTTATACTGATTCAGTGAGTAAGATGCCATTAAATCTTTTACTTCATTATTTAATAGATGAACTGTAAACCTGGAAAATAATTAGTAATTTACAAAATACACATTCTTACACAAGCTACTCCTCTTTGGATGATTTTAATTGCGGAGTTTCTGTTAGGCAAACAGAATCTGCAGATATAGTTTTAGGCTGTTGATAACTCATTGATACAAGTCAACATTGTACATGTGCCTGATTCTTTTAAAAATTGTAACTCACATCTCCCCGTTTTTTCAAACCTTAATGAGTGTGCTAACAAGATATATTTCTTTAAGTCCTTGAAATGTAGATGGTGAAAGCCACATTACGTTTTCTCAGAGACCTGTTGGTTTGTCTGAGCTGGTTTCACAGACTCTTAATGAAACCTCAGTAATGAGGGAGGGTGTTACTCTATTTAAAGGAAGACGATTGCATCTCTAGCTGGAAAATCCAATCTTTGAATTAGACATGCATTTGTCAAGGTGGGCTGCTGAGGATGCTGCCAGGAAAGGCATAAGGGATGACAAAGACCCCCAAGCCCCTCCTTCCTCTATCCCGCTCACCTTATCCTCGGATGAACCCCACCACAATTAACAGACACACAAGTGGCGCACGCTCGCCTCGTTGCCATGGCAAGCAGACAGGAAGAACGTTTGAGCTTCGTTGGCCCATTTCCGCTCTCCCTGGTGGTAAGCCAACAAATAACGAAATTGGTGTCACTCGCCAAACACCAGATGGACCCCAACAGGGCACACAAATCATGGATTGTCATGCTAAGTGCAGTGGGCAATGCTGGACAGTGGTGGGCAGTGCAGGACATTGATTGTTTGATTGTATTACATTACACATGTGCATGATGGGTGGTGTGGCTTCTGTACTCTGACATGCTGCTCTGCATCCAATGTATTACTTTGTTGTCTCAGGCACCACTTGACACAGTACCCTTTGGTTATTTAATCAAAAATGACGCAGATTCAGCACACTCTTACCAATGAGTCCCATTTCATTATGGCAGTCCTCTGATGTTATACAAATCATTGTTTTCTTTCTTTTTTTTTATTGTTTTTCAACGTCCACTGATTACTTTAAGT
Organism: Alitta virens; assembly: GCA_932294295.1. Taxonomy (NCBI): domain Eukaryota; kingdom Metazoa; phylum Annelida; class Polychaeta; order Phyllodocida; family Nereididae; genus Alitta; species Alitta virens. The sequence goes on along the minus strand of OW028573.1, from coordinate 28,745,175 downwards.
CGTGTCAAACGTGAAGATGAGTATTTTACAGAAATGCAAATAGTGAAGATAGATTGAAATTTGTTTACTGCTTTTTTGTCTGTATCCACTGTAATACGTCTCCAGAAACAATGCACAAGTGGAAAGAGTAACATAAGCCAAACATGTGATAGGTCTTACAAGTTCAGATCCGGTATATATATTCCCTTCTCTTTTATTTATCCTTAGAAACTGGTCGGTGAATGAGTCAACGTCATAAATGAATAGGTTCTAGAGTCTATTCTTGTTGTAACAAATAAAAGTGCTTTGGACTACAGTATGTTTTTATTGGTATCTCCATACTTGAGTAATCCAAGCAAAGCTCTCCTGGTACAGACCCCAAACCTCATCACAGTACATCCAATGTTATTCTTGTGTTTTGGTGTGGATTACGAACCTCATCATGTTATAATCAACTTGTGGTGTTTTCTCTTGTTGATTTTGTGCGAGTATTCTCTGCCTTCATCATGATGCCAGGCTGCTTAAGAAACGGCAAACATTATAAAAGAAACAAGAAATATGCAAAATGTTAGTTAATGCTACAGAAAGATGTCATTATCAGTCAAAAGTCCGGGTTTGACACTTTGACCAAGTCCTGAAGTTCCTGTCCATTTTTTGCTGCTCTATGCTTTGTGTACGAGAAAATTTGACCAAAAGGGTGTGACCATTATATAATCATATTGAGTGGTGGTGGTGGATTAGGGCTTTACGTCCTATATTTCTGCACCTGATGGGCTAATTCGGACCGGTGGGGACCATGGCAATGAGACAAAGGATGAAACAGCCATCCAACATAGGCTTGACCGGGAATTGAACCCGGGACCAAGTGGTTGGAAGCCCAGCGCACTACCACTGACTGAGCTAGGCCCCCCCCCCTCTAATCATATTGAGTAGAATCAACGAACATGGAGGAATGCCAAGGAACAAAATAACGGTTGCTCTACATGATAACTCACACATGATAGCTTAGCATGGCCAGTCAGGCTAGTTGGATGCTTGGAGGCAGAGTTTCGAACTTTCGTCATTAACATTTGGTCACTGAGCTCATCAGTGAGTCATCAACAGCCCTGCACCTTCTCATTAGGCTACACTAACTGCATTTCATGGAACTCCACTCCTGTTGGGTGCTTGAGACTTGATAAAGTTGCTGTAAGCCTAGTCCCTCAAACCCTGTCTAATCTACTTGTTTCTACCAGTTTGCTAATGTGTTCAACAATCAATTTCATGGGGGAGACCAAATTGCTCGCCTGTGAAAAACCTAGCATAGACGCTCCCAGCAAAAGATAACAGGCTGAAATTCGGCAACGTCTTCTTTACAGAATGGCCTATTTATCATTTCCAACCAGCAGCAGTAGCAGTATCAGCAGCAGCAGCAGCAGCAGTTATGAATGTGGATAATGTGGTTATTAAATTGCCACAGATTTAGGAAACACCCCCATCATTCAGTTGTAGATCATATCTGCAACAAAATTTAGCTTTAGGTTTTTAAAGTGTAAATGTAGATACATCGCCACTTAGTGCGTAGCTTGTACATCACCCTGTTAACAGCAATATATATATGGCCACATATAAATGTCTGCCCAGACGTGGCTCCAAGGCAAGAAGGCGTGTTGCATAGGACATAGCTATTTATTTGTCTGCAAACAGGTCTGATGAATTACTATGGGATTTATGTGAAGGATTACTGTTTAACAATCAGCTGCCGAACACTCATCACATCTCTCATTGCTAGCCATAGGTCAAACGGTCAAGATCTAGTGACTCATCTGAGTGCACATTTACCTGTACTGAATGGCACTGAGTACGAGTGCCACGTCCTTAGTGCATTGTACTGAAGTGCCCTGAGATGCACTCTCTCTGAGCTAGCTAATTATAAGATGAATTTTTGGACAAGGATCTGTAATACTTCTGCGGTTTCAGGTACAATTTTTCTATATTCAACCAAAGGCAAAGCTGTACTAAGACTGTTTTTGCAATTTCAGCAAACCAAAGGCTGTTTTTCAAATGCATACCCATTTACTCATGGTTACCTAATGCTGTTGCTGCATCGTGGTTTTCGAAGGTAACTTGTATAACCAGATAAGATTATATGACTTCCTGTCAGCCATCTCTTGTACATTTACCCCATGGGTGGGGTATTTTACCTTCCACAGGGTAGACCCTAGGTCATGCGATACTGAATGGTCTAGTGTTAAAGTCTCTGGCTTGCTTCACTGAAGGTTCTTCGTGAGCTCTATTTCATGCACGAGACGTTGAATTGGTACATGGTACCTTGTACTCGGTGTCTATGCTGGGGCAGATGAACTAACCCAACCTTCGGGTAAATGCATAACAGGGTACGTGTGGACTCGTACGGTAGCCTCATCGACTTACCCGGATAGCATTCCAAATCGTGTCAACGTTGGCACGATGTTTATAGAAATGACGCTGGCCCGATTTGGCATGCTATCTGGGTAACATCTTCTGGCAACTTGTCACATAAGCTGACTAATAAGCATTGAGATAATACGATGATGAAATTCACGGAATAGTCACGAATAAACAGCTGTTCTGGGTTGTTTTTCTGTTGCCTCAGCAGACTATGTTTCCAATTTGGAATGTCAATATTTGACATATGTTTCGTTTTAGTTGAAAGCCTCCTCTGTGGTTTTATGCAGAATGTGCACAACAAAGCAGTCTCCCACTTTTAATCAAGAGATGTCGTTGTGTGTGTAGTGCACTCTGGTCTACCCTTCATGAGCGATATTAGGGACGTCGAAGCCAGCACCGGAAGTTCAGGTGTGACATCCGCCTTGATGATACACATAACCTCAAAGAGGGCAGAGATTAGCAGCAGAATTGAAATGACAAAACGAGACAAGAGAAACTGCAGGGAAAACAGGATTAGACTCAATGAAAATATGTTACAGAAACCAAAGAAAATAACAGAAATATGAGCTGTGGCCCAGATAAATACCATTCCAATGCAACAGGTTTTTTCCGATTTCTCATTAATAAGCCACAAGGTCTGATGTCTGCATATATATAGTGTCATTATGTTTTTAAAGATAGAAGAAAAAATTAAATTAAAATACACCCACTGTTCGTTATCAAAGACTGGCATAACTGTGACTTTATTACAATATAACGTACATTATAACTCATAATTTATTTACCTATTCATTGACCTTATCCTCTTTGATCAGCATATATATCGAATACCATCGACAATGCCACTGCTTTCATCTGTAGAAAGTTTATGTTATGTGCACTTATCGCTGCCATATTTTAAAATGATGCTTTTCATAGAGCAGCCATGTTGGCTTTTTTGCTTCATTGACCTCTTTGTAATCAGATATAGTATTGTGACTTCATCGACAATGGCTATGGTGAGGTCACCGAGTGCAAGAGCATTGGAGAAGTAATGATGTCATAATATATGATGTTATCAAAATGAGGTCAATGAGGCAAAAATGCCAACATGGCTGCCGTGCGAAAAGGTCCTATGATATTATTTTCATTATCATTCCCCAAAATGACAATTTGTAACAAGGCAACAGAACAACTTTACATTTCTAAAGAATTCCTTAAGTTGGCCTTTCAAAGAAGCTACAAGCATATCAAACTGCTTCTGTCGAGAACAATCAAGAAAATAACAATAGATCTAAACAATTAGCTAATGTGGCATTAGACAAAACCCAGTTTCTGGAGGGAGTGAGTATAAGCTCAGGAAGTGATGGATTAAACCTGCAAACGCTGCAAAGTATTTCAGTAATAGTCTTTCATATTCCTTAACAAACTTATGATGTAAAAAAAACTTGCATAAGAACATGTCTTAAACTCTGTACAATCTACAGGAGTCTCACGGAGTTATGAAACAATTACTTAATGCACGAAACATTTCATAGAGAAAGGAACATCACCATGTATTGTACCGATAATTGTTTGCTGCCTGCAAATGCTCCACATGTTCAAGTAACAATCTGAGCAATTACTTCAAAAGCTTTCCATGTTCAAAAGACACAGCATTGTGCTTTACTTAAGTGAAATGAATACCAAAACTCAGTGAGGTACATAATGTCGTCCGAGTATAACACATTCATGAGATGTGACAGGTGTCCCCCAAGGAGCGTAATGAGACACATTGGTTACATACTGTGCATACAGGGCGAAAAAGGACAACGTTGTGTTATAGAACAGGTATATCACTATTAAGTATGGGATCGAGAAGATAATGATAACACATATATAATATGTTTTTTTAATATGTTAACAATGTTATAGAAATTGTCAAAAAGATGTAATTCACTTTTTATTTGAAATAAAACTGATTTGTCCGTATGACTCATATGGAATTGTCCATGTTTCGCCAACATCACGGAAAAAAAAACCCCGAAACGTGGCGTAAGTCGGCGTGATGCTAAAGGACATTCCTGACTAATTGGTTATAATTAATTTGCGGCTGGTGTTGGCTTGCGGCAGCTCGTCGCGCCTCCTTGCCCCTTGTTACGGATATCAGCTTGGTGGGCTGCTGTGTGTGGTGGTCAGAGGTCCTTTGCCCTCATCAGCCACATGTGTTTCTTATCTGTGTCAGATTTCCATTTTATCACATTCAGATAACTTGGAAGGCAGGGGTAAAATGCATGAATTCACATATCTCAAGGGCTTATTTTACATTATAATATTATTGGAGTTCTATAAAGCACAGAAATGTCACTGAACTATACATTCAAGATAAAGAGACATGAAGTCATAAGTCAACCAAATGTGAAACTTATTTCTCTAACCTGTCCTTTAAATGTGGTTGTGTAAGTTACATTAAGATGGATTATCTAATGTCTGCTGAATACCACATTGAGTAGTCACAATAAATTGGGTTATTAACAGTGGTCAAAGCACACTGGGCATTATGTTGAGTGAACATATTTCTAGAGGATGTCTCAAGCAGTGGAAGCTGTTTTTATTATTATTTTTATTCTTATTATTTTCTATTTATTGAGACCTGTCATAGCAACAATGAAAAATGAAAGGTATTTGCACAGTTATAAACACTGTATATTGCCTGAGCATGCAAATAAAATATTTTTATCCTTTGGATCCTAGATCTAACTTGGACAAAAATGTGATTGTTTTCTTATGCGGTCTCTGTGTCTCTAAAGGACTCTATTTGCTTTGAAAAACTGTGAGTTCGGAATATCATGGAGACAAGAGTAGTCTACTCTTGTCTCCATGGGAATATTCAGTTCTTAAAATTAATTATATTGAGTTGTATTTTTGGTTATTTAAATTTTATGTTTATCAATTTGTTAAGCTGTGCCCTGAGCAATGACCAGTCGGAGCAAATAACCCCCTCCTCCCGTCCACCCCCCATGGCCCTGCATGGGTGGCCCTCATTTAAGTGATTGCTCCAGGCCAGATCAAAGAACATGCTTAGTTACTTACTCTTGAGTCAAAATAGTTATTTTCTAATTTTCTTATTATACACCAATGACTTACTTTTTGTTGGGTTGCTTTAATTTTCTAGATCAAGAGCATATAAATCTTATTGCATTATGTTAGGTAGATCCAGAGATATGAAATATGACAATGTAACTAAAAACATATTGAATATAAACAGTGCTCAATCATACCATGCAAACACATTGTGTCCATCTGTATCACTTGCTGTATGTTAATGTTGCTGTATTTTCATTTCACAGCAGGCCATAATTTTTAATGTTTCTCCATAAATTTCACATTTCATAGATCCGAAATAATTCTCAAAAATAAGTTTCACATTCCTGAAATATTGTTTAATATAACACTGACTGACTGACTGATTTGGCTGACTGCTGGCTTAATAATGCTAGCACAGATTATTGAATAAGGGCTTGATGCAGCCAATATTATGACTGACTGACTGACTGACTGACTGACTGACTGCTGTATTTATAATGCCAGCACAGATTATTATGACTGACTGACTCCTCATAATTCATAATTCCTTGTAAACATAACAAGTACTCATGGATTTAGGACACCATCATTTCCAGTAAGACTAATATATATACACTTTTTGTTTACTTTATAAAGTTACATTGTATAAATTTTCAACACTATTTGTATATAATGTTGCAAACTATCTATCTACCTAGCTATCTAGCTAGCTATTTATCTACCTAAATAACTATCTATCTCTCTATCTCTCTATCTCTCTATCTATCTATCTATCTATCTATTTATCTAACTACCTATCCATCTATCCATCCATCTATCCATCAATCTATCTATCTCTCTATCTATCTATCTATCTACCTAACTACCTATCCATCCATCCATCTATCTATCTATCTATCTATCTATCTATCTATCTGTCTATCTATCTATCTAGCAATTGTCAAAGTAGCCTTCATAAAAAAACTGAATGCAGACAGGTCCGAAATTGTGAGGTCTTAATTGTGAGGGGATCTCATTAGTCGTTTTAATGTTTTTATCTGTTCAGTAGTCTTGATGTAACAGTGGACTTGCATAATACAATTGTGAGCTATTGTGACACGGTGGTCTTGATAGTGGTTTTATTGGGGAGATTGTATTTATATTGTGATTGTTAACCACAACATAACTTTATTCAACCCCACAAACATAGCATGATACATCTGTAGTTTAAAATATTCATTTCTAAATTATAATGACACATTTATCACTTCATATAATCTTGATTAAACTGTGGTTTATCTAAGATATAATGAACTGGTACTGGTATAGATGTGGTTAAATGTAAATAAATTTATTGATAATAGATATGTCAGGATCAACTGATCACATTGCAATGAAATTTGCATGGTCTTAATCTAGAAGGAGAGAGCTATCCAATGCAAATAGTGTCACTTTCTTCAATCCGTGACATCCCGTGTCTCCCCAAATGTCGGCGAAACATGGACAATTCCATATGAGTCATACTGTACTGTGTATGTAGATGTATAATAAAGATAAAAGATGAAGATTATTTATTTATCAGTTAAGTTAACTTCTGCTTACACACCTGAACTTATAAGGCAAATTCTGACTACGCAAAAGTAGATACATAAATGGAGATAAAGTTCAAAATTAATAGCAAAGGTAAATATTGTAGAAGAAGAAGACAGTTGCATTAGGTAAATAAGTGTTGTTGATAGATCTATGTGTATTTTTATACCAATGTACGTGTATACCATACATATTTCAAAACAACAACTTGTAATCCCTGTCGTGCTCTATGTTGCACTTATAATCCCTGGGCATGCTCTATGTTTCACTTGTAATCCCTGGGTACACGCTATGTTGCACTTGTAATCCATGGGTGTGCTCTATGTTGCACTTGTAATCCATGGGTGTGCTCTATGTAGCACTTGTAATCCAATGGCATGCTCTGTTGCACTTGTAATCCCTGAGTGTGCTCTATATTGCACTTATAATCCCTGGGCATGCTCTATGTTTCACTTGTAATCCCTGGGCATGCTCTATGTTTCACTTGTAATCCCTGGGTACATGCTATGTTGCACTTGTAATCCCTGGGCGTGCTCTACGTTGCACTTATGGCAATTAAGAACCCACTACTAAAATATAGATTACATGTCCTACTTTTTGTTATTTAGTTGACTATAAAGACCACACTATAACAGAAATCAGGAATGTTGCACATGAGCGGTCCTTACAGCTCTATGTATCTTACCAAGAGTATCATAAAAATACCATCACGGATGACACTAAATTGCTGAGTTTGGAATATCAGGTATTTCTAACTCACTCGCAGACAGATAGTGATAGAGATTTATTGTCATGTCAAGAGGTCATGTAGTTGTGTAACAGGAATATGTATTCACATTTAAATGCTGTACATTAGGTGGTAGAATGTATGCTTTTATGTCTTGTCTGGGTACTTTTTGTTGCAGGTTAGGTGGCACAGATGTAACATGATCAGTGCATCCAACAACTACTGTGCAACAGTCTGATAAAAAAAAACCTCTGCAGTGTCTGAACACATAAAGGTCTCTGCTGAATATGTGAAGCCCCCCTTAAAGGCTAATAACAGTGTCTGTGCTTGTGCAGTATGTAGAAGGATTTCAGAGCTTGTTTCTGTTTCTTGACGTTTCTGAATCTGCTCCAAACCCTTCGATTGGGTCAAGGGGCAGACACCATCTTTAGTACGGCATCAGAGCGCCATCTGTCCATTGATTAGCACGTGCATCAAACGTTCCAACCACCACGTGGCCAAGGGCAGCCAAGAGGATTCTTAGTGATTGTAAGCTTCTAAAAATAGTCATTCCGTTTGTTTATTAGCTTCCGTACTCAGCCTGCAGCACACAGATCGACACATGTGGGATAAATCTTGTCTAATTGGTTTACCTAGTCCTCTGCCGATTGAGTTACACTATTTGGGGGTACTGACATCTCCCCCCCCCCCCGATGTTCGGTGCTCCAAATATGGCTGAAGAAAATGTGACATTCAATGCAACAAGGTGTTGAGGAGTAAAATGCCGGGGCATGGATGATGCTTTTTCTTTCATTTATATCACAAAATTGATAGAAAAAATCTGCCATCTACGCACGCAATAATCCATTCAGTACCAATTCCATTAAAAATTCAGAGGAATAATGAGAATGTGATTGAATAGGATGATAACTATGAGATGTCACTTGAAATAACACTCTAGGGGCTTCCATTATGACACCCTGGAGTCTGTAGCAGATAGCTACCAGTCTGTTAACACAGTAGGCAGGAGAAAAAATGCAGTGGAAGGACGGGGGAGAAGATAATGAGTAATCTCCACCATATCACTTGTTGTGTTGCACTCAAAAAGATGAAATATAATGCCATCAGTCTGGGTCTTGTCAAGAGTGTCTCCACAACTATGGTTAATGTTTTTAGATGCAACATGATTATGATACTGGTATATAAAAATGATATTTCTCGCTTACATGACCATAATTAACTAACATATTTGAACACACAACAAGAGAACTAAAAGCACACAGATTAGAGAACTAAAAGCACACAGATTAGAGAACTAAAAGCACACAGATTAAACAACCAATCAAACATTAAACAAAATAATTTGTAAAGCATCTATACATTTCAGCCCTCCTTTTACGCTGAAATACTTGTTATATGTTATATATTCATGAACATTATCTTTTAACAGGGTCATGTTATGAAACTGGTTTTTTTATCTGCACAATGGAACCTAGTTTTAACAGGTCCACCTCGTAACTAAGACCACTGACATTTGGACTTGCTCCACTGGGACCATTGCACCATACGGTTTTATACCTCACAATTTAGACCACATCTGCATTTTGCTCCTGAGGTCGCCATAATGGTGATGCTCTCATGAATATGTCCCCATGCATAGATATATGCGAATTTAGCATTGAAAGTTATGCACATAGAATGCCAAGGGTTAAACACAGAGGGTGCACTGGAGGGGTAAAGAAGACACTAGGGTGTCCCAATTACAGACCCATGTGTATTGACACCCATGAGTCATAGGCCTGGATATTGTCTCATTCCATCATGGGATTCATTTGTTGGGTCTGACTAATTGAGCTTCTTCGCCATCACTGGGCCACTGGGTTAAGAAGTCTGATCCAATCGTCAATGCAATGCAATGCCATATAATGCAATGCCAGAGGCTGCACATGTCCCCTCCGAGGTGTCAGTTTTGAAATGTCAGTTGGAGGTGTCAGTCTGGGTTTCTCTGAGCAGAAAGCATGGGATGTGTCACCGCCCATGCATACAACGGACCACAAGCGTTTTTGTTTTACGTGAACAATAATGAAAACTGAGGAAGCTTTGTCTGGAGAAGAAGATAATTTGAAACATGATCCAGATATTGTAATATATTAATAGACAGTGATCTCTAAAAAAAATTCTCTTACAAATTTAACAGAAACTTAATAGCAGGATTGTGTATGTTATTTCAATAATTGCCCAGTATTTTCTACGAATTACATCAATGTTAATGATTGGTGGCTTAGTATATATACATTATTATTTTTTGTACATATTACACGTATATACGGCAGACTCCTTGATGTGATAGGGCTCTTTACCTATTTATTGCATGGAGTATTCAGTTCATTACAGTAATTATATTTTTTTGTGAGTGTGGGAGCTGCAGTGATCTGAATGTAGACATCACTCAAAATCCCCCGCTTATGAATCTGCTACTGCTGTCTGACGCCAATTGGATCTTGACCAAAAACTAAGGATGTACTTGTACTTGTACTTGGACTTAAGTACTCAGATAAATAGCTGTACTTGTACTTGTAATTGATATATTCTCATGTACTTGTACTTGTACTTAAGTACATTGTGTTGTACTTGACCCCAAGCCTTTACAGTATGGATATAATGGGTGGGGAATTGAACCTAGGACCAGAAGAGGGGCTGTCATGCACATTAACCATTAAGCCATCATCCAATGCTATAAAACTACATTAAAAACAGTTTATATTGCATCTGAAGAGGTTGAGCATTGCATTATACAAGTTTGCCATATTCAATCGCGTTCATTTGAAGATGTTATTCAAATGGTGTTTGACATCGTTTTTCTGAAAGACTTTAGGACGTGCTCCCTTTAACATCCATCCGTTTTGATCTCACCTCATTTAAACAGACGCTATTTGTATTATCCTCCTACGACTTGTAATATTGCACTGATTTTTAATATTGCACGGATTTGCCTAAACATCGTGTAAGCTGAATACATGGAGAGCAAGGATTAGTTGATGATGGTTGGAAATGTGTAAATTGAAACAGGTCAAGAGGGCATTAGGTCTGAAGGGGATTACCCTACCCTACTTTGTAGAAACAAATGTGTGTTAGCTCTTAACAACAGAGGATAAAGAACTGTCACATTTAATAACTAACTTACGATATGAACACACAAGTTGCCAGAAGACAAAATAAGTTCACATGCATGGATAATCCTTTTCCACTTAAGCAACTACATGTAAATGCAAGCCATGATTTGCACTACCTCACAGAACTGCACCTCGGTGCAAAATAAATTGAAATGCAGTGTTACAATGTGAGCCCCCAAGCCTGAATTAGCATAGTGTGTTTCATTGCTGTCTAAAACCACTTGCATTTTAATGTAATTGTCCAAAACTGGGTTAGTTTGAGAGCTGGTGCTTTAGCTTCAGAGGCCAGACAAACATTGTTGCATCAAGCCAACATTTTTACAACTTCATAAGAGGCTAATGTGAATAACCAATGGCCCAGTAGCTTCCAATTTGAACAGAGAAACACAATTAACTGAACACCAAATCTCTGTTTTATCTGCCCAAATGCATTAACAACTAGAATTGCCCCCAAACATGAAATCCGCGCTTCCTGTTTGTAACTCACATGGAGCGGTTTTGCTAAGCCCTTCAAACATACTCGGTGTATCAAAAACTATCAGAGGAGAGGAAGTTGGGAGGAAGAGCAGGCGGAAACGAAGCATGGGTGGTTTTCTGGGATATTTGAGTTGATTCAAAAGAAAGACAAAAGACGTTGATTGATCTGTTAAATTAGCAAAAGTGTTGCATGTTGGTATGAATGATCCTTTAGTTGGATAAGAGGACAGACCGCGCACTTTATTACCAATGAATATGATAAAGTAGGGCCCTCTTAAAACTGCATAAATTTGCCTTAAATTTGCTCAATTGCAAAAAATAACAGCGCCGGGTGAACATTTATGGCACTTAATTTCCATTTTGTTGGTTATCTTTTTCAACACGCCACACGTTTGCCTCGTAAACGTTGCCAAGATAAAATTTCTTCATTCCAAGGACAGCGCAGTATGAATCGCACTTTATATTTAAAGTGAAAAAGAAGCAAATATATGTATGTAAGAAGAACAAGGTGAAATCTAAGCAGCATTTCGTTTAATCAGTTTTATTGCAATATTTTTATGGAGACAATATCATGGTGTCTTCATTTTAATCATAAATGGCATGGTAGCGAGAAATTTAATAATATTGTAAAAACGGCCCGTCAAATTGAACCGCTAGACAACTTCTGCTATACGATGCTACCTGGCACTAAATGGAACTGTCTAGCTATAACTGGCTACTCAAAGACAGATCTTAAAGTCCATATTTAATATTATTATGATATATTAGATAAAGTTCTTACATTTACCAAAGTTTTATGTTTTTTCGGTAAACCGGCTATAAGCTAGAAGTAGACAGAAGCAGCTGGCTTTAGTCAGTTAAAGCTACAGCCAGGAATAGGTTGCTGCAGCTGTATAGAGTCTATCATATTTATGAAACTATCTGAAACTAAGATATTGTATGGTTTTTGTCAGATTCCAATTTGTGAAGTTATTAGAATCCTTACTGATGCCAACAAATACGTTGTACTTTTTTTTCCGAAAGCTTTGCACTTAACATCTGATTTAGAATCAAGGGAAAAGCTTTTTGAACTTTATTTGATGCCTGGAATTGGAATGGTTTTATGGTGGGCGGTTTTTAGTTTGTTAGATGTCATAAATGGCTTGAACCTGGACCATCTAATGAGATTGCAAATGAATGCGGTTTCATTAGGTCTGCTTTGACTCATTGCCGCAGAATATTATCATTATCAAACATGTTAAATTGTGCTTCCCAAATGCATGTTCCAAAAACAATGTACGAAGCAACAGCTATTAAGTATCATTGAAGCTGTTTAATGAGGCTTGAAACGAATCTAATGAAGGAGTAATTACGTTTGATAACTATAGTATTCGGTTTTAAATATTGTGAAAATCGTGACTTAAAGCTCTTTAAAATGGCTGTATTTGGCTTGCTTTTTGAATTAACACCAGAATAATTAATTGCTTCAATGCACTAATTAAATTAAATGCTGAGTACAAAAATATATATCTTATACAGTGCATCTCACCAATGAGTCCGCCCTGGTCCTAAATTGAGTGATTCTTTCGGTGGACTTATATGCGATGTAGTTTACTATGAAAAAGATATGAATAATTGAATAGAGCCTAATTTTATTCATCTTTACGTGCAAATGATTGCACACCATTGTTTAAAGGTATGACAAATTGTCTATGCGATATAACAACAAAATAAAACTGGCTTCCTCTTACATTGCAGTGCAATATATGTGACACCTTGGAAATGAAAGAAAACTGTACAGACATTTATGTTATTTGTTACTTTTGGTTTTTAGGCAATCTTGCAATGGATGTAGGGGTCGATAGTAAAATTGGATGGCAACAGTATCATTTACACTAATATATTTCAAGTTTGCACTTTGTAAATAGCAATGGCCAAGTCAGTTGGCCAAGTCTCAGTTCCAGTATGAGGTTTAATCAGCAAATTATATGGTCAGCCGGAGAGGCACAAGTAACGAGAAGATAAGGCTGAAGGGCACGCGTGTTACACTTTTACTTATGAGTTGGGTCTTTTACTTGCCTCACCATGGACGACGAGTATAAGGCACTGCTCATTGGTAGCCTCATGCGAAGGACTTGCCCTGCCCGTATCAGTCTTTAAAGGGCAGATTTGCGAGCAGAGGAAAGACAGCCTGATACAGTATTAAGATGCAGAACAGTAGAGACACAAGTGACGGTCACCCTGTAACCCTAGAGCGAGTTGTTCTAGGGCCTCACACAAAGCTGGTGAACACGATCGATGCTAGAATGGGAAAAAGAAGAGGAAGAGAGAAGAGGAAGAGAGAAGAGGAAGAGTTCTGGTCCAGCGAATGAGGCGGATGCTCGGGGCACATGCGAACATTACATATCCTCGCGCGGTTCCATCAGTATTCATTAAAGGGCTTCGATTACTGGACTAGCGGACCCGGGCCAGTCATCGGCGCCCTTGTTAGTCACCAGAGCACGCCACGCAAATACTGCCTTCCGCATTTCTAATGCAGCGGATTTTAACAGACCCCAGTGAATTAAGTGCGTAGACTGCACAAGGTCATTTGAAAGGTCAAAGCAAAGTGTGCTCCGGCCACTGCAAATGTGTTGTGTGTTGGTGGCAGGGACTATGTTGTGACATCAGGGTCCACGTAAAGGGATGACCTCCACCATGTTTGCCAATTAATGCGCTAGTTGTGCTGGTCATAAAACCGAAAATAGTTCGTAATGAGACGTGTGGGTTCGCTAGTGTGTGAGGCTGCTGATGCTGCTGGCGCTGCTGCTGCTGCTGCTGCTGATGTAGCTTGCATCTCGGAGCTGAGCGCTGGAGCTCCTACATTCAAACAAGCGCTACTAGGCGCGCATCACTCGCTACCTCGTCTAGCAAGCGGACTGCAAGAAATGCTGAGCAACTGATCACATTTCTTAATCTTGCGGCTTAAAATCTCTGGGACTAAGATATCACGGTCACAGTGCGATGCCTTGTCGGATACCTTAATCATTCCTCTCTGCAAGGACTCGGTAAGTACTTCCTTATATGCTTGTACATGCAACTGGTGAAATGGTCAGCTGCCTTCCATTCTTTTTCTGCTTGGTAAACAGGCTGCGTGTGACCAAACGGACATACTACTTTCTGCTTGAGTTCTTTCAGATGCATTTCCACTCTTCCTTTCGTGTTGTTTGTTGTTCACTTTTTGGGTTGTTTCACGCTATCTACTACAAAGGAAATATATTAGCAACACGAGCTGGCCGTATCTTGATGTTAATACAGAGAATGTCGCGGGATAAGGGCCTTTTATATGTGGTCTTGTAAGGTTAAGATCACATTGCATGTCAGGGTGACAGTTCACCATGAGACAATCTCATCTCATCAATACTGAGTCCGTGAGAGAGTTGCAGTTAGAGAACTTGCTCTGATTGTTAAGTGTGCTGAGGTAGTTGCTGACTGGAACTGAGTCTATAGTTACAGGCTTACAGCCTTGATCCAAGATTTACCACTCTCCAGTCGGCTGATTAGCAATCTGTGTCATGTCATGTTGAATTTCACGCATGTTGCTATGCCGCTAATGTCCAGATAGAGAAGCTCCACTGCTCCTCCTCAGCCCAGGGGACACACAGGCTTTTCTTGATACTCTATTGCGCTAATAATCAACAGTCTGACACATGACACTGACACATATAGCCTGCATGTGCTGTCAACCACTGCTTAGCATTTCTTCCACATGACAGATTCTGATGCTCACACACAGCTGTACCCGGCTACCCGCCACGCAGAATCAGCCTCAGTGTTCTCGTTAGAGGAATTTATGTGGAACTTCAGCATTAAATCTGCATTTGTGTGTGCTTCCCTATTCTTACCTTTTTTTCTCCTTTTGTTTGTTCTTTTCTCCTATTGATCTCGAGATTCCGTTGAAAGCTGAGCAGGTGATCCCATATGTACTTACTCAGTCTTTGGGCGTGTCTGAAGAAAGAAAGTAGTCTTTAAGGTGTGCTTGAAATCCCAAATACAAGGGAGCACCAAGACATGTAGTCTCTATGCCTTCCTGTGCCTTCCTGAGCGGCTGCCATTCATTTCCTTTCATGGCACTATTTCCTTTTCTCTCTGATTGTTTTGGTTGCGTAGGAGGAAGAGAAGTCATTTTACTTTTCGATTGGCCTAGCATGCACCTCCCTCCTAAGCAAATGACCAGTTTGGTTTTTAGATGAAAAGTATGCGAAGTGGAGGCTCAAAATTTTGCAAATGAGGAGCGAACGTGACTCGGCAAGTTGGATGTGATTGATGAAGTTGTTGTGAAAAACAGCTCGTTCTGGATGAGGCCCTTTTCCTACTTGGCCGCTTTGACTGTCGTGGCTAAGTGCGCAAGAATAGATGTGAACAAGACACAGAGTTGCTTGGATCATTAGCAGCCCGGGTCCTTTTAAAACTTAGGATGCCAGGCACATCATTCCTCGTCCCTTTCGCCAATTAATGGGCAACTGCTTGTCCCATGCCAAAGAATATGTAACTTAACTGGCCAATCTTTTCGGCTGAGGATAACTTGGAGATAACATGCAAAGAACATCATGTAATTGCTGCTTCCTTTATCCATAATTTTGTCAGCAATTATCAATGCGTAATAAATTAGTCATTATATTCACAAATATTACCTAATTGAAGCCGAATTTCACGAATTGAAAGTACTCATGCGGGAAAGGAGATTATTTGGATTGATAGCGACACTTTCCCTAATCGCGCCTTGGAATGGTGTGAATGACGTAATTGCGGGGGTAACTTTTTGTGGGCCACGTGACGCGGGTGGACCAATCAAGTGTCGTTTTTTTTTTCATTTTGGAGATAAGGGACACCGCATGGTAGGTTTGATGTCTGTTGAGGGTAACGTTCTCACGTTGCGCTGTTACACCTGTTCCCCGGTTACAAGACCCTAGAGACATGAACTGGCCTAGTCATGGCCCTTGTCGCATCCCTGTGGTCGCATAAAGGGGGGAATATATTTTGGCTGTATCGTAGCAATCTGCAGCATGAAGCGGACTGACAATTAGCATGCTGGAGACTGCGGTCAGTTGCTGACATCTTGAACAGTCTCCTGGGTGTCTTATGGCGTACTTCAGGGCGCGTTCTTCCTCCCTCTGAGTGTCCACCACGATTTATCTGCAGTCTTAACGACCCATGACGCCTAGCTGGTCCCCCTCGGCCCATATAGCTAGTTCAACATGCATCCATTACTTATCATTGGACAGCTCAATTAAAAGTTTCCCTGATCGGCCCTGACAGTTTTAGTATCTTAAAAGGACTCTCTGGCAATCACTGTAATCGATGCACCTTCTGATGGTTTAAAGATCTTCCTGGTATCATAACATTAGGGGATGTTTCAACCGGCAATCAATCAGGCCCTTGGCTGCACTGCCAGAGATGTGGCGCATCATGCAACTAGGCAGGTTAACCAAGCATAATTCTGTTGGCTTTGTGTCCGACTGTGATTTGCCTGCATCTGCGACGAGAGTATGGACAGCGGCAAGCGCACCCTGGCTTCAATGGGCTCCAATGAGCTCCAATGGGCTCCAATGAGCACCCCCAAGCTTCACTGAGGCTTCTCATATCGCTTCTTATGGAATTATGGATATTACAGCACTGTCATAATCATGTAGGTGTTTGCCAGCCAGCCGTATCACAGCGGGAGAGGCAGATCATTTTATTTGCTGTGGGATTTCATTACAGTCTTCCCGCTATGCTGCTGATGCAGAAGGTGATGCGCTGGTGATGCGCTTGCCTCCTCATCTCTTCTCTTCCGTATCTTTGTGGAGGCAAGGTACATCTGAGTCCTGTGTCTTGCATAATGCCTCTGTGGCAGATGACGTGAAAGCATTGTTTGGAAATGACAGAGTCGAGATACACAGACATAAGAGCGGGCCGCATCACAGACAGCATCCATTAAGGCACTTCTAAGGAAAAGTTGGGATGATGAGGATGAGGACGGTGGTCACAGGGACCAGCTGCTTTCTCATGCAGCAGCCACAGAGCCACACAGCCATCCATATGGGAAGGGCCATCTTATTAAATATGAATCAATATTCATGTGATATGTTATCAGGGGTAATTCATAGAGACTGAGGGTGGTGCCTGCGACAGGACTTTGGTGCCGTGGTAAGCTGATCTCATGGTTCGTTTGAAGGGAGCCAATGGTGCTTGTTCTAATGCATAAGTAGGTTGGCGCGTATACAGGCCTTATCGGGCCCAGCCTTGCGTATTTTTATGAGTCCTGCCAAGTAAAAGACAAGCTCCGTCAGTTCTCATCAACAGATGACACCACTGCCAGTTGCAGACTGCTTCTCTCAATGAGCTCATTAATATTGCACAAGCTTAGTTTCGATTTTAGTGCAGTAAAATCAGTTTAAGAGGATGCTTCTAATGAAATGGAGCTCTGGGTAAATAGCATAACTTATTTAACGCTCATTTGG
Source organism: Alitta virens (assembly GCA_932294295.1). Lineage (NCBI taxonomy): Eukaryota > Metazoa > Annelida > Polychaeta > Phyllodocida > Nereididae > Alitta > Alitta virens. The sequence goes on along the minus strand of OW028573.1, from coordinate 28,727,356 downwards.
GTTGGAGACCGGTGCTGCGGTTTCCTCTTGATGCGTTTCATATTTGCATTTTCTTTTCTTAATCTACATTGTCAAAGTCTTCCTGTTTCCCGTCACATTCATTAAGTTTCTGTTTTAAATAGAAACCTCATTGACAACGGTACATCTACAGCTTCAATATTTTTCCAGTAAGATCCAACACAGCTTGTGTGATGGTGTATAATTTTCTTTTTGTCTATAATAGTAATCATTAACCCACCATTTTAACATTCCGTACACCCCTGCATGTATATATTGGAAAGGGTTCTCTACAACCAAATCAAATCCAATCAAGCTCACCGTATTCAACAGCATCTACAAGTGTCAAGTACATGGCCAAATGTGCCACATGCGTTTCCCATGAGAAGGATAAACGCATGGAAAAAGCACGGTTTTTAGCTAATTATAATGAGGCAAAAAACCAAACGCATGGAAACCGCACGTTGCACAATTGGCCATGTACAAGAAAAAGTTTATTTTATGCTGAGGAAGAATTTTTTTTGAGAAAGATGACAGCTTGAAATACAAAACAACGAAATTGCACTTGCTTTGCAGATGTATACGTGACTATTCATGCATCTTTAAGTCTTTACTTTTCATTGCTAAGGTTGCTATTTTTACTTTGATGTTGTACACAAGGTTGTGTAGCTTAGATCTTGGATTTCGGTTATATTCTCTAACACATCCCGTGTCTTTGTAATACACCCTGCTTGCCTTATTAATGCCATTTTTGTTGCTGTCCTTTCCACAGACATAACCCTTAGCCTTGCTGTATCTTCTCACTGATAAGCCTGTCTTATCTTCAGCCTACTGTATCTCCCCATTCATTTACTAATAGACCAGTGAATGCCCAGTGAATGGAGTGGGGCTCACTCTGTCTGGTCATTCCTTGGATGGGTGGGTGGGTGGGTTGGTGGGGATGGAATATTCCTCGGCAGATTACATCAAGGCAATTTATTAGAGAGAGCTGTCTGAGTAACTCGATCTAGCTTAGTGTGTCGGGCTTTTGACAGTAACATGTCTTGGGATGACATAACATATGAAATTACTTCTTATGAGCAGAGCTTTGCATTGCCAAATGCCTGTCTCCCAATGTCTTCCGGTCTCATGGGCACGGGAATGATTGGCGCTTCAGACCACGAACGCACGAAATGCAAAGAGGAATTTTAGCCACCTGATACCATTGCATAAGATTCCTGTCCGTCTCAGACTGTTTTAAAGCTCTCAAGAAGATCACCAAAGCCAGCAGAGGTAGTTCTAGACTATTTGCGGGTCAGAAAAACAACTTGCATTTGGAAAAAAACTATTTTTTGTTCTATTGAAAGCTGTTGTACTAATTGAAAAAAAAAAACTGCTTTTATAAAAACAGCGGAAGAACGTGACAAAAGACAGGACACTCAAATGATTGCAACGAGATCTGTGGGCGATTATTCAATTCAGAGTACAAATGCCACGACTCGTACAGTCTAATTAGTTTATGGAATATACATACATTATAGGAAGATTGGAACATTACATCATATGTCGCTATGACTAAATTTGATGCCAATCCCACTGTAATAAGATTCACGATAATTGATATTCATGTATTTGGACTAATCTCCTGTCATCCATTTTTACTAATACAAACCTGTATCTTTTTGTTACTATTTTAGCGCTGTATTGTGTTGCACTCTACTGCTACATATATACAGGTCATAATCACATTGTATTATATGCCACCAGTGGCAGATGTAATAATGACATGATAAAGCTTATATGGTTAGCAGAAATCCTTGCTTCTGATTGGCTGAGTGCCATGCAATACCAGACATATTGCACGTATTTACTTTTTTTTTTGTATATTTGTTGGATCAAAAATGCTCTTTATTTTGTCTGAAAATGATCATTTAACAATTACTGCACAATGTTTCGTCAGCCTTCGTGCAATATCAGTTTTGTATAACCTCGACAACCAATATTGCACGTGCCACTGTGCAATAATATTACAGTGTCACATAGTCTCATGAAACTGACTTGACATAGAATTGAACCCGGAACCTCAGAAAAGCTGCATGGAAAGTTGCACCTTCACTAATAAGCCACTGCTATGTTCCTTCAATAGATTGTCAAAATAGCCAGAAATTGTATTATTATGCATCTTCATTCGACTATAGCTCAATACCGCAAAAACTACTTATAAACACGACTATTCGATTTGAAGATGATCCACTGCCTTCGTGTTGCGATTAAACTTTCTTTTAAATTTTCTTGGAATTTGTTTGTGTGGCTAAAAAAGAAGGACTCAATGAGGCATCTAAAATAATTACCACGACAAAATGACTTCATAAGAAAGGGAAACAAATTTTCAGTCGATGGCTACAGTTGCAGCAACATAGATAATTGATTTCCTTAAGAGAGGCAAATAACTTTGAGAAATAATATTGACGACAAGTTAGTGAAGGGACTACACATTTAAGTGCATATCACTCGTCCTCTGTTGAGTACAGTAATATAAAAAAAGTAACCGTATTTTAAAATGACGGACTAGCAAAAATTGGTTGAAGGTTAGTTGTTCACGCGGACCACTAACCTTGTATTTGGTTGACTATAGACAGCTGTAGTGGCTATTCCTGGCTGTAGCTATAACTGGCTAAAGCCAGCCGCTTCTGTCTGATCCTAGCTTATAGTCGGCTTATATTACCACAACTGAAAAATATAAAACTTGGTAAAAGTAAGAAATGTATCTAATATATCGCAGATATGTATGTGCAATAAACATGCATCTTTTCAACAAAGAATGGCCAATGTGCGTAACTCTCAACTTATGCACCTAATGGTACTGCATGTACTTTTAGATCTGACTTTGAGTAGCCAGCTATAGCTAGATGGTTCCATTTAGTAGCAGGTAGCATCGTATAGCAGAAGTTATCTGTATGGTAACAGACGTTACTGTACTCAGTGGATGTGTGGTAAATGGAGATCAGTATAGATGTGTGCTGTACCAGACCCAAAATCTTTATCAACTGGGTTTTGGGTCGAGGACCATGTTTTCTGCTCAAACATAATCCAGGCCCTTTGGGTAGTGAATATGCTAGTGATGCTGCAGCAAAGACCCCAGGATCTCAGCTATGGCAAGTTTAATACCCAGGCTACGTTCCCTGAAAGCAGATTTCACAGGATAGTGTGTTAAAGCATTGATAAAATGTCATTAAAATGAGGTGTTGAAATGGGTGCTGTCATGCATTAGAAGACTCATTTGTATGTTATGAAACGATTCCACTTGTATAGAATGAATATTTAACATGACACAGAGGCCTAACCATGTCATTTCAATATTTTTGCTTTAATATTGAGCTTTATACCACCAGGGTTAAAGAAGAAAAGTAGACCTCTGCTAGGAAAGACCAGACTTGGTGCCCAATTCATCTTAATCTTAATGTTGGTAATCACATGGTACCAATATATTGAATTGGGGGTAGGTTTTAATACTGAGACAGTCTTATGGCGAGGTTCACACCTGTCTCCGTTCAATGTCCCTGGAGACTGAAGTGACCTACATTTCGATATTGATACGCACGTGTAATATATTGCTGTCACACCAAAAAAAGGTTCGCCGTTCATTCTATATCGGCTGCTGGGCAAAATGTATTCTGAAATCAAATGTTTGGCGTTTTTGTCTACCTTAAATCGTATTGGGAAATTTAGAAATCTTGAATCGAGGACAATATGTAGCTCAAAAGTGGCTGGGTTAGATGTGCGCCCACGGCGGGGGTTGTTCACAATGAGATTTTGCAATACAGAAATTTATTACAGCATCATATATATGACATTAAACTGAATTCATGAAGATGCAGACTACTATTGCGTGGTATCTGCGAAACATCATAAAATGAAAGGTGTCTTCATGAGGTAAATATTCACCATTTAATGTGACGTGAAAATCTATTAGGTTGTTTTATGGCTTAGAAAAACACCTGAGTTCTCGCAAGAGAATATAATTCACGAGAAAATATCATAATTAATTGATATTACAGTGTGAATATAGAAAGCTAAGATCCAATTAGACGATGCCGTAAAAGTCAGTATTCTTCTGTTAAACAAAATATATTTCGTTGGCATGTGATCCGATGACTCGACTGTATAGTCAGTTGAGAAAAGTAGGTATGGAAGAAAAAAAGATATGATTCGACATCAACCGATCTATACATAACACCAGAAAAAGTTGTTGAGGAAGGTGAAGCATAACACTTCACAGAATAACTCCATTGAGTAAATCCAGCCTATGCTTGTTTGACATTTAAGTGTGAGTTTAAAATCCAATAACAAGCTGTAACAGTATGTTATTGCTTGGAGATATTACAGTGTAGATGTGTGTGTAATTTATATGTTGGCTTTCACGGCAAACTGAAGTCATTTTGCCTATGGGGTCTAATTTGCATATCACAGACATTTACCTCTGTCCCAAAATACAGGTGGGGGAAAAAACCCAGATGAAAAGTAGATATTCCTGGATTTAATAAGATAATTAATTATTCATGCCCTTGTGAAGTTTATCTGTCTAAGCTATATAGCTTGCCAAACGTGCTTTCATGTGAGTGGCAATCAAAAGCAAAACATTCTCTGCAATATGGCATCGTAAATAGCTAAAATAAACAGGATTTACCGAATCATCACTGCATTGCTAATAACAGTGCGTTTGCTGAGTTGCCTTATTACACTCAGACATGCTGTTGGATAATGTTTAGACAAGCTCAGAGATGTTCTATCCCCCAGCCATGCAAATAATTGGATTAGTATTTCTCATAACCCTCAAAAAATGCACTTTGGCTTGGTAGCTTGCAGAGATTGGAGGGCTGCTGCTGCTGCTGCTGCTGGTGTTGATGCTGGTCGGTGATGCCTCTGGTCTGCTGCCACAGCAACAGGATGCCTTGATTCCGCATCATATTTTGATGAGCCAAAAGATGAATCCAAGGTGCCCAACAGCCAGCCTATCGATTACTTTTACTTCAATTTTGCCTGGCAATAAATCCGCCAGAGCAAATTTGTCACACAGAGCCGTTTGACTTTATTACTTTAATCCAATTAGGATGGAAGCCACTCACATCATGGTATTGTGCTGTTATAGATGAGGAGTTTTGGGCCTGTCACTTTTTCCACTCGCCTAAGTAGCCAATTAAGAGGGTCTACTCTTGTCTATGGGAGGCGAGAAAGTTGCTCCCTGCCACAAACCCTCAAGTTTTACCTGCATGAGCGATGTATCATGTGAGGGCTGTGGTTATGTCATTATTGGCCGACTATTTCCTAGACATGTCAATGGTGCATAACTCATGATGCATAAAACATGTCATTAAGCTGAGCTCTAGCGATTATCTGGCAGCGAAATTAGCAGCTGTTAGCAATTTCATGGATGTCATGCAGCGGCCTTGGATGCTAGTTCACAGCACTTAAACGCCTCCAGTTTTTCATAAAGCCTTCCTTGGTTGCCTTCGTTTTTGTATTCATTCTTCTGAGTTATTATTTGCCAACACGCTATTCATGTGACGGCCTATCTGCCATAACATGCAGGACATACAATTGCAAGTAAAAAAAAAAAACCTTGCACAGAAGGTGCGTCTGGTGATACTCAAAATGACAGCTTAACATCGCAGTCCCTTTAAGAGAAGTGAAACAGCCAATCTTGCACACAGCTCATGAATATGCCACCTTAAATATCTTCATACTCATGATCATAAAAACCTATCGGTGCCAAACTTTAAGCATTTTTCCAGCATCAGTCTACCAGCGCTAATATGTTAAGACAGGCATAAATTGCCTACTGCTTCGCAGACTGTATTTCATGCTTCGTGGCCCTCTCTACCGCTGAAATTCTTAAATCTTTTTCAATCAGTTATGCTTTACTTTGGATGCAGTGAAGTAGAGAATTTGCCTCTGAATCAGTAAACACGTCATGTTTACCATATCAAAACAAGAGGTGACAAAACCAGTACCTGAAGTATTTTTACCACAAGATACATAAAGCATATGTAGCTTTAACAGAAAATAGATATTTATGGCTGAGCATATCACACACTTGAACTTATGGCAACATTTATGGTCCCTTGACTATGTAACCTAAATGTCAAAATGTCTGGGGATATATACATAGAGATGTGTGAATTGCTTTACAAGAAAAATATGTTTCTAGAGAATTATTTTTCCTTCACTGTCCACTTTTTTACATTGTAAATAAAACACTCTATTTCTACAATCAATTTGCACATCGTTTTACAAGATTCTTTGTTATGCTCAGGGCCAATGAATAAATTAATTAATCAATCAACCATTTTATGGCCATAAAAGAGACCAGCCTCCAAAAATATTTTTGGGAGAGCGGTGTACAAGCCATAAAGGCAAGTTGCACTCTGCATACATTCGATCTTGATAGAGAAACAAGCAAATGCATCAGGATGTCAGAGTTGCAATTCCTTGTACTAAGATCATATCAGATTTCCAGAATATACATTTGATTGGGTTGCTGGGAGATAAGCCGCCAGTACGTGCCAATAAATATAGCATTTCATTATCTTGTAACGTGCATAGTTCTCTTGCATTTAGAGCACACCATTTCGCAGGCTTCGTAAAATTAGTTGAACTTAATTGCCGCACAGGAGCGCATCGAGAAAATAGCAATTACAAGGGCCTGGTTTCTCATGCAAACTGAAGCACTGCTTTACATTGAAAGTCAGCCTTAATTGCCCGGCATTTTCTTGGAAAAAAGTGAGAGACGGTAGAGGCACTTACAATGAATATTGTAGCATCCACTGCTGTGCTATTCCAGCTGCTGCACCGGAGACTGGTAGCCCTATCTTCCACAATCAACAAACAAACCATTAACATCTCAGATTGATACCTTACATCCAGACTTTATGGATGCCATGGCAACGCCAAGAGATTTAATTCGCATCATTAAGCTTATCATGGTGTCGCTGTGACATGAGCATCAATCGAGAAATGCAGGGTACAGGACATTGCTGCTGCTGCTGCTGTTGCTGCTGCTGCTGCTGGTATACTGCTGCAGCAGTGCAGCAGCATAAAAGGATGCGGACTCATGAAGATGCGGACCACATCAATGGCCATGTTAGTTATGACTTCTGTCAGGGCTTTGTTGCTCAGATTGACCGAGCCTTACAAACGGCTCATCTCCGACTGGATAACAGAGGCAGTAAGCAGGCCACTGGGCCTTGATCAATTGCCTACGTGCCCAGCTTACAAATGATCACTTCAAAAAGGCTCATAAAGACAACTTAGTCGGAGCTGCTTATCAGACTACTGCGTTGTGTTCATATAAGAGCAGCCAGGGCACAAGGTGGCTCCCGCACACTTCTCGCGGCCTACTTTTATCGGACTTTCTGGTCGGGATTTGTCAAGGAAGCTGCATATCTACCCAGCTTTGATCTGGCTGCTCAGTTTTCCTGTTTCCTCTTTGTTTGACTGGTTTATTGGCCCGGGAGCGGAAAACGACGTGTTAAAGGCAGCAGGACAGAATCGGCGCCCGTCCATATGGGAGCCAGTCATGACTGTGTTTCTAATCGCCGCAAGTTATGGCCAGCGTCCGTGCGGGGCCTTTTGTAGTGGCAGGAGCACCGGTTTTACCTATGGCAGCAGCAGCAGCAGCAGCAGCAGCAGCAGCAGCAAGCCCTCATATGCCCTCATATATGGCATAAAACATCTGTATGGGGCGATTGCATAGAACGAGATTAAGGGCGATGCTGAACGGGCTCTGGGGAATAAGATTTCTTGGCTTGAAACAGCAGACGCCGGCAGCCAGGTCCCCCCGGGGCCAATGCCACGCCAGTTAATTTTTGCAGATCTAAGAGCGTTGTGCTGGCGTGATTGTACACTTGTCCATCAGTGATTTTTCGCTCTGGGCGCCACTTCTTTCTCCTTTGAAGAGCCGCTGCAAAGCACAGATGACTGACGATGCTGAGGGTCTCTGGGAGACATTGAAAGACAGGGAGAGACACCGGGGAGAGCCTTTTGAGGCAGTTGCTTCAATTGATCTGCTTCTTCCCCTCGGGAAACAATGACCAACCTTTACGACCACGCACGTCTCGATGCTCCTTTAAAAGCAAAACGCCCTTTGTTTGTTTAATTGACGGTTGTTTGTGAGGTATTAGGGAGACAACTCCTTCCTCGCACTGCATCTTCATCATGATGAAGCGCCGCTATTCACCAGCCATGATATTTTCCTGCCTCACCATAACTCTTTGATCTCCTCAAAATATTGTCAATGTGTTGTCAAAATTTCCCGAGAAGTCGCTGCGTTTATGGTTCTTATATATTGTTTCCTGCTTTTTTCCCCCCTTTTTTCTTTTCGTTCTTCAGTGTCATTTATCCAAGTATTGTTTACAGTCTCTTGTTCTCTGCATTTCATCTTCTCTTGCTTTTTATCCACTTCATTAAGTTGCTGTATTGCTCTTCTGAGACAATGAACACGTTACTGACACTGCTTTCAGTAGGATACCGATTTAAAGCCACAGATGAAACAATACATATTGTGAAGTAAGAAATGGAATAACCTTGTAAATATACAAAGAAAGGCATAGCCACTGTCAGAGATATATATGTGCAGATGACAGAGCATATTGACACATTTATAATTCAAGGCATGATTTCTGTTGTAGGTGCATATGAGATGAGAGGCCGCTGAAGACATTGCGATGCTAGAGAGAATGGCATTTGGCAAGGAGGACCACTGCATCCAAGCCCTCTTCATTAGCCTTCTACTAGGATCTTGCGTGGTGCACGAAGCAGGGTCACAATGCCTCTTTCCCAAATACTTGCAGTCTTATGAAGGAGCAGAGCTCAAGAGAGAATGGTATGGCCACATCACAAGACACAATGCTGACAAGTCTCACTCCTACTCTTACATTGTCACCTTCCAAGGAAATACAATGAGAGCAGCTGTCTCAGGAGGTTGGAAGCTTAAGCACCCTCCTAAGCCCTACGCTCGCGAGTGCATCCAGGAGGTGAACCCAGGACGTTTTCTGGTCACTCACGAGGAGAGTGGCTTTTACCACCCCAAGTTCACTTGCATGCAGTTCATCCTGAGGAGCACAGACGTAATCCAGATTAAAATCTCCAGCTTAGCTGACGAACAAATGGCCAGGCTGTGTGAGGACGGTGCTCTGGTGCTCGACCCTTGGCCTTACATTAATCGCGTTAACTTGTACCGGAGCTACGTGGAGTGCCCCCTGCAGGGAGGGTACAATATAAAGATCTATGACAAGGCCGAGGGTATTGGCATTTGCGACGCAATAACAGGGGAGACACGTCTAGAAAGCGAGTGTATGCAGGGTGAAGGGATGTATTTTAGGTTTAGACATAACAACTGCGTCCCAAAGGAGGTCAACATGCACAAGAATCAGCAGGTCTACTGCATAGCAGTGTGGAACCAGGGCAGCAGCACGTTTGTTATTCTAAGAGACAAGAAAAACAGACACCAATGGTGTTTCAGGCAACCCAAGCGCACGGGTTCCTCTTTTATTGCCTTCCTCTTCAAGGACCTCATTTGCGACGGTAACGACTTTCCCAACTTGACCGAGGATTACCTGCAGCTGGACATGACACGAGACCAGGCACGCCCTCTGGCGTTCCTCTGCGCAGACGACTACGAGGCGTGCAAAATGTGGTCCAATCCCTGCAGACATGCTGGTTCTGTCATGCACCTGTCTTGTGCTAGGACTTGTGGCATCTGCACAGATTCGCGCCCATCCACATGCACGTTGCCGCGCAAGCTGCAGGGCAAATGGCTGGACACATCGTCTGACACCAACCAAACTGTCACTGTCACCGACATGTTCTTGTCAGTTAGCCACCTCCGACAAATGCAGTGCGTCCGCTGGAACCAGGGATACCTATATGGCGACACTAATTCGACTGAGGAGATGCTTGTGAGTACATTTGAAAACGGCTGCCGACCTCGTTACCAATGCGCTCATTTCCAGAAGAGAACCTCGTCCATCTTGCGCTTCAAGTTGAGCCAGGGCCAGATCTGGCCATTCGAGGGCACCACTGGTTCGTTCATAGAGTGCAGCCAGTTCAATTACCACGATGATGACCCGCCCTTTAACGACCGCTGGAGGAGCCGCCATTTCAAGGTCCTTGTGTCCACCACGGACAGACGATACACAGATTGTGACCTGCCCGAATCCAAACCCTTTGATGTCGAATTTTCAGATGGCACAAAGTGCAATGGCTCCATTTCCCAAAATTACAGGTCCAACACTAAGATGACATTGTCGCTTCCCAAGTGCCCTCAGCAACCCGAGGAGCAAGAATTCGCCTGCCTGGATTCCTGGAAACATGGCTACCTGGGCGACCACATGATTGTGACTGAGGCGCTGGGTATCTCCAGTGAGCTGAGGTGCTGGTTGTTTGCGGCGGGAGGGGAGGTCTTCTACCAGCTGCGTGCGTCGCAGTGCAACGAGGGGGTCAAGGACCTGATCACCCTGGGACACGTTGCGCCTTTGGCCACCTTTAGATTCCGCTTGCCCAAGTTCCCCTTCGGCCTTGACTCCAAGGTCATTGGGGACTCGGGCCATGTTCGTTCTGACACTAGTGACGATACAATCGAAGAGATAGAGGTGGTGAATCACCATGACCTTGTGGTACGGCGACGGAAACCCCCAGAGAAACCACGTGAGAGGTCCACTGATGCCTCCTCTTCCTCCGCCTCCTCTTCCTCCACTTCTAGGGCCTCCCCCTTGAGGGCCTCATCTCTAATTCTCACCCTCCTGAGGGCCCCTTCTTGCTTAGTTGAGGGCATTGCCCTTTGGACAGCTTTTCTTGCCATTCTTGTGCAACGATGAACCGGACTCTTTTCATCAGGCGGATGAATACATACTTGATTGCTCTTGTTACGGTGTGAATCTGAAGTACGAAAATAGGTCCATTTTTAAATTTTCAGTTCACGGTGCTATACGACTCACTTTTTTGAAGAGAACGAACGCTGATGATGACGTCACTCGAGTAGTGATGGTTTTATTTGAGCTTTCGTAAAACTTTCAGAAGATACGTGATCATGATCTGATCAAAGATTTGATATTTACTACAAATTCAACCTCGTGTTGCTGCCAAATTGAGTTGGACGTGTGATAAGATTATATTTAGGGAATCAAATTGGTTTAGTGCAAGTGTCTGCCTGCGTGGGGAAGCTGTTTAGGCAATTCTCAATTTAATTTGAATGTGGAGAGAGACATACCTGACAAGTTATATATATATATAAATATACTGCATGCCATGTAAATATTTGTGAGGTCCTTTGGTGGGGGGGGGGGTATGGAATGTGATTGTCAATGTGGGGTAGAGGGTGTATAATAAGGCACAGAATACTTCTGGAGAAGTGGAGAGGTCTGCATAATGCGGTATAAAGGAACCCTTTAATACCAAGAACATCCCTTCCCTTTGCTAGGAACTGTGTTGAATGTTCACAGCATATGAAGCTGTCCTCAGAAATTGTCCCATATGTTGTGGACAGGATCAATAATGACAACCAAGAGAGACTGTTCCAAGATTGTTCCGAGATATGTAGCATCTCTGGAGCGCACTTTCTCAACCTCCGTCACCCAAGAGTTCCTTTGTGGGATCACGTGACTAATAGAATACAGATGACGTCATGTTGTTCAATTATCATGCGTGCCTGGACGTGAATCATCTGATGTAATTACTGATAATTTTTGAAGTTAATTGCAGTGAGTATGAGAGGTCAACATGATTATTATACCATGTATAATTCATATTTACAACGACAAACCAATGTGAGAATGAATGTGTGTAACATGTATAAAAGTATATCAATTACACTGAACATATATATTACAAGTGTGGCCTAGGCTATGTGGTGTGTATATGAAGGAATATTGTCTTCAAACAGGTTATCCATATATGTGCAGAACTGTCCCTCTGTGAAGTCTTGCTTGCTATTAATGGACTTCCATACACGACATGATAGGTCTGGTCCTGTACAAGAAACACACTCCCTTCTAAGGCTGATGTATACCAAACAGCCTTCTGTAAGGAAATGTTGCTGCCCTGCATTAAATCAAATCTCCTTTGCCTCACTTAGCCATTTGACCAGAATGAACTTCATAGGAATCTATTACTCTCTACTTGAACTGTCGATTTCCTCCTCCTGCCCCTCCTCCCCTCCTCCCCTCCTCCCCTCCTCCTCATCCTCTTCTTGAACTGTCAATTTCCCTCCTCTTCTTGAACTGTCAATTTCCCTCCTCCTCTTGAACTGTCAATTTCCCTCCTCTTCCTCCTCTTGAACTGTCAATTCTCCTCCCTCCTCCTCCTCCTCCTCCTCCTCCTCCTCCTCCTCCTCCTCCTCCTCCTCCTCCTCCTCCTCCTCCTCCTCCTCCTCCTCCTCCTCCTCCTCCTCCTCCTCCTTCTGTGTCACAGACCTATGATTGTCTGCATGTTGAGCTCTTTAGTGAAAATTCACTTGGCAAAGTCACACACGTTGTATGTGATAGATATATATGCGCCTGCCAAGTTTATTTTTATCCATGATTTTTTTATTACACATTTTACACTATTTGATCATGTTATTCCTGTCTCCTTGGCTGCATGTGCCATTCATATATTTTCAGTTTGAATCTTTGAGATGTTTGAGCTATAGTTTCATCAATAGATACCCAGCAAGCAAGACTTCTTAGACAAGCAGTTGCACAGAATTGTATATTAGACACCATAATCCTAATAAGTGATATTTATATGAAGCGAGTCTGATGTATCATAACATTGTCTATGACTGTTAAGTGTTGATATATACCAATTCATACAGTGTATGGATAGTCCATATATAGTCAGCTATATATATACTGTTCTCGCCCATAGATTAAAAGCCTGTAAATGGTTACATAAGGAATATATAGATATATACAGTATTACATAGAGCATCCTGTCTCAGACAAAACTCATTTTTGTGAACAACTTGTGTAATCTTTTGACAGACAACAGGCCGCCAACATCATGTAAGTAAAGACATGAGCTTTTTAGCGACGTAGCTGTAATATTGTTTGAAATGATATTTTTATACTTGATTTGGTCGTCGCCTACATTTATTTGTTAAATAAATTCTTTCGGAAAGTTCGTTGTTGCTTTTTATGAAGATTATGGTAGCCAACTCATGTTGTTTAATGTGTGCTTTGTATACGATATAAAGGCATTTGTCGATTTCAATTCAATTTAATTCCATTTATTACCAGTACGATTCAGTTCATATTACAAAAAATAGATAAAATATATTTCTATACAACAGGTGTGCCGAGCGACACTATACGGCGTATTGGCTCTTACAAATAGAGTTATATTGGGAATAGACATTGAAACAATAGTGTAATATACCTACTAAAGGAAAGTAATATAATAATGCGTGTAATACAATAAAGAAATTATGGAATATATTAAAGAAATATGTAATATGAGAAATATTCAAACAATAATGTAATATGATAAAGAAAATAACATAATAAAAGTAATATATATATATATATATATATATCTTTTATTCGACAGCTTCATGTCATTCATGACATATGTGTCATAATGTAAACAGAAAATACAAAGTAAATGACATACAATAACAATTAAAGAATAATAGAAAAGTAGTAAATAAAACTAGGTTCCAGCTACGATAAAGATTTGTTACAATACAATAGCAACATAATAATGTACAGTTTTCAATGTGAAGTTCAATCTTGTTATATCTATATATATAAATCATACAGCAATATCCATAGCAAATGATCCAACACATAGGTTATTAAAAGGAACATATATACATGTATGTAAAAATATACAAGATCAAAGATATGGTATACAAATGCTCATAATGCAGAGACTCAGAATGGTCAACATGTTTAATGTCAGACGATGGATTATGACTCAAACGTTTATTAGGCATCAACATTTACCAGCTGTATACAAAGTTAAAAATTGTATACAATATAGCTGTATACAAAGTTAAAAATTGATAATATAGTTGTTCATACAAGTTAAAAATAAGTAATATAGTTGTGTATACAAGTTAAAATTAGTAATATAGATGATTCAGTTGTTGCTAGAAGGTCTTTTTTAATTGCCTTGAAGTCATTGAGTACAGAGCAGCAGTTAAATCATACCATGGAGCCACATGATCATACCCATTCAAGCATTTGAATCACAGCAATAGGAAACCCTTGCACAAAGCTGTCTGTCTGGTTGTGCACATACCATGTGGATTTCCAGCTTAATCCCTGATCCTGGTGTAAATGATTAACGTAACACCCCCAGGCTATGTGTCAACACGTATAGGAAAGCCTTTAATAATGTAGTTTATGTTATATAACCCTGGTCTCTGGGAATGACATTTTGGCATTTCGCCTCCTTTACTTTTCCTTTTATTTTGCCACTAAATCGCATGTGCTGATGCATAAGCTAAGGGCAGTATGCACCATTTTGGCATGAATCAGTTTCAGAGGTTGAAGGGGCATGGTTAGAGACAGTTTCGGTGCAAACAAAAGCCAATTAAAGGATACGCTGGTGTACTTGGGTTCAAATCCAGTGCATTCCACTTTTGATGTTTATTTTACCATGAAATACAGTATTCTAACAACAAAGTGGAATGGTCTCCAGGGATGTCAGCTGAAATCACAACTTGTATAACTGTCTTTGATTACTATTCTGGTTCAGTAATACCATGGAGACAAGAGTACTTGTCTCCATGGTAATCCTGAATCGCAGTATGACTCACAGTCATCTATACACATTTTTATAGTGATAATTCTATTCAAAAAACAACATTGAAAAGGTTTTATTATCATTGTTGCAATATCAATCAATGGCCGTCAATTTCTGGACAATTTTAACATTTTAATAATTATTTTGAGACCTGGTGACTTGTACTCAAATTGAGGTGACTGATATTTGACTTCCACGGTATGTATATTCCTTACTCAAAGATATAGCGAGTCTGTTATACGACATTTTTACATCATTACCCATCACAGCCTGACTCTGGCAAAACTCACTTTGTGAAGAAAAAAAAGTGTAATCTTTTGACAGACATCACGCTAAGATGGTTGATTACTTTATTGGACTTTTTTGACGTTAAAGTGGCCTGTATTATGTCAAGCTGTGCAGTGACCTCCTATAAGATTCTTTAAAACAGATACACTATATGGGAAAAAGTAGGCCAACCAATGTAATGCCATCCCTTTTAAAAGTTTTAACAAAATAAAGTCATTAGTTTGACGTTTTATATCATATAATATCATGTCACAAAATGGTGCTAGTGTAGTGAAGATACAACTGTTGCTACCAATCAAATCATGTTGCAGCACCAAGCAAACTACCAGCCAATTCATCATTCTGTGACCTGCACCAACTGTGCTCAAACAGGGGTTGACCTCGCATGCAAGCAAGCAGTCAAACCAATCGAGAGAGGTCTTCTTGCAATATTGGTGTGCACCCAGTCCATGGTCAGCCTGGGTATTGCTAGTGCACTGTAGTGGCAACACGAGGTGACTACAGCAACCTGCTAGCTGATCATTATGTATTGGTGGCCACCCAGCTACAGTCTCTAATGACAAGCAGTTTCCTGGGAAAGAAACAGCATCATTGCGTAGCTGAGACGTACCATTCTGATACACAAGTGCTGCAAAGCTATTGTCAAGCACAGCTCAGTGTGTGTCCACCCTTACGATGGGGACCATAGGGAGGCCTTCACGTATGCAAATGGTAAATATAACGGTTGCGTAAGCTCATAAACCCCCATGAATTATTAGTGACAGAGTCTGCTGATAGGCGCTGTATACATCCTTTGCTGCAGGTCTGTATCCCAATTAGGCCTGTCAGAAGCAGTCCACGTAGCCATTCAGCCCTCAATGACAGTGTCAGGTTGCATTGGCCCCTTGGCCCACCCACCGCCTTCCCTGCACAAAAAGCCAAACAGCATGGCTCCATGTGAATTTCCTGTCCGCTGCCCAAGTCATTTTCCTCACTCACAATTTCCTCTCCAAAAAACCTATGAGCAGACTCGCTTCTGTAGCAATTTCAGAAGCTGTAGGAAGGCAATGGGGGACAACAGCCGCCAACATATTAGGCAGTAATGACTGACGTTTCTTTCATTATCTTTCAATAACTTTCAATGTTTCTTTTTGATTTGCTCTGAGGACTGCCACTGTGTGTAGAGCTTGGGCTCTGTTTGCACCGGAGACACAAAGATATTCAAACACACAAAGATACAAAACGCAGAGAGACTAAGAACAGAGAAAATATTGGGAGCCAGCCAGTGCAATATGTGGAAAGTCTTTGCAGACGGCTGACCACTGGCCATTCAACTGTCCGGCTGGACGTCACAGCTGCCAAGCAGTGGACATTTGGGTCCTGTCCAGGGGGACGCTTCAGCCTGGCCGTTTCTCATATGTTGCTGGTCCTGGCGGGCTTCACGCTCCACAAACTGTTGTCTTTTTCTACAGGATGTTTCCCCAGTCAGACTGTCAGAGCTGCTAATGCACACTGACTCTGTTCACTGGAGGGTGGAGGGGGATACGGACATTGATGCTGATGAAGCTGCTCTTATGCAACACTCTGATGCATCAGTTGTGGCTACAACAACAGCAGCAGCAACAGCAGAAGCAGAAGCAGCAACAGCAGAAGCAGCAGCTGATTCTCGTTTGATGCCTTTTCCAAAATCATCACAAAGAGAGAAGAAAAAATAATAGCCATTAATCTCTTTGACCAGTTTGGAAGTTTAGCCCTGAGGATTTGGGTTTGTTGTTACCGATGATTGATTGCTCTCGTCACGCAGAGGTAGAACGTGGAAAAATGGTTTTAGTTTTCTCGAGTTCCATCTGAAGAATAAATCTGTCATTTAATCACGTAGGTTTCAAAATAAAATTGAAAACAACTTAAGACAATTGGAAAAACAATATTTCGAGAACGTGGCATTTTCTCTTTGTTTTTTGTTTTTGTTTTTCTACTTCTTATCTCTATTTATGATTCATTGCCATAAATGTGGAGTAATGTCAACCATTCTTGGACATAACTGCGCAGAATGTCTCCGGATCAAAGACGTTTCATGAATACTTCGCACCTAGAAGCTGGCAGGATTCGTGACCTTTTGTTTTAAAGGCAATCTTGCAATTATTATGAATCTGCCTATGGGCATCACTGCCATTCACATGTAACTGATAAATCCAGCTGCTTGGTCGTGGGATCAATTGGCAATGCATGCAAGACCTTCGAGGCAGACCAGATAAAGATTATTGAGGAGCTTTTGTCTTATTCACAACACATTTGACCTTGACCTGGGTGACACATTTGTCAAGTGACACTGGCCACCATCCCGCGTTGACCCCTCATATTCCCTAATGATGGAAGGTCTGGGAATGGAAATAAATGCAGCACTAGATGGGAGGACCAAAGTGGAATTGATGGCCCACAGGAAAGGGGCACAGCAGCAACAGGAAAACATAATATATGGACACAAAGGTAAATCCAGATTGCTGCTGATACTGCTGCTACTGCTGCTACTGCTGCTACTGCTGCTTCTGTATGGATGGCAGTAATTACCACTTTTTCTCGATTGTTTTTCGTAGTCTGCTTAATGAGATATGTACAGTCTCCTCTACACGCCTTGGGATCTGATCTTGAATTCAACAGAAAATTCAATGTCTTCTACCAGCTATAATAGGAAAATAAATTTCACCTGTTTTCATGACTTATTTTGCCATAAATGCCATGGAGCAGCACAAAATGGACAGAAATGTTTGCTTATAAAAACATACATGTATGCTATATTCTTCATTGCCGCTTCTCTGTGATCATAAGGGTGTGGCTGGTGCCCAGAAAATTTAAAAATATTATCAGATCCTACCTAACTTTTTTTTTTGGTGTTGCCTTTTTTGACCAAAGAATGTGGCATGTGCAGTTTCATTGATTTCAGATTCTTTTCTACCTTAAGCAAAACTCATGCGAAGTTTTACACAAGTTTATATAGGATTTTTCATTGAATTTCTCCTATTTTCAGATTTTACACTATGTAAAATTCAGCAGCAAATATCATCAGTAAAATGAGTATGAAAAATCGTATATATATAATATTGGATCAAGTATAATAGGAGAGTTTCAAAAGCAAAATTATAGATTTAATAGAACTGTGGCATGTTTCGTCATGCTTACCACTGGTATGGAATACAGCTGCACCTTTTATATATATATATTTTTTTAAATCACAGATTGATCTATATATACATAAAAATATCCCATTAATTTCAAGCTATCAGTGGAGCGGTACTACAAAATAGTTTGCACAGACCTGTATCTCAATTCTATCCACTAGACTCATGACTATGTAAGGAATCAGCAAAAAATTCCAATTTCCAAGTGGAAAATCTGACGAAAATGGAAAATCAATGGAAAGATATTATATTAACTAGTGTAAAACTTCACATGAGTTGTGCTATAGGTAGAAATGAATCAATTTCAATGAAACTGCCCATGCACGTTCCTTTGGGTATTTTTGGGGCACCAGCCACACCCTATTGTGATCATGGTCTTGAATGTTGGGGTTTAATTTATTAGTGACATTTCTGTGCATCCTGTGCTGCTCTCAGCTTTTTACCATAAAATATGACAAAAAAATATATAAATAAATAACCTATTGGGCAATCATTATGTCCTCCTTTAAGACAGATGCCATTATCATGGTTACATTTCAAATATTTAACACTATGGTCTGTAATCAGGAAAATTCGGTATTTTATATATAGTATGAGAGCGAGTCAAGACAAACAAGTTTGAAAAATAGATGTGTTGTTGCAACTTGAATCAAGAAATGTGGCTAAAATAACGACCATAAAAAAGTAAGAAATCGTGGTCAAATGAGATATTGACCTGCAAACTTTTTAATTGGTTGTTATCTTGGAATTTGTAATTTATACCAGGCTATCTATCACCATCTATATTCAATTCTTTTTTAGAGCAACTCACCACTTTGCAAAAGCGATCTGGACCGGCGAATGTTGAACTAATTTGCTAGACCTTTAATACCCTGTAGACTGCAAGATAGTAAATAGGTCACTGGGCTGTGAGGTGAATCAATGTGTAACCAATGAGGCCCAGAATGGTTTTGATTATCAGAATGTAATTGGTACCAATCATGTCTACTTCAGCAATGATAGCATGGTAACAAATGCATGTTTATATCAATCTTTTGTTGCATCGATTATTTTCTTAAAGGAAGTCGAACAAAATTATCTGTAAAATAAGCTTGTAAGGCCAAAAATTAATGTAATGGAAACGGTAATTATTAGATTATAATTATGGGTGTTAATGTAAGTGCTCAAATTAAGTGGTATTCCCTGACGTCCGAACGATTAAATGGGATTATGTAGCTGATTATGTTAGGCAGTAAGTTAAAAGCAGGTGCAGGGTCAGGTGCAGGACTTCTGCAGGCACACCTGAGCAATATGCACACAGATGAACCCGACGATTAAGACAACCACTGAGAAATTATTAAGTGGTCTTAATATTGAGGTGGCTGTGATTCTGAAGCTTTTTTGGCAATGTAATCAGTTTCAGGACCATTTGGAATGACGTCATTTATTTTTAGGTAATGTGGTCTTCATGCTGGCTGGTCGTTGTTGCTGAGTCCCACTGTACTGAAAGAGAAGTGACTTGTAAGAGCTGTCTGACCGGGCTAGGATTTGCTAAATGCAAGATAGATGGCTAAGACATTCATCCGTCTTGCTGGTGGCATCTTTTCAATTATTCACCTCTTACATAAAGTGCTCCCCTGTCGCCCTCTCCATATCACAGCCCTGCTCAACCGTCTTCTGCTCTCTGAAGCAGCTTTAACTGAAGCCACGAGTTCTAATTTCGCTTTGACAGTAATTTCATTAAGGACGCCCATTGGTCGCTTGTGTAAACAAGGATTTATGCGGACGTGCACGTGCCTCTGGCCCCAATTAGCGCCACCCTGCCACAAGGATGCCACGAGGATGCCTCCAAACTGCCACCAGGCCTATCTGCACAAATTCACAGGTCGCCTAAGTCAACAACGCACAATTCATACGAGCCAGCCATAACCTGTGTGCATGAGCGATATTTGGATTCGGCATCCAATTTCCATTGTTTAGCTGATGCTTAGCTGCTCCATGGCCACTGTGTAGCTGCTGCTGCTGCTGTTGATGTTGTTGATGCAATAAAAACTCACACCCCGCAGCATCTGGGAATCGGTCCATTGACACTTTCACCAAAGTTGTATTGGATTCAAATGAAGAAAAAAATGGACGAGTTCTTTCTTTGCCCATAAAACACGAGCTGCGTGAAACTTGACCCGTTGCTCCGGGTAGCAAATAGGCTTAGTGTTTAGCTATTCATTTATGCAGAAATTATCATG
The DNA here is from genome assembly GCA_932294295.1 of Alitta virens. Taxonomy (NCBI): domain Eukaryota; kingdom Metazoa; phylum Annelida; class Polychaeta; order Phyllodocida; family Nereididae; genus Alitta; species Alitta virens. The sequence continues at coordinate 28,706,928 of OW028573.1, read as the reverse complement.
TTGACTCCTTCCAATAAAAAGCCCATCACACTTCAGACAAAGTCTAAAAACTGAGCTCGGGGTATTGAAACCCATTTTTGTTGACACGACTTTAATAATAAATGCAACTGATTTGAGTCTGATAAGCTCATATTTGTATTGGGAAATTAGTTTCTGGGCGTTTTCCAAAAATTAGGCGACAGCAGCAAACAATGGTACTAGGTCATTTGGAAATCTCATTTCAGAAAGAGCTTGATGAAGAGGAAGATAAGCTCTGAAAACTGCCATGAAAATGAATTAGCCAAAGTTGATTTATGTAGCTGGTAAAACTTTCACTTCTCATAACATGTTATGGCTTATTCAGGCATTTTATGATTACCCAATATTTCTCAAAACAAAAACAAAAACTTCCTTGAAATTGCCATGTATTTACTGGAGCCAATATCATCTACATTTGCAGAAATCCAGCTGCAGTAATAGACATATTTCAATTTTTCCACCCATAGTACATTAGGTAGGGTATTAGGTATGTAATTATTGTGACAGAAAACCATATCTGTGGTACATATAATTGCAATAACCTTCCATAATTATACTCGTGACTTCATTGATAACGCCATGACGGTCCTTGGGACTCCATGACGGTGTCAGGGACTCCGTGACGCTTCTAGTGACTCTCTGGCGCTTCATTTGACTCGAGCACACATTGTATGATTGTGGGACTTCACGTCCACGACGCTGCGACGTGACGTAGAACGCAGAGTCTGACGCTCATGACGTTCTGATATGACGCTGAAGTGAGTCTCACCTTCCATTAAGATGACGCATCATTTCCTGCAGAACATCAATGGAGACAGAGAACAAATGCTGTCTGTCTCCAGGGACTCTTATTGTATCAAAAACATACAAGACATCAGCAGCAGCAGCATCATCATCAGCAGCGGCAGCAGTAGCATCTCCAGAAGGATGGTTCTTGCTATTGTTGTGTACTCAACTTAAGCTGATTAAGAATTTCCCTGAGGTTCTTGTTAAAGAATGATGGATAGTTCCACCTCATGCTCTTGATATATCATTTAAAATATATATCAATTTTGCTCAGTATGTCTGAGACGAAGTCTTCAATCTGAAGGACCTGCATGTAATATGGTGATGATTAGGGCTTTATGTCCTGTATTTCTGCACCTGATTGGCTAATTAGGACAGGCAGGAACCATGGCAATGAGATTAAGGATGAAACAGCCATCCAACTAAGGCTCGGCCGGGAATTGAACCTGGGACCCAGTGGTTGGAAGTCCAGAGCACTACCTCTGAGCTAGGCCCACCTGCACGTAATAAGATATCAGACTTCATCATTCGCTGTTAACAGGACAATAGCGTGAATTCAATTTCAATAAACTAGCACTAAAATCATACAAATATCTCACAAGATTATGACATCCAATTACTGGAAAATAATTGCTTACACCGAGTCTACCTGTTTCCATGGCACCTAATGTACCTACCTACCTACTTATAATCACTAAGTATTCGAATGACATATTTCTGTCTAGGTGGTGATATGAATAAATGATCAAAGTTATATGTGTAATAAAGGAATACGCATTATTCTGAACATATAATAATGAAAGATAGGTAAGATGTAATAAACGTAATGCAGGTGTGATAAATGAACGAAAGTGTGGTACAAACCATAATATAATCTTGTTTCTCACATCTCTAATATTTGAAATAGACCGCAATTGTAAGTTCCTTGTGCTATCCTTAGGCGACTAAAAGACACATGATCTATTTTTAGGTATATGTTATGACATGTTTATGACACCTTGTAACAAATCGCTACAAATAACCAATTGGCAAATTGTTCTAACCTAGTTAGTTCCAGTGTGCGTGTGAGCTATATATAGGTTTGTCTTTGATGCTACACACATGACTTAAGGCACATCTTTCTTAATGGACTTTGCCGCTGTGAGGGATCATCTTAAGGATGCTGCTGAAACTAGCCGCATCAGCACCGTAGCAACATCATCATTTGCTGCTGATGAGGATGCTCTGACAAGTGGGAGGATATCAACAAAGTTAAAATCCGTCTCGATTTTCCAGTAATCGTTGTAGTTAGGATCATCCAGATTTTGCCTTTTGATCATCTCGATTAGCATTTCGATTAGGGATTAACTGGTTAGACGATTAATCTTGTCTATTGATGGGAACATATGAGCAAGGATGATTAAAGACCCTGCACTCATAACAAGACAGCTGTGTATCATGACCATTTAAGCCAGAACTGGATCTATTTGTTTCGTGGATAGAACCGATGATCTGGGTTGTCTCATGGAGTCATTAGAGATGGGGGTCTGAATCAGGTGGTCGGAATCAGTTATATCTCCATAAAAAAGCAATCACAGAAGAGATACTTCACAGACTTAAAAAATAGTGATGAAATGAAACTTTAAGTAATTGACTTACTTTAATGTAACAGAATCGGATTAAATTTCAGTGTATGGCAATATCAAATGCTGCAGCATAGCTTTTGTAGGCTTTTGTATACATTATGTATGACAAAAGACACATTTAAGTCCCATTATATATAAATCCCTGTATAAATCCCAGATTATGTGTCAGATTCATGACAATCTTCAAGAAGCTTCAACTATGCATTGACGTTTGGAAAACATTTTAGCTGATGTGGTGAAGAAACACATGTAACTACTAATTAAGTGTACACTGACCTCATTAATCTAATTCATTTGAATAATCTGCTTTGGAAATGCTTGACCAACATGGGAAAAGCAGGTCCCTTTGTACAGAGTTTCTGCTCTGAGCTTCAAAGAGAATCAGATCTATTAAGGTCAGGGGCCACTGCACCTTTACTTGCCTTTTTCTGTACAGTGATCCTGCTGAGCTCAAATCGAAATGTGGGGTTCTTTTTTGATGACCTAATATTACACGGATGTCTGAATATCACGCAGTTTTATTTATATTTCATATCCAGTTATAACCATAACTGTAATTACATTTTTCTCTCTGTTTTTTTTCCTTAGTGAATGAATGTTAGAAGATGACAAATGTGTGATCAACAAGTCATATCCTCATCTACAGCAAAAGAGAACTAACATGGTCGTGGTGATGAAAATAGACTCAGAATAGAGGGATACATGTTATGCAAACATGGTATTAAGGTATTATAAACAATATAATTTGAAAGTATGGAAGAAAATATGCGTTAGTGCAAAAATTTCACTGTTATGAGGAAACTTCTCTAAGATTGCCACTTTTGAAGGACCACCTAAATAAATACCATAAAAATAAAACATAATATATGTACTTTATATGCCTACATCTGGTAGAAATGGTCTTCAAAACAAAGGGGACATAGTATGTCAATGAATCTGTTGCAATGGAATCTGTAGCAGCAGGAACTATACAAATAAAGATGAGGTCAGTGTGGGGAAATTGTCGATGGCATTGCACTAGTAATGACCATGAGCAACCAGCAACAGAGACCTATAAAAGCAGCTGCTAATGGCTTTATATGCAATTTCATCCCTTTTTATCCATCTATTAGCCTGTTAGTCCTTTTGAGCAAACACTAAACGAGAAGGGGCGGACACCTGATGCTGCTGCTGCTGCTGCTGCTGTGGTTGCAGCTGATGCTCCTGCTGCTGATGCGGCAAGTTGGGATGGGAGGACCACATCTATGCCCCCCCCCCCATCACCATCATCCAATCAGTGCTGCAGATGAGACAGTGGATCAGCCATAAAGGTCTGCGGTGCATGCAGGTGATCTGCCTGACACACCTGGGGGTAATTAAGGTGGGCAGAATCAGCCCTGATTGTGGAATTGTTTTACAACGCCAATTCCACGTGAAGGGAATTGCTAATTCCCAGCTTTATTGGAAACGTCAGTCAACATGAGGCATCACAAATTATGGCTTGCCTGGCCTTGGGTTCAATCTCATTACCTTTTGACGCCACTTCAAATGTCAATTTCTAACTCACTGAGCTTCAAAGTCTCCTCTTGCTGCATGCTAATATCTGGGTTTTTAGTTGCATGAGAAAAAGTATTGACGTTAAACCAATGCAAACAAAACAAACCATGACGACAACCATTGTGTCAATAATTTCTTTTCTTTTGTTGTTGTCTTGTATTAAAATATATTTTTCTTCTTTTTATTCTCCAACAGTGCTAAAAATATCGGGTTATATTTCATATTATAAATATTATAAACTGTCGAACTGATACGATCTGGATACGATATTTAAAAAATGGTTTTCCTTCTTTTCTGCATTTCATATTCTTTCTGCCAACGTTGTATAAATAATTAAATTGTTTTACAACAAGCAGTATCCTGAACAGATCGAGTGTGACAGAAAAAGATCACAGCGATGAATCAAGGACTGCGCTGGCACATAATATGAACGTAATTATTTCTTCTTTTCAGACCATGACAATATTACCATGAACAGATTTAAACAGGTGTTGTGCAGAATACAGTGTTTGCTACCAAAAAATACCGTCTAATCTGGTTCATGGTTTACCCATACATTTACTATCCTGGCAGCAGACCTCTCATTTTTTGCAGTATTTTGCAACAGGCTGATAAATATTCAGTTTGGACACGCTTCAGTGCCTAATATCACTATTTCACATCATTGAAAATAATTAATTAGGTTTTTAGATAGCACTTAAAATGTTTAAGAAGCAGAAGTTGAAATTGCTGATTCACTGCATGAAAATGAGGATTGTGGAGAAATAACAGCAAGTCAAGATTAATAAGAATGTGTGCACTCATTATTTTTTAGCATACAATTGAGTCAGATAGGTTAAAATGCTATATAATCATGTGCACATAGAATCCCACACCAAAAATACAACAAGGACCATGCTTGCTTGGCTACACATTTACCACGTTTACATGGGCTGTTTACAGAGTATTTTGAAGTAGCTCTGACCACATTTGTTTTTGGCCCTGTCTGGTCATTACTAGGCTGGTTGGTCAAAGACAACACGCCTGCTGCATCAGTACTCTTGATGAGACAAGTCCAGCAGTAGATTAGCCGCGGCAGAATCCACCGCAAGGAACTCCAGCTTCAAAGTAGGTAGTAGAACTACATGTATGATTTAAACAGTGACAGTGGCACCTTGAAGATCTCATATGAATAATGTTTAGCTTTACAGTGGTACCCAACAATTATGACCACCTACCTCGATTTTAAGACCACCTTAATTTTAAGACCACTTCCGTACATCCAAAACCAAATCCTTGTAATTTCTAATGAAAAAATAAAATCCAAGGCATGCATCAACTAGCAAATTAACACTAATTAATCACCCTATTAATTTACCAATATATATAGATGGCTGACTGAGCACAAGACTCACTTAAGAACTGTATATCTTTTATAAGATTTCTAGGAAGCCATGTCATTTTCAGAATCCCAGAATGATTGACCTAGCTGACCTAGATCCTTGTAAAAGGTGCTCTGATTGGTACATATTTTTCAGGTAATTGACCAGCAACCAAACACGGGACATCTACTGGGCACCAGGAATTATTTCAAGTCCTGTGTTGAGATAAACTGAGTGCTATCTTAATTTTAGATTTTTACTCTGTAAGTACATTTACAAAGCAAAATTATGTGTTTCCAGTTCTCTGCCTGGTATCCAGATTTTTGTTGCGTAAGAATATTTATGACAGTATTTCAGTGGAAAGATAATGATTTTTAAATTTACAATACTTGCCACATCCTACAAGCATACACAGCTAAGTACCACAATATTAGAGACAAGCTTAGGTTACTCAAAGGGCACCAGCCATGCATAAAATGTGTACCTAGCCACCCAAACAGTTGACATTTATTGTAGTGATGACTTTTGTTGCGGCAGCAGTTAAAGCAACTGACTTTAGACAGCAGCAGTCTTGCATAATAAATTTGTAGATCTACCAATGATAGTCCTGCCTGATTTGCCCTTAACTAATTACAGACCCATCTGTCAACTGTAACTTTCAGGGGACGAATTCGATCGATCTTACAGATAAAAAGTGTCATGATCTTTTGACCTTTGAAAAAATCATAACAGACAGATCCAAAATGTTACCGACAGCCCCCTCCTCTAAGTAGAATAGAGAAAAAACTCCAGAAAAAGAAAATAAATCAACACAACGTCCAAGAAAATAAATCAAAAATACCCCTCAGGGAAAATGTTGTATTGGACAAAAACCAAAAGGAAACAATTGACATGCCTCTCCATGACAAATGAAGTATTGTCAACCTCTGGTCTCAATGTCCCATACAACAAAACAACACTCCAAAACAACATTTATGTGATGGGTGAATTGTAATGCAAATTATGATCAATAGCTTATTGCAACAGGTAGCTTGGAATAAAATCCAAGTCTCTTCTTTTATTTATTTCTCAGGCAGCATTGCCAATGTAGGTACATGTATATCACATGTAACATACGCTTCAATTCAAAGCTTTGTTTTATGAATAAATGATTAAATATACAGGTTTCTAATGTACACACAATTGATATATGATCTACCCAAGAGTCCTCTAGAACTTAAAGCCCCTAATTATAAGCCTCTGTGCCACTTGCATGTACTCGTGAAAGGTTTCAGCGACGTACTATCTGGCCTATTCGTCATCCCCTTTAATGGCCTGCCTAAATCAGGGATGTTGGCTGCAGCGCGGAAGAAACATTAAGGCAGGAAAATGAAAGCTTTCTTTGTATCTCACACAGATTATAGACTCAGGGAAAGTTGGTTCTCCTGGGTTATCCGGGCTGTATCTCGTTGCAGATCGTTAGCAATCGAGTGAGTGACGTCACAATGGGCCACAAGTGGAGATGTTTGACATTTGAGGACAGCGTTCATGAATAAAAGATGAAGATGCGGGTTGGCAGTCCCGCTGACAGGCTGCTGTGGCCAGTGTTGGTGGATATGAGTCGCGGAGCTTGCAGCAATTTACTTAAGATGCAGTTTTTTGTCTTTTGGATGAAGGGGAGGCGCCCAGCAGCGGAGTAATAGAGTGTTGGGGAGCTCTTCCTGTCAGATGTGAACGCATTAGGAATGATTGGTAGGACCAATCTTGGTCACAGGGTTAAAGCGCTCCCTGTGTTCCTAAATCAGCTGCCATGTTCCTCCATATGTAGTGGTCTGCTGCCAGGCGGATGTTTTTGCCAATCGGCCAAGTGATTTTTGCTCGCAATTACTCAGCTGTTAGACTCTCTGGTCTGGCAATCTCTGCTCGTGTAATTAGGCGAAGAGGGAACATGCACCAGTCATCAGAGTTGCATCCTTCCACTGCATCCTTTCGCTGCTGTTGCTGCTGCTGCTGTAGCATCCTCGTTCGCTCCCCAGGACGTATAGTCTCCAGCTGTGACCAGCTTCTCTTAACTCTGCAACCACCTCGACGTTTATGTCTGTTAAGAGGACCACTTTGTCTGCACCTCCTGTTTTCTCTTTCCAGTAATTCTACAGCAAAAGACCAGGTCCCAGCTGTGAGCCAATCCTGTTGCTGCTGTTGCTGCTGTTGCTGCTGTTGCTGCTGTTGCTGCTGTTGCTGATGTTGCTGCTGCTGCTGCTAAAGAGGGCCCCATCTCCAGCTGTGGGCCCTTCTGTCAATGGGCCACCTTGATAGAGGCAATAAATAACAGACATTAATGGCATTTACCTGCATACACACTTTCCATCCCATTATCTCTTTTTAAATAAGTTTTTGTTGGTAATGCATTTTGTTGTGTCCCAAGGATGACAGGAAGGACAAAGGAACACCCACTGGGATAGCATGATGCTCGTACATCAATCTATTTTTAAATCATAATTGATTAAATACCTTAACCTCATACAACTAATGAATTTCAAATAGCTCTTTTTTCTCATCCACTTGACGTATCATCCATTATACCCTCATTTGATGTCATTGCCTATTCATAAAGAGTTGAACATTAAATTAACGCCATCTCCCTTTCATGTTGTTGTAGCCAATTTGTATTTTGCTATAAAGAGGTAATATGCTGAATTTGATACAGTTTAAAATAATAAATTTACTAAGATATGAATACACATTGTTAATATGATACACTGAAAATGTCTATGAGTAGTAGGCCTACTAGTCGGTCATAGCGGCTATGTGGTATACTCTTATTGACATTTTGACTAACATTTAGATATTTTGAATGTGTCTAGAATGACTGACTGTATGTTTTATTTATTTATTTATAAAACATATTTATGCAGGGTAATAAACATTTTGAGCAACAGCTCTTTTACAAAATGGCCCTGTTGTAATTATTAACCAGTCACTCAGGTATATCCCACACTTTGATTCGTTCCTCATAGAAAACATATTAGGAACAACCCATGTGGTATTTATTTTGATCCACCATTCCTGATTATAATAAATTGTGATCCACTATCCTTAATTTAAACAGTGGACGGACTATTTCAGGTTGATCACTTTCACTTTCAACTCTGGGATCACGTCTTCGCCAATTGTGCACTATTATTTTATTGGATTGACAAAAACTGGGTTGAAACTAAAGTCCTTAAAGAGTAATTTAAGAACTAAAAACAACTCATAGTCCACGGGTGATGTTCATATCAGGGCGAGCAATTAGCGTTTCACTTTCACTATGCATAGTCTATGGCCACAACTTTCGCCAATTCTTGTCCGATTTTGACTAAACTCAAACAGATCTATAGGCTTTCATAGCGTTGTTGCCATGGCGACCAAATTCATAGTGGCGTCACTGAGAAATTGGGTTGCCCTGAGACACGATTCTGACTAAAAATAATCATATTTTTCTCAGATGAAATACATCTTTCTACATGGACAAACCACAGGTTTTAACAAATACAATTTATCAAAGGTTTATTTTTCTGCTAAAAAGCCTTCAAACTTTTGAATGGGAGGACGATGTGACGTCTGTCTGTGCGCATGTGCTTGGTTCTCTGCTGTGATTGGTTGCTGAGGTGTTTATTAATATTAATAAGATTTGGGATCCTCACTGTTTTCTTAGTTGTTTCAGCTATAAATACTGAAAATGACTGTAAAAGTGCGGGAAAAAAATCTAAACCCAACCACAATGGGGGATCCCCTGCCATTGAGCTGATCCACCACTGTGGTTGGGTTTTATTATAGTGTACAGTGTGCGCCTTAACTAAGGTCCAATTCGACAGTTGTATAACCCCTGAGGTACTCTTATAAGTGGGGTTAATAAGAATAGACGAAGATTTATAGCCAAAATTCGTTCCTCCTAGTCTAAAAAATGGCTTCACCAGGGAAGTTACTTAAGGCAAGGTGGGAGCAATATGCTATCCAACATTAACGGACGACTCGTAAATAGTGGTGCAGTGGAAAGCAGCCGTTTTCAATGTCACAGTAATAAACCAGAAGCAGTTTTGATGGATTGATTTGAATTTATGACGTTTGGCAGTGAATAATTTGGTCAACTCATTTCCTTGAACAAAACTGTTTCCTAGCTAGTTCAAGGACAGCCCATTTCTCTAATTTCCTCCTCGATAATGGAACACCCCAAGACAGCAGATAATTGCACCTCACTCCCTCTCTTGCGCACTCTTTATGTCACTGTCCTTGCCTCTCTGTCTTTCATGAGGACTGCCGTTCTGTCTTTCGGACTGTCCGTCAGCCTGTCGCGCGCTCTATTGGCAAATCTTTCAGAATATCAGACAGTGTCACTATCTCTGTCTGTCATTATCTATTTCTATCTGTCTGTCCATCAAACTATCAATTAGGCCATCAGGCTACTTGTGCTTTCCCTTTGTCTGTGTTATGATGTCACCACTCTAAAACATAATCCTGTAAGTGTTTAATGCTTACAAATAAAGAACTTGATAAAGAACTGTCTGTCTATCCTCTTGAGTTTCATGCTTCAAATTCTGTTGGTTTCTTGATAACAAGTATCTTTGGTATAAGTTTCAAAACATGCGCAAACATCTTCGAAAAAAAGAAGAATATATATCTTGTAGCTTTATCAACAAAGAGCAAAGAAATGAAGTTTGTCATATGTGGTTTTTTTTCTGCTCAAGACAAATGGAAAGAACATCGTAGCTTTTGCTGTCATGTAAGTGAATGACATTGTCTTGAGGAACGCCATGCAGTGAGTGACTTGTTGTCATGTACCGCACAAAATAGGATAGCATTGATTCCATGAGGAGGGGAGTCTATATGTGGAGGACCAGCAAGAGCACATGGAGGAAAGCACATTCAGGGAAAGCACATGACAGAGCACATGGTGCTAGTCACAGCAGGCACATATGGAGGCACATATGAGAGCAGCCCATGTGATGTGACTGGGCCCGCATCATCCGCAGAGAAATTCATAGATGTGGTGCTGTGTATCATTCTGGGCAGGTCTCTGGGGCCAGTTAGGGCAAATTAATTGTAGGTCAACATGCATAAGGAGTTATGTCCAATATTAAAGAATGTTATGACCTTATGGCAGCCGCTGGACCAGTGGGGCTGCGATGTCAATGGTGTGAATCGAGCAGTAGGTCGACATAGGCCGATAAACCTCATATATGGAGCCAGATAATGTGTTAGCCCAGGCCCAACTCATCTGGCTGCATCATAGAAGGCGCATGGTATCCATAGCAATGAGTTCCAGGCTTAGCCACCTGACAACTTCCATTGACTTTCCTATTATCGCTCACTGTAAGCTTATCTCCACCATATGTCCTCATTAGGCCGGCGTCCTGCCTATCTCGGGCCCATCGTGTGCCGTAAATACACATTTGGTCAGCGTGGCTCAGTTCTACATGCTAATGCCATAAAAAAAAACCACACCTCCAGTCCGACAGGGGGCACTGGCAAATGACTCGTGACCTCTGAGCTATTCATAGCCTCGGAACACCCAGGTGGGTTCACCAAATGTAAGCACCATCCCATGCAGCAATTTCTGGGGAAACCCGGACTTTGAGATATATGTGACAGTGTAATACAGAAACATGTGTTCAATTCCCAGATGGACAGACATCTTCTCCCCAATTACGAAGTGACAACAGCCCCAGTTGCCACAAACTCACCATAAACCATTTTTATGCTACTTTTATCACCCATATAATCTGTATTATGAGCTAGGTGGCTCGGCCTGGGACCTACATAATTATGCATCTCTCATGAGCACAAACATATCGGAAAGAGAATATTCAAGAATATTCAGGCGCAATTTGTTTCTCACGCCTGCTGTCATTTGAACCTTCGGTATATTTTTGGTTGATTAGGCATGTTTTTGAGTTGTTTGGTTCCATCAAGGAATTGATACAAAGTGGCTCTGGTTAAAAGCACACCTCACAGTGGCATTGAAAGTTCGTCTACATTAATTATGCTTCGGTGAACCAAATGCCTAATAGAGAGCATTATGTTTTTACGCGTGAACATAAATAGTAATATGGGAAATTTAACATGTGGCCTACAAAAAGGCCACCTGTGGCTTTCTAAAAGGTTTTCAAACAATGAAGCTTTTTCGGGCTGTACTTAATTGTTCTTATTTTGCAGTAGAGTTTATTTGTAAACGTTTAAAGCTAATGGACACGTACATAAGACCTGTTGACAGTGTCGTGTGACCCGCTTGTGTTCTGTCCTAAGCCAATAAATGTATACGGTTCTGGATGGTGTTTTTATCAATTTTCTGTCTCGACGAATGGCATTCATATTTTCATGCTCAAAGGACTACAAAATAAATCAGTGGAGTTTCTTAATATCCCAGTGGAAGGTCATTCACCTAGGATGGCTGGCCACAAGTCAAAAGGAGCCAGGACTTGAAGAAGGAGGTGGTAGGATTGTGTTGGGAGATTGGGGTGCAGCGGGGCAACCTGGTGATCATAACTGTCAGCAAATGACCCAGTAAATCTCGTATTTGACCTTGCATAATAGACCATAACCCCGCTGGCAGGCCTGAAAGAGTCTTGTAGCTGCACCGGCTACTCCAGCAGGTCGCATAAATAATGACGTCTTCAATATAAAGTTGACAACCGTACCGAAGGGTATCCCTGCCTGCCCACGAAGAATGGGGTAGCGTGACGTCATCATCTTGTGACGTCACGCCACGTGCTGCTCACTTGTGAGCATGCGCGGCGCGATAAAGTAGTTGCGTCCACTCCGGAGTGGTGCAAAATAGAAAAGCCATTAAGGCTAACAACTTCCCAAGAACTTGCAGGAATAAACGCCAGTCCTAGGGCTTCCCGCAAGGGCAATAGGATTTTAAAAAGAAATTCCCATTCCCAGCAGCAGCTAAGTGATGGAGGTGATAATACCCTTGGCGTTATTGGATGCAGGCTGAGATGTCACAAGCCCTATTAAGGTGGGACATCGTATTTGCACCTTGATGTTTGTAAACATCAAATCTTGGTGCCTTCCTCACCACCCAAATTGACAATAATGACAACGCTGACACTTGAACCAAAACTGTGCATTTGATACAAAACTGTTTCATTTGACACAAAACTGTTTCATTTCATGTGGCAGCAGTTAGCACAAACGCCATTGATCAATGCCACGATTGATAACCATAAAACAAATAAACGGTTATTGAAATCAGCCGAGCGAATAACAAGTTTGCCTCTGGCTGTCATAAAAACGCTTGTCACCTTTTGAAACCAACTGCACATATTGGTTTTGGAAATGAGAACACTCGTTGGGTATTGAATAGTATTGTGTAGAACTTGTCATCAATTGTAGCTTACGAAGTTTAAGTTGGCACAGCACCTATGTATGGAGAAGCCATAGTATAATAAGCCGTGGTACAAGCCAATATAATACCGACTTAATTTCAACAAATTGCCTTCATTTTTGTTACTATAATGTTGCATAAATGTATGTCACCACAACAAAGGCAATATAAGAAAACCAATATTAATTCCTCAGCTGACTGCTCTCATATCCTAATCTTCTTACAGGTGTTTCTAAAAATGGATTCAACTCATTTTTCTCGCTACCCTATTGCACTGATTGAGGCAGGTTCAACAGCTACTCGGGTTGTTGATCTAGATGAATTCAATCTTCTCTGTATATAGGCTTATCACTGAAGCTGAACACTCTATACATCCCTGTGCATATCTGTTTCCAACAGGTCTTTAGTCTATACGTAACTTAAATGGGGAAAAGTATACGAGAAGAACTAGTGAAACATGTTTACATAAATGAAGCCTGTGAAGAACTTTGTGCAGGTTTTTGTGTTCAGTCTGCTTTCTTCACTAGAACTACAATAAAAAGAAGGAACAACGTTGCAATCATATAGTACCATAGAGTTGAAGCTTCTGGCTTGAAAGGTGCTAGGTTTCCTATATTCATCGTAAGGTTGATCATGTCTTAATCTGTTAAGTCTCTTACATGAAGTGGATGTGGCTTCTTGGTGAATTTTATCACAGAATTCATTCAGCCGTTAAAACTAGGTCACCCCAGCCTACCATCACATGACCACAATGCAGCATTAGCAGCATCTTTGATTTCGTCAAATGTCAACACAGCTTTTTTTATATAAAGCTTTGTTGGGCAGTACTGTTGTGCCTGCAGAATAGATGTAGCACAACCCCACTATTAAAAAGACCATTGTTGTTCCGAATTTGATTATTATCACAGTGAGATGCATTAACTTCTGACGTTGGTTTGAAATGTTGAGAAATCTGTTCAATCCAAAATAATTAAAATGAGTAAATTTTCTGGTGGTTTTAGAGCAAAATTTGTATTAGGGTGAAAATCTACTGAACATGTACATAAAAAGAAGGTTTGTATTCTGAAAATTAAGGACATGATTTGCAGCAAGATGCCTCTTCTGGCCCAACCTGGACCCCTTGCCTAGACATGGTCTTGCTAGTTTTTCAGGCTCAGATGCCCAAGTTATGCATTCTAGTTGGAGTTTTGAGAGGCGCATCAATTACATTGCTGTAACCGACTAGTTTTGGGGCCTTGAGATGGATCATGCCCAGTCTCTGGCCACCCTAAGCACATCAATTATCTTTGACCACCATATATATCTCCCTAACTTCTTTTCAGCAACTTCAAGTTCAGTTCTTTCTGCTGCTTGCTTATTATATGACCTTCAGAAGGACATCGTTTAAGTCCTTGGGTGCCAAAACAAGAACTAACCTTTCAAAACAACCACATCACCACAAATATAAAGAACTTGCATTTGTAAGGCATTTTATTTAAACATAAGTACTCAAAATGTGTAAATATTTATCAAATATGGAAGGCCCATCAACCACAGACCTTCGCAGTTGTTGTTTTTAGAAAATAAATGTCCTTTTAAAATCGCCTAGTAATGATATTATTGCACTCATGTTAGGAACCTCAATTGCATCACAGGTTCACCTCTACGCACCTTCTATTCTTTTCAACATTCAACAGAGAAGGTGGTCCCGCTTTTAGTTCAACCAATGACGTCACGTTGGTGTTTTCCTAATCTCCTCGTGCATATGACGTCACGACGTACTGGCCAATCGGGTGCTAGGGATCTAGGGCATGCAGCACGTGCAAACGTAGCCTCCATCCACTGCTATCACAGCTCCTGTCACAAACTCAGCTTTGTCCGATGCTTAGAAGACTATGGTTGGCACGACATCCTTCCATGTGCCCATGTAGCCGAGGGGAATGGACCTGCCTGCCACGTCAAAGTACTGCAAAGAGAAGGGAGCAAGTGTGAGCCGGTGATTAGGCACTTTAGACAGTCTTAGGTTGTTGTAGACAAAAAAGTAGGGCAAGAAAGACTTAGGGTGGTTGTCTGGGAGTCCAGCTCGAAAGGGCACTTGTGTTCTGAAAACAGACGTTGGCGGAAGAAAAGTTCGCATTTAAGGGAAGGGAGAAATGTAGTATTTGAAAGAATCTAGATATTTTGCATCTCAGGAAAATTCGGTGTTTTGAGCCGGTTAGATTATATATAAACAAAACAATATTGTTGAATTAATTATTTAAATTCTTTATGGTGAGAATTGACAGAATCAAATCAAAATGGTTGCCGTGTGTTGGCCCACATTTGCTAAAACCCCTTTGCTGTAGCTTTATGGTAAGACTGGCTTGCCTAATTTAATTTCCATGCATTCATATCCAATTAAAGGGATGAGCTCCGACCCATCAAAGCCATCCAATTAATTAAGCCATAAAGTCTATGACTGCATGAAATGTGGTCATTTTAAACAATAGGGGTGCGGTCGACATACAAGCAGTTGCCATTCAATATTGATACTGTAAATTATCCAGCGCATTCAATTATACAGTGGGATCGTGTGTTGATTAAGCAATTTATAATGTGACAGGAGAAGAGAACTCTTTTTGTCTTACCAAAACAATAGGATGACGGTGGCCCATCCAATGAGCAATTAATTGTGTCAAATGAGCATGTAGGGGATGCTTGCCATTGCCTTGCCACAGAGGATCAATTTTGTCAAGGATGGCGTGAGGTTGTATGTAATTTCATCATATGCATACAATGTCTTTGTGACATCATGCATGCTGATCAAAAATATGGCTGTGAGCAAAGCTTGTGAAGTGTAAACATGGTACACATGCCAAGAGATACTGAGCACAGACATGCACATATGAGGGAAAGTGAGGAAATGTGTTTATGCAATTTACCCTCATGCTGTTGAGTGTTCGTCAAAGTTCACTACTGGAGCAAATTCCAAACATGTTGGCGTCAGGAGAAATAACAATACAGTGTGGAATTATGGACGAATTGAAGCAAATTCAAGCTTCCACAGTTGTAAATTTAGTGAGATGCTATTATGCTTCAACACATTATTTTTTTTTAAAGCTTTCTCAATATAGCTAAGGGTCTGAACTTCTCAGAAACTTGAATAAGCCTCAAGCCAAGCTTGAAAAATGAGAGGTCTGTGTGAAGTAACATATGTGATTATTATATGGCCCGCAATAAACGTCCAGGGAGAGTAAGCAACAGCCACTCTGGGCCAACTGATGCTCGCCGTCTCTAGCTGTTTTGGTTCAGTAAAAATTGTCTCCGAATCTCATGTTGAAGTTGGACTTAAGTGCACCTGGGCTGACAGCATTTACTCTAACTCCAAATGGCGCCAGTTCTGAAGAAAAAAAGAAGAAAAAGGATAGACGTGTAAGCATATTAGGAGAGTTGAAATGAGTACTGCACACAGCTATGCATTGATTTTGAACAGGAACACACACATTTGAAATTGCTTAAAAAAGTGCAAAAACCACGTGTTGGTAATACACAATGCAATGCGATGCTATACGATACACTGCATTGTTATTTGAAACCACGCATATTCTCATCATATTTCTATGTCAGATGTCTTGTCAAATTTATTTTCAGACAAAGTTTTGCATAAACATGAAGATCGCCACACCGGTACAGATAGTTCAATCTATCTGAATGGGCTTTTATGAACTAAACGTGCAATTGAAAACACCACAGTGAAAGCCTGTCTAGACACTGATTTATACAAGGTTTTTTAATATATCAGAACCATTTATTATTTAACTGCTGAATTATATGAACATAAAGCACATAATTAGTTATATTATCATCTTATAATAATATAATTAAAGTTACTTATTTTCGAAACGTGCTTTTATATTCACATGAAACCATGTCATTTGATTAGATTCAAGCTAGTACAAAATATTTACATAATTCGTTTTTCATGCTGAATTATGATATATAACTGCCTAATTAAACCATAATTTACATACTTGTGCAACCGTTCATGTAAAAAAAATATGAACTATGAAATGAAGTTGTTGATACTTATAATTTATAATAACAGTATAAATACCTTGTGAAGTGCATCTGGTGAACTGGTCCACAGCCGCCTTGCTCATGGCATAAGGCAGGGCTCCCCAGACTGGCCTCATCCCTGACACACACTGATGTTGACCACATTGCCTGCAATTGAGGCAAAGAAATTCATTTACAAGTCAAGCAATTGATTCCACATTCTTAAGCCCTTCTCCATTCTCCCAAGTGCCCGGCTGGTTTGTCCTGTGAATTTTTGCCAATAGCTCTCAGCACACTTCCATTTACAGTGCACTGATACATGAACATTGTTATATTATTTACTGCTTTTAGTTATTTTGTAACAGGGCCATTTGAAAAAGAGCTTTTGCTCCAAATTGTTTTTACTCTGTATAAATATGTTTTATTAATAAATTAATAAATTTTAGAGGCCACTGTTCATTTTCATTTCACCTCGTCTGATCTGTCAAAACAGATCAGAGACTCGTGTGGTTTTCCTATAAGAGGTCACTGTTTATTTCAACATTTCATTGTTTCTAAGTATAATCATTATAAACCTTTACTTCAGACACACTTACGGATGTACTCTCTATATTTTAATGTGACTCTCTCTTATCTGTCCCTTTTCTCTCATCAAAATAAAATTGGCTCTGTGGACCTTTTCGATTATAATCATGTTGACTTTTATTGCCAATATTTGGGATGCCCTTTTGAGATCTTTGGTAATATATAGATTAAAGTTGCACTGTCTGTCAAATTTGCAATTTTCTAATATGATATCAAACAGTTGAAAATTACCTTTATTAATCAAGCCACACTAAATGTGTGTGCTCTAATGAATTTATAGGACATTAATTACTTAAAAATGAATTATAAATTGAGAGAAATCCAGACCAAAACATTGGAAACACAATGGAAATGACATCATCACCATTGTTTAGTATTGTGACGTCATCTCTTAGTTTGTTTACATATTGAGTTTTTGATGGCATGAAAAACTAATAGTTATATTATTTATTGTAAATTAAAACTAAATTGTTGACCAAAAATGGGTATGTAATGGTGAAAAATATCATGAGACAAAAAGGCAGTATTGATCCTGGCAATAGGTTCATATATAAGCTGATCTACATACCTACTACAGACTAGTGACGTATCATGGCTTAGGCAACGTAATTGTCAACCCAATAAACAAACAAATAAAGCGTTGTCAAGCAAAAAAACTGTCTGGCTTCTAAACGATGACAATAACGTTAAGATAAGTTGGCGATGACTGTTGTTTAAAAAGATGCCCAGGACATGTGGCTAAATATTGATATATTGATGAGCATTAAACATTCCATAGTCATGCAAGCTCAATGACTGACTCAAAGCCTTTCATGGGCTAATCTTAAAATGTGCATGTAGCAGACAAATCAATTATTTTGACATGAGTGAAGTGTGAATCTGCCAATCCATTTTTGTCTGCAAGATTTGACTTTAAAAGAAAGTCACTCGGCTGGTCCTGGAGTAATCTTAGAAGCACTATTTTGTTGGAGGCAAAATAAACTGGCAAACATGGCTTTGCACTTTAATTCTGAGTTAATTGACAACCCCAGGCAGTGGTTGACTTTCAAATAACCAAGCTGTGTGGTATAGACAATGCAAAGACTTGACAATGGTGTTGCTGTCAATTGGTGGAATTGTGTGAGGGGAGCCCAACCTACCTTCGCTCTCTTTGAGATAGGGCAGACATTCCTGAGTCATAAAAACCGTAGTCTTGATGTTGCCATTGATGCAGTGGTCCAGATCAGCAAGAGGCAGATTCTGCAGGACTTTGATGCGCTTTGCCCCCACTACATTGATCTGCGAATTCATAAATCACAAGGGAAAATAATCAATTGTCCTCTTAAATAACTTGCCACCCTGAATATGAAGATTAACGCCCCCATGAATATATCACTATGACAACATGGAGCCAGTCACATGAATGCATGAATTTCATTACCAACCAATTGATTTTGCCAAATTTCTTTGCTGCCTCAGACACAAATTGTTTAATGTCTTCTTCCTTCGTGACGTCCCCAATACAGCTGTAGATCTGCTAATTGAGAATTGTGGATGCAAATCAGTGTTTTACGAGCTTTCTCATAACCATTGCGTTCATGGCAGAACAATACCAATGCTATCCGTCAGACTTAGAGGTTCATAAACTCGGGACATATTTCAATAATCATATTTCATTCATTGCATCTCTTTATAGGTGATGACTTTGCCTTGTATTTATGACCACTCACTCTGTCAGTGCGGACTCCCTGCTCAGTTAGTTTTTCCAGACTTTGCTGCAAGCGCTCCTGGTGGATGTCAATGAGAGCAAGACTGGCGCCCCACCTGGCGACTTCTGAAGCAGTTCCTCTTTCAATCTCACCTCCAGCCCCAGAGTTATCAAGTGAAGGAATTAAAATGTTGTATCTCTTTGTAAAACTGATCAAGTTGTCGCATTTTTCAACAAGCATTCATTATTTTTTTTAAATATAAAAAGATGAAAATAAACTTTTCCTTTCAGAGATAAGAACCAGTAACCCCACTAATTATTGAAAGGAAAACATATATATTGTTAAACTGCATGAATTTGGTGGACACCAGATCCACTATAACTGAGATACATGTGTAACATAGAGTGTGAGACACTGTTATTGTGTTTACATGACCAAATGGCAGACAATAATTCCATGATTTAATGGAGAAGAAGAAGAAAAAGAGATGATGTCAACATACCAGTGATCATGACAACTTGGTCATTGAAGTTACTGTAATTCATATTGATGATGTTGTTTTTGGAAACTTCAGAGCTCTGTATAAGTTAGTAAATGGTGAAGGTGTCCGATTTGATGCACCATATGTTTTCAAAGGTAAAAATTCCAATTTTATACAAAATTATTTCAAATGAGAATGAACTTTTGTCTGGACACAAAGGTGACATCACACACCACGTGCTTCAGTTATACCCTGACCTTATGTAATGAACAGCATCACCATGTGCAAGTGAACTAGGGATGCGGGCCTCAGCATCATACAAAAGTGACCAAGCAGCTTGGATTGTCAATTAAAGCAGTATCATCCGCTGAGGTATACACAATTAACCAACAAGCAACATGGGAGATTCACTAAATGGCCTTGTCGTTCTCATCTCTGGTAAGTTATTAGTTTCTTTATAGTAATTTTTAACATTATATATATTTTATTATTATTATTATTTTTTTTTTTTTCGTGGATGTAAAAACAAATAATGCGGAATCATGCAGATCACATCAGGCACTCCTGTTGGCCTGCTGGGAAAACGCATGGTAAACAGCAGCTGATAAAAATGAACAAACAAAATGTTTGCTAATGATGAAAACAAACAATCAAAATGTTTATCTTTGCAGGGGCAAGCAGTGGGCTTGGCCAGGGAATTGCAGCAGAATACGCGAAATACAAACCTCTTCTTGCTTTGACTGGACGTTCTGTGGACAGACTGGAAGAAACCAAACGACTGTGCATAAAGAATGGCCTGGCAGAAAAAGATGTACACACTGGCTCTTTGATTATACACTGAATGCATTCAGATATACTGGAAAAATTTACATAATATAATTTAATTGTTTTAATTAAATAAATACTTAATCGTGGCATTCTCTTTCACAGATTTATCTGATAGCTGGTGACGTCACCGCCAAGGATGACGTAGAACGTATCGTCTGCTCAACAGTCAGCCATTTTGGAAAGTTGGACATTCTTGTAAGTTTCACAGATTCTTTTGTTGTCTATCTTAAAAAGTTTGGCTTGAGATGATTTTATATATTAGAGGTTGCCAAACTTCCCTTATTATAAAAAAATTATGTTCTTTTTTTTCTTTTTTCAGATTAACAACGCTGGTGCCACACGTGCCAGGAACATCGACACGTGCGAAATTGAAGACTTGGACTGGTGCTATAATGTCTTAGTGCGTTCTGTCTTCATGATGACTAAGGCTGCTCTCCCTTACTTGAAGGAAACTAAGGGGGCTATTATAAACATGTCCAGTCTGGCTGGGCTGCGACCTTTGTCTTATGCCCTGCCCTATTCCATGTGCAAATGTATGGTAGACAGGTTCACACAAGCTTCAGCTGTAGCCCTCGGAGCCCAGGGCATCCGCATCAATTGCATCAAGTAAGCCTGTCTCAGCAACTCTCCGTACTTTGCATCTGTCTCAGTCTCTGCCTAAGTCTCTAGCTAAGTCTCTATGTCTCTAGAAATAGGCTCTAGGGTGGGTGTGCCTAATTCCAAGACACGCCTCTAAATTCGGTTAAAATGCAATTGGATCACTCTAGCTTTCACTGAAGTTCCCACTAATTCTCAGCTGCTTTTTTACCCAGAGATACACTAAAAAAAATAGGACTTGCTCCTTTAGAGTATCATGTTTTACCATAATGATACCCAGATAGCATTCCAAATCGTTTCAACGTCAGCCCAATGTTGGCGATGTTAATGTTGTAACGACAGTGGCCGATATGGAAACGATGCTGGGCCGATTTGGAATGCTACCTGGGTAGTAGAAATGAAAACTTTCGTTTTTTTTTGCCGCCATTTTTCATGTTTTATTGCTACATTACCAACCTTTAATAGTCAGATCTATAACAGTGATGATATGTATCTTTGAAATGGGTTACCTTTTTTTTTTTTAGCCCAGCCACTGTGAAGACTGCAATGTTTGAAAAACCAGAGGGACCAGGGGGAAACCCAGACAGAATGAAGAAGGTACACCTGATTGATTGATTGATTGATTGATTGATCCATTGATCCATTGATTGATCCATCGATGTTGTGTCCTGACACAATTTTATTGTTGTATAAAATTATATAAATAGGGTACATTTCTTACCAGTGTATTAACTGGCACCACCTGTTGGGAATGCATTGCATAATCTTGATGCAGTTCTGAGCCGATATGACGTGATAAGAAATTAAAAAGACGAATTATTTAAAATTATCGAAATAGAGTATTTGAAATTGAATATGATATCACAGAACTTCTTTTTTAATAATTACTTGGTTACACGCAACATATCTTTTGAAAATATTTGACTCTAATCCGCTTTCTTCTGAAACAATCAAGAAAGCTGGACATTCATGCAGCTGCAGTTGATATGTAATCTTAAAATCTGAAGGTATTTGTGCTAATGGTATAGTTTAGAGTAATGGTACCGTCTCCTCCGTACAACGAATTTTTTATCATTTCTTTTTTAAATATTTTAAACGTCAAGCAATGAACAATGCTGTGCACAGTTATCTTTCAAGGTTCATATATTTATTGGCCATTTTAAGATAACAATATTTCATCTCATATATCTTTGAAAATAAGCATTCATGGCAGGCTGACTGCCATTATTGGGAGTAGGCCTATCTTAAATATATTTTCAGGGTCTTTAGCAATATGTTCTGGTGACTATGATATCGTATAGATCATATATCATGCCAGTGTAATATGATAGAATGGAATTTAGCCTTTAGTCATTGCTAACAGTTAGCTATCATGCCGCGGGAGAAATTTGAATTTTGGTGCTTGAAAATCTAAAGGCTTCTTAAGCATGAAAAAATAAATAAAATCAGTGTGTTCTAATTAATTGATGCAATTTTTAAATTTGTTTCAGTACTTGGACTGGTGCTGTGCTGCCATACCCTTGGGTAGAATCGGAGAGGTTGAAGAGGTTGCCAGATTGGCTGCTTTCCTGGGTTCGAAACAAGCAAAGTTCATCACTGGCACACTCTTTCCTATTGATGGTTCTTATTCCAACACTTCCTATATCCCCAGCATAAAACACTGAACTGTATCTGTATATTTGTGTACGTTGATTCATTTGTTCTCATTTTGATAAACCGAATAAAATTTTAATATGTTATAATGTAATGTATGTTTTGTTTATATTTCCAATGTTCCATTCCAAGACATGATTTGAGCAAAGAATGGAATTTTAACCCACATGCAACTCTTTACACTTAGGCCATTTTGTTCCACTGTATTTCTTATATATAATACAGTATAAATTAAACTAAGCAATTAGACATCATATCTTATTTTGTTCTTGACCAGGAGCACCGAAACTTGACAGACTTCTACACATTTTGCCAAGAGTATATTTTGACCTCAGTCGGTCTCCCTAAATTTCAAGATACAGCCTGTTAAAACAGGTAACCTCACATTGACAATATTAGGACACCGGTGTCATACTAAGATCACCATTGTTTCATGCAAGATTTTTGAAACAAATGATTTCTCCCTGGTGAAACAGCTTCTGCTGCAAATAGATGAATTAAATTCTTAAAAGGAATTAGGGCAATTTTTGTAAATTTACTTATTCAGACTTTTAGTGCATATAAAAAAAAGTTGATGCTTCAAACATGCAAGTTTGAAAGAAACTCTGATCTACTCTTGTCTCCATGCTCTGACAACCAGCATGGTTTTTATGCACTCTCTATTTCTTGGCATATTTTGTATACAAATTGGAACCATTTGTGTGTAGGTACAAATGAATGCAAAGCTGATGATTTCAATGCTGATAATGTAAGAGAGACCTTCAGAAGTATCATAAATACATAATCCCAAACGTGTCAATGTTTCCAGCATTCTACCTAGAACAGATTCTGAACAATGTCAAGACAATGTTGAAATACTGAATACATGCATCTCTACTCTGGCTGATGAGTTAGATAACTTTCTTTAATAATGATCCTTCCTTCAAACTCAGTGATGGTACATGGCCAATTGTGCCATGTGCGTTTTCCATGCGTTTGGATAAATGCATGGTTTTCATTATAATTAGCTAAAAACTATGCGTTTTCCATGCGTTTATCCATATCATGGAAAACGCACGTAGCACATTGGGCCATGTAGTCCCAATGATGGCTATTTACAAACTGGCCTTTTGGGGGTCTCATGACCGTAAATACTATAGAATTTTCAAAATTAGGGCAAAATAGGGAAAATTCCTACTTTTTCAAACCTCCATAATAATAGACACTATTTACCTTACATGAATGAACTTGTATCAATAACATATCTAAATTATAGTATTTTCACTTTCAAACTTAATTTTGATATTAATTTCATGCTCATTACAAAATAATGGAAAATATGAAAAAAATTCAAAAATTTGGTCACATTGACATATCCGAGTAGTGTTTTAAAATATTTAGAGAAAATTGAAAAAAAGAAAAACATAAAAATTTCTGTTTCCAGAACTTAGTAAGAATATGTCTAAAATAGTGTAGAGATATCTTTTTGGGGTTTCATAACCATTTATGACAGATAATTTTATCTAATAAGGAAAATATGAAAATTTGGACAGGTACTCTTTCAAACTCTCATATCAATGACTCTGTGATCCGTATCTAGATTATAGTACTTTCACTTTTAAGCTTCTTTTTGACATTTGTTTCATCATTCTTTTTTTATTCATAATATTGGAAAAATCTGGAAAAAATGCTAAAAATTGTGTCGCTTCCTTCATATTCCTGTAAAATTCATGTGCAATTATTAAATATTTGATCATAGTATTGCCATGCTCAACCCATTCAATAGTTTAGTTTATAATTGGCAATTTTATGATAATTAGTCTATATTACTCTCACTTGACTCTAATATTTATTATTGTTTTCTTTATATACACCTGTAAAGTGTTCGGTTATAAATACTAATTTAAATGCCATAGATTTAATGCAAATCAGCAACCCAACAATTCAGTAACTGAAGGGAATATGGTAATTGATAATATATAGTTCCTTCAGTTGCCAGCTAAATTTAAACAGCAAGCAAAAAATATTTTGACTTATAAAGGTATTAAAATGGGCGTGTTAAATATCATTCTGTACGTAATGAACCTTTAAGATATTGTATTTATTTGTATTTAGACTTTATTTATTTAAATACAAGTAAATAAAATCCTTGAAGGTTAATTTTGTATGAAATTATACCAAACATCCTTATGTGGCATAACATTATTGCTCAATTTCATATATATTCCTTAGGATCATTGCCATAGCATATATATGACTATTTTGGACATATAAATGATAATCTTAGTTGTAGATTAGTTAAGGGAACATGCTATTGTGTTTCTATTTCTAGTGAACTCAATACTCCTTATTTTGCATAAAATCTTTATGTCAGTGTGGCTATCACAAGGCACCACTAGGCCATATAGAGTGTTACTGTATATAATTTCATTGGGGTAAATGCATTAGTGTTAGAGTTCAGGTCTAGAAACGAAAGTGTTTGTTAGAGTTCTGCTCTGGAAATGAAAGCTTAACGCCCACCCTCCTGCCTGTCGGACGAACGCTTAACAATTTTAATGATGCCTGTGCTATGTGGGATTCACTGAGGGTTTAGCTGTAGTGCACCCTATGTTTGACATCCTTGGTCACTCTTCTCTCTTACTCGTGATAGTGTGAACTTGACTTTACTGAAGTGCATGTTACTGAACAGTTGCTTGAATTCTCATGAACAGCGAAGCGCATGAACTGAATAAGATTTAAACTGTACAAAAAACCCAATAGAACAATATATATATAATGATTTCATTTTGATAAATCAAACTGAACTACGCATTTTGGATATAGAGTCAGTTTGAGAAAGCAAGATGAAACAGTTCCTTGTTATTTTAGTTGTCTGTGTGGCAGGCACTTACGGTAAGTTACACTTACAAGGTTAATTTACAGTTTACATAAAATAAATAAATAGGATTTATTATTTGCATTAACTCGATAACACCTTCAATAGTCTGCCATATGGAAATCTGTTCATCTTCTTGGTTTAATACAATGTACTTGTCATTTC
The DNA here is from genome assembly GCA_932294295.1 of Alitta virens. NCBI lineage: Eukaryota > Metazoa > Annelida > Polychaeta > Phyllodocida > Nereididae > Alitta > Alitta virens. The sequence continues at coordinate 28,681,389 of OW028573.1, read as the reverse complement.
ATCCACAGCCCAAGTAAGTGATGCAGAGCTGCGTGCAGTTTCATCCAACATCTGGGAGGCTGACACCAACAGTCTTTCATCAAGCCAGTACACCATCAACCCCAGCGGAAGCACGTAAATAAACATTATTACATATATACCTGTATGATAATAAGCAATTATACTTCGTTTTTCCATCATGAATCGCCTTATACCATATAATAATGAGCTTCACAGTAAGGTTTCATTTGTCATTACCAGTGACGCTTTAGATGTTGGGAAAAGTTTTATGAAATTTCCAAGAAACCTGCCTAATGACATGGAAATAACTGGCGCCATATGTACAAAAAAAAAATTGGCTGAATTAATGGAGTATTTACAACAAACTTGGAAGAACTTTGTATAAATATCTTCAAACATTAGTTTACTTACAACAGCATATTACACACTTCGCAAGTGTGCATATACGTATACAGCTAGTGTCATAAAAAATGGTTGATTCTAGATGGATGTAGCATACCTGACTGTGATCTAAACATGCTAAAGCCAGCTGCTGCTGTCCACTTCTATAGCTAACAGTCCGTTAACCTTTATCACCAGAAAAGTGTAAACATTGGCAAATGTAAGAAATTAATGTAATATATAATAAATATGTACTTTTAGATCCAGTTATGAGTAGCCAGCAATGACAGCTTTGGCTTCGCTCAATTTGATGGGCCGTTTTTAATTAAACTAACTGTATGCTACCATTGGCCTGTCCAGACTGTCCAGACTATAGCTGCAAACAATGTAGCTTGTCACCAGTCAAACTTCGAACTAAATACAGTTACAGTTCGTTGCATTTGGCCATAATAGTTTAAACAAAACATCATTTGCGAATGCCTTATGGATACAGGTTCTTCACCTACGTTGATGAGAGTGCCTTCTCAAGACCCACCTTTAGGGCCCTTCTCAACATGCTGGACAACTACATTCCATACACAGGAACCCCGGAACCCAACACCCCAGAACACCAGAGGGAGCAGCAGGAGTTCCTGGATGCTGTCATAACAACCGGCCCCATGCAGGTCGCCTGGGATTTCCTCAGGAGCAAGGGTAATAATTAGTTTATCAAATTCCAAAGAATTCTGTCATTCATTTGATTTTTCCATGATGACAAGGGTGATGATTAGATTATAAATTGAAATATTACTAAGTATTCTGTCATTCGTTTTATTTTATTTTATGAGGAAGGCAACTTTAATTGTGTGAAACATTAAAAAAAAGGAAACAGAGTGTCATTCCTTTTAAGCATGAATCCTTTCCTTTGCAAATGATTACTATTAAAACATTATGACGTAAATAGTGTCACACTAAGTAAATATTTGCTGTGCACATGCAATTACAAGTCTTGATATAGTAAGAATACTGCCCCTTGTCTTTATTACATGTACACTGAAAAAATGTACCCAGGCACGTAAAAATATACTGTTTAAAGCACAGGCACCTGTGATTGAAGGTTTTGGTGAAGTTCTCATGTAACTTGCGATTCCTAAACCAAATGATAACCAAAAGTTAATTTTGGCAAGGTATAAATAATTACCAGTTGACTGATACTGTATATGCCATGAGAGTATATATTGCTTCACTGTATCCATTTGTTCCCCTTTTGAAACTATACCTTAGGTCTGGCTAGTGGAACTCAGAGTGGATTCCTTGAAGAGCTCAAGCAGTACTGGTTTACGCTTTACTCAAGATCAGGTGGGGTGCTTGACAGCTCAGGATTTGAACACGTTTTTGCTGGGGAGATCAGGAATGGAGTAAGTGGCTTCCACAACTGGGTGCAGTTTTATTTGGAGGAACAGGATGGCTCCCTGACTTACAACGAGGACAGAGGCAGATGTCAGGTAGGATGATTATACCTGGTACTTTATCACATAGTTCTTCATAAGAGAGCCAGTCAAAAAAGACGAATTGTTAGGAGATTTAGTTCAGAGACCACATACTACTAAATAGTCAATTTGTCATACAACTTTATGACATTGGAAACCTCCATTAAAGAAAGTTTTATAAGCCATTTTGTTATACACTGAGCTGGTGTTAAGGCCATGTTTCTGATACGCAGCACAGTTTATGACCATCTGTCTATTTTCACAGAATATCTGATTAGATTGTATCACTTAAAAAAATTGTGAACTAAAAGTCTCGAGGAAGTACTGCAACTAGGGCCATGAGAGTTAACTATATCCACTTTATTCCTTTTTGAAAGCCCTTGGAACATGAGGGGCCTGAGTAGAAAGTCTGTCTATCAGATCTACGTGAATAATCATATCATATAGGAATGCAAAGAATTTTGGTTTATGTTTTTTATGCAAAGCATACCTCGTAACACTTAAAGAAAATGCTGTATGCCATTTTTCAAATTAGTTTTTATCTCTACTATTATTTTGGAGTTCTCTCTAATGCATGCTCCTAAAAGGTTGACCTTTAGGCTCAAAAATTGGAATTAATCACCACGTAGCTGAAGCTTTGCATGAAAAATATGACTGAAAAAGTATTTCCCAGATAAGGCCCATCAGCTCGATGTCAAGTGGTGTCACCCAACGTCGACAAATGTTACAGTTAGTTTCATTAAAAACGGCCAACAAATTGAACCAAGATAAAGCCAGACAGCCTAAAGCCAGTCTGTCTATACCTAGCTTATAGTTGGCTTGCACTTATCATCACTGAAAAAATAAACCTTGGTAAATGTAAGAAATTCATCTAATATCATAAATATGTACGTTTACATTCGGCTTCAAGTAGCCAGCTATAGCCAGAAAATTCCTATTTATTTATTAAATTGCTCAGTGCAAACTGTTTTTCAGCAATGCCCTTTACATAAGTCCAAATTAAAAGATTCTACAAAAATGCATTGACAATAAAAACCGCAGTAATAAATTAAAATTTATAACAGTGTAAAAACATTCATAAGGATGAAAAATTACATGTGCACATTCCTTTTCAGTTGTTTCTTAAATCCATCTATGGTTCTCCCTGCAATGAGACACAGTTTATTTTATATGTGTGTACTTTTACTTGTGTCACTGTTAAAACAAATTGTCTGAGTCTGGATATCACCATATTTGACAATCATTGTATCATTACAGCCCAGAGTAGAAAGCATGTCCTTACGGTGGCTAAACAACGACAAATCCATCACCTCCATCTACCTGGCTACATCTCCTGAATACGACTTTGCCATGTACACCTTGTGCTTCGTGACCAGAGCTAATGGCTTCTGCCCAACAAACACTGAAGGAAACGCTGGGAATGTGGTCACTTACACCATGTCAGGAGTGAGCCCTGTCACTGTGGGAAGTGCATACCCTACATGCTAGATTTTGATTGTAAGAAATTAACTTGGAATAAAGACTAGCTATTAATGAGATTTGCAAGCATGTTTCTGGAAAAACAAAACCCCAAAAAACTACTTTTACCAACGACCTATTAAGAGGCATTTGCTGAGAAAATCGACCCAATATGAAAATATTTGGAATGTGGTAGATGATGGATTTTAGTCAAGTTATCAGAATATGTAGTTTTATAGTACCAAACGCTATTTCTAAAATATTATGGCTCAAGGGCAAGCGGTTAACATATCTTTTACATCTTGTATTGATATAATCACAATTTCGTTCAATTACACGTGCCGAATGATTTTGTAAACGTTGGATTTTATCTAAATTTGATTCTCATACTGATATCTAAGACCATCTGAGATTGTTAATGACTTGTTGCAAGACTTCTAAAATACGTCTAAAAAGACAGGTGACAATTTTCAGTTGTAGTTTGTCAGGGCAATGTGACTGGGGCTTTACTTAATTAGACACGTTGAAGTGTTGTTTCGTAAATACTAGAATTTTCTTAGGCAATATCCAAATTTGATATATAAACGCATATAAAAAGCACTATTGAGATTAATCTCAATTCATTATTGTTGTTAAGTACAACACAGTCATCCACCCGTAGTCAGTGACTATTCTGCTAATTAACTGCACGATCCAGACAGCTCTACAATTTAAGGCTTGACTTAAGCATAACACTTAAGGATTAACTTCGAAGAGGTCAAATTGCCAATGTAAAATTATGTAAATACTTTTTGTGTGATTTGAAATTGGTACTGATATTAAGATAAATAAATAGCTATGTATTTATAACATAATATACATATAAATCAATCTGTGTGATTAAAAATCCTGTAGTATAGAAGGGTATTGAGGGTATTGTTATCACTGATGTCTGTCCGACAGGTGGGCGATTGGTTTTCATAATATCATAGATAGTAATTGGTGAGGTCTACAGATAGTTGGCAAGGGATGTTATTCACATTTTTGCCAACTATTTAGGCATAAATATAATGTATTTTATGGACAATAAAGTTATCAATTTACCATATACAATATATGTACACTTAATTATCAAATTTTTTATGGATATCATTGTAAGAAAACAACACATTTTGCAGTAATTTAGATGTACAGGTTTGAGAAACTGAATTTTTCAATTTTTTTTCTCATTACGATAATTCCATACTATTTATGGCCATAAAACCCCCAAAAGGCACAACCACACTAATTTAGACATATTTTGACAAGTTTTAAGCGTGAAGTTGCAGGCAGTAATGTCAGCTTTTTGCTCCAGAAACGAAAAACAAAATCAACTTTAAGTAGTTTTCCTGAATTTTTAAAAACATTACTGCAACGTAAATGAGACTGTCAAAAGGCAAAACAAGGCAATAAATGTTAAATAAATGGCGAATTATACGAATGTACATGAAATAGTAAGTTACATACTGAGCAGAAAGTGTGAAAAAATACTATTTTCCCAACCGTCCGTGTATAGTATTTTTCCTTGGACTAAGCAGTTCAAGATTTTTACCCCATCATGGGGTAATTACCCCACAGCAACCATAAAAGTGTTAAACAATATCTAACAGAAGTAAACCCCTGTACAAACCTGCCAATAAATATATCTCAGGGCATGTTAAACCTTGGATGAACTAGAGAAGGATTGGACACTTCCAAAGTAATAAAACAATATTCATTATAAGTTCCAGGAGCTGGCCCAAAGACCCCTGCTGCTTCCTTAAATACATTCATTCTTTGATGTTCACACTGCGCTTCAGTGAGCACACCCCTTATCAGAGATGTCCTGCATCAGCAGCAATTAACTCCCTAAATTTCAAAGTCGAAATTCTTTATTTCTTATTGTATATCCTTAACATTACTGACAGTGAATGCCGCATGATCCCAGGATTCTAAAAGTGTTTTCACAAAAAAAAGCGAACATTTCCGAAAGAATACATAGCTGAATTTTGACCTGGATTTCATCATCCAAGCATTTAGTAAGTATAAGGCCAGTAAATTAAACACAGTGAAATTACTAGCTGTATTAAGTTTTTTTTTTACAGGGGGGCTCTTTTTTTTTTTGAGAAAAAAATTAATAAACCCTTTGGCAAAATTTCATAATGTTTAAAAATCACAATTTTGCAACTAGAAAATGATCACTACAGAAGTCAATTCAGCCTTTGATAAACAGTTGATGCACAAAATGAAAAAGATATAGAACAATCAAAGCCTATTTTAGAGAACCCTAATTTGTTGCCCTTATCATGCTTATTTTCTAACAAAAAGTACCCCAATGTCAAATGGGTAATACAGGTTCACCATATTTACTACATTTGATCCATGCAATCTGAATACCTGGAAAATTAAGTACAATTCACAATTTTTAAATTATTTTGTCAGTAAAAATCTGGCAGGCTTCAACAAGGGTCACTTCTGTTGGATACTGTAACATGATGCTAGCTAACAACCTATAGTATAGAGTATACAAACCAAATTCGAAGCAAATCCAATAACCAAAACAGAACTTACAGCATTTTACCTCATCATGGGGTAAGTACCGGCAACCATACAAGTGAATACCATTTTATCCAATCAGGGGGTAATTATATAATAATTATATGTTATAACATGATTCTAACACCCTGTATACTGTACAAACCAAATTCGGTGAAGATCCCAACATATAAACAATAGTTATAGCATTTTACCCCATCATGGGGTTACTTACCTTACAACAATCCTGAAAGTGCTAAAACATGATAGTAACACCGCTGTAGAGTACTAAAACGAAATTTGAAGCAAATCCGGTGAACCAAACCGAAGCATTTTATCCATCATGGGGTAATTACCCGATGGCAACCATGAAAGTGTAATAACATGATACACCCTGTATAGTATACAAACCAAATTCGGTGAAGATCTGATCACCCCAACAGAACATGCAGCATTTTACCCAATCATGGGGGTAATTATCCCATGGCGACCGTAAAAGTGTGATAACATGCTTAGTAACACCTTGGAGGAATTAGAGAAGGAGAGGACACTTTGGTACATCAAAGGTAGAATCATGGTCGCTCCAAAAGCTTAATGACCTAAGGAACCGCCCCTAATTGGGGGGCAATTGTGCAACAATATGCTTGAAATATACATATTTATCCGTTTTCACCCAATTTTTTGTATTGCATGATATACATATAACTTCTTTATCCTGAGCACTTAAGCACTAAAAACACAGACTGAGTATGGTATTTGGTGGACAACACTCTTATGGATAATACACTTAAATTTGAATTCACTTAGATGCTTAGTTATTAAGATATAGCTGGATTAATGTCATTAGTATTTTTTTGTGTTTATTCTAATATTAAGCAGACTTGCCCCAGAAAGCCGTGAATGTAGGTTATATCATTTCGATGGCCAGAATATTTAGTTTCATCTAGGCACAATTGCATTGTGTGGGTATTTGTGTGTTTTATGTAATGACAGTTTTAATAACAAATTCCTAAATCTTTCTCATTTATTTTCGTTTAACTATACCTCCACCAAAAATGCTTTGATTTTCACCAAAGCAGAATCTAATTTTAGAACACAAAACTGGCTTTGTGGTAATGAAATAGATACATTTAATTGGGTAAATAACTAAACAGTACCATTTCTGCTGAGTATAGTTCATATTAATTAGTAGGAGATTCAACATAAAGGGCCACTGCCTCCCCCCAGCCAGGCTGAGCCAGCGCAACGCTGATTGCACACAAAGAACTTTTATTGCCCTGATGCTTAGTTGCTTAAAATGACGATTTCAAAGGCCAACTAAGCGAAAACCTGTGAAATCTGAGGAAATACGGACTTTCATTAGGGCATGCTCAAGTTGCAAATTCCGAGTGTCCTCTCCTTCTCTAATTCCTCCAAGGTAACACCCTGTAGAGCATATAAACCAAGTTGGGCAAAGATGTAAGCACTGATCACCCAAACATTAGTTATAGCATTTTACCCCACCATAGGGTGATTATCCCAATGCAACCATAAACGTTTCAGGACCCCAACCCTAAATTATATCCCCATGATATGTTCTTCACTCACAGAAGTAACTATGCTCTCACCAACATATCATACCCCAAGAGTAATTATTTTTTCCAAATTTTTGAAATGTCCCAATGCTTAAATCATCGTCTGTGAATTAGGATGCATTTTCCATTTCACTTGCAGGTTGACAATGTTCCATACCAGGAGATGCTCCAAATAAGATTGATAAAGATAGGTAGGTAGTGTTATTGTTGATATCAGGCTTGTCAATAAAACGATATATATATATATATTGTTTAACGCCTCATCAGCACCTGAGTGGGCTATGTAGAGGCTCTCTAGGGTAAAAATGAATATCTATAGTTGGTAGTAGAAACCAGAATCATGTAAAAAATCAATAAGTGTCTGCGGTAGATAGCTGGAGCAGCTTGTGCAATGCGCACTGTCCTGTTTTAGTCACTGGGGATAGAGGACTTCACCCCAAGTGTTTCCACCCTCGCCGCGTGGAGGCCCAGGACCTTCAAGGCAATTGATAAAGAGGCTCCAACTTTTTAAACATGTTGTACACTGACATGTTCGACATGTTGTAGTGTTCATAAAGTGTAACAAGCTTATAAAGGTGTTTTAGTGTTTATTTTCATAAACACCTCAACGTGTTTATCCTAGTAGTCTTAAAAATTTCAACAAATTCATAAAGTGTAACAAAAAAGTGTTTATTTTAGTGTTGGTTTTAAACACTTGTTTTTAGAGTGTAGGCCTAGCCCATCCATGACTATATTGTACATTTTATTCAATAACATTATTTTGTTCAGAAAATATTGTCTCCTTCAATCAATTCAAAAGACACCATTATATATTGTACACAGACAGATTGTATATATTTTGGGTTTCTTCTGCTTTATTTAGTTGATTTGTATGAGTTATACACTTGATGAGTGGCACCCCATTTTGTTCCATTATTCATTTCAAATTTCAACTTTCCCAACACTCAATAACTATGCCTCAAACTGAAGCAGTCATATTCGTGAGTGATATATCCTTCTGTTTGAATGCAGATAAAGCATTAATGTAGGTACCAAATAAAAGCCAACATAATTGACTTTCATTAAAACGTGTAAAGAGGTATTTAATATATTAAGCATGTTTAAATACCCTGCAAACTTATATCAATTATTAAAATTTGCCTTAAAAAAAGAATTATAAAACCTCTCTATTTTCAATGATGCCAGCAAGTTAATAAGAGCACCGTGATTTTATTATGGAAATGTATTGTTTAAGGTATAGTGCAACAGGTAAACATATTTGTTTGGTCAAGTAAGCATCTCAATCAGAAAAAAATTATTTAGTAAAGAAGTTTCTGGACTGTCATATTCTGTGTCTGATTCCTGCCTCCAGCATAGCTCACAAGAGATAAAAATAACCCAGGTGACATATTCCATGGAAAGATGATGATTCATACGAACACTATGGCTGGTTATTTTTTACCATAGCATCTAAATAAGTATTATAAGTAAAATAACCTACAAAATGTTAGTTTTTTCTCAGTTTCACTAAGTTGTATGAACAGGCACAAAGCAAGATGTTAACGGATATTAATTACAATGTTAAAAATCCTAAGCTTAGAACTTACAAACTCTTTATGAAGGAACTCTGTTAAATTAAAACCTACCTAAGTATCTCTATTGTAGTATAGCCAGATTTAGACTGAGTTCTCCTAATCTCCATATAGAATTAGGTAGACACAAGAGCCAGATTTAGACTGAATTCTCATAATCTCCACATAGAATTAGGTAGACACAAGAGACCTTATGTAGTAGGTGAAGAGCGCATGTGTAAACGATGCAACATAAATGACACTATAGATGAGTTTCATTATTTGATAATTGATAGAAATTGGGAAACGGCTAGAATGGATCTCTACCAAGCAGCTTATAAACATATTGAAGACTTCACTATCTTTCACCCCAAAAAAAAACTTTTAAAAATAATTATTAATAAAAAACTCAGAACTGATTTATGAGTTAGGTTAATTCCTAAACATAGTCCTAAAAACTGATAATATCGTTTAATTTACATTTCATTCATAAAGTTCACCACATGGTCATGGGTAGCTATAGGCACTGGACATGCTTGATTGTTTGCTTGTACATATATTTGGTTGTTGATATGCTTGTCTATTTCATTTATTGTGGCTCCAAAGAAGGATTTGTACATATGCTTATGTAATTTTTTACTATTATTATTATTATATATGATATACAATCTGTACATATGTAAATACCCACTCCTGCTGCTTATTTGTATTCAGTATAAATCTTCTATGGTGCATTGATTCCTGCGAATTGCCCTGATGGTGCCTTGTTTTTTTCATATGCTTATAGTTGTAGATAATTATCGATGTTTTTTTTAATATGTAACTGTGTGTGTGTGTGTGATTAGGGCTTTACGTCCTGTATTTCTGCACCAGTTAGGCTAATTAGGACAGGCAGAGACCATGGCAATGAGACAAAGGAAGAAACAGCCATCCAACTTAGGCTCGACCGGGAATCGTTTTAATATGTAACTAAATAATGTTCATGTAGATTGTTTTTTTTATTTTACTTCATCATTATATAGATGTATATTAAAAAAATTAAATACAAGGAAAAAAAAATATATATATATATTTTTTTTCTTATATTTAATTTTTTTATGACACGTATCTTTTTGATGCTCTGTAGCCAATAAATATATATATTTTGGGGGGGGGGGAATTTTTGGTGCAAATATAAACCCGGTTTCCATGGCAACCATTAGGACTAAGTATCAATGAATTTGGTGACATGTCATCTTCTTCCAGAAGCAAGCCCCACTCCTCCGCACAGCTACGGCATGTGCCTTGCTAGATTTCACTGGAATGCCATGGTTTGTTTTGCCGTTGCTGTCTAGCGGTAAACAGACGCATGACTAAGTTGGGAAGCCAATGCAAACGACGAACCAGCACTTCAAAATGCTCAACCGTCACTGCAGGCCATATTGCTGCACTAAATATACATTCGTAAACACTGACGCTAATTTGGCGCTCAACAGATCATCGCGACCAATCAAACTGGATATGCACAAAACAGCTATTCAAGGGCCGTAGCTGTGCAGAGGTGTGGAGCTTGCTTCAGGAAGATGGTGACATGTCACATTCCAGCCCTGGGTTGATTTTCAGGAAATGCCTCTGAAATTATTTAATATATTGTATCATGTATTGAGCTGGTATACCAGTTAGTAAATAAATTCAAGTGCTCGTGGGTACCATAGTTTCAGAGTTCTGCTCCATGTTGAGAGCAAAGGGGAAATTGTTTTTACTTATTTTCTTTTTATCAACATAGCCAGGATATGTTTTTATGAGCAGCGTTACCATGCATCTCTAACAGATCGGCCACAAAGAATCTCGCTCCTAGCTAGGAGATGGGGTTATTGGTGCTGCCTGGGTATATAAGACTATATATCACCAAACTGCCATCAGTAAAATTGGTGGGTGGGTAGGGAACTTTTTTTGGGATCCTTGCTGTCTGCCAGTTTGACTCCGCTCAACATGAGCCAGCTGATGAACTCGTCCTTCCTTATGACTCAGATATCTCTGAAGAAGTAATCACCTTATCCTGTTCCTGTTCTTCTTCCTGTTGCAGTAGATCTTCCAGTAGAAAAAAAAACAAGAAAACTCCAAAAAAATGTATGGCCTTTTTCAAGGCCACCATAACCTCCCAAAAGAGCAAACCATGTACACATCTTTGTGCTAAGAAAAAAAAATTCCCTACCCACCAACTCTGTCATTCTTAAATGTTCTTGTCCCTTAAAATCAATGTCAAATACAGTTTTTGTTAGCCCCTTTTTATAAAACTCCACAATTAAAAATCTTATGTAAAAGAGACTTTATAAGGAATAACCAGCTTGACGAGATGGCACCCTGGATATTTGTTGCTCAAGGAACCCAAAGTTGGCGATAATCCATTTCTCCTTCTCTGTCGAATTTCTCTTGGCTGTACCGGAAGGGCCCTGCTTGATGAGCTTCCCAGCACTGGTTCTGATAGACTCAAGCCAGGTCTTCAACTGTAGCCCAGTACAGGGGACACTGAGGGTCTGTGCCATGTCCTCGACAAGCCTCATCTTCCTCTGATGATCCTTGTAGTCACGTCTGGTCCTGTCATAGAATATGTCGTTCTCCCGGTACCAGTCAGAGATGTCTTGCTCATCATTGAGAGGTAGAAAAAGCTTCTCAGTCTTTCTTCCTGGCTTCTTCTGAGATGCACCAGGAGCAGTAGCTAAGAAGACCTGGGTGGCAGGAAATTGACTGGCATCACTATTATCATCTTCTTCTTGGGTGTCTTTCTTCTCCTTCTCTACATCAAAGTCTGGATCTCTGTCGCTGTCATCCATGTCAACATCAGAAGACTTGGCAGAAGACTTGACAGAAGACTTGGCAGAAGACCTGGCAGGATACTTGGGAGAAGACCTGGCAGGAGACCTGGCAGAAGACCTGGCAGGAGACTTGGTAGGAGACTTGGTAGGAGCGTAATAAGTACAACTGGCAGGACTAGAAGGAGCTGCAGGAACACTGGATTCTTCAGACTCAAATAATCTTCCCCAGAGGCAAGTGAAGAAGGCTCTTCTTCTGTGACTTTTTTCTTTCCAAGATTGCATCTCTTCTTGTGTCCCTTGGTGAAAAGGTAAAGTTGAAACAGCAAACTGGAACAGCAGCAGCAGCAGAGACGAGGTCGATCAGTTTCTATCAAAGGCAGAGGTGTGAATGAAGTTGAATGAAGCATGGCCGAGGTTACGTGACCAACAAACCAGCCCTGCAACTGTCCTGCACCCGGCGTTAACGTAGCAGCCAGTGACTTACTCATGGCACACTTATACAGAAGTTTTAAACATGAGCAAAACATCCGTCAATTTGGCGGTTGTTCTCGGTTCGGGGACGGCTGCGAGGAATCGAGTAAGTGTGTTCACAGTATTCTACAAATTTGTGGCAGGGAAGGATTATAAAATTAACACTTTGGGGAGATTTGGATTTAAATATGGATGACCCTGAACTAATCCTGATTCCATGGGGGTCAAAATCATTACGAAGCTCGACCTATTTTTGAGTTTACAGGAGTCATAATCATTCTGAACCTTGTTTCATCCGACAGGATTAGATGCCTTCATTAATCTTGTCGGAATACATATGCAGGGTCCATAGATATATTTTTGGCTATTGGCACTACAGAACAATGCAGAACTATTGGCAAGGGGTGAGACATAGTTCCTGGCCCTCTAAACTCCTCCCCTAATCCTTCTTCCTGAGGGGAAACACAAAGCAAATCATTAATTTGCAAAGGGGGGAATCTGGGAGAGGGGGAAGATGCCAGTGCCCTCCATGGATGATGATGCCCCCTTCACCAAAAGAATGTTGCCCCTTCACCAAGAGAGTCTAGTTGGCCCTTTGACTGGAAGGCTGGCCTGAGTAAGGAAGATGAACCCCTTCACCAGAGATGTAGATAGCCCCAGCTAAGACTGGTTGGCCCCAGTAAACAAGCCTGCCCCCTTCTCATAGTAGTTGCTGAGGTGCAGGTGACCGGTGCGGCAGTGGCTTGTGCAATTGTAAGCTCGTCTCCCCTTCCGGCCCATGAGCAATAGCAGACGTTGACTAAGGCCACTGCATCTGCAGTGCCAATAGCCAAAATTGTCTAGGGCCACTGCATCCATGGTGCCAATTAATGCTACTTGGTCTGAAGCTTAGTCAGCTAATCTGGCAGCTGGTCATATGAGCATGATCAGGCATGACCCAGAGGCAGATGTAATGCATAGATAATAAGGCTTGGAGTCCGTGCCATTTTACACATGTAGGGGAGAGTTGGGCACCTTGAGCCGTGGGGCACCTTGAGCTGTGGGGCACCTTGAGCCGTGGGGCACCTTGATCCATCGGCACTGTAGGCCAGTTGGTTTGTCATTAAACTTGTAAATGGCAATGATTTTGTCCCCTAAGTGGATTTGTTTTTAGTTTCCTATCAGGACAATATGTGTCAATTCAGAATTCACTTTTCTCTACCTCAGAGTAATAAAACCAGGCAATTGTTATTCTAATATCGTTATTACTTATAGAATCCAGTAACCAATTTATCAGTGTGAAGTAGGCATATATATACCAAATTATTGACCCCATTGCAGATGAGTTGCATGTGGTAACTTGAGCCAGCTTAAGCGGGGCACCTTTAGCCTGGCCATAAAACAACAATAACTAGATAAAAGCATACTATTACATGTTATAAACCTTTAATTACATTATAAGCTTTAATTTAACATGCCATATAGTGTATTTACTTTCCTTGAATTATCACTTACCCGAGACACACTGTTCTTGCCTTGGACATTCAAATTATTAACCTTTGGTTACATAATAAGCCTTAATATAAATAAATTTAACAGAGAAAATGCAGGCATTTTTGTACATTTGAGGGCTTGACATAATTTATTTCCGCTTGGTAATTTTTAAGAAAAATAAAAGTGTATTTTATATGCAATTTTTCCCAAGGCAAAATTCACTTGCCTTGGACAGTTGAACAATCATTGAGGTTGGGCCCTACATTCTTTTGTTTTTTGTATGGACTTCATCAATATTTCTTAATATAGCTGTCAAGAAATATGCACCTTGAGATAAATTATATTATTTTTAACATATCATTCCCTAATTGGGCTTATGTCTATAATTAATTGATTGGTCCTTGGCAATTCGTGTTTGTGCCGTTATTAGAGCAAATTAAAGCCTCTTTTAGTTAATTCCAAGTGTTTTTTAGGTTGGCTCAAGGTGCCCCAAGTCCGGCTCAAGGTGCCCCATGTTCAGGGCACCATGAGCCCCTTGATCAAATTTTTTAAAGACGGCATTTCTCCCTCTTACAATTGATATATGCAATTCAACATTTTACAAAATATACTAAGGATTTTAAACTATAGTATGATGTTTACAGTAAAACTACCGATTGTCACTTCACGCTCCAAGGTGGAAAAAGTAAAAAACGGCTCATAGTGCCCCACTCTCCCTACCCCATGGGTGGGGTGACATTGGGGTGTCTTTTACTTGCCTCAGCACAGACACCAAGTATAAGGCACCAGATATTTAATGTCTCATGAGACCGAAATCCAGTTAGGATGTAGAGTGCCCAGGTCGGGAATTCAATCAGCAACCTACAGCAGAGCTGGCCAATCTGTTTGCTAAACCATTACGCCACCCTTCGTCTATACCAACCAACAAAATAATCATTTTGGATGCTTAAATAATTTATGCTTTTACAACCAATAGGAGTCTTTGTCTTGTACATAAGAGATTTCTTCATGTGAACAAAAAACACAGGAGCCAAGGTCCCTGCATGTGTCATTAGCTCTCAATGGCACTGTGAAGGCAGTGATCGAAATACAAATACTGCTGAAATTCTGCTTTGGATTTGTGAGTTGCATTTTTTGCCACAAATTTGGATTCATATGATGATTCTATGAAGATAACTTTTAATATACTCTACGGATTAAAAAAAACCTTAACTCATTTAACTCAACAAATTTGTTCAATTACTACACAAGTTTTTATTTATTCATAAACAATATCACATTGTTCAATAAATATAAATAACTTTTTTTTATCATTCACTTACACTTTTGCAGAAATGTAAAGTGTATTAAGTTGTCGTTGGGAGAATGGTTAACAAGCACAAATTTTACAAAAAATATTTGGTCTCAGCCTGTCAGTGTCTGTTGTAATGACCAAGATCCAGCTGTACTCCTTGCATTCTTGGAGCAAACAAACACATTATGTAAATTATTTGTAAAACAATTATTTCTTGCAGTACACTAAATTGCATTGCAGTATAAATTTTATCCAGTCAAGATTTTGAGAAAAATTTGGTGACTTCAAGTCAGTGGCTTCCGACTACTGTAAACTTTTATGCCACTTTGTGTAGAAGTCCTGGCATTTTTTGTCAAAAGAACCCCGACGCTCATTTTCTCTGTGGCCAAGTCCCTGTAGAGAAACAGTAGACTTTTAAATGTGGAAAGCATTGGCATCTAAAAATGCCAAGAAAGATGCCTATAGTGGAAAGAGTCTTGAGAACTGTTAACACCAGGTGGCGTATGGCTCAATGCCACCTGTCAGTTATTACAAACATTGAATATTTTTTGTAAGTTTTGCAAGATAATGGCTATTTAGAATTTAACAGATAACTCATTCTCAATTATATATATATGTTTAAATCAGTTTTTAAGTTTAAATCAGTGAACAAAATTCATCATCTGTCAAGACAGAACAGAGTAATAACTTACTCAATGAATGGTTTTATTTCTTCCATACTCCATTTGTTCTTTGTCCTGAAGAGGGTGTTAAATCTGTAACATCATTTAGAACAATAATGATTAATCCAGGACACATCCATAGCATCTCAAGAAATATTTTCTGCACATACATGTGTGTATATAGTTTATAATTGTTCTTGATTACCTTTCATCAACTGTTTCTGGCAATTCTGAGACAGGGAAATATCGAATCACAGGAGTCATACTGTCTCTGTCAATCAGCACGATACCCTGCAATATTTGATAACTAATAGTAAAATTTATTACAACATTTGTGAAGTTAGGGAATGGGAAACTGGAGTGACAGGGCACCGCAAATTAGAGCTTTTTAATCAGCATAATATAAAAGATCAAAAATTTATAATTTCATTTGCTTCAAATTTCATAAGTGTGCAAAGATGCTCCGGCTGTCAAGACAAACCATAACAATAACAGATTCAACAGATGAAGCAAAGTAGGATGACATCATTATCCAGTGCAATAAATAGATGAAATCACCATATAATGATAATTTTCATTTGACTGGAATCAGTGATCACTGGTGAAGCTGCAGTCTGAGGTATTAAAATTCAGTTTTACAGAGACCCCACCCAATATGCTCCCTTTACCTACCTCCAGTTGATAAAGTCCAGTCTTCATTCCAGTCGGAACAGCGGCTTCCCAAACTTTTTCAAACTCATTCAAATTATACTGAAACAAAACGCCAACAAAGTTATTGTATGGTGTACCTTAACGGAGGGTATTATCAACAGGGCGGGTATTTTCGACACAATAAAATGTTAAAAATTGTTATTTCATTTTTTAACAACCTAATTTAAGTGTCGAAAATACCCGCCCCTGTCGATAATACCCTCTGTTACGGTAATATTGTGTTAAATATTATGAAAATGAAGGAATTCATAATACTTACCTTGTCATTCAATTTTAGAAAGTTTTCAGCGATGAATCTACAAATGATATCTTCGCTAAGTCTAACACATTCATCCTGGCCAAATGGAGGTGGTCTGGCAACCTGGTGTGCTTCTAACTTTTGTTCAGTGAAACAGCGAATTACATGTTCTGTGATGTACCTGTAAACACAACAAGTGCAAAATTACCTGCTGCCCCAAATGTAATTTTTAACAATGTTTATATGAGCTAACAAAAAACTCCATCCCAAGAAAAGGTCACATAGGCCTATGGCGCAAATCAAATTTCACAAAACAAACAAGCCTATAACAGTAGGCTATATACAATAATATACGGAACAAGAACTTGTAAAATGACAACAAACATACATTGTTCCTTGCGAATTAATAAAATGACCTGAATTTCCTTTTAATTAGCACAGCAACAATTTTCACAAAACAAATAAAACATGCTCTCAAGTGAAAAAGGTCATAAATTAAGCAGGCCTCAATTCCAAATTAACATACTTAGGATAGAGCTCTTGCATGGATTCACATATTTTAGCAGGGTAAATTTTTGCGAAATCCATAGAATTTTCCTCCGCTGCCACTAAAATATTGGTGAGCACATTGTCCATGAAGTCGGAATCAAGCAATCGCCAGTGACCTACAAAAAATTTAACGAACAATTGATAACATGGGATAATCATTGTCCGTTAAATGTTATGTTATAAATAAGACAAACGCAATGTATCCTTAACAACAACCATGCAACATTATAATGCTATATAAGTGAGTTTCCATGGTGTCATTTTAAAAATAGTTTATGTATAACAATATGTGCTATGAGGTTGCTATTAAACATAGCGCAAACTCACCATCTATTTGACAAGCATTCAGCTGCTGTAAAGCCAGCAATATTTCCATATCACTCGCTTGAACCTCATCACATAACTTAGAAAAAGTGTACTGAAATGAATTTAAAAAATGGAATGTTAACATTTATTAAAAGACATTCGTCTGAGTTAAGTTTTATTCTTAACATACTGGGATTGGTGCCACAATGACAACCATATAATAAACATTATACTCCACCAGGTGACCTTTTCTAATGTTCTTTTGCGGGATATAACAAACGAAAATGATAGTTAACTCCCTCAGTGCAAACTGAACTGTTATGCGTAATAAAGGCATTAAAACAGAGCAAACAATCAAACTAATTAGTAAATTCCTAATAGAGTATAAGTTAGTTATATCCCTTATAGTCGGGAGTTAACTAAGATTTTTGTCGCTTAATATATCCTTCCGCCTTTGGCATCGAGATATAACCAACAAAAATGTCAGTTAACTCCCTCCCATTCGGGATATAACTAATACACACTTCATTTATTGGCCCCTCATTATATTCACAGTCACCTTTCTGCCTTGGTGGTTTTCATCTTCCTCCACTTCTTTCCCACCGAATACATTTTGTTGCAGGAGATGCCTCATCCTTTTCAACCTTGGCCTAATGTTTCTTAATTCAAAGTACTCTTGTTTCATTGCAATGACCTGTCAAAATGTAATGACCTTGGAAGTAATTGGATATATTAAAAATTACGGTACAGCAAAATAGGAAGAGCAGTCAGTTGGTGCTGTTATACATGAAATCATCACTCACACGCCGAGGGACTAAATTCTTGTTTTCTGTGGCTTCTAAGTCATTCGCCAGAGTAAATTCAGGCAAAAGAAGTAAATTATTTGAAGTTTCAGCCGAACGGAGATCATAGGTTTTACCTAAAGTACACAACACTGCACTATCTCCCTTATGCCCTCGTATGCATACTCTGGAAATAAATACACAAGTATATTGTAAATGTACATTAGACCTAACTAAATAATAATAATAACTGAATTCGCAAAGCATGTCTATTGAGTATATCTTTTTGGATAATTTTTTAATCATCAAATTTCTATTCTTATCATAGAGTATATAAGTTAACAAAAAACACTACACATTATTACAAGTTAATCAAGAATAAATCAGGACTCCAGCATATATATATAAACAACAGCTTGGAGTTGTGCATATTTAATGAAATGATTAGTATATGATGAAGATGAATATGACTATAAAGAAAATGCTTACTTATCATGAATTACATTAGCTATTTAGCGGTTTGACAGATATAGCTAATTGTTGATATTCTACAATATCATGTTAATATGCATCATAACTAATAATTAGACTATTTATCATTGAAATATTTTCTTATAGTATTAACAAAAATTATATTTGTGGGAGTTTCCACTGTTATTTTTTAAACAAAAGCCTAATCACAAGCCATATCAATATAATTATGTGGCAGCAACACCCATGAAACTTACTCTTCACCACTGGTCAGAGCATCTAACACAGTTTGATCAACTTCTAGTAGTTTCAAGGAGTCATTGTCCAACGGGTTTGCGAATCCCAGACACTGCACAGTAGCCATCACATCGCTGTCTCCGAGTTTTGCATAATGCAATATTGTTTCAACATCTTGTAGTGTCCTTGAAAGAACAGATTAATCATGACATTAATGCTATATTCAATTCCATTTTATTCAGGACTTCATTTTGGACACATAAAAAATTTGGCAGGTCCATATAATATAGTCTATATTCAAAATCAAGTTGTACCAATCACTGAAAGTAGATTGAGCTAGTTAAATTTACAGTTTTAATTTAAGTAAAATAAAACTTGTCTCCTTTCAGGATTTATTTCTTTGTTTTTTTTTATGGCTAGCTTACTGTCACAGTAACACCAAACAAAGACAAATTCAACTGTTAAAATGATATTGCATTTTTATCACATACAAACAATAATATAAATTTTAATACAAATTTACATAGACTCATAGATAGTATATAATATTATATATTATACTAGGGTTCATAAATGTCCTGTTTTTTTTGTATATTTTTTCATGATGGCAATGAGCAGCAAAAAATTAACAGAAATGTTAGCAACAACTTAAAGCCCAACTTTCTAGCTGATAAAAACAGTTCTAGGAAAGAAATGACTAGAAGTTTTATATTCTCCATTGTAACTTCTGCTTCTTCTCTTGAGACCATAACAAATGACCATAATGATGAGCTAATGGCAAAATAATTATTAGAAAGATAGGGAACTGCATGATTAATTTGTACAGAGAGGGATTTTTATGGGTTAACAAGTTGGGGTTTTTTCTTTTTGCAAAATTTTGGTAACATTATTATCTATTTTATGCTTCTGTGCGAAATAATTATATATATACATGTAAAAATAAGACCAAAAAACTAGTGGACATTTATTTTGGCTTATAATTTAACATATAATATCAACAGCATTTCTATTTAATTTCAACACAAACAACAATTTAGTAAATTACTGTGATGGAATTTGGAAGTGTAGAAAATGACTAGTCTAACTCTAAACTTAAAGACACATCCATTATAATGTATGATGAGTGTGCGTTGTGACATACTAATACATAGTGTGGCCATGTAACATGGCATCAGTTGACACTTGGCAGCTAACTGTTGACCAACTTGGCTTCCAAGGCAAGGCCTAGCTCGGCCAACACTTGCAACAGCAACACAACTGTGTGAGTGTAAACTCTCGTGGTGATTGCAATTAAACCAACCGATCAACGGAGACGCCATTTATCTGAGAAGCTGCCATCTGTGTGCTTCTATGTTGAACTAAGTACACTTCTTTGAAGCCACGATCACTTCAGACAACCATGTTTGTTGTTATCCTGAAATTTGCCGCGAAATTTTGATCTTTACTGTGGCGAGACTTGTTTTAGCTGACACTTGCCACGTCAAAACGAGCAGAGGTAAATTCTGCAAACTGCATTCTTTAAAAATAATCGGTTGGATGTGACAATTGAAAATATGGAAAGCTGCAACTTTTAGAAGTATGAAGCGTTTCTTTTTGACAAAGCACTCGTGTTATAATGCCTAAATCGCTCTAAATCAGGTCATGTGTAGGCGGAACTGAACACGTGACTGGTATCGCGAAAGTGTCTGAAAACCATTACTGGTCAAAACATGGAGGTCTGGCATGACAGAAAACTTAAATGCTGCGCATCTATCGGGGATATCTTGCTAATTGGAGAACAGTTGAGGTAAATAACGTATTCATTAATTAGATAAGATTCTAAGGTATATATTGTCAAAGTAATGAGCTGAAATATGAGAAGTTGAGTGAAATATTGGCCTTACAACGTGACAGATTTTCACACGTGCTTTTCTGTTTGCAAACAACATGTTGATGACGGAGACAACATGGGCGTGTCGATTGTGTATTCGTCGATTCAGCCACTTAAACAAATACTCAGTAGCTAGATTAATACCTAGAAATATGTGTGAATATATAGTAATTCACCAAAAAGTCAAAGGAGTTCTTATGACCCGGACTGAGTGTTTAGTTGGGCTCTTATTTTGGTGGCTTGATTCAGCGGATTCGCCACGTGTTTTAAAAGAAAATGAATGATCAACACATATTACGCAGCACATGGTGAAGTCGTATGGTCTTATCCCTTCTAAAAATACTAAAATTGAACGTGCCACATGCTATTAACCCAGATCTAAATGTGTCTGTGTGGGCTCAGCCTCACCTAATTCCATTTACACCGCAGTATCTAATAATCTTATCATAGATATCTACGTATGGTTTACACCAAAGACTTTCACATAATCTCTGGGTGAACTATTAAATCTACATAAATATAATAACATCAGTCTGTTGTTGGTGCATAAGTCATTCAAGTTGAGTATGGTTTTTTTTTCTTCAGAATATTGATGCACACTGATAATCCCCACCTCATCAAGGATAGACGTTATTTATTGCGGAATCACAGTTGCTGCTTTATTGGAAATGATACAGTCGATTGGTTGGTGAAAAGCGGACAGGCTCCAGACCGAGACACCGCTGTTTATCTTATGAATATCTTGGTAGACAACAATGTATTTCATCATGGTGAGTATAGACTTAAGAATAACAGTTTTGTGTCATTTTGAGTTTGAACTTCAAATATTTTATAGCTGTCATTGGTACAGTTCTCAGTACTTACTATAATTGTCGTTTATTTACAGTGAACGATGATGCATCATTTAAAGATGAAGTACAGTATTATCGATTTAGGAAAGATGATGGAACATTCCCCTGGCATGAAGATGTAGCAATATTTTTGAGAGGTCAAAAGATGTATAATAGGTAAGTGCAGAAGTATATACATTTTTGTATGTATTTTTTTTAAATAAATTTTAGTTTTTTTGGGCCTTGTAAGAATGTAATTTGATAATTAATTGTACCATGTTGTACTAATACTGATTTAATCATTATAGACTAGTGGCTGAGAAGAAAGCATCTGTGATGTGTTGCAATGAGCTCAATGGGAAGTCGTATCCGAACAGTTTCTTTGGGAATCAGTTGATAAACTGGCTAGTTTCAACGAAAGAGTTTGCTGACAAAGTTGAGGCATTGAAAGAGGGGAGATGCTTCCTGCAGAACGATATTATCAGGCATGGTGAGTAATCACTTTCATCATAATGTCCTTGTGGTATTAGATAGTTACAGTGGATTTCTATGTGATTTTTCGGTTAAACATGTTGTTCAATCAGAGCATGAAAGGTCGCGCTTGCTTGGTCCGAGTTTTTTGCAAATATAGCTGTCAGAATATTAAATTGTAAATGTTGGGACTAATTTCAAGAATGTGATTGAAGGTCATTTTCATACTGCCTCTCATATTTAGATATATATCTGTTGTGTTCCATTGCTATCACTTGCAGATACCAGTGCAAATTCTTGACTGATATAATTTCAGTGGTTGTCCTGTCATTAAGTGTCAAAATTCTACAAATTAATGTTATTACTGTCCATATTGGTATTTACTAAGTAACTATGCTCTGCATTATCAGCTGGTTATGAATGTATATTGTACATTGTGTACGTGGCATGAGCGAGGTAGATTATTGGTGATATGGAAGATTAATATCAGTGCTGTTGGGTCAAAGAACTTGGGGACAGTCATTTAGTGGAGGCCTGACAGTTTCTTGCTGATCTTGAGTGGTGTCGTTAAGTGATTGCTGGGTCGTGTTGGTGATGTGTTGGTTCAGGTGAGTGAAGTGCTAAATGGACATGTTAAAAGCTTTTAGTAACGGACAACTGCATGCGTAAGCAACTCCTATAAATCTGTGGTGATTTGATCCCGTTAGATGTGGTGGACTATGGCCTTCTTTTGTCACTACCTGGTGTTGATAACCTAGTCTTTCCATAGTAGTCATGTATGTGTAGTATTTATAGAATTGTAGTTTGAGACACTTTGATAATAGTGAATTTTCACCATAGGTTCTCTGTATTTCCACTAGGTGGCTATGACAGAATACTGCAATGCTATTGGCTGAAAATGTTCCCACCCTTGACTGTGATTGGTCAAAGCAAAGTGCATCCAAGTGGCAGTAATTTTAGTGCATTTTAATGAATATTTGACGTCTTATCATTCAATTGATTTTTGTTATTTCCCTGAGAAAGTAACATTTATTGAGTCTGTGGGTTAGGGTATTTTATGTCTGAAAAGCAAAATGAGTAATAAGAAGAGAGGAAAGATTTATGTCTTGCCGAATTCAGGGCTGCTCAGTGAAAATACTATTAAATCACTTATAACATCATTGTGTAAAGTTATATGTATAGGAGATTATACGATGATCTTTGATGTAGAGGATACCAAGTAGTACATATAGTGGAAGTGAAAAGGCCATAGCATTTCGTTGTTTGTGTCTGTCAACTCTGATAGAGATGATTAATGTATGATGCTTTATCATTGTGAAAGTATTTCTGATTTATGTAAGTGTTTCTTTTTGTAATTGTCATCATGAATTGTCTGTGACCCGGGAGCACCAGATTGAACTGGCGGATAAGATAAAATCTTTTCATCAATTGCTTCTATTGGGTTTGGAGAGCAGATAACGAAATCCTTTGTTGTTATGAATACTTCGTAGTGTTAGTTTTGTTGACAAGTGTGTGTTTATTGTCAGCAGAAGTGCCACTGTAAACAGTTGTTCTGCGATGACCCCGAAGAGATTGGTAGTCAGTTCTTGATCATGGTCAGGTGGAATAATATCAGGTGAAAGGTCTTGCTCTGATGTTTCGTGTAGCATGTCTTAATTGCTTATTTTAATTGTCAAGATGAACTTAATACCATTTAAATCGCTTAATCATTTCTTGGTTCAGTGGTACCGTTCTGAAGCTCAGTCAGCATTATGCATGTTATATGGGTAGATTGTGAGCGGATGTAATGATGACATGATAAGTCCAAACAAATTTGGTGCGAGGCCATTGAGTATGATGTTTTCCCAAGTCTCGAATTATATGTAAATTTATTTAGACAACTTGTATCATCATTGATGTATAACACAGTACGGACTATATAACATAGGTAGGCTAACACAAGTCCTGCATCATTATACATACATAATTATTCTGAAGTCATGATAAATGACTTCATTAAATCATGTATGGATGGATGAACATGTGTTATTCATTGTATTATATGTGACCCCAGGACATACTCAGTTTCTTTCCAAATCTTTGGCCCGTTTCATCTATCATGTGACTTTTGGCTTTCACGCTGTGAACTTGTGATCATCGATTGCATGATTTTCATCTGTGTAGATGATGTGTATGATATAATGATTCATTATGGTTTAAAGTTTAATTACAGTTTATATTGGTCAGCTTGGACAGAAAGGTTATGAAAAAGCTGACCATGTGTATTTCTGCTCTTGAGTACACTCATAGTACAATTGTTGACATTTAGCCCTTATGACCTTGAAAAATGAGGCATTGTATGTTTGATCCAACAGTAATATTTAATGTGAGAAGGGTCATCTGGTGAACTTTACTGTAATTGTCACATTAAATTTTTTTTTTTTAAATAGTATATTAATAACTTTTATATTTGTGTTATGGAAAAGGTCAATTTCTGTCGTTATATCACTTGGATGAAGTCAAATTCAGCTGTGCATATTACATATATGTGCATGGCCCCCCATATCTTCACATTTGAATATAATATAATATAGCTTGCATAATCAATTAATTATGCAATATAGTTAAATGTGTAAAAGCATAAAGAGTATAAACATATGGTCCATGTGTTGACCATTTCAACTTTTACCTGTAGTCTTTATGATGCGATTGATGTACTTTCTTCACAAAACTCAGGTCAATGACTAATGCAAGTGCTGCGGGTTCAATGACCTCTCTCAGTGTTGATGTTCACTTACAACTGGATTTAAAATGATTTATTTTCTAAAATTGAGGAAATTTATAAAAAGTAGTTTATATGTTTGAACGTATGGTTTTTGTAGCAGGGTGAAAAGTCCAATTAAGTGTAACATGTTTGAATTTGGATTTATTAAATTTTCATTCTGATCATAGAGCGGCATATTAATAGAACGATACAAATTGTTAAGTTTAGTCAAGTAAATTTTTGAATGATCGAGACTGTTTAATATATTAGTCTGTTTTGAGCTAGGTTTATTTGCGTACAGTACATCTTATAGATAACAACAATCACTAAGAAACACTACAATATTTATTAGTGTTTTTCAGCATTGAATGGGGTTTGTTAATTTAATAATTTTGTTTGAAGAATTCAGGAATGCAATGAACAAACACTATTATTATGTTTTAGTAAGAAGTTGTGTCTGATCATACATTTTGTCTGATTTAACCAGACCAAAGCATAGAACATAAAAAAGGGGGAGTGGCTTAAGGGTATGTGTGGATTTGTGTCAAAGGGCAAAGGTCAACCAAGTGCCCTTCTTGCACTTACTTTCAAAGCTCTCTCCTCGCAACTAATCTAATTCTTCTCTAGTTTGTGAAGTTGGTGCATGGGTGTACTTGAGCAAAAAAATGATGAAATATGTTTGACGGTTTGTTATCGTGATGAATTTAATTAACACATTTAAGTGAAATAAATTGTAGTGGAGTTTTCCGCAGTGTTGCCCCCCCCCCCCCCCCCCTATCCCCCGACTGATAAAAGTTAATAAAATTTTAAGAAAAGGTAAAGATGTTAGTCATCAGGTACTTCAACAAAAAATATATAGAATGGGATGCAATGTATGTTGGCATTTATGGTGAAATGGTCTTATGATTAGGCTCTGGTGTAAAATAATTTGTGTAAAATAATTCTTAGTGGGCCTATGACATTTTCTCTTTGCCTTTTGGGCCAAGGTTGAGATGGAGAAATCCGCCATGATGTATGTCCAGTCCTTGTGACTGTCAAATGGATTTGAAATTATTTCCAGAGATGCTCTGATCTTGATTCTTCTGACATGGTCTTGATGTTATTGTCAGCACTGACCCTGACACAATTTTAAGTAGCAGGTCAACTGGTCAACGGCTATTATGCATTGTCCTTGAAGCTGATAAACCTCTAGTGTGAAATCTGGGATGGGCTTGGACAGCCATGTGATATATCTTAAAACGATTGTAAACAATGGTTGGTAATGTAAGTGACAGACTCAGATATGAAAATGATAAGAGTCAAGGATATTACATTGATATGTTGAACCAAGGAACTTCCCAGGCTGAACCACCCCGATAACTGCATGGGATTATAAGGTTGAAAATGTTTATAGCATAGTACTTTGAAAACAAAATCTATAGAAATAGAGAGGGCACAAATTGATATGTCAGTGGGACTTGGTGTTCAGACATTGCTACATCATTCAAGCCTCACCAAAATATGTTTAGTCTATGAGGCCGAAAAATTAAATATTTGTTATCATTATGAAAGCTTTATTTGATTTAACTAGCATTTAATAATTGATGCTTTTGAGATCAATAAATTTTTGGGGTTTGTATTTTGGCTTTTTTATGATGTTAATGATTTGGTCTGAACAATGAATTTTAATTATTGACGCTTTAAATTTGTCACATTAAACCTTAATTGCTGATTTATAATTTTGAAATGAGTATTTATTACTTCATTCGAAATGTTTCAGCGCATGATATGGTGCAACAAATAGGCTAGCTATTATATATGCTGGGATGAAATGTTTGTAATATTTCAAGTTTTGGCATATTCAGTTACATGTCAGTGTACTTTTGTTCGAGCGACATGGAGTCATGGCTTTTGTATTTTTTATGTCCTTGTTAAAACCAGTTACTTTGCAGTGTGTGGCCAAGTGGAGCAGGTCCCTGGCTATACAAGTTCATACAGTAAGTAGTGCAAACACTATTTATTTGGCGACTGAACCAGCATGGCACAGTGGCCTAGTCTTCAGTCTGCTCTCCCAATGACCTTGAACGTTTACCCCATGTTATGCAACAGAATGTCCTACTTCCTGGAATATTCTGAAATAAGGACCCTTATCAGTCAGCCAGTCAATCTATCCATGGAGGTACCTCCATGATCTATCCATGTAGTCACTACAGACTCCATGTTATATCTATATCTATCTATTTCTATCTATCCGTCTATCTATCTATCCATCTAACTATCTATCTATCTATCTATCTATCTGTCTATCTTTATCTATTTCCATTCTCCAGAGAAAATATCAACTGGGGTATATCCACATGAGATAATGTCCTTTGTGGATTTTAGTAAAATGTTTTGAAATGAACACAGCAGTGCTGGTTCAGTGGTTTAATCCTTTTAAAACGAGTATTTTATAGTGAATGACAGCAGCAAAAAAGTTTGAATGATTTGAGTCTGGGTACTTTTTATCACCAGTAAAAATGTGTGAAGCTGTAAAGATTGCACATTGAAAATACCATAAAAAACTAATACATCATTCACAAATGCATGTCTATTCTGTTTATATATGTACATGGCAGGCTACTTTTTCAACCATAGCTATCTTTATGATATATTACACGTCATATATTTTTTTACCATTGATGGATAGGATTTGTGGGCGTTTTTGTTTCACAGCGCTGGTCATGAGGATGAAGTAGTCCATGATATATATTGCAAAATATAATACATAACAGAATGTTTATTTAATATGCCAACCCATGTCAGCTGAGCTGCTATCTGTGATTTTTAGTTTTGGGTGTCTGAAGGGAAGGAGTCGAAATTATAGACTAAATACAGGGGCGTTGATTTCTCTTGATGGTTGGGGGGGGGGGGGGATGCAGGCCTACTTTGTCTGTCCCACTGTGACTTTCCCTCGCTCATACAAGTAGTAGCAGTTAATGCGTGGACACTGGCCAAGAGGTAAATTAATGGTGGATCACTTATGCCAAACTTATTGGCTTGTACTGATATGTGATATCAAGTGTGAAGCTATTTAACATAGCACAAATGTTCCAAAACAAAAGTGTGTGAAAAAGGGTAATTTTCATTTGTGAATTTTAGGGGATGATTGCATTAATCATCCCTCCCTTCTCAGAAATTGGAATCCCCCACATTCCCCCTGAATCGACCCCCCTGACTGAATATGTCAGCCTGACATTGAATTAGTGAAATGGTCGTGATCTGGATTTTCGGAAAGACCCTGGTATTTTGTTGATTTCGAGGTCTTGATCATCATTTTCGGATGTTATGACAGGATTTTGCATGTAAAATAGATGAAAAAAATGTAGCAGTTGTATTTGATAATAAATTTCAATATACTTTTCCCCTGTTTAGAACATGGAATTTACCTCACTCAAATGTGTGTTCTTTGGAACCTCAACATGAATTGCGCCTTAAACGATGCACACAAATTACACAATTTGCTTTGCATCTCTCTTTTACAACTTCTCAGATCCTATCTAGGGCAAAGACACCCTGGAATTGAACCCGGGTTTCTGGGAAGTTGAATAATACCTTAACCACTAGGCCACCCAGCTGCAGCTTTTTCCAAATAACCACTAGGTCCTGGTTCTCTCTTCTGCAAATCTTTATTCTTAGTTTCTCTCAGCTCAAATGCTCGAATGTTGGGTCAAAATCACACCTGTATACTAGCTTCAAGGTCCTGTGTATATCGTACATCATGTCAACAACCTACATAAATGTCTGAGGCAAGTAAAAGATCCCACCCATGGGGTAAATGTGTAACATGGGTGGTCTCCCCCTTCTCTGCCTCACCTCGTCAATCAACTCTCGATAGTGGCAAGAACTTGCCTTAGAGAGCTGTACTTCCCATATC
This sequence comes from Alitta virens, assembly GCA_932294295.1. Classification (NCBI taxonomy): domain Eukaryota; kingdom Metazoa; phylum Annelida; class Polychaeta; order Phyllodocida; family Nereididae; genus Alitta; species Alitta virens. Next base: position 28,652,627 of record OW028573.1, on the reverse strand, counting down.
TATCTATCTATACCTGTCTGTCTGTCTGTCTGTCTATCTATCTATCTAGTGTATTACACGTGGAGCAATATCAGGATGATGCTTGCGTTTTTTTTGTAGTTTTTTTTTGTTGCTGAAAGCTTTTTAGCATCCTTGAACAAGCCTCGCTTGTAGCATTGCCATGGTAACATTATTTCTCAAGGCGTTCACCTGTTTTATTTTTGGCACCGGATCATTATATTAAATAATTGATTGATTTCTTCGTCAATGCAGAAATTAATAAGCTTCATTTCTAGTTTAGCGTTAAGTTTATAACTGATAGAAATTGTCGTTAAAAGGGGCACTTTGGTTTTCTGATATGAAAATCAAATTTTTTATTACCATCTTCAATTCTACATAATCTTTGGTCTAACCAAATGACCATGATTAAGTAAAATGTGATATGGACCATGACTTTCCATAATTGCAATCACTGTGCAACCAACGGGATATTTACCAAAGACACAAAATATTACTAACATATTTCAAAACAGAATGAATGAGTCAAAAACATTTAAAATGATTTGCCAAGTACTTGTACTCTAATCTCTGAATTTGTCGTCATGAAGTGAAATGTACTAGATTTAAAATTTTTTATGTTAAATATATATTTCAGCTGTGATCTAGTCAACAGCTGAAGCAACTGTTGACCTAACATTGCTGACATAAGCAGTATGAGAAATCAATGGTTTAGTATGTAATACTATGTATAGTTGGCCTTAGACTCTTATTCATTGGTTCAGTTTCATGCTGAAAACAGTTATAATATAGATATATTCTATTACATTTCCTGGTTAAGTATTGAATTGTTGAAAATTAATCTGGCTAGTGATATCAAATGTATAAACTATACATGTATGAATACATTATACATGTACAATGAATGCATATTGTGTCATAGTATGAAGTTATTTAACTGACACAGAAATTAATACCATCCTGTTATCGTATTATATACAGATTCTTTGTTGATACAATGGAACCCAAAGTTATGACCACCTCTCCAAAATAATTGAGATCACCTGTCAATTCCGTTCAGCCAACTCCAATCATTGTAATGTGTGTCTCAAAATTAAGACTACTGCATGTGACCAATAAATTTGCACAAAAGATGGTCTTTATAACCAGGCTCTGTGTACAGATATAGTATCATGCTTACGAATTGGATATTATTTATTCATTAATATTTTTTAATGGCATGTTTAATTACCGCATCTTTTTGATTACAAGCCGGTGACATCCATTGCGCTTTTCAGAAGGGTAACACGGCGTTTGAATAAGACCGGCGTTTATTTGAGATTTGAAAATATAATTTTTACTTTTTCAAGGTCACACAAGCCCCGGCCTCTATATGAGACAAAACTATATTAGACCAGCTGTTAATCGAGGAAAATACGGTATCCGTTCGAAAGCGTCAGCAATTAACTTGGGTCAACTTTGGCCAATGAGCTGTTGTGTTTAATATTGTCCTGGGTTTATTGATCTGATCCTGATCTCATAATGGGTTGTTGTTGTTGTTGATAAACGAGTTCAACTTGATGTACAAGCATATTTAAGGGTGGGGCAGTATTTAATGCCCTATTGTAACATAATTATCCAGGATTTCGTCATAACTGTGGTTGATTTGCTCTATCCTGATCGCTATTATTATCGTGAGATTACATGGATAACAATTTGATGGAATACCTGGAATACTTCAAAAACAGGGGTCTTGGTGTTTTAACATTTCAAGTGAGTCACATACAGTACAATGCTTTGTATTGATTCGAAGTGGTTACTGTGTGGTATATTTTTATCTCGTGTATTGTTTGGGTTTGGATTGTAGCAATGACCTTGTGGATTACATACAGAAAATAAAAACCACAAAAAAAAAAACAATTCGCTACACTAGTATTCATTGCACCAGTACTGTTGGTCAGAAGTTTATATTCAGCTTATAAATATAAGGCAGACTCAATGCGATTCATTAAATGTTTTCAGTCGAAACCTTGTTGAAATTTTCCCAATGTCTGTGTCTCTTATTATATTGTTAACTGCCAGAGGCAGGCGTAATGATGAGATAATAAGGCTTGGAGTCCGCACATGTTATGCTTTTATGTGGGTCGAGATTCGAACCCATTGCTGTGTGAGCAGCTCTTTAACCACTAGGCCACTGAACAACAATCTACCTCACAATTAGCTGTGATTCTGATTGTAGTTGCTGTCTAATAGTGTTCAGGGTGAAAACTACCTGTTGGAAACATCTTTCAAGCTCCAATATAGTCAACTAGAGGCACACTAGCAAAAACTCCATCACTAGACCACTCAGCATCTTCAGCAGCATCAGCAGCATCAGTAGGCATCACCCTAAAAATTGCCAGCTCAGCATCCCTGGTTTGTGGACGCTGTGAAATTGGATCCTCTGGAAAGTCCCATTTGCCAGTGGGGAATTTCCTTAGTCCGGTGGTTCCTGCAATGTATCTGATCTTGAGCCAATACAATTCCTCTCATACTACAGCTGGTCCATAGTGTTTTCCATGCACAGTCAGGGGGAATGGTTTGAGAAATTGAGAGGGAGTCGATGAGTTGGGGTACAGTTATGAAGTGGGTGATGGTTGTGAGTATGCTGCTGAAAGTGCTAGAGAAGTGTTTGTTGGTAATACAGAGACAGAGGGACAGAAAGGGAAAGAAAGAAAGACAGAAATTGAGGAAAGGAAGACAAACGGTCTCACAAATAGACAAGTTAATATCTTGCCCAGTGGTGATATATACATAACTCTTGTGTGAGTGTCTGTGAAGTGATCAGGGATGTATTTAAGTAAAGGGGACGAAAACTTTTGCTTAAGATGTGTGACCAAAAAAGTTTGCTTTCAAAATAACTGCAGCCATAGTATGTAGTCTAAAAACAATTTAAGTGCCGAGATTTAATATGATTTTAAAAGGCGTTCTTCGTCCTAGTACATTTATATAAAGATAAAAACAAATTTATTTAGTTGAGAAAAAATATCTTGACAGTCATTCTAGATCAAGCATCGTGCTTATTGCTTCATTTCATGGAGCTGAGCACAGAAAAACAGCTAGGTGGATGAATTCGTCTTTTTCTGTCTGGTATTTTTGATTTTTCGCCTCGTTTTTCCACGTTGCTATTAGTCGATGCAAAAATGTCTTCCTTCTTGCTGACAAAAACTTGTGCACGCAAGTTCAAGGCTGTTCGTGTTAGCAGTTTCTTTCTTTTGGGAAGAGCATTCGGCATTCTTAGCCAATGCTGCGGTAGTACCATACAGTGGACCCTCGCCCGAAGACCACTTCACTATGAAGACCACTGACCTCTGTAGTTAAACGAAGTCATTGGGTATGTTTGCCCAAACGTTAGCATTATTTGACCATGGAGACATTATTTGAGACATTATTTGAGACATTATTCGATAATTTCTCCATGATTTGACACAATATCTTCTATGATATGACAAGGTTAGAAGTTGTGAAAAGTTGAGTGTCCCAATAATTGTCTGTCTGATTATGCATAGATCTCTTATTGAGGTAGCTGGACTGTATCTCATATTCAAAATATACCTAATCCCTGGATACACACTTGTTCGTGGGAGTACCAGATGAACAACTTTTTCTTTTTATTTACTTTTTAATTGTTAAAGCACACAAGTCCCGAGTGTTTTATTGACGGTTTGTAGTACGTCTGTTCAAATGTTCAGTATTTATTATTTATTTATTTAATGTAGGCGCCTGCTCATACAAATATCGACTTTCCCTCTTGTTTGTGCCAGTCTGTTTTTGAATTCTGAATATATGATATTGATTTAAAAACACTCTTGCCAATTTAATGTACTTAGGAGCAGCTAATTGCCAATTTCAAGCGGGGATTGAATACTTGCTTGTCCTCCGTGTCCTCACTATCTGACATGAACATAAACACTTTTTTAAGTTGCTTGGAAAAATAGTACATTGGGAGAGTAGCGTGGGCCAAAGATATTTTAATGATATAGCACTGAGTGTTTGTATGGTATGCCACGAGAAAATAATGCAAATAAAAATGCTAACTTATGTCCAGAGTATTCTAGACACTAGGAATTTGTCAGACATTTTCAGAGCATATAAATGTCACATGATCTAAAGTTATCATAATTATGTACTTTATTATATTCATATATTGTGAAGCTTATTGTGGGATGTAATTTTGATGATATTGATGAAGAATATGACTATATATAGCACTGATTTTACCATTTCATATGCATCTATGTTTTCACCCAGTCCACTCGTACAAAATATGTTTACGAGTTACAGATCAATGCTGTATTGAGTTTATGTCAAAAGATTCTAAGTTTGACAGTTGGCGTTTACGTGGATGCTGGACGTTTGTTTACAAACCTTTACGTCGTTGCTACGTCACAGCTCACGTCATTGGGAGCGTTGAAGCGTAAAACGTGCCGTCCCCATGCAGGTGTCACTTAATCAGTGATGGAGGTACGGAGGCAGAGTGTCTAGATGTCATCAAGTACAAGGCTATTTTTATATCGCATAAGGAAAATATTTGACTCTTTATGAAGAATTATGACAGCTAGTGACCTACATCTAATATTCGGCACAGACAGGTACACAAGAATGATCAAATTATTGTGTATGGCTAATGTGCAAGTATGTATTGTTCCCGCACGATATCATATCTTCTTATCCAGTTATCAGATTGTAACTTTAATTGTCTTGAAGTTACTGAATGATAAGGATGAATAATGACTTCCCAATGCTTCAAGTGCATATCAATATATCATGGCAGATTTGGAACAAAATAAAAACAGCTGTACAAAATAGTGGATTTGTAGTGATAATGTCACATAATATAAAATGTCCAATAAGATAACATAATATGATTGGTAGACTGCTTTATCATATTGATGGGGTGGCTATGGTATCTAAGGCTGTTAAACTTCGATTATTATTAGCAAAGTTATATTAACAGGAAAAACAGGCATAAAAATATCACTATCTTATCATGCCCACATACAGTTGATATTTTTGCATTTTAATGGAGATTTAGAGCTCAAGTTAATAACAAAAAGTGAATTTCCTTCACCTACACAAGTTGCCTGCACTCGTGCATGGAATGTTTTGCAATAGGAGCTGTGGTATTTGTCATTGAGGAACTCAGGTGATATCTTGAAGAATCTGATATCTCAACTACTATATAATATGAATCTAAGTTGTTTTTCTTGCATTTTCAAGCTTCAGTCAACACTGGCTTGTTTCAAATGAGAACATACCTTGTGTGATGGTCAATGTAGTGTTTGAATGAGCTGGTATTTAAAGGTTATTTCATAAACACATGTTGGGTATTATATGTTACATAAGATGGCTTAACAGCTTGAAATTGCGTTTTTAATATGATGCTATTGTATTATTTTTATTGCTGTGAGGGCTTTATATGGTCACCTCAGTTTGATATTGAAATTTTTTAAAAATCATTTTCTATAATCCTGACACTATCTACTCGTGTATTGTATGGTAGCAGTCTGTTACCTAGTTTATTCGGTGATCTGTAGCTTCCATTTTTCTATTCTTCAACTTCGAAAGGCCATCATGTTCAACTGCTTTTGTAATGCGGTTGTGACGTGAGCTTATTTCTCGTTTCGCAACGCGTTATAAGATCCTGCAGAAGATAACTGCATTTCCCGCTTGTATTACTGTTATTGTTTCGTAAAATGTTATAACAATTAAGGACTTGGCTTCTTTTCTCTTTCCAGTCACTGACAGTCACCATTTCAAGGATGAGGAGCTGCTGTACGAGTTCAAATTAAACTACAACCGAAGATTCGACCTGTTAGATCTGATTCGTCCCCCGTCTTCGAAGGACCTGAATGCGCTTTTGGAGAGTCCACAGATGAAGAGGTCTTCACGAAGTCCTACTCCCATCGGAGAGAAACAGGGTTTAAACATCCCTCGGAGGTCCTTGACTGAAAGAGCAGGTGGGTCCTTGATTCTGAACATTAATTTGATGCAACAATCAATTATATCTAACACTTTTCTGGGTGGCCTAGGTGTCCTCCAATTCCAATTCCACATTGGCCATCTTTACTGAAGGTCTCGGGTTCAATTCCTGGCATGGGCAGTATTTATGAGTTACATCTCAGCCGGATGTCAATCGTTTGACACATTAAATTGGGGGTGCCTTGTACTTGGTGTCTGTGCTGAGACAAGTAAAAAAAAAAAACCCAACCATGGATCAATGTGTAATATGGTGTGGACTCTAAGCCTTATCATCTCATCATTGCATCTGCCTCAGACAACTGGTCATATAAAGCTGGCTTAGCTTCAGACCAGTATCATTAAGTAAAACCTCCATGGTATAGCTAACTGACAATTGGCCACAAAATACAAATGGGACCTGTTCAATTGAGCTTAAGGATTGATGCATGATCTTTTTTTTTTTCATTATATAAATTACCTTTCTCCAATAGTCACTTCATTATAAAAGCCACTGTTGACCTGATGCCAGAATTATTGTGATGCTTATTAGATCTTAGAGTCTCAAATCGAGACCATTTGAATCTGCCCGATGTTAAAAATTAAACAGGCACATCACAACACCCCATAATACCAGCCTGAATAAAATGCATGTACAATACTATACATCATTAGGAATTCACTTTTATTGAGGCCATATGATACAATGGTGGCCATACTGAAGAGGCTCTAATGTGCTCTGTTCAAGATCTGTGCAAGATAAACTATAAACCAGGATGTCAAGTGGGCTTATTTCTTGATGTTCTTACATGTCCTTTAGAGTTCAGGAACATAAATGAGGGGATAGGCAACTGACTACTAACTGTACTGGAAAAACCTGCTTGAGTAAAACAAACAACTATGAAATTCTTGTATAAGAATTAAAACCTGGAGTATTTTAATTACAGGTTCATGATATTATATAAGGCAGTTTGAACCGGTTGCACAGGTTCACAAAGTTTAACATATAACCAATGATTGAGTGATTCATTAAATTGCTACCATTGTCAGCCATGAACAAATGATTTATTCAGACACTGAACAAACTCTCATTTATTGAAAGCTTGAGTATTACGAGGTAGGTAGTTCAGAAAATATCAAAAATAATCCCTAAATTTTCATTTGTGATAGTTACTGCTGTTACTAAACTTCCAAATTACCTTGCTTGACAATTTCTAAGGTCACACTCATGGTAAAGCAATGGTTACATTCACTTATTCATGGTAGAGCCATTGCTACATTCATTTATTCATGGTAGAGCCATTGCTACATTCACTTAACTAATTAGCGACTAATTAGCCCTATAGAATGTACCGCTTAATGCCAAGGTAGTCCTAGAGCTGTCGAGCGGACCACATATCAACAGGTATTGCTTTGGTTTCAGTTGCTGTTTTGATGGCAATTGATCAACTTGAAGGTTTTCTGAGGTAAATAACACTCGAGCGATTGATTTTCCTGTCACCGGAGACTGGCCATTGCATCCAACAGTTTTTTAATCCTGGTTTTATGGCCCTTCGAAGGCTTCAATACTATGTGCTTATAAATACCATGCACTTAGTATGTACTCGTCTACATATTGTACACACATTGTATGTATATAAACATAAATCAAACAATTTTAGTACATTGTTATCTGCAGTTTTCCGGAAAGCGAATATTTGGAATAGTAGATAGTGCAGAATGTCATGAGAAGAATTGTTACAACACACAGATGTTAAGAGAAGTGATTCAGCAAAAAAATTTATAATATGACCATACTATGGGCCTAAATATTTTTGAAGTTTTAAAAGAAGTTTTGTGTCCTTGTACTTCTTACTAAAAAAAACTTCTCATGTTAGCTTTTGTGCACTTGATTTCTGCCTGTCTGTCTAGCTGTCTGTCTGTCCAAGTTTTTGTCTAGCTGTGCATCTCATTTTCAGGCTGTTTGTCCTAGTTCCTTTCATCTCCCATCAATATGTGTCTATTTCTGGATGATCATATTCTGTATGCCAAACCCAGGTTTTTGCTATATACGATTTTATTGACTGATTGGATATCCATAATGGTACACGTGTTTCGATGTTCAGTTTAGTATGTTACAAACTTGTAATATTATACATCTTTTTGGTTTATGTGGATATGAATGTCCCAATGTTATATATTGACATGTATTACTGTTGATTTGTGTAGCTTCTACAGCAGTAGTATCCATCTTGGAAAGGAAAATGCATCATTCGCAGTATTTAACTGAGGGAAACGTTAGCAATTAGTAGGATAGGATAGGATAGGACAGGACAGGATAGGATAGGACAGGACTGGACAGAATAGGATAGGATTGGATAGGATAGGATAGGACTGGACAGAATAGGATAGGATTGGATAGGATAGGATAGGCCTAGGATAAGGTAGGATAGGATAGGATAGGACTGGACAGAATAGGATAGGATAGGAGAGGATAGGACAGGATAGGCCTAGGATAGGGTAGGATAGGATAGGACTGGATAGGACTGGACAGAATAGGATAGGATAGGAGAGGATAGGACAGGACAGGATAGGCCTAGGATAGGGTAGGATAGGACAGGATAGGATAGGATTGGATAGGAGAGGATAGGATAGGACAGGATAGGATAGGACAGGACTGGACAGAATAGGATAGGATTGGATAGGATAGGACAGGATAGGATAGGCCTAGGATAGGATAGGGTAGGATAGGATAGGGTAGGATAGGATAATTTGTACTGTTGAAGTATAGATTCCTGATTAATTAATTTAGGTATTGTTTGAAGTCAAACAGCCACATAATTGTCAACTAATGTTGACAGAGGTATTTCTAAAACAGCATGTCGCAAGCCACTGTACTTCAGCTGTGAACAGCCATCAAATGTCGGTGGCTACTAAATAACATGTAATGACAGCTTTGTCTGGTATTGTGTACATTTGGAGTTTGTGGTCATAGGGCAGCAGCAGTCTGACCAGTGCTGACCAGACACTGGCGGACAGTTATGTTGTGTATTTTGTGGGGAATTATTTTATGGTGACATCTGACATATCCTTGACCGCAGGTCACTCAGGTGGGAACATGTATTTGACATGTCGTTAATCAAATTGACAAATCTCATGCTAATGAAGACACATAATCATGTTTGTCTGGGGTAATTGATTGAATGTTCCCTGGGGCTAATAATGTTGACACACTGATGCCCTAATGTATTTGAATGTATAGCTGAGGGAGGAAGGGCCTGAGGCCATTGTATTAGCATCACATGGACCCCATGATATATGGGCTAATTGTATTGTGTCTGTTTGTAGTGCCCAAGGTCAAATGAGCATTTCAAGGTCGTATGTTCACATTTGGCAGATGAGCAAATGTTGAGAGCATTACAAGTAAGACTAAATGATTTTGAGATTTGATACTTGATGAATTATTTTGAGTAGGATTTCATATTAAGATGGACTTGGTCATTGGCAATTAAGGAAGCTTAAATTAAGAGGATTGGCCGATTCGAAATTAATTCCCAGAGTACTTGTTTTTAATAATTAAACATTCTGGGAAAACTGACCAAATGACGCCAATGTGATCAGAAAAGTTGTTAAACAAACCGCAACCAGCCAGGATGGCCCCTTTTGGGCAGTCGTGACCAGTTGATGGAAATTTGATCCACTGATTAGGATATGTGGTCCTAGTTTAGATGTAATGACCCAATTGTGGCTGGACTCGAAGCTCAAGTGCGGGAGTGTTACATGAACTATGTAGTTACAGCCTTGCCTTCACCCTGACAATGCCTTGCCTTTTGGCCACGTCACTAACAAACCCACATTCCTGAGGTGGTTCTGTGGTCCTCACAATTTCATGCAGTGAGACCTATACAGAGGGACCTCTCCATTATGATCACACAGAACTACGACCACCTCAGTATTAAAATCAGTAAGATCACATTTATTCAGTGGTTTTCGTAATGACAGGGTTCCATTTTAGACTAGGGACATCTTTTGGCCAGTTTCTAATACAGTGTACAGGTACCTATTTGTTGCAAGGTCACTTCACTATTAAATCCACTTTAACATGCAACTACCGATCTATAGGTGTTTCATGCTGAAGTGGATTTATTTAGAAGCCCACTACAACTTTCAGCAACATACAACCATGGAGGTGATACAACAACAAACTACAGTTTACAACAACCTACATGGTAGCATTAGCTGTAGCATACATGCCTTGGAAACCACCTTGTGAATGGGAACCTCTGTGCTAGACTCCCACCCACCCTCCTAGCTGGGGGTGGCCCAAAACACCCCACCTCTGCTCCAGTCTCATGATCCACCCAGCTCTGCTAGCAGCTCAAGATAGAAACATATGAGACTGCTGTGCAAGTTATGTGAGCGTGGGTTCCCAAAACACTAGGCCGTTTATAATGCTAGGAAGCTGAGGAGACTGGCCAGTGCAGCCTAATACCTGCTGAGCTCCAGATCACAGCTCAAAGTGCAAACAGTTCAGGATAAAGAGATATAAGAGGAGAGCATACATGAGATGTACATAGATTGCCTGGTCACCACTTGTTATGGTCGTTCCGCTGGCCTGATCACAGATTGTGGGTCATTCACCTGTTCACTGTGCGTGATCACAACTGACATTTGTAGCACCACTCAGAGACCGAAGACTCAAAGAATCGCTAGCTACCTCTACTTGGATCTTTACTTCTTCCTAGATTGACTGACGAATCTAACGACATGATGATGATGTTTATTACAGAAAGTGGATACCACAGCTCCCACGGAGACGACAGCAGTCTGTCCAACGGGGAGTCCCCGCCCCCTTTTACGTTCGACAGTCCAGACAGCATTGATCGGATGACCAACAAAGTGTCCAGCATGAACTTAAATAACTCTTCATGTGAGTACCTGTTTCATTCATTTACTGTGCCCACCATATGTTTATCATTTCAGCTGTACTTGTTGATTAGCTTAATATATACATGTTTTTGTGTACATGCATGGAATTTCTACTGTTATAGGATGTGTTTACATTGATAAAATTAACATGCTTAATTAAAAACTCCATCCTTGAATTGACATGTAATTTATACACGATATAGTTATTTTAATAAATGCTTGTGCAATACATTTTGCTCAAATTTAAACAAGGAACTTATGAATCACAGCAAAATTTACAGGGGTTTTTTGGTCATAAAACTTTTATTGCAAATGAGTTTCTCCTTCCTTGTTCAAATCACCTTCAAATTCTTCTTTATTCCTTCGACTAATCATTCATTGCAATTACCATGACAGATTTGTTGATGAGAAAAGTCACTGTGGAAGATTTGGAAGATCCTAAATCAGCACTTCTCAAACGACCAATAAGAGTGAGTAAAACATACTTATTGCATGTTCTCAAACTGGTATTTGCAATTGCAGTACATATATTTTTTCAAATGTTTGAGAAAAATTGTTTACATCCAAAGATTTTACCAACCATTAGTGTAATTTCTGAACGTTCATGAAAGACAACAACAGAAAATACCGTTTGTCAACCGTAAGCTCGTGGGAAGGAGTTGTGGCTATAAACATGTTTGCTTGACCTGTAAGAGGTCATGTTGACTCAAGCGGAACTAATGGCTCTATTTACACTTTTCAGATATCCAGTGATCCGGTCGGTTATGGATTTGTGATTCGAGGGGAGGGACCTGTGTTTGTTAAGACAGTGGATCCTATGGGGCCTGCAGCTAAGGCTGGACTTAAGGTGAGAACTTTGACAGTGTCAACATTGTACAGTGCTGATCTTGGATGCTATTTTCATGTGGTGGTCCATCAAGTGTGACAAAATGTCACCCAAGCGCACACAGAGTTCTAAAGACTCAACAGAAAGGAGCGTAAACATTTGACTCGTGAGTCACATCAGAAGAATGTTCAAAAGGTCATTGCCCTTTACCTGGAAATTATTCCAGAATGACAAAGCTCTAAATTCCAGTGACTCCTTTATACCTGTGTAATAGAATTAGCACATTGTTCTGTTGCTCCTGATAGTGTTGGGCTATTTATGTGAACTACATTCCTTTAAAAAGCAACGGAAGTCACAGTGTCCATGGGTTTAGTTGCATATTTGTACTCATCTTCTTAAGTTATATGTGATAATGAGTAGGATTTATATGGAGTGTATCTTGTTAGTCTAATATCATAAATAATGAAACTAATTATTACTGTATAGGGTGTCTTAAGTACACTTGTTTTTAAGCTCATTTCTCAGTATGTAAAACAGAAAGAGATCTCAGTAATGTGCGCAAGTTTAAGTTGTTCGTTTCCAATATATAGTGTTTGATTAAGATTTTCTTCCATTTTCAGGTCGGCCATTACATTTATTCAGTGAATGACGAAAAGGTGGTAAATATGAACCACAGAGACTTGGCACATGTAATACTAGCCTCAGATGGATACCTTAGGTTGGTCGTAGTTGAACATCCAGATGATCGATCTTGAAAGGAATTACTATGGACATGGTGCCCCTATACCATTGTATATACCACACCTCTGTGACTGCCTTGCACACTGACTTTGTGATGAATGGTGTTTCACATGACATGGCAGAACCTGTAGATAAAAGTGAACTTGTGACCCTTGCCATATGTTACCTGCATATTCTTCCATAGACTGTTGCTTGCAGGTAGCCCGAGGCAGCCTTAATTACGAAGGTCATGTCGAACAGTTTATGAGGTCAGCCTCGGCCATTGTTTTACAAGGCGATCATGACGCAAGATGTATATGTACACACGTAACAGTGCGACAGACAAAAAAATCTGGTGGCCTTACCGGTGAATTACAGGAAACACAGGATGTACGTTTGTGGCCAGCGAGCAGCACTACTCTTTTGTTCCAAAGGAAATATCACTTGAAAAAATCCAGTGCAATTCAAATCAATTCAAACTGAAATCAGATCAATAGTTTAACCAAAAGATGTGCAACATAAACCAAGAGATAGGGTTTGTCACTGCATAATTTCTTGATACATCTTTCGCTAATCCTGTGCGTACCTCATAATATAAAGTGTTAGCGAAAAATTATGTACATATAATTCCACAGCATTGCCTCATATTTTCTGGATATTATATTGGGAAAGATACCAGTGAAGAACTTCTGCGTAATTTACACTACAAGAATACTTTGTTTTTGTTTTGTTTAATTGTTTTCTGTTACTATGCTAATAATTTTCCCCGGAACATTTTGATGTACATCGTGCTTGTATTGCATTGAGACACGCAAGGTTGGTTGTTCTTATTTGCTTGCATGTGCAAAAGCTGGGAGCAACTCGTGTGCACGGGTAGAGTATGTTCACAAGTTGTGGCGCATGATTCTTGTTCCCTTCAAGAAAATGAAAATGTGTGCGAGTACTGTATCAATGATTCTGTCTCGTTCCTGTATTATTGTTGATAATATTATGCATGTATGAAAAGTATCGTGAAAAACCCACTGTATATAAAATAATAAAATTACTACAGTATTGTAATTTGATGGAGAGTGTATGTATGAAAGTTTCTGCAGCTGGTACATTTTTAGGCTGCATTGATTATTTAGCTGTCTGAATACTAATCAGAACATGAAGGCTTATGTGAACTTAAACTGTGTATTTTCATTCTTGCACTGCATATGAAATAGTCATTAATAGAGAATTATTTACTAAGAAATTTAGTGTTTCAGTGTGACTTGCTGATATAAATTCATGTAATATAATCTATCTAAACATTTTCAAAAGGTCTTGAGAGGTCATTTGAGGGACACGTGAGATCAGACTGACCAGAGGTCACTCTAGGTGAATTCAAATGGTCATTTCATAATGCAAGTTCATCCATTTAATTGGCTACCTTTATCAAATTCAATAGGTCATATGGTGTATCCCATTGAATGCTTTTATCGAATGAAATTGGAAGTACACATCAAGGACAAATATAGTCAATATATTCAGGTTCTCTGCATATTATAAAATGTTATATATTTTTGAGCATATTTTTTGTCTGAATATTTAAATGTTGAGATTAGTTTGGGGTTTGAATACTGCAGTTTCCTTTTATTCTCTCAAGTTCAGATCAAGTTTAAATTGAAATTTTATGACTCTTAGGTCTATACAGTGTATCAGCCTGCATAATGCATATATTTTACATTATATAATTGTTGCATCTTTATTTCCCTATATTTTGGCATTTGTTGTTGCTTTTTTCAAGTGATTTTTTTTGTTTGACAATGTTTACCTCAAATAAGGCTTGATTGATTGGTGTGAAATGTGTTGAACATTCATTTTAAATTTTATTGTTGAGATACAAGAATGTGCCGGTGTGTGTGGATTTTTTATGTAACTGAATGTTTGAAAAGTATGAAACATGTAAATATGTCTGTAATTTATGCTTTAATATTTGTTCACTGCACTGCAGTGGCTAGTTAAGAGAATACTAGTTTGAAGTGTACCAATGATCACACCTTCGTAATGAAAAATGATATTATGTTCATATCAGAATAATCGGATGTTCTTTGATAGTCGTGCCTTAATTTCATCAAGTTATTGCAGGTGAAATTTATTTGCAGTAAAATGAATTGAATGTGAAGCAAGTAGTCTGTAGAATCATGCAATCCGTAGTGACATTAAGTACTTGTATATACAATCCATGCCTCGGTTAAGCCTTTAAATTTCATTCATCAAGCTGAATTGTAAATACGCTGCAATAAATGTGACGCTTGGAAACATATATTTCATGTTTGTGATTTTGTCAAGCTGCATTTCTGGACTTAAGTTTGTCACAACATGCATGTAAACACACATTTTTTAAATGGTCTGCAACATATTTTAGTAGACGCTGCTACCTTTTTTGATGAAGTAATTTCGAATGCTAATCCACCGAGCAGGGGAAGGGGTTTTGGTAATGGACCAAAATAAGAATTTTCATTCTGTAAGAAAATCAGCAAACAAGCTAAAGGAACATTTGTATCTTATCTAGTTCTATTGGGAGTAATCTAGAAAATTTATAATGAACTGTGCATTGAACACACTAAAATGTACACCGTGTAACTGCATAATATCAGACCATGCAGTTTCAATGTAATCCACTAGGAGACATAATGTACTGCTAACAGCTGGCACCACCTGGTGGTAAAATATCAAACACAATCCCGAGCCCTGAAGCACAGCTTCCAACCAAATGTCTTCATATCAGATACCACTAGGGACAACGTGTATAATATAACAAAATAAATATACCTTGTACAAGTAATACTTTATTGGGAACACATGAACTGAACATGGTTTAATATCGCTATTTCAACCAATCTAGCAAGCAGTCATATATTCATGGTATATCAAAATATAAATTACTCTTGGAGGCATTCAACAATGAACACATTACATTTTAACTTTTTGGCATTACATGCATTTTCCTACATGACTTTTTTGGTACATGGAAAGACACTGATTAGCAAATCAATTAAAATCTATTATGCTTTTAAAAATAATTAGATACTGGCAACTTCAATGAAGTCTGTGGTACATGACCATACAAGTGATGGCATTTTCATACATATTTACAGTAACAAGTATATAAAAAGCATTCACATAGCGTTA
The DNA here is from genome assembly GCA_932294295.1 of Alitta virens. NCBI lineage: Eukaryota > Metazoa > Annelida > Polychaeta > Phyllodocida > Nereididae > Alitta > Alitta virens. The sequence goes on along the minus strand of OW028573.1, from coordinate 28,637,041 downwards.
AATCTCTCATTAACAACAACAGCGATGATCGGAGATGAATTATGAAAATGATCGTGAACTGAAGTTGATGTCATGGATACATGATGAAAAGTAATTATGGAGGGAGATTAACATGGCATAGATGATCCATAATAGCCACAACACTGTTCTACATACTCGTAAATATATGCAGAAATTCATTGTATATTGACAAAAAGCCATCACTTTTTTTCATAGCATTATCTACTCCGATAAGGCCGCTTTACTTCAGCTACAAGAATCCAATTGGCATGTAAATCCACCTTGAGCAAGGTCAACTGTCTGTGTTAAATATTAAAGTTTGAGACTTAATAATCCAGGTTTTTTGTCGGTGGTCCATTCTCTGACATAACGTCATATCACAATTCGATCCAACACTAACGAGTCATTTTGATCGTCATACAGCTGTCGCTATGGCGTCCTCATAGCTGCAGGCCTTGACCTTTTTGTCAATTATATAGCACCATAGAAATGATCTAGTTGTCATAGCAACATAGCAACTAGATCACAAGTAAACCATCACAATAAAATGTATTCCTACGTGTTGTTAATTATCATGTCTTGCGATTGTCATCTGGTTTGACGGTGGGTTGTAAGTAAATGGGCGTTACACCACTGGGCATAAATTTTCTAGAAACAAAAAAAAAGGATCACAAAAATTTATTACATACACAAGCTCAATACTTCAATGTTTTCATTATAACACTAATATAATGAATTAATGTTTTAAAATTAAATACTTACGCATAAGGGGACGTTGGTACTCCAACAACAAAAACAGGATTGCCCTTCATGAACAACCTCCACATACTCTGGAATATTGAAAAATATGTTTAATCATTAAATAAGTTAGAACTGTTCATAAAGCATTAATTAATAACACAAATTTGTTATAACAGATCCCTTGTGCAGAAAAATGCAATTACATTAATGTGTGAAAGGCAATTCATGGGTCACCATGTTATGGTTATGTTATTATTTTAGCTATGAGTACCCCACAGATTCCCTGTTCAGAAACAATGTATCTGACTCAGACTCACATTTATTCGGCAAAAAAACACTCATCCATCATAAAAGGACAAGTAAAACCATTTCCACAAAAAATATCAAAATGCCGGGAGATCCCCTCACCTGATGACCATATCTGGCCCTAGATAATATTTTTTTATAGAACAAGTACATACTGAAAACACTATGTATACATTGATCTTTTTGTAGTCAGAACAAAAATGCCACAAACCTTATGAAATCCTCTGACATCTAAATCCCATACTTGGAAGCACTAAAAAAGAAATTCGAAAAAACAGCACATCAGGAACATCAGTCACTTGTAATAACTAGAATAATTCATCAATGTTCCGAAATGACAAGTCACTTACCTTAGCGACCTGTTTCCAGGTTGTGAACTCAGTTGGATGGTCCATTCGGATGTATATCACATAAGTCTGTTCCTGTAAACAGAAGCTAGGGGCATTAGATGTACTTATCTGAACATCCAGCTGGTTTTTATGATACTTAAGACAATGAACGAGTCAACAATGATGATGTTGGATCTTTACATTTATGCCATGAAATGTAAGAAATTTTGGCTGGTCATATTCTGAGCATTGTGCGTCAAAGGAATTTTGTTTTTAGACCCTCCAAAAAGTGTATGCAATGTAGCAAGGCCTCGTCCAGTTTTGTGTTATATTAATATAATAGGTTTTTCATTCTGTAATACACATATTGGTTTGATTTGACCATAAAACGTGAGTATGTTTCAGAACTTATCCACATGAAGGATTTAAATTAATACAATGCATGAAAAAAGAAATTTACCTTGCCCTCCGGAATGAAAGATTCCTCACAGGGAGACTTGCTGTGATCAACCACAGAGGCTGCGCTGATTTCTGATTCAATCAGAGCCTCATACTCGACTTTTTTCATACTGCAAAGAGAGCAGAAGACAAAGGTGAACCATCATTAATTCATCCCATTTATCAATAAGGCAACAATGTGTAAGGTCACATTTCATTTTTATCACCATAAATTTATAATAAACAAAAAGCATGCGGACATAAATTACATCTGTCGTACAAGCATTATTTAAGGAAGCAGAACATAAAAAATGTCCTCGGTAAACAACGAATGACCCTACGGAAATCCCTTGCAATTTAGGTGACCATCCTGTGCTGAATGCTTGAGGGGATTAAGTGGCAGAATTTGCAAAGAGCGAACGATGCTAAGAGGGTCTCCAGGAGAATGGTCTGATAGTATATCATGCTATGTATTTTTGTTAGATTGACATTAATGACTCGATTCCTCATGAGCCAGGCACATGCAATAGCAGAGAGAATGGATGACCATTGTCATCAACACAATTTCCACCTCCTGAATTCTTCATGCATCACCATGAAAAGCTCGTAAAACCCAGGTTCCACGGGGCTAACCCATGGGTACATGCCTGCACCTAAGCAATGATAACTCCACCATAGTTTTAATCTCCTGAGAAAACTGGCCCATCTATATAACATCCCCTAGGAAATTGTATATGTGGTTAGATGTGTAAGCTATTTGATCAGCATATCATATATATTTAGATCTTACATCTAGACTGAGATATAATGAAGACGTAAAATAACATTTCAGTCACTTTTTGAAGCACTTGCATGTGGTGGTGGTGGATTAGGGCTTAACATCCTGTATTTCTGCACCTGATGGGCTAATTAGGACAGGTAGGGACCATGGCAATGAGACGAAAGGATGAAACAGCCATCCAACAGAAGCACTTGCATGAACTAAATATATAACCAAGAGTTCACTTTTGCACAAGCTTACAAAAAATAATTATGAACAGAGCACATAAGCATTGCTGTAGTTTTCTTATCCACAAAATGATGACACACAAATATAAATTTGTCTCAACCCCACCAAATTTCATCTCATTTGGATAATCTACTAAACACGCAGTGTGAATACACTAGGTTTCTCAACAGCAAAAATGTTTCTTGTCCAAAGTAATTCAGCGGAGGCTGACTTAGTCATGTGCATAACAACTGCAAATGTAGGACTTCTGAAAAAGTCCATACAGCAGAATGCAAAGACTATAGAGCTGAAAAACTATTACTCTCCTCCTAACAAAGATGAGATGCAGGATCTGCTGACTTTTTTTGCATGGGCCAGAATAATCTGTGATTCAATGAGTCCCCCGCTGTGAGGTGGGTCCATGATGGTGGGCGCCTTGATTTGGCTCCGCAGCCAGTCCTCCTCATCAGCGGCAGATGCAAATGGAATGGCTAAACGTTTGCCGTGGATGCCATCAAAGAGTCACATGTAGCCGCGGATTGTGATGGCCATGAATTTAGGACGAAGGCAAATGCAATCGGCCAAGTGGCCTTCCTAGACATTGCTCTTCTATTCACACTTCGTCTCCTATGCATCCATCTATCTTCTGCATTCTCTCGAATTCTACATGTATACATGGCCAATTGTGCCACGTGCGTTTGGATAAACGCATGGTTTTTGCCTCATTATAATTAGCTAAAAACCATGCGTTTTCCATACGTTTATCCTTCTCATGGAAAACGCACGTGGCACATTTGGCCTTGCACATCAGATGTCTACCTATGAGCACCCCCATTCATTTTTCTACCTCTACCTATTTAGGAGCATGATGAGAAGAGGTCTACCTATCACCATCTACATTCTCTCTCACAAATTCCACGTATACATCAGACATTAATCTACTTGGATCTTAACATATCTTCAAAATTCTGCAAGTTTGTATCAGATGTCTATCCTGTAGAACCTCCATTCATCCCCAAATTCCTTATGCATACACCTAAAATCTACCCAGGCTAACCCAGATGCTAACTAGTCACACTACAACTGAAAGTGTCTGAGACAGTGAACAGTGTCTTTAGTATAAAAAATTTGTTTATAGATTTTGGGATACTGGTCGAGTTTTATGGAACTAATTATGTGTAGTCCATTGCCAGCCAGATTAGATTACAGATCAAATAGTTGTTTTCATATCAATCACACTTCATCTACGTTTTTCTTTTATGTTGTGACATATCACAACTACACGCAGCTTCCGCAATTCTCTGCGGAAATGTCATTGGTCATAAGTGAGGATTACAAAAGACTAGAAGAATCACATATGAATGAAGGAGTCTATATTTACAGAGCTTTAAATTAATCTCATAAAAGTAAATCTGATATTGTGACTGTTGGATTACAGAGAATGTCATGACGGCAGGAGATAGGCAAAGTCGCACCAAGAGACAAGATCTTTTCACGAAACAATAAGGGATTGATCATAAAAGGAAATCAAATCAGTCTTCCTCATTTCAAAGGTTATATTCAGTGATTTAAATAATCCACAAATCAACATCGCATGATAGGGAATAAAATAAGTTTCCTTTAAACAGGAACCATACCCAACGTTTTTGTCAAAGAGCTGGTTTTATTCATTACAGCATTTGCATGGTTTCATCCCTTTTTACAAAATTAATAAAGACTAAATTACAATAGCATGGTTAAAGGCTCTGAGTGAATTACTGCAAAGCAAGTTTCAGTTGATTTTAAGTGCATTAGGAAATGGGTACTTTTCTGTTAATAAAAAGCATGTGGTGGGGATAATAAAGTATAGATTTTTAGTAGAGGGAATTAAAACAGTAGTTTAGCTGGTGTTTAGTAGGGGTGTTACCCCCAAAAGAAAGGAAATAACTTAAAGTACCAGGAAAATGCACTATCGAGTCAGAAAACTATGACTATTTTCAGCCCAGAATTAATCTGAATTGGCCCATTTTTTAACAAAATACTATTTATCAATGTTTTGGGAAAGGAAACCTATAATAATCACGAAACTTCCAAACAAATTTCAGTGAATGACCATAAAATCGAAACACCGTTCATTGAGCAAACTAAATCGTACCTGTCTACATCTTTCAACTTGACATGAGGTAAAGTGTTCAGCGTGTGTTTCTTGAAATACAATTCTTGGAAGAAGGTGTTCATATGGAGTCCTTGTGAACCAAAGTGGTATGTCCGAGACACATCAGGGATGATACACTCGCGGTCTTTTCTGACGCTTGGCAGCCGCATCCACATGTCCCAGTCCCAAAGCTGTGGAAAAATCATAACAAGGTTACTTGAAGGTCAATCATTGTTCATTGGTACCACTTTCAAATTATGAATGCTTGTTAAGTATTTTACTAAACACAGTTCAACCCACTAAAAACAACTAATTTTTATCAAATTACAAAGTACTACAGATGTAACAAATAAGTCAGGAAATATATTTGAACTTGTTCTTTTTGACTGTACAGGTCTTTGACAAATAACATCTTCCTAAATAAACGTGCGTTATGAGAATTCAGCTTCATATATCACACTATTAATTGGTATTACTTTCCTCCTTTCAACATCAGTGAAATTTAGAAGTCTATCTCATAGCATTTCTAAATCAGACATGATTGAACAGGACATGTCTTCCATATGACACTTGATACAAGAACTTGTAATAGTTTCCGACTCAAAATGCATCAAATTTATCATCTCGCTTTAACAAGATCAACATATCTTGTAAGAGATATGAATTATCACATCACATATGAAGTAACTTTTCAGATATCTGTCTGAACATGCCTGAAGGCTCACCAATCAAAAACTTAGTCATCAAATATCACTTTAAAATGATGACTTTCTGACTGTGGATGGCATAAAAATAGAAACACTTCACGCAAATGACTCAGAACTTTCAAATTATCAAATACCACCCCAAAGCATCTCCATGAAAAAGACATCAATTAAAAATCCAATAAAGAAATTCCTCCATGAGGAATTGCAAGGACAGATGTGTTCGTAAAATTCTCTGGAGTCATCGTTTAGCACGCTCCCCTAATTGGCAAAAGTTTGACACTTAGTAATGAGGTGAAGTTTCAGAAATGTTTGCGGCAGCAGCTGTCTCATTCTTAACTTTTTCCACAATGATGATCAGATAGACAAGAACTGGCATATCAGTTTTGTCAGTTTAAGGCAATTGCTTGCTTGGATCCTCTAGTGCCCTTTTTTTTTTTTTTTTGACTGGTTTTCTAAATTGCCCACAATATTGTATTAGCAAGCCAGCCACAGATTGGCTACTACCCCAGCCACTTGCACAGCCTTGGGGAAAAGCCCAAGAGACAGAACTATGACAGAGAGTGGCAGGTTTACTGATGAATGGATTGGGAGTCATCCAATTTTTGATCTTCGAGCGCAACACCGTCCTTTAGGAAGTGGTCAATGATTGATTGGTAATGTCTACTTGTTTCTTCAACCAAACACCAAGCACAAGAAATAGCTTGAATCACGTCAATAAGTGATTGTTGTGGAAATCAAAGCATTGTAGTTACGCAATAACTGAAATGAAGTTTGCGGGTTGACTGAACAGAAATTGGACCAATATGTGACACCTTTGATTAGGTAATTCCAGTTCTACCATGCGGTGAAGAACGAGAACAAGGCATGATCAAAATTCCAAAGAGTTCTTTTGACTTGAAACTCCCATTGAAATCTCAACAGTGGCTCATATTTATTTGATACTGTTAGACACTTTGCTGTTGTGCGACACAAAAGGTGCGTCAAAATGATATATAATAAAAAGCTAAGAAATACTGAAGAAGACTCAGTTTACAACACAAGAGATAGTAATATAAGAAACAGAAAGGAAAAATATGCCTCCAGCATCTTCCCTACATATTATAACTTACTATTGCCTGTACATTGTATTGTTTTTCTGTTACCAGTTGTAGAAATCTTTTAAGGACATCAGAAAATAAACATATATGGGTCATTCCACAGAAACAGCGCACTTGTGGCATTTCAAGTGCGAAAAAAGAAAATTTTTCAATCTTTTAGAAATCCATTTAAATTATACATTTTTACACATTTCAGTGTTGTAACATGAGACCTGTTATGTCAGCCATTATGATAACAGGAAGGACAGGAACAGGGTGGACATTTAGGGAAACTTTTTGTTTTTCATCCAGCGGCATTTTAATACCATGGTAACAGGGACATGCTGTGGACAAACTTAAACAAATGGAGGTTACTTTAACTGCAAATATTTCATAACTGCAAGGCGACATCACCCATTGGCGACATCACCCATTGGCGACATCATTCATTGGCGACATCACCCATTGGCGACATCACCCATTGGCGACATCACCCATTGGAATCGAGATGATAACAAAAGCTCTCCCCCCTCTGGGGGCAGAGCTAATCCTCTTCAATAGTTGAAAATTCAACTTCTCCTGATTATATTTATTTGAATATTATAAATGATTTCTAATAACCATTCATTGAGTAGCATAAAGAGATATATAAAATGAGGTGTGGGACTGTAATTTTTGCTGACTTTTACAGCTTTGAATACATACAATCTCCAAAGCACTCAGGGCTCTCAGGATGACACATGTCACCAAAAGCAAAGTGGTCAGCAAAAAGAGCCAAAATATCAGTTATGACAGACTCCTGCAAAAATTTCCTGTGTTTATTAATATCTTAACATTTGTCTGCCCATCCCATACCACATTCATATTATTAAAACCATTTTGCATGTTATAATCACATTTGAAAGCAGAGGGATGGGGGGGGGGGGGAGGGGGTGCACTGTTTCTGTGGAATGATCCACATATATATATATATATATATATATATATATACACTGAGTTGTGTATGTAGTGAAGAGTTTTATTGATATTCATTCAGATGCTTCCGTTTATTGCAAATGAAGACTGAAAGTTCTTCGAAAATTTCACCGATTGGAATAATTTATTGACATGACCAAAAAGTCATTATCCACAAAGTCGCAAGTCTGAGTCAAACCAATTGAAATCATTCTGACAGCCTCAAAGCAATTGAAATTTTTACGAGCGGGCAATGAAATCAAATTGTTCAGTGGATGCTTCACCTTTTCAGGAGTAGGCCAGTGGTGCTCCAGTTCTTCCTTGTAGAGTTTTCGGTTGAGCAACCAGCCCAGTCCTGGCATCGTCTCCACTCGATAAAGAAGACTGGGATCCTTGCAGGAATGCTCGTAGCCCTAGAAAAAAAAGACATCAATTTATCAAAAGGCTTTTTGCATCATTCTGGTCCACAGAATCTGTAAAAGCATTGATGTGAGGGTGATGCAGTCCTATCTTTGCTCTTGACAAACATGAATCCTTAGGAAATTGATATGTCATTTTAGTACAGAGGTAATAAATTGTCCACCCACAGAATAGATACAACAAACAGAACTGGATCTTTAGGCTATAGCTATATTCAAACCATAATAGCTGTTTCAACATTACCTGGTCATTCCATGCAGATATGCAGTATATTGTATTGTCCTCTTCAAGTAAGTGTATCGTTTGGCTAAAAAAACTGCAAATAGACAAAACAGAAATAAGAGTCAAGATTAAATAGAATCAGCGTGATATACAGGACTAAAGTAAAATTGAAAAGAACAATGTCCGAGAGAGAGCCCTGAAGGGAAAGGTCTCATTCACACAATTGTATCAATCGTCTTGTTTGGACGCAAGTCTCAGCCACAAACATGGCAGTTTGTGAGCTTCCACAGTGTGAATCTTTAGTTCAATGCTTTCAAACACTCATTATTCAAGCTCATACAATCTCCCAAGCACTCAGGGCTTTCAGGATGACACATGTCACCAAAAGCAAAGTGGTCAGACAGATAACGCTCCATCACAGTGACCAATATGATTCCTGAGCTGCGCAGAGCAAGCGCTTCCTTGGTGTCCGGCTACCAGTGGGCCGAAGCAGAGCAAGATTTATTTCAGGTTATTAATTACAGGCAAATATCCAATGACAGCAAGAGGTCAGCCTGAGCAAGGCCCAATGCAACAGCGATATGTCACAGTGCAATCATGCCAGACTACACGTATTTCCTTGAAATCACTTAAGGGATTGCACAGCAATAAGACGCAATCCATCTCGCTAATCCTCCTTGACACGGGCCTGCACTTTTTTTTACCACATTACAGCCTAACCCTTGGATGAATGAATTAGCCAAGCTTGGCCTTGCATAGTAGATAGAGGATCAGTGACAATTAGGCTGCGTTGCAAAGACAAATGTGGCCTATGATCAGACTGTGAACGGCCATGTCAGCCAACAGTGTCCCGCTGGACCCTATCGGCCAATGAGTGATGCGTGGCAGGCTAGCTGTGTGTCACCCAAAGCCTGCATCTACAAGCAACAGCATACCTCCCTGCTGAATACCTTCCCTCTGAGCAACAACTCAATGTCAGCCTGCTGTGCTGCATACGCACCTGCTGAGCCCAGATTCATGCAGTATCATTAATTTCCCTGCAAGCTCACATAGTATTGGTCAGTACAAGTGGTGCACCCATACCATACACATAATATCCATGTATACTTTTTTCAGGTTATGTTCAACGTGGGGCTAACATTGCCTGCTCTATTCAGCTACATACGCAGTCAAATTCCTGAAGCAAGTACAGTGCATATTAGAGTGGCTAGCATATTAGTGGTCACACACTAATACACAGCGAGTTCGGCAAGCACTGAAAATAGCTAAATAAAGTGCTCATGTGACGTAGATCATTGCTTTTTCTTTGAAGCTATTCAATTTGCTCAACCAATGCAGAGTTTTGACCAACAGAGGGATTATCCTAAAAGGTTGATTATTTTTTTTTTAAAAACAGTCATGGTTGGCTGGTGAAATTCAATGGTCTTTCACTGCTTGAACCTACTAACAATAACAACTAATCTGACGTGGCAGAAACACTTTGAAAGACTGAAAAATTTTGCCTCGTTTGCCAGAGTAACCACTTTTCTGCTAAGCACTATAATAGTTAAAAACTACGAAGAAAATTCCCATTAGCTGAAAGACTTCCATCAGGGAAACTAGTAACCTACAACATGGAAGGAAGAAGCACAGCCAGGCTCCTCTGCACACAGATTTGAGCTACTGACAACTTGCTTAACACATTGGTTGGTGAATATTTCAAGACACAGGCTCCATAAATTAGTCGGCACTTGATCCTGCATCTAGTAAGAGGAGCCAAAGAAACAGCGCTTGTCTTGGTGGGGCATGACAGACCATGAAGAAGGAGCAGCGAACAGAGCGGCTACCTCATCGGCATCATCCTCACGCCTGCCTCAGCAGCCTACATCACAATGACAATGCTGCAGTCACAGGGTGACAGAGGCAGCACACTCATCATCCCCCTGCTTCAGCAACTGTCATAAAATGGAGCATCAACTGTGTCAGGCCACAAGCACAAGGTTCGCCAGCATGGCCAGGCAATTTCCTCGGCTGTCTCTTCATGATTCTGCAACCACCGCCCCATAACAGCCTGTTTACAGCCGCACTGCCTCCCACTATATTGCCTCACAAAACGTGATGGCCAAACTGATATCGGGAAATATACCACTGAAGCAAATGCTCACCCTCTGCCTACTGACTCAAGTGTTATTCACTCTTTTCAACAAGGCAATATTCCTAATGTAATATTCTGCATAGAATAGAAAGTCAGAATAAGAACAATAAACCTTTTAGATTGCTAGCGCAATGAGTATGGGGTTACGGTCCGGAATACTTATGCACTAGCAGTATATCAAATTGGATAACTGCTACTATTTCTATCTAATATTATTTATTCATATTCTATTCTCGTTATGGTTTATGACTTACCTAAAGAAGTCAAGGGACACATCCAGGTCCTCTTCAACAATAATTGCATATTGAGCATTCTGAAACAGAGCACATCGATTAAAAGCATAACGTTTCTCAGAGCATCAGTATCTGATTATCAGCAATGCACGACTTGAAATAATTGGATATTATAAAACTTACAGGAAACAGGTTAAAGGTGGCAGTGAGGCTGGCTTTGTAATGCTGAGATATGCGAGCGTTCTTGATTCCGATGGGTGTGTGCTGGATGCCGCGAAGCCCGAACAGCTTGGTCACCTCCAATGGACCCTGCAGGACAAAGCGCGAGAATTGCTCATTCATTAGGGGAGTTGGTGCAGCAAATTGGAACACAAATTGAAACACAAATTGAAGCACAAGTTGAGGCACAAATGTTGACTGAAGCCATCTTTAGTGAGGTGTCAGCTGCCACATTGCCAACCTCTTTGAGCAGAACACCCGGGGCTGAAACATTTTGTCCCACCAATCAAATGAACCACCCAAGAGCTGCAGTTAAATGTTTCAATGTCTCTTACTCCTTTTTTAACACCCTTTTCTAAACATTCTTAAACCTGCACAACCTTCTCACCATTTTGTCAATCACGTTTTTTTTTTGTTATCCTCAGAACCTTCTATCTTGGGCTAAATTGCCAGCCTTTGCTAATTTCTGTTTGAAGAGAACATTTTTACTGTCATAAGCGGATTATAAACCTTTTGATACACTAAGCCAGTGCAAGATTTACTTTCTCTTGCTGTTGCTGATGACAAAAATCTTAAACGAAAAGCATTTTTTTGCAGAATGACATTCAACACTTGGCACTAGCAAAACCGCTTAGTTTCAGCCAACTTAAATTGACTGACATCACTTTTTAACTTCCAGAAAGAAGAATAAACCTTCAGAAATATCGAACATTCAAAAGAAAGAGATGTAATATTGAACTAGCGTGGCTGAATTTCAACATCACTTCATTTACAGCTCTATTTCCTCTTATAATGTTATCCTGCAGCCTAGCATTTCCCCCACAAAGCAGATGCATGCCTCAAGTCCTATTCTTAATGACTTCATTTATCTTCAGCTTCCATTCTTAATGATTTCAGCATTGCTTTCATTCAGCCATAACATGAACGATCAGAAACAACAGATCATGCTGCTAATTCAACTCAACATGGCGAGGATCAACCAGTGTGTGAAATTGTCGGTAACATGTTTAAAGCCATTTACAGTTCTAAAACTGATCTTAATAGAAAGGCGCCAACACTGCCTTAATGCCTAGCTAGAGAGCTAATTCAAAAAAGCAGAATATACATGGTAATGAACTGGTAGGACTATTTGCACTTTACAATTTTCCAGTGCTTAAAATAACCTGACACCTTGACGTACACAATTATGGTACCGTTCTCATTTATTCAGAGGAGCCTGACTGTGAAATAAGTTGAGTAAATGATGAGCAGAAAACCCATGAATCCACTGACAGATTTCAAAATGTGTTCCATGGACAGAGAACAAACAGCCAGGGTGATCTGCCACACCACACATCTCCATTGCAGTGGATGTGACATCCAAGAATGAAATAGAAAAACCTTATTTTATGAAGGCAACGCTAAATATTGACCCAACAACCACATGACACAGGGTGAGGGTCAATGCAATTAATTGAGCTTGCTACAAATGCAGAAATGTCACTCTTTTATTAAAGCAAACAAAAGAAGAGAAAAGAATGACCCAGATTAGGAATAGAAGAACAGAGGAAACATTGAACTGCAACGCTATGGCTTTAGTTGAGATATCGGTTAGAGCATTGAATGAGAAAGAATAACCCCCCTAAAAACTAGATACAAAATAGCGGCAGGAAAGCAAAGAAAGTTTTAGCGGCAGGTTGCGACAAGACATTGAAGCGACATCGCGTGCCTGGTTGATATTACACATTAGGAGGAGAATGTGCTGACCTGGACAAAGAGCGGATAGCTCCTTTCCTCAAATTCGTTTACTCTCTGGCCATAGCAGCCCTAAGAAATTCTAGCAGCAATCAATACATTGCATACCAAACGATAGCTCGGCAGTCAAGCCTCCTAATGTTACTATTCTGAAGGACCAAGGGCCAAATGAATCTAATGTCCTCTGCTGTGTCACGCTGACCCTTCTGCATGAACATTATAGCGTTATGAGAACAGTTAGGCTATTGAACAATGTTGAAGCAGTTATATTTGCGACTTAGGTACACGATTTAATGACATCTCATACCCACCAACATGTTATGCAAGTACATAGACGTACATGTACATACTTTCCACAAATAATTGTTTCTATTACTTTTGTCTCTAGACTTGTGCAGATTTAGAATTTAATTTGAGGACATCCCTGCAAGCAACTTCTGCCTCAGACTAACACTTCGAAACCAATCAAAAGTAAGAAGATCTTGCGATGCAAAGGAAAGGTTAAAATCCATCAGAAATTGAACATGAATGTGCTAAATCAAACTTCACTTACTTAGAGCCCATGGGACCTTACCAGTCTCATGAATAACTAAAACTAACCTACTTTTTATTGCAATGACACACACAATTTTACCCAGAATAATATTCAAATCAATTTAAATTAATCATGTTATAGCCAGTATCACCTATGTCATTTTCTCATCATCCAGGGTGTTATAATTTTTTAAAGGTTATAAATAATAAAAATAATTAATAAGCACAGTTAAATAGCAGGTGAACTCCATTTAATTAGGCACATTTGACTTAATAAGCATAATAGGCATATTGTGTCAATGGAAATATAATAGTTTTCTTCCAAGTCTTAGGCCTCAAGTCTAAGCATAACTAACAAGAACCAGCAAAAATTAAGTTTCAACTTTAACTGGAGACAGAAATCATTATCAAATGATTATGTGTATTTAACGCGTCATGGAAGGAGTATTAATAACTCGGATTGACGTCATGTTGGCTTGGGCAATTAGACAACCAACTCTAACGAGGTAAATTGCTAGTTTCGGCTTCTTGTACTCAATGAAGGGAATTAAACACTCGAGGCAAGCACCACACCATAATTAATTGACATGTTGAGAACTCATTAGATCTTTTATGGAAGTTTATTGAAAGTTCTAAACTTGAATTTGGTCGGAAAGGTTCAACTAGTCTAGATGGAAGAAAAATCTAAACCGCGCTTTGAAATCCACATTGGAAAGATTTTGAGAAAAAGAACCAATGATGGTAAAACCTGTGATATTCAGTTGAGTGGCTTTCATGTAGGGCCTGGCCTATTGATAATACAGTTCCCAATGATAGTCTCATTCCTGCAGGCAAATTAGTCCATTGTGCTATATGTATATAAGTGGCAAATGTGGCCTGGTCTACTTAGGTTAATGATCATGTATTTCACTGGCAAATAAACAGGCCAACGTGAGTCAAATATTTGACCACGAAATTAAGACCATAGTGATATTGAGTATTAAAAACATGCATTTCCAATAGTTATCGAACTTGTCTAGTCCCTTATATACTGCAGTGGGTTATCTAGGGCACTCGGATCAAGTCTAACATGGCGTCATCAAGCCGTGGGCCACGGAACTTGCATGAGGCAAGCAGCACTTCCTGGCACGTCAACCGAGATGAAATAGTGTCATCTTTCGCCCTTGCCTCCTTCCTACCAGCCATAAACATAGCTGACCTTCTCCTGCCCAGGGCTCAGCCACCACGTGGCAGAAGACCAGCCACATCCGGTCAGGCAAATCTAAAATGCCCTCTAAAACTGAAGAGCTCACCATATTTAAGCCTGTCCCTGCCTTTCCCAGACTTGTCTGCATGCATGAATTTTTCATCAAATGTGATTCCTAAAAACAACACAGCCTCAAGACACTTTGAAGATACCTTGAAGAAAAAAAGTGGTAAGCCATGAAGGTCCACAAACAGTAAATTCAAGTTGCTGTTGAAACTGGAATAGTTCTATGAACTATGCCGCGAAGATGAGATTTTGAAATAACATTAACTTGTCTACAATTCAGACGAACTGATCGAATCAGGTGATGCACGCACATGCTTCTAGAATTGAATAATTGATTCAAAACTACCAGAAATTACTAGGAACGAATGAAATTATTAACCAGCACTCTCTGCAGCCAGCCAATATTGACTGCATGAATTAAAGGTGCAAAGCCGAGCTCAATCATGGTGTTCATATTTTTCACTGAAGAGCAGTTTCCCCATCACAGAGTCCTACCATGCAGTGTGCTTGAGCAAGCCTGGCCTGGAGCCATGTATTCTCTTTGAAGGGAGAATAAATCGCAAACTGCCTCCAAATGATATTGTTTCATGTTGCAATGGGAGACAGAAAGCAGGGGAGTTCAGTTAAACATGCTCGGTTGTCCTTCACCATCAGCAACATCACAAGACATGCCTGCAGCTATTTGAGATCCTAACAGCATCCCCCAGCACTGCCACAAAAGCCAGTCCCTCAGAATTATTAACTCCTGTTTGAAGTTAAACAGCATTCATTCAAATGCAACCGGTATACAATAACACATTGTGTCCCCCAATCGTGTCCAATCATAAACTGTCAGGCAACACAATAGCGGCATCACAATGGCTCAACCGAAGGATGCAGATGGTGAAGGTGCTGCTGCAGCAGAGACAGAAAAGCATCTGTGAATCTGTGAATATGCAGACAAATGTGGATATGGTAGAAATGCTCTCAACTACCAGGTGGTTTGGCTGGTGGGCAGATGGTGGCTAGTGCAAACTGAGAAAGAGAATTGTCTTGGCATCAGGATGATTCAGCAATATTACAGCATATACAAAAAGAGCAACTGTGCATGACAATAATAAGGTATTGTGTGAGCAAACTAGATGGACAAACATTGAAAACAGCATATGAGAAGCCGATATACTACGGTATAAACCAAATGCTGAACTGGAAAGAGAATAGAATTGGATAAAAAGCGCTCAGGAAATTAGTATTCAATGTCGACGACCAATGGCAAAGTAAACTTGTCCACCATTTATAACCACAGGCTCAATCCTGCGCTCAATTAGCACTGATTGCTTTACTCTTATTGTGCCATTAAAATGCAGTGGATCGATTTAATTGCACAGAGCAGTCTCAATACCTTTGGTCGTTTATATAGGAAGCACATTTTTCATCTAAATTCTCCCTGCGCCGGCCTCACATTTCTTGTGTTAATGAAATCACTTGCAATGCACACTAGCTTGTTGCCATTCATAACAAGCTAGCAAAGCCTTGCCTCCTGTAATTGCTGCATTAATCCATCTCAAGAAGTCCCTCTGGTGATCGTCAGGCTTTGCCCACCCTTCTAAATGCAGTCTTCAGGGAGGACCATATCCGCTGTGGACTTTTGACACTCCGACACTGCTGCCATCTGATGAATACACTCCATCAACCGCCCTAAAAGTTTTTATTGAGGCACCAGGTACAAAGCTGATCCAGATAAGGATAACTTCAGAGCGAGAGTTAACGAAATCAGAAGGAAATTGTGAACAGATAAGGGATTCCACAAGGACCAGACTAGCACCTATGACTAGGCTAAGTTCTGCAATTCAGCTAGACCACAGACCTCATGTTACACCTCAACAGCAAGTTAGTGTTACAGAAATGCAGCACTTCTAGGATGTGACCAGCATCTGGAGACTTCAGTTTTCATATCTAATGTCCTTTGTGCACTAATAATATGTCATCCAACATTCCCAAGGTATTTCTTATGCACAATCTTGGCCCTGTTGTTTTCAATCAGAGAATTCTGAACCATGCATATTAAGTTTCTCAGAGCCTCATTCCCTCTTACAAATTCTAAAGTTATTCCCACATTAAACATTCAACTCGCATAGGTTTAAACAATCTGTTATCAGAAGAGATTAATCTCTATTCAAACTTGTCATTTTATATCGTAATTCCAGAATGCTTTTAATTCTATTTATCACGTATCTGCTATTGAGGTAAAACGTGTTTTCCATATTAGAATAAGTTCATTGATGTAGAGCCCAAATAAGCAGGATTGAGTTACATCAGCTAATCCTTAAATACATTCTTCCACATTTCTGCAATATTAAGCTTCAGACATTTTTAATTCGTGTCTCATCTATCTTTTTATTCTTAGGATAAGAACTCTCCTTGAAATAGCACTCATCCCTTCTATGCTTTTATCCTTATTCATTTATTCAATGCTTTCATCGTAAGATACAACAAAACCAGAGTTCTTCAAACTTGACAGCAACAAGGTCAAACAAAGCCACATTGGATAAACGAACAATAGGCAAACTTTTGAGCGCATAAAATCTTACATCTGGCTTTCTAATGAAGAAACAAACAATTCTGTCTGTTCCCCTAGCCTAAAAATCCAATGACCTGTCTGAACTTTCTATTAAAGAAAATCATGCAACTGACAAGTATGTCTTTCCTTAGAGCAGGTCACCTAAAAGAAGGATGCTTACTGGACCCAGTCTGAAAGATGGATGTTGTTAGGTGTACGAAAAGCACACAAGTACAGTTATATGGAATACTACATCAAAGTACAAGTTTATGAATAAGACAAACGAAGAAGCTCGCCTAAACTATACCGTAATACATCAAATGGAATCCATAGAAGCACAACAAGATGGCTCGAGTAAAAGACGACATGCATCTGCTTTAAATATAATTAGACAACACATTTGTGCCTCATTTAACATTATGGCTACTCACCTCAAAATATCCATCAATGAAGACAGTGACCATATCCGGGTTGACACCATGGGCGGAAAGTAAAGAACGCAGCATCCTATAACATGAAAAACAAGAAATTGATATAATGAGCTACACCTCTCATGTCATCATATCGAATATCAGTGAGAACTGCAGACATAACGAGGTTGACAAATGCACATGCTGAGCAAATGACACATATGCACTCCATAATTTAACACAATTTTGCAAATTTACAATAGGGCTACCATCCAGACTTTTTCATGTGAAACAGCCATGAAATCAAAGCCTTGTAATTCTAGGTTGGCGTGAGTATGAGACTTTTGAACTCATCTAAAAGCGATTGAGTTCCCTAGAAAGTATTTCAACTCCACAGACACTATGTAAAGACTAAATTGTGCTACAATGTATATGTACGTACCTGTATAAATAATGCGGCCGGTCACTGGCTATAACAACCACAGGAACATTAAATACTTCATTGTCTACAATCTGAAATAAAAATATATGGGATGTTGTGGTGGTTCACACATTTTACAAAGAACTGCTAATAACAATGAACTTTCAATGACACATTTCCCTTGCATGTATTGATTTCTATGTGAATAAAATCAGTCTAAAACCAACTCTTCAAGACTTCAGAGCTTTAAGCACCAAAATGTGAAACAAATAATTATCATATATAAGTTTTGCGTTTGAATAATCCAGCACTTGGTATATACTAGTTTATTAACAAGGTGTAAGCAAAGGGTTATAGGTTGGTTGGGACTTGTATTGGTCAGTTGGACGGCAGCCATTGGTGGGCCCATCAATAGCCAGTGGTCAGTTACTGTTGGTCAGTGTCCATCTACCAGGGGACTGGGCAGAATAAGTGGGGGAAGCCACACTTAACAGCCTCATAAAGTGACAATGGGCTGGCAACTCATTCTGGCAGCCGCACTACAGGCTTCTGGATTTTAAGCCCTTAGGTATTAAAAATGTAGCAGTGTCAGAAAGTGGGAGTATATCATGGACATATCTTTCAAGGGTGAATTCCTCTTAGGGTGGTAACTCTCACTCCTGGCATTGGTGGCGCCCATAATTTGTGCAAAGAGCATTCCCCTGGGAGGGCTATCAGCATGGTGGTTGCGCATGCGCATTGGAGGTCTGCTACATAAACCGGAAGTCAGAACAGCTCCCGATGTTTACTCCCTGATCTGACCCAAGATTATTCAGGTCACAATGCTTCAATGCTCAATAGGGAGTTAAATATATCAATGGCCCACCCAGAAGTGTTGCCCAACATTACACAAACACAAAACACATGGGCAAACAGTTGACGAAAATGTTTGCTTGAGGAAATAAATTTTCTCTAAACACCAAGACTCATGCCACAAAGTATTTTTGAGGTCAAAAGCTTGTTTCTTGTTCGCTTTCGAAAACAAACAAAATCTTGACCACATCGAGAAAACTTATCTGCCTGCTTGCTTCCTGTCTTTTTTGTCCAATACAATTAGACCTCAGCGTTCAAACAAGACAGCAAACTTTGTGGACCAGTGGCATGGGAGGCAAAGGTCATCTATGTTTAACTGCCTTGTTTAATGCCCTTTGGCTTCCCATTTTGTCAGTCTGAGATGCTTCCGTCCCAGCTTGTCTTGTCAAATACCTGGCTTCCCACCAACATATTCTCTATGGAAACATTGTTTTATTTAGGATGATCAGGCCACATATAACACAGTACGTCTATGTATGATGGGAAGCATATTTAATAGAGCACAGTGGAAAAAAACTTCTCAATCACTACATAAAAGTCAATATGACTGATTTATGGACACTTCTGCCCCTTAAATATACCCCTAAAGATCCAACTGTATTCTGCAATTCAATAATATGAAATGTGACTTTACAAAAATTGCCAATGACACTGTCCAGGGTTATAATACAATATTCTGGATAGGATACCGTATTGGAAGAACACTTTATAAACATTGCAGCAGTTATTTACACTCTCTCTCTACCCACTCGTAGATGAAGCTCTTTATGAAATACAGATCATTCTAGATAACAGTATTTGGCTAGCACTCAATGCCCAGGGCTGTGTTTTAAATTCCTGCAACAATTTTATCTAGAAAGCATCCGTCTTTGGAGGTTACCAATTTGCCTCCTCACACCTCCATTGCAACTTCAGCAGTTTTTCCTTCTGTTTTTAAACAGCATCACTGGGCGGTTGGGAGACATGATGAACTCTGTGGGCGTTTGGAGATAAGGAACAAAACAGGAGCCTGGCTGAGGTTTTTTCTTTTCACGAAGCTGAGATAATGGAGAAAGCAGACGATTGTGGCTCATCGTCAGCTTGTATGGAATAACCCAATTGCAACTGCCCTGATTATCGCCCTCTAACCGCCAATCAATGAGCTCAAATAATTAGGGCCTACTTGGCCAATGCCTTTTTTTTCTTTTCATTCCAGAAGCAAATACTCTGCTGTTCAATTCCCGCCTCTGCAGCATCAGCAGCAGTAGCAGCATTCTCTGCATCCTATTTTCTCAATCTTTTTCTTTCCACACACCACCAGCAATTCGTTCCAAATCTTCAGCCCTTTCTGTATATCACGCCCCCACCAAAATTCAAAACTTGAGGTT
The DNA here is from genome assembly GCA_932294295.1 of Alitta virens. Classification (NCBI taxonomy): domain Eukaryota; kingdom Metazoa; phylum Annelida; class Polychaeta; order Phyllodocida; family Nereididae; genus Alitta; species Alitta virens. The sequence continues at coordinate 28,617,031 of OW028573.1, read as the reverse complement.
CACAACATTTCTCGTGGGCTGCTAGCATAACTCATATCTAATACAAGAAGGACTGGACGAAATATTTTTAATTGTGTTGCATATTTAAATATAAGGATTTTAAGTAAACTACAAATCAAAATTGCTCCAATATCAAATGTAATTGCCATCCTAACACTAGTAACAGACCTGGAGTTTAAATATGATACTACAACACTATTCAAAATGTAGTGAATGAAGTAATTTGAGTTGTAAACATTATTAATACATTTGAGATGTGCATATTTTTTACTTTTAGGATGGTCTCCTAAAAAAATATTAGACGTGCATCTAATGAGAAATGTGCTTTACACACGCAAACTTTTCTGTAAAGGCCAACTACCCTACTAATGAGATCTTGATGGCGAAATCATCTCAACAACAAGGTATATACATTTGTGCCAAAAAATGTACATACCCCTCAGTATTTTGCCATTGCATTCAGCATAAAATTGTCTCTGAAGTAATGCTTAAGGCAGCATCAAAATACGTGATATCACTTAAAACAGGCTTCAAAGGCATATTTTATGTTATGTAGTATGTCTGATGTTAGGCACAGCCAATTTTTCCAGCTGCAGTTCAATTTACATGTGAGTCATAAAGTTGTAAATAGTTTTTATACCCCTCACTCAATGCTGTTCCAATGAGAGATGTGGTGTGTAAAATTTTCATACATTTATGACTAACATGTAAATTGAACTGCAGCTGGAAAAATTGGCTGTGCCTAGCCCTGGATCACTATGCCGCTGACAGAGGTATTTGGGGCTAGGATGTGTCTAACATCAGACACACTACATAACATAAAATATGCCTTTAAAACCTGTTTTAAGTGTTATCACATATTTTGATGCTGCCATAAGCATTATTTTAGAGACAGTTTTATGCTGAATGCAATAGCAAAATACTGAAGAGTATCTAAATTTTTGGGCACAACTCTATGTCTTTTGGCCCGAGTCTTAATTTTTTTTAAATTTTATGTGGCATTGTGGCTGTGTACGAGATCCTAATGGCGAAGTTTTATGGCATGGTATCATTCCATATTGCACAGCAAAAACAATTTTGAAGCACAAAGCATGGCATAACAGTGCAGAGACACCAATACAGGGCCGCATGGAGGAAGCGGTATCTTCTGGGTCTATTAGGATTTAGTGGAGGGCAACTCAGCAATCGGCCAGCATGCACACACAGGCCAGTGGGCAGCTACATGGTTAGAGGAAGTAATAGGAAGATACATGTGGGCACTATGGGCTGACTGCAATGGCCACTGAGGCAGACAGGCTGGTGGGAGAAGTTCAAACTGAGTTAGCTGCTTTGTCTGAGCTGCAATCATGTTAGGCCTGACCCATGCAGGGTCAGAGCACCAGTGAACAGACCAAATCAAAGGCAAGGGGGCCAACAAAACAGAGCCGGGTTCCATTCGTCCCCCATCCCCCAAGTTCTGATCAGATTTGACTCATCAATATGCAGCTTCCACTGACAGCCATAAACTGCAGGGGAACCAATACTTGACTGGCCACATAAAATCTCCACAAGCCTGTTCTGGTGATTTGCAAAGTAATAAGCCAGCAGTCAGCTTTGATGCCTGGCCGTGATTATCCAACAGGGGACTTTCTGGTAGCCAACAAAAGGCAATCCTTACAAAGCAGATATTTTTAATTAGCACATCAAATGTGGGAGAGCATGAAATTCGCCTATTTGATGCTCGCAGCATCCCTCTGCATCCGCAGCAGCTCAAGGGATGCCACTCCACTGGGAATCTGGTGAATTCAATCAGGTCAGACTCCAAAAGGCTCCAGCATCTTTGTTCCATGGCCACAGGGATTTGCAATGCTATGTGATATTCTTCACTTACAACAAATTTGGTTATCTATTAACAAATCCTGAGCTACAGGAATATCCACAAATGTTTTAAACTTTTAACTTGCTGGCAAGGGATATTAACTTTACTTTCTCAGTAATGAATACTTCGATTAGCTTGTTATTTGCTGCAAATCCACAAAAGCACTACAAAACCTTGCTCCATTGCCATCTCCCTGATATCGCCATATCTCAATTACAGCCACCCAATTTCAGAGCATTTCAGCACCTTTCATCTATTTGCTACTGTTACGAATCCACTAGCAGGGACAACCAAAAAATATATCTAGAACATCCTGTGAAGTATCTACTATGTAATAGAGACGACCACAAAAGTGTATCGACAACGTACTGCAGGTTATTGTTGGCATTCAAAGAGTACTACCTGTAGAAGCGCTGAGGGGTTAATCTCCTTCAAAATTCTGACGGTATCTCTGTCCCAAGAGCAAAAATTCTGGCTGAACATCCAAGACGACCACAACCTGTCTTAGGAAGGTACTACACTCTGTCCTGTCCTTCTTATGAATGTTTCAGTTCTCCAAAGAATAAATAAATGAAAGGAAAACATTAAAAAGGTTTCTTATTTACAATTAGGATACCATAAAACCAGCAGTGTCTATAGCAACCCCCCCCCCCCCCCAAAAAAAGTAATTAAGTGCTAGGGGGGAAGAAGGGTAATACTTTTTCATCAGTTGATGTAAACTTTCATACAGTGTGTCTTTTTGGCCATGACGACCATTATCTAAGGTTCTTTTAAGTCATGCAGTACTTGAACTGTGATTGCCTTCTGCATTTTTGAAGGGAAGCAAGCTTTTGTGTGCAATTCAAAGCGAGCCTTATAAGCTCTAAAGAATTCCTTGCCTTCAAAACTCTGATGGTAACACAGCCCTAAGCACAAAAATTCTAGCTGAAAATTCAATCGGCAGAGGTCTAATCAGAGATCTAATTGTTAATGACTCCGGTGATTAAAGAGCTTTGTTAAGGTTGAAAAGTTTGGAGTCTGATGAATGATGAGACTCATCAGTCTTCTTTGGTTTTGTGCAGAACAATCAAATGGCTCGTAAGAAGGAAAAGATGCAAGACTGGCTAAATATGAAGTGGAAGTAATTACACTTGCTTCGTTACTAACAGAGCAAAAATTAAAACTGAACAAATCAAAGTATTGGGCATAAAGAAACATCCAAACTTCTGTAAACACTTTAAATAATTGATGTGCACATGTGGACTTTTTCGAACTTTTCAAATTATTTTCATATGAACTTTAAATTGCATAAACCATTCATATCAATGCGAAAGCCATTTCGGATACAGTCACTACACTTTCTAAATATATTTAATGAAGCAAGTGAACTGCTGGACCGTGTAATCACTTCATGTGGAAATCTGCTCATGTAGATGTGATAAAAAATGCACAATGTTTATTCAAAAGTATCCGAAGCTGAAAAATTGCCCAAAGAGAAACAGTCTGCATACAGATGTTAGAAATAATTTACCGAAATTTTACCTAAGCAGTACAAGTACTTTTATTGCAAATGGCAATGTACTTTTTATCTAAAACAAGATAAGGAAGGAGTCGTGTCCGAAGTCAAAAGTGAAGAAGAAAGGCGAAGGACATCAGCGCTCAGTGGTGAGCCACAGACGAGGTCAGCCAAAAGAGTCATCAAGGAGTCATTTTGGATGTCGCACAAGTCTTTCTCAAGACTGCAGAGGACCAAGAGCACCGAGAGTCACCGCCGTCGAGACTTACTTGAATGTCACTGTCATGTGGGAACGGTCATTTACTTTTGCCAAGGAGCAATTTTACAACCGCGCACGTCTCAGTGTAATGAGAAAGGCAGGTCAGTGGGAGGGTAGGGGAGGCACATCCGGCGCCCTGTCAGCCCAACTACTCATCTTGACGCCCCTTCCTTTTCCTTCTCGACATTCAATTCGATTCACCCCTAACCTTTCTCAACACTCCTTTACTTTCTCAAAAGTCATTTGCTCTCCTCCTTAAGAAGGTCCACTCCACAATTACAATCACAGTAAAAGGGCAGACACTGCCAATGCAATCCTACAATCTCATCGCCAAATTTTACATTTCAGGACTGAAAAACCCGGCAAACCCCATGACCTAAAAGAGACATATTTGCACCAAATTACCAGTCATTTCATGAATGCCAAGCCTTTACGTAGAGTCGTAGACCACGATACCTTACTTCAAGAACATCAGCTAGCAATACAATGCCACAACCATGCAAGGATTCATACAGAATATGAATTCTTGCTAGCCAAGAACAGCAGTTCTATAGAAATGTCAAATCCAAATATATTGTATTACATCCAACATGGAAGTATGATGCTGTTGATATGTTCAAGATCGCATACATTTGTGCTTTTGCTTTTCATGAATTTGTGAGGGGTTGGACTTATGGCTGATGAGTTGTATTTAACAGAACAGGTCTTTTAAAATCATTATCAACTGCAAAACATTACAATTAGCATGCAATATAGGTCCCTGACAAAGATAAGCAAATTATCCGAATATTCGTAGATAATTTTCAAATTGCTGCAAAATTGATCTTTAATTTCCTCTAATTTCACTTATCTCTCAGTAAAAGTAAAACATCCGTAGATAACTGTTTTGTGAATCTCACGGGAGACATTTAATGCGTTTGATTAAAGAAGATGAGGAAATATTAAGGAGATCTTGGAAGCTTCTCTTCAATCAGACGTTCTTTTTACACAATTCAAAATAACGTGTCATTTTTCTCTCAATGTTTTAAGTTTGCGAAACTGAGACGCAGAAAAAGAAGTCTTTCAAGAACGAGGAAAAACAAGTCTGAAACTATTAAAACATCAATGCGAGAGGACGCAACAAAAAATACTACAAAAAATAAAATGTAAGTAGGGTGTATAGCACAATTAAGTAACACACATGAACTAATAATGTCAACCATAAGCGGCGTACTAAAACAGCATATTCATCCCAACGAAAACTGAAACAAACAAAACTCGTTTGATAGCAAATAGCAAACGTCGAATAGCATCTGTCATACATTAATCTGGAGCGCAGCATTCAGGAACAACCTTGATTCGATTTAGCAGATGGGCCATTCTTTCCTTTAGTCCTGATGGGATCAATTTCTCCAGCAAACATCACCATGTGATCTCTGGCAGTTATTCGTGGCCCTAAAAGCTCAGACAGAATGCTTGGCAGTGGCCCGCGAGGAAAAAAAAGTGATACTAATACGCAGCCCCGCGGGCCCATTGCGGGGCCAGACACATAGCAGTGGCACATTCGTGGTCCTAACACACATTAGTGGCTATGATACAATACCATTTGTCCCTGCGCTCAACTTTCACAAGTCTGATGAGAGGTGCAATCCATTTCGGCCGGCCATCTGTCTTGGCTGCTGAGCCGGTGTCTGGATGCGGAACAGCACCAGATGGACACAGAATATACAATGACTCCCCAGACAGCAGAGGTGTCGCTAAGATGAAACTGACCCCAAAAAAAAGGTTGGAGAAAATACACCACAATGGATAAACATATGCCATCAACTTGAAAGGCTCTCTATTCATCACCCTCTTGCTGGATTATGAGGTACAGCTGTATACCTTTATTGCAAATACCTGTAAAAGATAGATGTATCAAAGAGCAATACAAAAAAGAAAACCTAAAGCTTCTTTCAGAGCGGTTTTAGCTGAGCTCTGTTCACTTAATAAATTACCTCTGTCCAAAATACAATTAACTGAATGACTAATGTTTCCCCTAGCGGTTTATCAAGAGTATGAGAACAAAACACAGCGGATAAAAGAAGTGATGGCTACTATATCAGTCATACAAAACAGATCAACAAAAGAAACCTCTTTCTGGCAGCCTTATCCCCTATTTTAGGATACAGAAGCCATCCAATAATATATACCTGTTAGAAACCATAGGCATTACATTAACATGTACTGCTGTATTCCAGCATCTGTAGCTTGTACGCAGAGCACAGCAAGAAACCGAGCGGACGAAATGGCTGGGTGATTGATGTGGGTTAATGAAGTAAAGCAGTGCAAAGGCAGTGTAAAGGCAGGACAAGAACAACCGTCTCTGCCTCATAAGGTGCACCTACTTTTTGTCAGAGTAAAAGCGCTGTAACAATAAAAAAAAGGTCTTCCGCCAGAAGAACCGGATGATCACAGAGGAAGCAATTCATTAGTCAGGGATTGTTCTTTTCTTGCCAGATATACAAAAAGCATAACAAAGTCAAACAGACAAACAAATGAGTCCACTAAATCTTATTAAGTACCGACAACAGTGGCAGGATGCCACCGACATTTCCGAAAGGGACTGTAGTGTCTTAACGCAAGAAACGTGCAAGCTAACCCTTGCTATTCACAGCATGCAGAGAATTGCCTGAAGAGAAAAGGCTTTATGTAATGATTCACAGGGCACTTTACACTTTTGTTCACAAGTTCGCTCTGCCATGTGTGCTACAATACTACAGGGATTCTGTGCTCAGTGAAAAACAGCATCCACAGCCACTGGTATTATCCTGTTATATGTAGCAATGCCATAGAAAGGCCTCTCCAAAAGCATAAATTGCCATATCTGTGCTTAATGCTTTCAGAGTCACTTAATTTTCCCACACTCCAATCCCCCGAAGCCCTATATGGAGAATATCAGCATTAGCAGAGCCAATCAATTCACCCACTGAATCAGTTTCACTCCTTGCCATTATACATTTAGCAGGAAAAAAGGGGAGATTAAAATCAGGGCATCATGAAAATATAGAGGAGGCCAGCTCTGGTGAATGCTAAAGACTGCGCTGATATTGACAACGGCCAAAGGAAGGACTGAAGGGTGCTGTAGTGAATACATTAGGAGGCTGAATGGTGGAAGGTCAAACGGTTGGTGGCATAGTTGACCCTTGGCTTACACCTTGTACTGACCAATCACAGTTAATGGACAGTTAATGGCATTACTCACTGGCTCAGGGTCAAAGGTCAGTGGCGCTGGAGCCTTACAGCTACAAACGCTGCCGTAGCCTTCTAACTTGTTACAAAAAGTTTTCCTTCTTCGACTGATTTCATCATCCGGCCAATCGCACTCAGTCTCTGAAAAAACACACACAAAAGAACCGCAATCAAATAAGGCTCACTGAACTGGCATCACATAACGGAATGATAAATACTTTGCACGTCGTTTTGGAAATTAGCCAATGTTATTATTGAGTACTTCAGAACTGGATATCATGACAATACTGGATATGTATGAACTTGCAAATAATCCATCAAATAATGATGCTTTACTCAGACCAGAAGGTCACACGGATTTACATTATTATGGGAAAAGTAACATATTACATAATTACAAGAGTCTCTCATGACCAAATTCTGGCAACTCTAACAAAGGAATTATAACCAGTGGTATTATTAGTAAACATGATTCCCATAAAATCAATAAATACACTATCATAAACAAATTAATAATAGATCTTGTAGATCAAGTTACCTTCTAAAGTTTTCATTGGAATTTCTGCTTTCAGAATGACTGGTGCACCCCAGCTGGCCAGGTCCGGTGACTTGCTGTAGGACTCCGCTATCTTGTCACCTGAAGAATAAACACAAAACACTAATTTTTCATCACAAATAATATGATTAGATAAATCATTTGGTATAAGTGCCATGTAAGTTGGCATTTTTCTGTCTTTTAACGTATTAAAAGAGTCTGTCTAGTACAGGCAATTTCAAAACCAAAATGTCATACAGTTAGTATAAAATATGGTCGACTCTAGACAGCTGTATCAACCTATTATTGGCTGTAGCTATAACTGGCTCAAGCCAGCCGCTTCCGTCTTCTAGCTTGCAGTCGGCACACACACACACACACAATTCCATTCAGTTGCAAGTAGCATTGTACTGCAGAAGTTGTCTAGCTTTGTCTGTCTTTAATGAAACTAACTGTACTACTCAAATTAGAGTAATTAAATTTCTGGAGAAATGTTGACAATGTAAAAATCTGGTTAGAGTCCTTCACTCCACAGAGTGTTTCCATTGTGTATAACTTTAATGAAAGGAGAAGACTTGGGTCTGATTACATTACTTGAACATATCCTTCCTGCAACACAACACTGCCTTATCTCATTACTTAGTTTTTTCTTCCAATCCATACCAGACAAGAGTTCTTAGTTGACTCACATAAGAAGGTAAACACAAGTCAGCATTATTTGGAGAACTCAATTTTGCCAAGTTGACATTGCACTTGTCATTCAATATTTGTTCATTTTCTTCAGTTTGATGGAACATGCATATCTCATACAAGAACTGTTTTGTTGATTCTTGAGAAGTAGTGACAAGGAAGGTAATATTTTCTCTTGTCTGCAACAGCCAAAAGAACAGCAAAAAGAGCAAAAGCCAAAGTGCTGCCATTTTGGAATCAAGTCATTACACCCTGCAATTTTGTGTCTGGGCGCCACAGAAGACTGACAAAAGTCCAAAAAAGAAGTGGTGTTTATTGAGAAAAAGAAATCTCTCAAATCAGTGAGATTAGACAATGCGTGTAAGATGCTGTAAATTTATATAGTTTGGTCCTGAAGATGAAATTACTATTAAATACAGTCGCATATACTTAACAAACTAAGATGACTGATTATTATAAATGGAAGAACCAGACAACTGAAGCCGAATTGTTGCATTTTCTCAATTTTCCGATGTAAATGAAACACCCATAATACAACCCGGTTATAATGTCTGACCACCAAACTAATCACAATGACTATTGGTTTTTTTTAATATGAATGCACTACATATAACAAACATTATTTTCACAGTCTGAGACACTTCTTTATTACTGTGTTAAGACTGTATCGTGTTCAACATTAGATCTAATTGCCCTTAGGTATTCAACAGATCAGTGTAGACAGCCATGCAATGTGAAAGTTTGGCAACGTAAAGCTCATAGGCACCCAACCACAATTGGCTATAAAGCCAGCAGTTGTAATACCTCTGGTACATTGCCAAGGGTCAGCGGCCTACAAATTGAGGTTGATTACCTGGAATTGACCTCAGAGTACCCTGGGCCATCCATAAGAGTTAGGGCACAGGCGGAGCGAGCAGCGATTTGCAGCAAATAGTTTCTTATGACAAAGAGGGTCAGCAAAATGACTGTAGGCCCTTCAGGCTATACAGTGTGGATGAAGGGCTTTGCATCCCTTGTACCAGCAACCTGTAGCTGAGTAGCAGACCATGGACCTACAGAACATGGATGCAGTCTTCTGTTCTAAGGGTGCAATTTCACAGTAGTTGGGTGCTCAAGGCTGTGCTGCTGCTTCTGATGCTTCTGATACTGCTGCTGCTGCTTCTACTGCTATATCAATTTGTCCTACAAGACTCAGAGGGATGATAACAATGTGTATGTAGTGCAGGAAGAAGCACTCACCCTTGAGGTACACCTTAGAGCCGCCTCATCTCTCTCTCCTAGACAGTCCTAGAATCTGTTGTTCACAATACTCGAATATCTCTCCCATCTAATTTGTCTCAGAGGAGATAGCCCTGTGCAGAATATTTCCTGTCTAAATTAGGCAAGGATGATGACTAAATTAATTGCTATCAGTGCAACTATGTTGATTCCAGTGGGTATCCTTGGCGCTCATTAATCAGCAATTACTGTACAACGATAGCACAATATCCCCATCTGACAGTAATTGCAACATTTTCATCGAATAACCAGAAATTGCACAAAGATATGCCAGCTCATCACCATAAAAGTTAATACGCGCACCCTCTAATAAAGCCATCCATCAATTACGCCAACAACATTTCTGCTCAGTCTACTTATTTACTATTATGAATGACCTCACCAACAAGATCATCTCACCATTAGAGCCACATAGGCATGAAACCCAGCGACACCTTCATACATTATATGTACTGCAGCTAAAGCGCAGAACTTTTTATAAATGTACTATAATGATTTACCCACCCTCCTCATCTTATAGGCCAGCAGAGTGATATCTTCATAGCACCGAAGCAGCAAGAAAAATCCTTGGAAGTTTCCTTGAGCTATGCCCTTTAAGATCACAGAGCAGGGAGGTCCATTTGTGAAGGGCTGATAGCAAAGTGGTTCTCTGTGATAAAATACACCAGCACTCAAGTAAGTCAGTCAGAAGGGTGGGCGCCTTGATTCCGTCTATATTACAAAATACTGGCTTGTCATAGCCACAGTTGGCCAGCTTAAATCATTGGGGGTGAAAACACTATACGAACAGGAGAGATGAGTTTGCTACAGAGTCTTGCAAGTTTTGTTGGATCATTCATTTACTGCATGGTCTCCCACTGGGCATTTAAATTTCTATGGGAAATCTTAATCTAAGCATCTAAAATTAATGTCCATCACGGTTTAAAATTAACATCATCATCGTCATTGGTTCTGATCGTTTAAGCTACAACAGAATGCAAGTTGAGTTCTAGTACTTTCTTTGGTACAAGTAAGGATGGAGAAAGCCAGCAAGGTCTAAAAAAGCCAATACTATTACTCAACTCTAGATTTCCTCTTACTAAGTTCCTACATCTTTAATAGATTCCACCACAGGAATAGAGACCCTTCCCTGGCAAGCCTCCCAGCGTGAAAAGGAGAAGAAGGGCTGATGGGGTGATCTCCTAGTGACACCCACGGTTACCTAGGTGCAACTCAGGGCCCCCAGATCAATGCAGGCCAATTGGAAGGTGGTCCCAGGAGCCTGACCCAGACCATAGGCTCCTATGGGACTTACAACATATCCCTGTTTCACTCCCTGGGCTGGCTATCCATCCACACACCTCATGACCTCAACGACCTTGGGAACATTCATGAACTCTTTCTCGATTGCATTACCACCGCCTTAATGCAATAACCCAGGCACAAGGAGCCATGGCCAGCTACTTTTGACCACATAAAACATAACCCTATTATGCCATTTCCAAGCAGCCTTCCTTATAGCTGTGAGCCTTGACTCCTGCCTAGACTAATAAATTCATACTACCTGACATGAAGCCATGGTTAATTAAGGTTGATTCATTGGACTGACAAAACGAAAGGTAAATTCAAATTAATTCAGCTCATACACAGTCATACCCATGCATAAAACCATGACCAAACCATAACAGCAACACAGTTGGATGGGAAGCTATCTTAGACGACCAACCGAAAAGGCACTCTTTGGTCTCTCACATGACTAATTTCTGGTCACGGTTCAAATTCTTTCTAAATTCAAACTCCAACACTAGAGCGAAAGTCAATTCCAATGGAGGTAACTGAAAAATGTCCTGAATTTGAATTAGTCAATAGAGGTTTCCAAACCTTTTAAATTAAAGAGATAAAAGATATATCCGACAACAGCAAGACCGAGGTGTATAAATACTTCACTAGTGCATTACATCGAAACCCACTCGCAGGACATAGCTGCTAAATCTCTTTGCAAAGAGTCAAAGACCATCACCGGACTCAAGTCGAGAGCTAAGATGGTACATCAGAAACGGAGAGCGCACATTGCGAATGGGACCGAGAACACCTTTGCCTGTCTTGTTCGAACCGCTCTACACGGAAAGCCTCTTCTAACTGCCCTTTCGAGATCAATTCACCTTCCAAAAGAACGTCTTTACAGCCTGAACGGACTTTGCCTCTCTAACTAAATGCCTCATGCAACTCAATGATATGCTAAAAAGCCTGCATCCTCTCTTTCTCAATCCATCTCTAATTTAGCCAGTTTAGTGACAAAATTTCATCTAATCCATCTCAATCCATGAGGCTTAACGTCACTTAAACAAGCACAATTAATCACCCTGATTAGCCATTATTAGCAGTAATGCTGCTAACCCAACACACAACAGTTTCACTAATGCTCTCAAAATCTTTGCTATCTAATGGCTTCTCTGATGCCATCAATATGGCACACGATGCCATGCTCGAGAAATCACTACTTCCACGATGTTAGGAGGCATGTTAGTAACACATACGACACGAGATGCATTTTTGCCTAAAAGCAAGACACTGATACTGCGTATGTAAAATAAACCCATTCCATTTGCGATACATGATGCCTAACATGCGTCATTAATAATCATGAGTACACACGTATTTTATGAATCATGTTAATTTGGGGGAATCTACACAACACAATAGTATACTGTAGTAAGACGAGTGACATTCAATATGCTAGTTAAAGCTAAATGTCGTGGTTATAAGACCAAACCAGAATAAGAAGAAATGTCACAAGATAGCATTTCATGTTATATATCATCAACCATAGAAATGTCAGATGCTTGCCATGTTTAATAGATGCCACAAAATATCCCAGTTAATGAACAAAATAATGACCTCTATAAACATCAAATTTATTATATTTATACAGTAAAAAATTTCCTAATTACTTGTAACAGCCTGAAATTCATTTATATATAATATATTAAATCATTTAACCAGTGAATGACACAAAAATACAAGCAGGAGGTCAATAAAACCACCCTAATATTCTCGTCATATAAAACACCACGAAAAAAACGACCCATTACACTGTACAATTGCAAACCCCTGTGATGTGTCACATCAAAAACAATGCATGAAGGGACCATGATACAAAGGACATCAGCCAACATGAATACATGGCATGTAGCCCCAGGCTATGACCTCACACAAGACACATTAGTGACCTAGTGACGTCATCAAAGACAAGATGACATCACAGTTGTAGCCACAAATGACCTGTGTCCAGCGTGTCCAGTGATTAAAGACATCTGATCTTGTTTTGCTACACTGGACACTGTCCATTGGACACTCAGTTGCTGATATCATATGTCAGTGTGCCCCCTGATAATGTGGCCATCGGTCATGTATCAACACTGTTATCTTGATCACATAACAGATGCATAGACGAATCCCTGATAACAAACTCTCAGGACGATTTTTCTGTACAATTATATATCAAAGCAATAAACACAAAAGGAAAAGTTGTTATTGAATATTTTCATAGTAACCTGAACACGATAACTATGTGTTAAAGATCAAATTAATACCCAGTCAATACTCAAGAATACCATTGTTGACACATGACCAATGACTTATATTATTATTATTATTACTGTGTAATTACACTACTTCTACAACAGTAAACGACGTTAAAATAATGAACAATTTACAATATCATTATCATTATATGTTCTTATGGTGTTCAAAAAATACATTATTGTGTTCTTTCACTACAAATGAACCTGGCAGCATCATCCAATACATAAAGACAGCACTGAAGATGCTACAGAACAGGCCAGAAAGGTTACTTCACCATAAAATGTAACCTGAAATCTTGGCCAGGGCTGTCCTTTCTGCAATGCCTTAAGCCAATGGGACCTCCGGTTACAGCGCTTGTCTCCGCACCAAAGCCTCCGGTAGCACATGGTAAAACAACATGACATGACAATTTAAGATTCGATTCATGTTTGACTTCAGGCTTTCTTTCCTTTCTTTTTCTCCACACTCCAATTACATGACTGCCATGGATGCAAAATGCCATCTTTCCTGGCAGTTATAGGGTTTCATAATTTTCCAGCAAACGGCTCAAATTTGAAACAGTTAACCAAGTAATTAACGCCAACCCTTGAGCAAACAAAGCCCATCCAAACGACCTTCGCTTTTGTATTTCTCCCTAATTAAACCCAAATCCATTACAAACATTCTGCCAACTTCGTCAAATAAACCAATGCCATTTTTTTTCTACACGAATCACTAAACTGTGCGGAGTCATTTCTGGTTTTAGATGAAATGTCATTTAGAAAACGTAACCAAAAATTGCATTAGCAGTCAAAGCAAACTCCAGCACAGCAGTGAAACCAACCAAGCTAAAAATCTCGTTTAAAACCCTCAGAAAATCATAATAACGGTGGAATGGCAATAATTTTGAAGCATAAAAGATGCACAATGCAACTCAACACTCTTAAAAATAAATGCTGATAAGTTTTTAATGGGCTATATACTTTTTGCAGAAGTCCTATTGACCAAAGAAAATCCTGATACAGTGTATTCAACCATCCTGAATTGATACAATGGTGCTGCCAACCTTTCAGTCAAATTTAAACTTAGGGCAGATTTCTTTACAGCAAACGACAAAAACCTGAAGGAGAAGCTTTCAGCCTTTAGTCATAAAACGAAATGGCATCAACAATGATCACTCACCATGTTTAACGGCCACCATGGCCCACATGTCTCTCCAGTTCAACGTTTTCGCTCGTTCGCTTCCCAGTTGCTGCAACATGTCTCTCGCTGGCTGTTTCATCTGGAAAGAGCCTTCATCCTGAAAGTAAAGTAATAAAATCATAATTAAAATGCAAAATAACGATAAAAGTGCAATCCAGGATCGTTAATATTAGTTAATGGTAAAACAGATAAACGGGAATAGCACCAACACAGAATGGAAAACTTGGGAGACCAATATGTAGTTGCCATAAAAACATTTTCAAATGATCTACAATGATAGATACACTAACTTATGACATATATATCATTTATGATATTTTACATGTCAATAAAATCTATATATATATATATACTAACCATGGACGTATTATACATACACTAATGAGAGGTCTACCACAGGAATCATATTCATGGGCAAAGTAAGAGTCTTTCTAAATCTCATTTCGTATTAAAAGAGTGGAGGCGTTTGTACAATTCTGTAACCTGATTGTTTCTACCAAAATGATGAAGAGATATCAACGATTATTGATAAACAACTCATTCATGTCACATGTAGGCAAGTTACATTTTAAATCTATATCATTCTCCTGGAACTTCATGTTACTTGTTCCCTGTTTGGAAACGCATTTAAAGCCCCATTAGTTTAGCGCAGGTCAAGATATATCTCTAAATAATTAACCTGATCAATTAAACAACATACTTTTCATGATTTCTAAAACTACCAGAACCAATGCCCACAGATCTAACGTCCAGGTTATACGTTTTATCAAGGTGAATTTTGTGTCACTTTAAACGACCTGATCCCGTCCACATCAAGAAAAAATAAAACTAACGATTGCCATGACAACAAGTAAGCGTGATGGATACGATTTCTTCTTTACTTGTTTGCGAAAGAAAAAGTAAAGAAGAAAGAATAGAATCATAAGACGAAAACTAACATCAAAGACAAACCCCTTCAACATAGCTGATAAAGATACCACAAAATGCATAGAAACATGGAAACAAAGCAAGCAAACATTAAGATTTTCTGTTTGCTATTCATCAATCTTTCAAAGAGAAAACAAAGGTTGACATGCAACAATTAGATTCTAATATCTTGTGTATATCCATCAATATAAATCAAACTTGAGACAACAATGCCTGGAAGTGTGATGTAGCAAAACGGCATTGATATCATTCTGGATGTTGGAAAAAAAATTTTCATTAAAGTGTTCCACACCATCAGTCTTTCTCGCTTCATTTGCTTCATTCGGTTAAAGCGCACGTGGATTATCCGGGGATGAATAAGACCAAGCGATTTGTAGAAGGGCTGAGAATTATACATGGTTTATCACGCTGAAAATTGAATTCTCATGGTTTATTTCCCTTCATTATTCCAGTCACTGGCAGATGTGCATTAAGCTCCTCATAAGAAATTGCTCGTTTCAACTTGGTGCGGGACTAATGTCCAAAAGCAGATGGGCAATTTAAGTCGGTGTGATTTGGTAGGACTTGGCAAAAAAGACAGCAGGCATGGAGCTCATATTCAACGTAGTCTCCTAGAGCATCAATTGGCTGCTGCAGCAGCAGTTGCTATGGAAAACGGAGCTGCAGAATTTGATCACTGAACTTAGAGCAGCACTGAAATATCTGGAAGCCAGTGCAATGTATATAAAAAGGTGGATACAAATACAAACTTAAACTGAGTCATCCAGTCGCAGAATAGTATTCATGTAAATAAATAACACATTCGATAATTTCTTTTTAATCAAATGAGAGACAACTATTGATGCGTTGTACAACTGCTGTCGTCGTCCAAGCATACATTATACAGTATGTTATTATGAATTTTGCATATTATTGAGTAGTTCAATTCGTAATCGCTGAACCTTAGCATCGACAGGAACTGTTGCACTTTCAATCGAAAGATATAGTGTTTACTTCAACAAGAGACTTCACTAACTTTTTACTCTAATTCAATTTCAACAGCATCCTACAGAGACCACTTTTTCAAACCTGTCTCAGTTCTGCTTGAAAACACTCCAGCCCTATTGATAAAGTTAAATTTAGCCAGAGCAAACAATTGGTGGGAAGCAATACCTCCTCCTCAGAGTCCTCACAGGATAATAGGAGCTAGAAATTGTTGGTATAGCCCAGGGGAGCGGAGAGGCTGAAGTTACACTCTTCTTGTCCAGAGGGCCCCATCTTTTTCATCATGCCAAAAGATTCTGGCCCAGGACAAGCAATCTAAAGCAACATGTCAGCCTTATCCAGCTTTCCTGTTATGAAATAAAACACTCTAATTGAGAACATTAGTGGCCGTGGTTGGCTGGAGGGATTCATCAGCCATCTAATGAAGCAATAGAAAAGTGGCCAAGATGCAGGATGCAGGAGGCTGGAGGAGTCAGGTGAGACCACTTGACAGCTAACAGGACAGCCAAATTAGCACACTGGTCCTCTTCTATCCCTTCTTACTTTATGGAGCCCCTCAGCCCCCATGCCATCACTCTGTGGAGCCATCACTTCTCCTGGAGCCCTCTCAACATACCAGAAAGGCCACTATGGCAATAGCCAATGCATGGTCAGTCTATGGTCATTGCAGGATGGTCAATAGTCCACCATCAACATTACTCCCACAACCACTTCCCTTTATCACATCCATGCTACATTTATTGCAAGGTCCAATGTCATATCTTCCCTTCCCCAACATTGCTTTAAGTGCTTCTAACATACGAGACTCCGATCAGATGACCTTGAGAGTCTGTATAAGTGACCTTCAAACATAATATACAAGCAGCAAATTGGTTTATCAGTTTTACGACATTCCTATATCAGCTTCTATTTTGATTACCAGCCATGTTTACAATAATTTACTAGTAGCCCCTGGCCCACAAGAAACTTGTATATGATAATTTAAGACAAACTGTTCCAGATACAACCAGGCGCACACATCACAAGCAATTCAATAAATGGATCAGGACCATTAATATACTTTAGTTATGTTTATAATGGAAAGTATCCTTTGAATTCAGGCTACAGCAAGGTCATCAGTCAACAGCCAAGGCAATTAAATTTGTAATCTCCGTTATTTCGTTTTGAATTTTAAATAGCAAGTCGTGACTAGCCCTATTGCGATAACGCTCTATGGCATCCGATTTCATAATTTCATGTTTGGACAAGTTTTCGCCAAATTTGAATGACGAAGGCCAATTAGGAAAAATCCTGACGTCTAAATTAAGCCGAGAAACAAAAGAGGGCAATAAATGAAACAGCATCGTGTAGCAAGACATGTATCAACTGACAAATGATCATGTGGCAAATCATATCAGACTGTGACAAATCATAGGTTGGTGTGACAAACCTCAGTTTATCATGTAGAACGAGGTCAGGATGACAAAGCTATGGGAGGAAGTCTACCATGTGAAGCAACGATTACAAACAGGAAGGCTTTATAAGCAAATTGGCTATGATTCTACCTACTGTAGCCCACTGGGGCTTATTAGGCACACGTAGGCTTGCTTCTTCAGGTCTCTTTTTTTTTGTTTTGTTTTTTTCATTTTAGTGATACTGCAGTTTTTTTTTGGTTTTTTTAAAAGTCATGGGCAATCAAATTTATAGTTTTGCTAAAAATGTTCTAAATCGATGGCTTTAAGTTTGAATAATAGATCTGCATTGGTTTTAAACGCTCCCGCACTTTCTGCGCATCACGGGATCGAGATACTGTAGTTCCAGTGCCTGCCACCAGGGCCGTGGGTGTGACGTCAGAGTTGCTGATGCTGAGTGCAAAGCCTATACAAGACTAGTATGGAACCAATATTTGATAAGCAGTAACAGTTTTATACATGCTTAATTTTGCAACTATTGCTCTGACATTAGTTATAGCATTTGTTGGCATGTATGGCAAGTATTATAAGTAACAAATGATTAAATTTGAGAACAGATGTTTTCACTGAAGTATAAAGTTTTGAAATTTCCGTTCTTTTGGTCTCTCTATTTGAACCCCCAAAATTTAGGAACACGATATATATACAAAATAAAGTGGAACAAAATCATGGTTCAACATTGATTATATCATTTGATTGTGTGGTATCAAATGCTTTTGTAGGCAATTTGATTTATAGGTATCAAACCATGATTATAAATATCTTTAATATTGTCCAATTGAATAAGTCGGTTAATTGAAGTACAATACTTTTCTCCTGGACCTGATCTTTCAAATGCTGTATACCACACATTAGGATTGTATAAAGATGCCATTCACAAGAGAGAAGTATAGTAATTTTATATTTATGTGCATGACAATACCCGAATTTATACCCTAACAAATTTAGCATATAAAGCCAACCGCCCCATGTGTGTTGTACTGCAATGAAATGGTAGTATTTTTTTTATAATTATGAAATGTCATATGAGGTTTAAATTCAAAATATGAATAAATCATATTGATACTTTAACCGGGTATGAAACTAATTAGTAACAGGCCCAGTTGATGGTTGGTATTACATTTCTCTTTGATCGCATGTGCCAGCTGCTAACATGGTACCCTATAACCTACAGCAGACACAGTGCTAATTATAAATTTTGCATCTTCATAATAAATACTTATAATTACATTATCTGTTCATATCTAACATGGTTCCTTGCACTTCATTATCACATGCTTGTAGAACTCTAATGGGCGAGATGAATGTGTGTATTGCCTTGGATGAACATCCAATTGCTATATCAATTACTATATCAACTGAAAATACTTTGCAATATAATATGTGAATATTGACTTTAAATTTTTTAGGGTATTTGAGAAAAATTGGGCAATATACACTCCCGTTTTTGCTTCTGAGCCTAACTTATCGACCCCACCTTTTCCAATAAAATAATCCGTAATAAACAAAAAGTTGTACGCCAAAGTATGTGGAAGTTGGTGCAGCTCTATAATTCACTTTTAACTGTTGTTTTTTTTTGTTTTTTTTTTTGTTTTGTTAATTTACGCAACATTGTATACATGCTGAAGTGTAGCTAGTGATTGATTCAGATCCTAACTGATCTCCAGTCTAGCCATCATCAATGCCCAACTAATTAGGATGGGTCTGATGGACAGACAAAGACGCACTGGATCGAGGGCATATCGACGTAAATAAAAAATATATATGTGACAGGTATTGACAATTTAATATAATAGTAGGTAGAGGTGAAATATGTGTCACATCCAATAATATATACCTTAAAAGCAAGTAAATCATGACTACATCAACCTGTATTTACTCTGCACATAGCCTGCAACAGCAACTCTGACGTCACCGTTGCAGGAATAGGCACAAATAAATGCTAATATCTCTTAACACAAAGGTCAGAATCACATAATATTTGGGGTTTGAGTTCCATGTACTATGTACTACGCACCAGCAAAGTTTAATTTTGATTGGCCATGACCTTTAAACAAAATTTTGGATTTTATTTTAACCTTATGACTTTAAAGCCACTGTCACACGGGCCGGTTGTGCCGTAGTGAAGCCGTAGTATTACGTAATAGTTGCGGAAATCGCTACCCGGCTCCAAGCCGGCGGCCCCAATACGGCCACCCGTGGATACCCGGGGATACCCGGCAAGCACCCGTGGGACCCTTGGCCCAGCCGCGAAACCCGGCCCCGGTAGCCGGTTGTGCCATGCTTGCATGGCACAACCGTAGAAATCTCACGGGTGAAAAAAAAAAAAAAAAAACATGTGGAAGCCGACGGGTGACCCGTGAAAGCCGACGGGTGACCCGTGGAAGCCGGCGGGTGGCCCGTAGAACCCGGCGAATTATTCGTCCCTAATTTCACCCCGGCGGCTTGTTGAGGGGTTCTACGGGTAACCCGCCGGCTTTCACGGGTAACCCGCCGGCTTTCACGGGTAACCCACCGGCTTTCACGGGTAACCCGCCGGCTTTCACGGGTAACCCGCCGGCATTTTGCTACCAGCGTCAGCATAGGCAGGGAGGTATATACTTTAAAAGGCTGCTGCTCCTCTAATATTAGTCCGATTTTCCTCAAATAAAGACTGCATGGCAGTATAGCTCATACTGATTCCATACGTATTTTGGGATTTTAAAAAACCCGAATATTAAGCGAGATATTTGTCTGAGAAGGCAGTTGTCTTGCGGTGGCTGCTGCTCCATTTATATTAATCCGATTTTCGTCAAATCAGGACTGAATTGTAGTATAAATCATACTGATTCCATATGCGTTTTCGGATTGAAAATAGACCAAATATTAAGCGAGATATTCGTCTGAGAAGGTAGCTGGGTTGACGGAGGCAAACAGTGGTGCTCTCGCAGACGTCCGCGCCCTGACTGTATCAATGCAGGAAGGGCTGAGCCCTTCTTTAAAAGGCTGCTGCTCCCCTAATATTAGTCCGATTTTCGTCAAATTAAAACTGTATTGTAGCATAGTTCATACTGATTCCATCATGTTTTCGGATTGAAAATAGACCAAACATTAAGCGAGATATTCATCTGAGAATGCAGTTCTCTGGCGGCGGCCAGGTGCTCTGTGTATGGTCATGACTTGAATGGTGTGGTCAATATTTTTGACCATGATATATATACATTGTTTGGATGAGCTTTATTGCAATTCATTTCTACTCATTCTGCCAACTGCCATGACCGTTATGTCAATTGCTATTAGCATTTTGAATGATATAAAGAATGGGTGTAGAGAATACAGCAAATGCTCAATACATGTGTCAATTGCCTAATTGCCTAAATTGGGGTTCTTTGACCTGTCATTTCATAGTTTGTTCAAAGATGACACAGTAATATGACATTGTCTTGATTGTCATTCACAATTACAAAAAGATGTAATTGCTTTCATTAATTAAAAACAATGTATTGTATTGTAATTACCAGGCAATGATTATATTTGTATATTGGTATTTTTTTTATAGATGTGAACATTCTTATCTTTTTGTGTATATTTTTGTAAAATTTAAATCTAATATTGATATTGTAATTAGTATTTGTGATTTGATCTGTGATTTTATTTGCTATCTTTTATGTACTTATATGGACCAAATATTAAGCTAGATATTCTATATTATATAATAAGCATATAAATCTATCTGTCTATCTACATATTCGATTTTCGTCAAATAAAGACTGAATTATTCAGGGAAATGTGTAGAATTTATATAATAGTTAAGGTGGGGAAAATTAATGGAGTATACTAGGCACAAACAAGAATATTCTTGTTAATAAAGTTAGTAATACCTCATAGAGTATAGATATGTAGATAGACAGATAGTTATAAGATCTTCACCTAATAATATGTTACTATCAATAATTAATTAATTCGTAATCAATAAAAAACGAAAATAAAACAATGTTTGTTTGCTTGTTGCCAATAAAATTCCGACTTGATAAAGATGTCTATGGAGCTATAACAACTATCTATAGATAGATATACTCTAGTTTATATAAATTATCAATATTTCGTTGTTGTTTCTGAAAATAATCCAACTGGAATTAATATTGATATTGCATGTTCCATCCATGATCAAAACAATCTCCCTCTTTAATATGCATAATAAAGAGGAATCAGTTGAAATTCAGAACTTCAATTAATGCTTGTGATCAATGATGAAAAAGCATGACTTACCCCATTCTTTGTATTATTCAAAATGCTAATAGCAATTGACATAACGGTCAAGGCAGATTGCTATTACATATATAGGTTAATTGACTTAACAAAACCAAAGGAAAAGTCCTTCCCATTGGCCAGTTGGCAGAATGAGTAGAAAATAATTGCAATAAAGCTCATCCAAACAATGTATATATAATGGTAAAAAATATTGACCACACCATTCAAGTCATGAACATACACAGAGCACCATGCTGCCTTCTCAGACGAATATCACGCTTAATATTTGGTCTATTTTCAATCTGAAATTCTGTGTGAAATAAGTATGAACTCTTCTATAATTCAATATTTATTTGACGCAAATCGGATTAATATTAATGGAGCAGCAGCCGCCACCAGACAACCGCCTTCTCAGACGAATATCTCGCTTAATATTTGGTCTATTTTCAATCCGAAAACACCTATGGAGTCAGTATGAATTATACTACAATCCCGTTTTATTTGACGAAAATCGGACTAATATTAGGGGAGCAGCAGCCTTTTAAAATATACTCCTGGAAGCTGCGAGTTACTCCTACTACTCGCCGGCTTACTCCTACAACTCGGCGAGTAACCCGTATAACCCGCCGAGTCACCCGTAGAACCCGCCGAGGCACCCGTAGAACCCGCCGAGGCAGCCGTAGAACCCGCCGAGGCACCCGTAGAACCCGCCGAGGCACCCGCGGCAGCCGGCGGGTAACCCGGCGGGTAACCCAGCGGGTGCTGCCCCGCCCCTTTTTGCTGCCAGAACCGGTCGCCAAACCGGCGGAAAGAGCTGTTACATAACTATTACGTAATACTACGGGTTCACTACGGCAAAACCGGCCCGTGTGACAGTGGCTTAACAAAGCCACTTCACATTCTAAGAACCAAATGCAGATATTCCAGCCAAACACAACAATGATATTGTGTACAAATGACCAAACTGAGGGGCGGGGGCCTAGCTCAGTGGTAGCGCACTAGGCTGCCAACCACTGGGTCCCGGGTTAAACTCTCATCCATCATCTCATTGCCATGGTCCCTGCCATTCCTAATTATCCCATTAAATGCAGAAATAATTCATCCACCCGCCTCCAACTGATAATTCCTGTTCCTCGCATTAGCATCTGGACACAAGTCACTATAAGTTAAGACTTCTTGGCAAATGAGGCCATAAATTTCCATCTGATCTATATATTCGCCAAAAATGATATTAACCCCATTAATACGAGAATCATGTCATTAAGACCACCTTGCAACAAAGACTGACCTTAATTAATGTTGTTGGTGCATTCTGCTGTGTTCCACAAGCTGGTAATATAACTGATGGATACAGTGAGATACCATCACTTTTAAATACTTTGGCACTGTACCCAGACGAATACTCAATGCCGAAAACTGCAAGGGCGTATGCTATCGACTTCCAAAATATATCCGCTGCGATGGTATCATGTTTGATATCAGCATTCCAAAGAGCATAACAAATAGAAAAGGAAATCAAGAGAAGCGAAAAAAGATCAGTTATAATGGAGTGATCAGCTGCCAAAATCGTTCAGCACAGATCTGATAGCAGGGTAAACGGGAAATGTTATTGAGGTATTGACAAAAAATCCAAGAAATGCTTTCATTAACAACAGACAGCTCAATTTCTCTGCGAATTCTTTCAAATTGGCACCTGCAAAGTTAGAAACTTCTAATTGGTTTAGATTATACGAGTCAGGCAAAGAGGGCCAGACAGAGCAAGCTAATCACTTCGGAAACAACATGATTTCAATTTGGAAAATATCATTACAGCATGAATAAGGGATGAGATACAGGGAGGTGGGTGGGTCTGCTCCTGTTCTGCCATCCTGTTTCCATCCATACATTCATGAACGCATTCACCCAAACATTCCGTCCCACCAATAAAGCGTTGACGCTAAAAATATGGTCTACTGGAAGGAATGAAGAACCGATAGATTGCTATTTAACCCAAACCATCCGCTGTATTAAATGTCACAAATATCCAGTTTTCACTAATTTTGATGACAATAATTCAGCACAATAGTCTTTAAAGTTAAGGTTCTGAAAATCTTCATTGACCTAAAGAAAATAGTACACATCTTATGGCAACCAATCGAGTTTAAGCCATTGGGAAATAAAGACACCAACAATACTACTTCGTAATCAATAAAGGCTACAAGATAATAACAAGCATTTCAATAAACGCTTAGTTAGTTTCATACAATACGGTCCACTCTAGCTGTCTGTAGCGACCTGACCCTGGCTGTGGTTTAAACATGCTAAAGCCAGCTGCTTCTGTCCACTTCTATAGCTAAAAATCGGCTTACATCTATCACCAGATAAATATTAACCTTGGTTAATGTAAGAAATTAATCTAATATCATAACCATGTACTTTTAGATCCGGTTTTGAGTAGCCAGCTATTACAGCTTTGTCTAATTTCAATTTGACGGGCCGTTTTTAATGAAACTAACTGTACTCCCATGCAGTTTGTCAAGGCGAAAGCAACATTAAAGGCAGCTAACTGGTGCAAGGAGACTCTCTCAAAGACACAATATTTGTTTATTCCTGAGCACAGTCTAAATGAAGAGGTATGAGTATACTTTCAGCAACTTTCTCAACACATTTTGACCTTGAACAATTACAAAGGCAACTTGCATGGAAAAAAAAACCGATGAGGCGGGGGAAGCTGGAAGAGTGGGGGAGAGATTATAGCCAGCCTTTATTGAGGGTGGTTAATTTAGGGGGTTCCTTAATCCGGCTGTTTATGAGGGGCACGGGAGGGGTGTCACCCTATCACAGTCGTAACCATTGACCCTCTGTCAACTGTAGCTACTCAATCAGCCAATACACATTCCAGACAAACCCTTAACCCTGCTTAAGCCAACAGGGGTCCTACAACTACCCTTTCTCAATGGACCTCATAAAGACCCTAAAATTGCCCCATCCTTTCATGTTGTCAATGAAGGCAGGAAAAAAAGGCAGCGGAATTCTCTAATAATGATTCTATGGAGACAGGCTTGACAGAAGTCATGAGCTTTAGCCGTCCCCGGGCGACACATTTCAAAAGCGAATGCCACCAGAAATGTTCATTAATCATCGAAACATGATGAAACGTACAAGACATAGACTTGCTCTTCTCCACTCTTCCCTACATTCAATGGTATTCAAGCAAGATGAAATACTTTAAGCTAGCCATTATTCATTCATTAGTTCAAAATTGGCCCAAGCATTTATTCTTCATGCACCAAACATCTCCTGTGTATCATTCTGCGATATCCCAAGCTCTGTCTAAGCCCGTAAACATGATCATTTGCTGAGGTCTCTCTGGAACCCAGGTGGGTGCTGAGGAACACAGGGGGGGATAAGGGACATAATTTGAAAATGTATTATTTGCATCATAAAATGAAGAACTATATGGCCTTCCATCAGAAAATAACCAAGTTGTACCCTGACAAAAACAATCACCCTTTTTCTGTACATAATTACTTTTCAAATTTTGTCCCTTTTCACATCAGAGCGGGGTACCTAATCGCCTCAATTTACAGTTCCCAGTGAAGCGATATCAGCCAAAAGCTATCTTGAAAGCACCCATGACATCGCCTTTGATACATGTACTTGATAACCCAAGTCGATCTGCATGCATTGACAACCCTTGATATATGTATCGATAAAAGTCCGAGCTATCACCATTCTTCATAATATCAGTGACCAGGGTAATGGTCACTTTGAGTTCTCTATTGATAACATTGACCAACGTTGGAAAGCTTAGTTCACATGGTATTACACTACTGTAGGTCCTGTAGTCTAGTGCGAACAAGTCATTAAAACTTTTTTCGTGCAAATACATATGCTTTTTTATGAGCATCGCTTCGACTCAGTTGCAAGTCACGACTTCTGCTTAACTTTGTACAACTTATTTTTTTTTTCTTATCACAAATTCTCAGGTGCACAGCTATATCTATACAATATTGTTAGAACTTTGTTTTTGTTATAAGCTGGAAATATCTAACATGAGACGGCAAGACACACCTACAATTTTCCATTAAAAATTCTGGTTGATTATGTGTACTGAAGACGAAGGATTGTTTTACCTATTGCAAACAGTTATTCTTGGAAGTAGAAGACAAATACATTAGAACCTCACTCTAAGGCCACCTCATTTAAGGCCACCTCACTCTAAGACCACCTCACTCTAAGACCACCTCACTCTAAGACCACCTCACTCTAAGACCACCTCACTCTGAGGCCACCTCACTCTAAGGCCACCTCACTCTAAGACCACCTCACTTTAAGACTACCTCACTCTAAGGCCACCTCACTCTTAAGACCACCTCACTCTAAGACCACCTCACTCTAAGGCCACCTCACTCTAAGACCACCTCACTCTAAGGCCACCTCACTCTAAGACTACCTCACTCTAAGGCCACCTCACTCTAAGGCCACCTCACTAGTAAAAGAAACAATGTATCGTTGGAGCATAATCGGTACAATTCGGTAAGACCAAGAAGAAACTATCCATGCTTACTGAAGCAATAAAAAGTGTACTGAGATAGTCTACACAACACACTGTCTTCCATGAACACAAAGCAGGAGAATAACTTTACAGTGCCAATTGGCAATGATCTACGCTGTATTGCCAAAAAAGCCTAAAGGTGTCCAGGATAAAAGGCAAGTGGTAAACGCACTTCGCATCATGCATTGCCAATTCCGAGATGCTCTTTTGTCGCAAGGGTTTCGCTTAAAGAAGTGGTTAGGCTGAATTACCAAAGCATTATCAAAGCCCTTAGAGCTAAGCTGGCTGGAAAAGTGTCTCTGTAAGCATGCAGCAAGGATCATCATCAAAGCACCTCTTAAGCAACTGGTTGAAATGTGCAATCACCACAAAAAAAGACCTTTTTCCCAGTCGCGATGATAGGGCAATCCTCACTGTGATTTTCCACTTCGCTAACCAAAGGCACACGGTGTCGATATGAAAAAGGCCTGAACTATGTAGTTGCAGAAGCAAAAAAGACCTCTATGACATACACAAGGGTTACTCTTCCAGAAAAATTCTCTAACAATCGAACATGGTTATGTCATGTTTTGGCACCATTGCAAGAAATTCATACTGAGTGGTTACCTAGTGCAATTTTTGAGAATTGCATTGTCAATACTTGTTACTGATCATAAGGTCAGCAATATGTACACATCAATCTTTCTCTAATATTCCTAGCACATAAAGAGAGTATGGTTGATATGAACGCTAAATATGTCAGAAAGACACGCCATGGCCCAGTTGTTAGGTGGACCAAAAAATTCAGATTTGATTCTCTATTTACAAGAATCTTCTCAGGACATTTTACTATTTAGGAGCCCCTCCCCCCCCCCCCCCCTCTACTTAGGAACTACGTTGAGAAATAATTATCTAATTATTCACACCATGAAGAAAAAGCGAAGAAACTATTTTGCACATACATTATAATATAAAATCTTCGAAAGGTTCAACAAAAACCAGCTGTTACTATTGTTGACTAAACTAGCAAACAAAAATTCCAGCAGTATGTGGTTGCTACCAACGGCAGGAACACTCAGACGCCTCAAACTTAGTCACGTAAAACACAGGCAGTCAAGGAAGTGACATGTTCCCTCTGATTAACTGAAATCACAACGGTGCAGCAACGACGCACTATAAATATGCCAGTTCCCTTGAACAGACTGAAGTCCCTTTGCCATGCAAAGCAGAGATTTCAGAAGGGAACAAATGATTCCTGTCAATGTTAAATGCCCTTTTTCATCAGACTGAATTGAATTGAATTATCACTTCAAATCAATAGTGCTCCAAGCACAAAGCAGATATTGACAAATGGGTCAAATTCAACCCTCCAGTGTCAAGCAGTTTAGCCATAAATCTATACTCATTGAAACGGATATACGAAATGTAAAAGCATGACAATCAAATCGAGGAGGAATGAATTTTTTAAAGACATTTTCCTCATAAGAGATATGTTATATGAAGGTGTCAGCGGTGTGTATTATCTTTTAATCAGTCTTGACACCGTAGAAACGGATATCAATTCCTTTAAAACCCAAGTCCAAAGAACATTCCTCATGATTCACCGAATAAGAAATGATATTTGAATAAAATAGGAAAACAGGCTTCCTGTCCATTATTTATTCAATACTCCACAAAACATTCACTTCTACACAAGCAGACATACATTTGGCTTCTGCTACAAAACATAGATTAGATATACACGAAATAGTTTTTACCTTGACAGTGAAGATAAGAATTCGTCCATCTGACACCATGTTTAGAAACAAGACCATTGCTTCATCTTCATGAGCCGAGTATGTATCGAAGACCCGCTGTGCCATCACACTGCCCTGGAAAAAGAAAAGAATAATATTCTCATTTCATTTATGGATTTTTTTATCTGCTATAAAATTCATAGAACAAAATTAAAAATAGGGTCGAGACATATTTCAGGTAAAAATCTAGGATATACACATAAATACTGTCAGTCCCAAATCTTCGAGCAAAGCCAAAAAGTAGAGCACTCCCTCAATCAGATGTAAAAATCACGATGAGAGAATAAATAAAAGAGGAAATAATAAAACTGTAAGTAAAAAAGCAAATATATATTAACATGTTTACTTGCTCAGAATATAACTATAAAATACCCTGCATGACACGCGGAGAAGAAAGATATTCTGTAAAGGCTAAAGTGTTGTGTTGGATGAGGCAAAAAGGCTTTGGGTGAATTAGGTCACTTGTTCATCACTCGACTGGAAAATTCAGCGACCAACATAGCTCTAATGAAATGTAAGAAGCCACTCAATATTGAGAAACAGGAAAAAGGAGAAAGCTAAATTGCCTTCTGCTCTTGATCCACACAGCCAAGAAAGGCAGTTCTGTGAATTTAGTTGAAGCGAGCAATGATTCAACATCCCTATTGATGTCTAGGAGAAAGGAGCACTTCCATCGTTCGCATTAACAAGAAAGCCAACATCTTCTCCCTGCCCCCTTTTCTGCACTATTCAATGACTGGAGCGCTAGACAAATTCAATACCATTTCCCAAACTGGCAGTTGGTATAACCTCCACTGTAGCAAACTCTGCTCTTTGGTATTCAGCGTCACAATAACGCCATAAATCTGCCCCAACACACAGACGGTGCCAAGTATTGAACGTATAAATCCAAGTCGTCCATAAACACAGTGGCCCCTCTCAGTAGTGTCTCAATCCACTTTGATTTCCTTGCCTTGCATCGACATGCTCTGCCCCAGAGGACTCATCTTTCACATCACATCCAATAATATATGCAAACCCTTGTATATTTACCACCGACACACTGCCTACTCGTGGGTAAAAAGGGACTGAAGTCTCTACCTTCCAGCCTTTCTTGTTCTTCAAAGACAAAACAACTGTTGGTTAAGGGACAGCCATCAAATTGATACTTCAACCAAATAGAATTCCACCCCAAACCATAGCGGAAAGTGGAAGCTGAATGACCCAAGGCAATGCAGTGGCTCTTCCTCCAAAACGTCTCGCTTGTGTATCTTGCATCTCCACAAAGAGCAGGCAATTTCCTGTCTCCACAGAATTAGGCCTTATGGGAATGCAGTTTGTGACATGAGGTCTCACCAATCATTGTCTTTTCTTTGGACTGGGAGATTCTTCAAAGCTGCAAGACATTTTCTGGCTGCAATAGTCTAGTTGAGCGCAGCCAAGTTTCCAAGTAAGTTTTGTTTGCAGCGGAGTGTGTGAATGGCTTCGATCTCTTCTTTCCTCTCAGAGTCCATGACTTTAAGGAGGGATTTCAGACAGTAGGGAGCACCAGACCTCTCAGATATTGACAAGATGAAGACGAATTGCAGATATTAGGTGATCAATCACCAAGCTGGTGACACAAACCAAGGGCTTCCACAAGGAGCATCCCTTCCACCACACCTGTCCCATTTCCCCATCCCAACATCCAACGGCCCACCACCTTAATTCGCCCAGAAAGAACGAACGGGAAAAACACGCAACCTAACCATTGCCTGTTATGTGCAGAGAGGTCTCCAAAAGCCATCTACATCTCCATCACTGTCCGAGTAAGGTCCACCCTCTCCTTGTTTCCCTCTCCAGGAACTCCTATTGACAGTCACAAAACCTACTTACTCCACTTGGCTTCCATGTAGGACCCACATTCATGTGGCTCAAATACGTGCACTAGTGTATCTTAACATGGAATCCGATAAGTCTTTAACAATATTCACAATCAAACCAATATTATATTGAAGTTCTCAACTAAAGTTCACTAAGCTAAAGTCAGCATTATTCCCATTGGCTTCTGCAGTACTAAGATAATACGTATGACCCAACTAATCACACAATAAGCAAGTTGCTCAGTGAATGCAGGATAAATTGTCCGCAACAGGCAAACAAACAGCTGTGCACAGCGGAGTAGGCAAAAAAGAGGGAAGACAGGCAAATAGTGGAAAATGACCAAGTATTTATATGCAGGAATACTGAATCCTAATAAAGCAGGGGATGGCTAGACAAATAAAAAGTCCAAAGAAGACTAAAGTGTGTATTGTTTTGTCATTCCAAACGTGAATTTGGTCTGAGTAAGTAATCAGGATAAATTGAGGCAGTTGTGCCCAGGAAGGCTTCAGATGTAGGCCTTTTGTGGTCCGCTCAGTTGCTTCCAAAGAATGTGATCGAGTTAACCCAGACAGTGTGATGTGTGAGGCCTGCCCTGTTGCTGTAACCTTGCTAACATATTACCTACACTTCTTCCCTAAGCAGCCTCCAAATTCTATTAGCTAGTCTCTGCCCCACACTGCTCAAAACTACTTCTGAATTTTTATTTTGCCTTTTCTTCTACTTCTTAACTGGACAAAGAAGCTGGCCACCCGAGTTGCATCTCAAGTCCTGCATCCTTTAAGATGTTGTGGCTGCTGAGAAAGGAAAGGCCAGCTGCCTCCGATTGAGCTACTGGATTGCATTAGACTGTGAACCAAAGATGAATGAAGCACTGGCGAAGGACTGACTACACATAAGTCTGAGAAACAAACGGAGATGACAAACCTGACAGCCACCGTGTAACTGACGCTGCAGCTGGTCCAGTTAACATAAACCTCCTTGCCACCAAATGGTAGTTTTGTGAATCTGATACTAAATAGCATTCTAAGATTTTATTACAGAAGTCCACCACTCATTTCCACAACTGGAGTGAATGAATAAATCGCAAAAAGTAAAACAAGAGCCTTATAGCAGTTCAAAGCCTTTGAAGCATTTTCCAGGACCTATACCTCTACAGAAGCATATCAAAGGGCTTTCCTGTGTTAAGCCACAGTAATTGCAAGCTACTTGATTCAGGCCCAAGGAATCACATTGTAGCCCTACAGTCATTCCCAGTTAGAGCAAATAAGTCGATCAGGAATACAACAGTTTTGACAAGGCACTGAATAATACATAGGCAAGTAACGGAAGACACAATCTTGGTGATTTATTATGCCTTTGTCTATACGTAAATTTACTTACTGTTGCTTGGTTGAGGACTATGATATGTATCCCACGATTCTTGTCCGGTTCACCATCCTCCAAGATCTGAAACAGATGAAAGGAAATCGCACATTAGACGCTTTAAACAGTGCCAAGAGACTCCAAAGAGACTCTGAAGTACGTCTGAAAAGAGTCCGCAGAGACAGAAGTAATTGAATCAAAGAGTATGAAAAGGCGGTGTCCGCCGGGTGATCCAAGGCACCCAGAATGACATCTCGTTCTTGTTAGACGCAAGCTAGCACAAGCCAGTGTGTCTGAGTGGACACTTAGCAGAGATTGTATCTAAGGACATGGTCAGAGGATGCTACGAAGATCATTGTTGGGCAACCTTGCTTACCATCTAGAAAGTACAGAAACTAAAATACAATGTAGTCGTAGTTCAGATTTGTAAGTATATTAGTTTAACACAATGTATATATTCCCCATCACACATAGTTTGTTTCATAAAATATGGTCGACTCTAGCTGTCTGTGGCGATCTGTACCTGGCTGTGGTCTAAACATGCTAAAGCCTGCTGTTTCTGTCCACTTCTATAGCTAATAATCTGCTTACATCTATCAACATGTAAATACAAACCTTGGTAAATGTAAGAATTAATCTAGTATATCACAAATATGTACTTTTAGATCCGGTTTTGAGTAGCCAGCTATGACAGCTTTGTCTAGTTTCAATTTGATGGGCCGTGTTTATTGAAACTAACTGTATGTCTACAAATTATTCCCAGGGGTCAGCTGAGCATACATGCTGCACCACATTGGGGGTAAAGGTAGAATACATATATTAAAACATGGAGACAAAGGTAAAAAGAGTGGAAACTCGGCATGTTCAAAAGTTCAGTCAGTGTCTACAGATTAATTAATCGACAGTGTAAGGTTTGAGAAAGACATAATACAAGTACTTCCAATTTCACGTTCCTTCTGTCATCTTTCAAGCCATCCCTGCAGCCTAATTTTATTTCAGTTTCCCACATCCCAAAAAATGCACAGAGGCTTAATAAGCAAGCATCATGCGATGTCATACATGCATTCTTAACCCCCCTCCATGGCAATTCTAGCCACGTGAGCAGTGCTGCTCCCAGAATGCATCTGGCTGGCACCTTCACGCATGCGCACACAGCCCTTGGAGTACATTATCAAGCGTGATAGTACATCTGGGCATCTTCTGTTTCGACTGGTGCTGGTTCACAAAAAGCTCAAAAGAAGTTGTCAAGGACACCATTTTTGCCTTAAGGTTATCTGCCCTTCATTACGTTACCCCGATCATTCTCACCCAAGCTGGATGAGTACAAATGAAGATTCTCAACGGTATTCTGCAAACAGGGGAACCCTGCAATTAAAACCACCAAAATCACAGGAATGATCATAATAGTGGATAGGTCCTAACGTTGAACTTGTGAAATGGTGCAGTAATTGTATTTCAGGATCAAATCTTAAAACCAAGGTGATCTTAGTCCAAGATGGTCTTTCATAGTGAGGTGCTTTAGCTACTGGCCATGTTCTACCACTTTTCTATTCCTTTTCAATCTCTGTTCTATCCGTGCTCTGTTCTGATTAGCCCCACTCAGCTGTGTGCAGCCGTTTAGTCAGTAATTACACCAAACATGCCAGGGACACTGTCAACATGCAGAGGCAAATTTCACCAAATTACAAGCTTTGTTTGGAAATCATTCAAAAAATCAGCAGTGTTTAAACAAACCACGATGGATAAAGGCCATTGCATGGACGGGTTTTTATGTAATGATAATCAGCCACAAAATTAAAAGCAGCAATTCTAACTCATCACCATTAGCGCAACTGAAATATTCATCGTATTTGCTTTCGTAAACTTTGGAGTAATTTATAATCCAGCATTTCCAAGTTTTTCAGATATTCTTGGAATTAAGCAATTTCTGCACAACTACATTTGCGAATTCTAGGACCTGCCTATTAGCTAATTTAATTCTGTCCAACCTCATTTTACCATAGGAAACCATTACATTTCGACATTGAGAAGTCATCTTCTTGAACTCGATAGGACAAGGACTGAGATATGGCTCATACAACCGCCAATTCCACATTGGCCAGCTCTGTTGAAGGTCAAGAGCTATACATCTCGATCGCATGAGAAGTTAAATTGGAGGTGCCTTATACTCAGTGTCTTTGCTAAGACCCCAGCCATAGGATTAACGTTTAACATGGCGTGCACTCCAACCCTTATATCATAACATCATTACGTCTGTCTCTGAAAGCTGGTCATATAAGCTGGCTAAGTTTCTGACCAGTAGCACTGAGACACAGCCATAGCCATCGACAGACACATAGACAATGTCTGCTTTTGCAGCGTTTGCACCCACACACTGGGAGTCACTGCAGTATACAAAGACGATCCTGAGTTGCTGGCCACTTGGGTCACCAGCAGCAATACAACTCAGTGAAATTCATTGCCGGACTTACAAGCAATGCATCACAGGCAGCAAGCCAGGTAGACGTATACGATTTCAGATGAAGGTATATATAGGAGCATCAGTTAGGATGAAGCTGCAGCAGAAGGCAAGGAGGTATATGTCGTGACTGGCGAAGATTTAACCCCACACTAGAAATACTGGCACTTGCCTCGCTGTCTGCATTTGCAGCCATCGTGCCCGGTAAGATCACAGAGACCTCTGGCAGTTAATTACATGCGTTGGTTCGATCTGTGACGTCGTTGTTAACAGCGTCGTACGTTACGTGCATGGCAGCGTCGCAGCGTCGTACGGTGCGTCATTTGGGTCATGACTTCCCCCTGCCCATGACCACCCAGCTCAGTCATTTCCGCCGATCAGGAAATCACTGGCCAGGCCGGCTAGAATGACCCTTGCCAATTACATGGCCACAGATTCCTCGTGTGTCCTGCACATCATGCTACTAACTGCTCAACCCCGCCCACCTGCTGGGCTGGACCTGTGCTGAGCCCAAACAAAAGAACAACAAAAACCGCAGCACTCTCTCCTAAAGCTTTGAACACTACAACCAGTCCGATTCATTCATGTCATTTGCTCATTCATACGAGCTCTTTATCTCATTCATCCTCTTTGTTGATGCCAATTCTCCAAGAGCTCGTGTTTACTATTAGCTGATCAGGGAAAGTGCTGTTACCTGCGTCCTTGGGTTTCTCAGGTTTCCAATATAGTACATGACCAAATTTGCCATGTGCGTTTTCCATGAGAAGGATAAATGCACGGAAAACGCATGGTTTTTAGCTAATTATAATGAGGCAAAAACCATGTATTTATCCAAATGCATGGAAAACGCACGTGGCACAATTGGCCATGTAGATCACCAATGGTCCAGAAATTAATTAGCGATATGGTCGTTTTGGTGAAGTCAAGAGCATAGTAAAGATACACGTATGACCTGATTTGCAGTCTCATTTCCGAGGTAGTCTTATCAAGGGGTGACCTTATCGCAAGATTACGGTGTATGTTCGCATATTATTCTTTCAGATGGCACGAAAGAGTCGTGAAAAGACCATGGCCAAATCACAGATGCTGGCCAAAAATATGTGACCAGAATTTAGTCCACATCCTCTGCCAAGTAATTGCCAGGTAATTGTTGTACAGTGTATTTCTCTTGGCTAATAGTGCGTAATAATAATTATGCTAGGAGCTACACGAATTCTAGTACCTTGCATCAAAATATATTTGTTATCATAACTTGGCTTGAAATAACTATTGTGTTTACAATGGAAACCTAGCCAAATAATGACTTACAACAACTTTTAACATCAACAACCAAAGTGTCTAAAGCTCCAACTGCAAGCCAAAGTAATACCATAGACAGTAGAGTCTTTGGTAATACTTAGAAACTGGTATCTTGTTTGAAAGTAACAGAAACCTAGCAAAGGACCGACTTGACAAACTTATTAACTTGCACAATCCCAAGAACCATAAGTTCCACATACAAGCTTAATGTTACTTATAGTCCTTAGTCTCCTTACCACCACAAGTGGATATGAAGTTGCGTGGATATGAAGTTGCGTGGGCAAAAATACTTAAGAGTTGTTGCAGCATCAGCAGATGGTAGGGGATGGAACCAAGCCGCATCATCTTGAGCATCCCATCCAGTCTCAGCAGCAGCTTTTGCTTTGAAGTTGAGAGATGCAAGATGGTCGATACAACATCTGTACTTCCCAACAAGACTATTTAGGCTCCCATCTTGGCCTGCTTCTGCCTCTTTAAGATTGTGTGTCTTTCTCTGTCATCTTAGACTCTCCACATATTCCATATACTTCAAGAGAGCTAGCAAATAGCTTAAATACTGCTACACTAACGGATGTATATAATATCATATACAGCAACTCGCTGCCCTAAGGACATCATAACCACAGGACTACCTCTCAAAACAACAATATGAAATCATCTATGTGCCGCATTACAACTATTCTCTTTAGCCAACCAATAATATGAAATCATCTATGTGCCGCATTACCACTATTCTTTTTAGCCAACCAATAATATGAAATCATCTATGTGCCACATTACCACTATTCTTTTTAGCGAACCTTGTATGCCGTATACTATGGCAGACCAGTCCATAAGTATAACAGGGGTGGGGCCCTAGCTCAGTGGTAACATGCTGGGCTTCCAACCACTGGGTCCTGGTTTTGATTCCCGGTCGAGCCTAAGTTGGATGGCTGTTTCATCCTTCGTCTCATTGCCATGGTCCCTGCCTGTCCTAATTGGCCCACCAGGCGCAGAAATACAGGACGTAAAGCCCTAAATAACCTGCGCTGCATAATATTCCATTTTTTTTACAATCTTTTAAAAAGATTTCTATTGCATTTTTTATGCTGCACTCATGAAAGGCAGATATGCTTATCAGTTATATTTCTATTCATTTTGATGCAACTTAACCGGTCATTCACCTGGCCATGTACCTGAATAAGCCACCACATGCTTTTTCAGGACACATTTACCGCACTATAATTCAGGTTTTACGGCCATAACTGTAAATTCAAAGTAAATGGATAATAAAACCCTGTTTGAAGTTCATTCATTTAGATAACACCCATTCCTGTCGAAGTGGTTTTTAAAATTTCATTTTCATCTTTGGGTATTTTTGTAAACTAGATTTATTTGCTTTTAACCTAGATTTGAAAGCATCTGGGCTTTATGGAATATTTAAGTGGTTGAATTTGAAATAAACTGGCTTTTGGTGGATCAATTAAATGGCTGTAATAAACCTGCTGTGGTGCCGCTTGAAAGTTGCAAGACTAGTGGTCCCAGCCATGGACCACCAGCATGGAAATAGGCTTCCCAGCAGCAGGATCCCATAGCGAACTCCCAGGATCTCCAAAGCGATTTGTTTCAATAAAATCTGCCCTTCACCCATGATTGATCACAAAAACAAATTTGATTTTCCCCACTCTATGTAGCATCTCCCTGAGAGCATTTTTCCAATAAACTTGGCCTGGGGCAGTAGATAGCCCCCCACCCAGCAGCTTGTTTACCAGTAACATGAGATAGTGGCTTGTACACACCAACTTTAATGTGGCATGGGAAGGCAAGGCACACAGTTATTGCAGCTTTGATGTGCAGTCAAGATATTTCAGTCAGTTGGAAAACATATCACCAAAACTGACTGCCAAGATTTCATCAATACCACTTCAAAGTTGCATGTATTGATATTGAAAGTAACACTGCAACTCATGCATGCACAGCTGAGTTATGTTCATTTGGCAGAACTTTTTCCAAAACATCAAAACTGAGCAGTTATGGCTTATAACATCCACACACAGACTCAAAGTGACAGATCATCCTATACGCTATTTTTAAGAGAAAAACTTTTTTTGAAATACTGTGCTAACTAAATGGAATGGAAACAAACCAATCTCACATAGCCAAACTGAGAGTACATCATGTTGTGTTTTAATGGAGATGCCACTCACGTTCATACTACAGTATATTGTGAATATGTCTCACATACAAGACTCCTTTGACACGTTCACCTGCACTATGCGAAGCACAGGATGTGAAACTTTAGACGACCGAAAGGAATGTCATCTTGCAACTCAACACTTCTGAGTTACATGCACACAAAAAACTATACTTGTCATGGCGGCACACAGACTAGCTGTATCAGACGTGATTTTTTTTCAGTTATATCATTTTGATATCCTATATAAGCATGTTAGATATTCTACAAAATCTTGGAGAAATTAGAATCTCCAAGACAAAACGTACATAGTATTACATACATGATCAGTTTTCTACTTAAATCAAACAAAAATACTGTCTCTGACTGTCTTTTACCAACGCTACACTTCTTATTAGAGTCAGCACAGTCAGTGTTTAATGGATTAAGTTTTGCACAACAAATGTATTGAATAACTGAAATTTAACCTTTAAAATGTGGCACATTGTTAAAGTTAGATCACTCAGTACCTCCGTGGTGTATAAAAAGTATGTTACCAACATCCAATACACTTATAAGTTACATTTGTATTATTGTATGGGGACTTCCACATAACAGTGGGACTTAAAGCCAAATTTTAAAGGTTTTGTAATCGATACATTTGTTGCATAAACCTGAATCCATTACATCCTCATCCAACTGAATGACTACAAGTAAGTTTCAAATGACAAAGAAAAAAGCGAAGTAAAGGAGAAGTAGAGATATAACTTACCGTGGTGCCATCGACGCTGACAGACACCTTGGACTTGCTGGAGAACACTTCGACCTCCAGGGCTTTCGGGGGCTCCAAGGCCTGCTTGATATTCCTGGGCGCCGGGTTGCCTTCCATGTGATTGAGGACAGCGTCTGCAAACACACAAGCACACTCTATAGGGAACCAGAAACAGTCAGCAAACAGTTGCTTAATCTCTTAGGATTTCTGTAAGGTGTGATAAATTGCAGTTTGCTTGACAATCCAACACCAAGCAGCCAGAGGTAAAGACGTGATTATTTTCCAGGATGACCACTCAATAATAAGTAGCACAGGATGTGGTTGTTGCCTGGGTGACTCAAACTGACCACTACCAAAGGGCCGCTGGTCACTTTCTTTCCTGTTTCTTGGCAACTGCCAAAAATGACAGCAGAACTTTCACCAGCAGGGACAGCCAACTAAGCCAAGTACCACCCAACCCCCATTCAATCTGCTACAACCATTTCCCTCCCATAACAGAGCCTGATGCCTGGTTTTAGCCTGGGGTGCGAAAGGCTGTTTACTGACATAGTTCAGCAGCGACTTGCCCCTGCCCACTGCGCTGAACCCTCCTCCATATTGAGTGATTTCCCCCGGGATGTGAGAAGCAGTCATATCGAGATAGCAGGACAGACACATACACGGTCGTCGAAGCGTGC
This sequence comes from Alitta virens, assembly GCA_932294295.1. Taxonomy (NCBI): domain Eukaryota; kingdom Metazoa; phylum Annelida; class Polychaeta; order Phyllodocida; family Nereididae; genus Alitta; species Alitta virens. Next base: position 28,578,494 of record OW028573.1, on the reverse strand, counting down.
ACCTTGGCCTAACAAGAAAGAAGGCTGTTATTTGCTGACTGGAGAGAAGTGGCCTGCACTACACCCAGTGATAATGGAGCCCTGGGGACACCAAGTCACTCACAACTCCACCATCTCAGACCCTTCCTGCTGCTTCTTCCCTCCACTTCTCAGAGCTTTATCTGGTTGCCATATCCATCCGCAATCCCTGCATCTCTCGGCCCTTTTTAACAGTCCGCTTCCCGCTAGCAACCTTGGTGCAATCAACCTGAAGAAACTCAAGGCGACCGTAAAGAGATCGGGAAAAGTTGTGGTTGCTCCGGGCAGCTGGGACACACCACCATTTCCACCCAAGGTCTTCGGACTGTTGGCCTTGGAGGATTCCATTTGATATCCGTGGACAAAAAGCTCGTCCACATATTTGTACCCGGGGGAGAATTTAACATCTTTTCATTACTCTTTCCTCCAATAATTTCTCTTAAAAGGGGAAAGGCCTTCCAAATTAACCTTAACCAGATACTGATGGATGATGCGTTTAAAAGCCATAATGGTCACTGAAGAAAACACAACTCACGAATTTCACCATCATCGCAGTTTTATATGTTTACAAAAACCTGCAATCACAGCTTTTTTCTTTTTAGGCAAAAGCGCAAGGCAAACCATAGACATCAGCTAACGTACAGGACTATGAAGTCTGGAAACTGTTGCTGGAAACATTTTCCAAAGACTGGGACACTCACACATATGTCACCAGCCAGACATTACAAGTTGTTTTGGAGAGATATAAATTAGGTCTTTGATCTGTATTCGTAATGACACCCCACATTAGCCAGACAAAATCCATTAGGCTTAAAATTGGAATAAGACGAGGAAACAGCGAACATAAAGGTGACTGAACTAGATTGTATGGCAAGCAGGACAGATTGAAATGGTCATGATACTCACTGTTTCGAAGCAGTGTATATATGTCCCTTTAAAGGATTCTAACAAAGCTCCACAATATATGCCTCACACTTATCTAAAACATATGGCTGCATTTTGGAAAACATTATACATACGACTAATACACACAGCCTAAATATTCCAATAAAATGTGACAACAGATCCTCAATATGGAGAAACCAATCATATGCTTAATTTATAGCTTCCGCGCCCAACTCAATTATTTCAACCCAATTCATTCTCCATGTCTGGCCTTTTTGGCATATTAGTCCAAAAGCCACTTCCATCAACACATGGCGTACATCTAACCATTGATCTTTTCCACAATGAACAGTGCACACTGCTAAGTTGCTTCAAAGAAGACCATACTTTCAGTTGCTATTCACAGAATCCTGATTACTTTGGCCTACAGACTTTCCTATTTCCGCATCACACAGCAGTCTGTCACTTCTATGGGGATGCTCAATGATATTTCTGATGAACGCGAGTCACCAGAAGCTGATTAAATGATGTCTCCTGGTCTCGACATCTGAAATTTGCTGATGAATCGACTCCATGCACTCAGCCTGCCTCCCAATTAGCATATTAAAAGGGTAACTATGCACTTAATCCATTGGGAGGAATTGCAGCAACCAGTTAGACAAACCCAGAATAATGGAATTGTTTTCTATTTCTTCGAGGATTAAGACACCCACAAGAAAATCGTCTCTTCGAGAGGCTCAGTATTATCAAATTACCTAACTTCATTTTCGTTTAAGAAGAGCTCTTAGTTATTTTGTTATATCAGCCTGCTACTGCAGTTAACGACCAGATGTAACAAAAGGTACTGAACTAGCTGTATGGATTTCGTGTATGATAAGACACGGAAAGCCTCAGACAGGCAGCCTATGTAATAGTGGATTTTTATGGAAGGTTCTCTGTATGTCCACCAGGTGGCTACGACAGAATACAGCAATGCGATTGTATTAGCTGAAGAAAATCCCGCCCTTGACTCTGATCGGCTGAAGCAAAGTGCATCCTAGCAGCAGTATTTTTAGTGCATTTTAATGTATATTTGACATCTTATCATTTAGTTAATTTCTGTTATTTCCTAGAGAAAATTATATTTATAGAATCAGTTAGGTATGACCTACAATGTCTGAAAAGCAAAATGAGTAATAAGAGGAGAGGAAAGACTTATGACTTGCTGAATTCTGGGCTGCTCAGTGAAAAGACTCTATATAGCCCATATCTATACACTTTAGAACCTCAACAATGGGACAACCATAATATCCAGACGAAAGCTGCTTTGATTGAGAAGTAGACTGATTGATGATACATATATCAAACGGATTGAAATGTTTGGCCTAATATCAGAGGTTGCCTTAATGGTGAGCTGGTCTGAACCGGATTCTTTGTTGCCTTAAATCAAAACCATCTAGCATTTCCTTTCAGATCGGTTGTTACCATTGGATGTAGAAAGTACTGTCCAAACTCAGCCAGATTGCATGTGAGTAAAATAACGGTTTTTTTCCTCTATGTTTTCCCTTCACGATCGATTTGCAAAAAGAGACAGCGCGAGTGTCAGCCTCCCAGTAATTAGGGGTCAACATGCAGTCCACCAAAGATGCCCAGCTTACAAAAGCCCATCCCAAGACATTCAATTAGTGACTTCATGGCTTCTCAATTAGCTTGGAGAATCCCAGGAAAATGAATTGCAGAAGGACGTCCAAAGCTAGCTATTACCAGATCGAATGGAATAGAACCGGCTCATGACTACAAGGTCTGAATTTGGCTCCATCGCATGTTCTAACATAATAAAAGGAAATGTCACTTCACCGGAGATAGTTAAATGGCACAGCGGATAAGGCAATAGTCAGCTCCTCTAGGGGCTTCGCGTTTTATTCCTGAGCTCGTTTTAGCTCAAATTCAACTTGAATTAAGATGATGAACTGGTAGTGTCCTGCAAATGTGCAACATCATTAGGACTCCAAGTTTTATCATCTCATCATTACATGTACTGTACTGACTGAGCCTGAAATCATAAAATCGATGGACATTGCAAAGGGATAAGAGCAACCCTCCACGTGGAGTGAAAATCAAGAATCTTTGCAACAAGTACTACGCTTACAACTACTGTGACAAATTGGTTAGATTCCCCTTACGATTCATTGCAATTTCTGCAGTCTTTGGAAACCCAAGCCTAACTACATCTTGGTAGCATTTTAAAGGAGACATTCTAGGAGCAAAAAGGAAAGAATCAGATTATCAACTTAATCTTCTCAAAGCATGTGAGGAACCAATGAAACAGAGAAGCCGTAACAGATGGTCAGGATTTATTACCACAATTAGCTATAACTCAATGGATTTCCCTTCTAATAAACCACTCTGTCCAAAATAAAACAACTACGGTCTTTTTCAGTGGTTGCTAGGTAACAGTTTTCTTTCTACAAAAAAGAAACCACACCCTTTCGGGGTTCTTTTAATGGATTCCGATGATATGGAGCCAATTTTCCCCTCCAGCACAATTTAATCTCCTCTCTGGAGCCTTTTTCAAAGCTAGCTGCTAGAGTCTTCATATTGATGCAGTTTGTAGGCAAATGAACAAGGCTCGGTGAAGAGGTAATGAATATCATTGGTTCTAGGATCCCATTGCCAGTCACTTATAAGTATCACTCCATATATCATACTGCAAAGCTGGTCTGAAATGACCTTGGTCTCCCAATGACTTACACACATATGAAGGACATGATATGAACCACTGTCCTATTAGTTTTAATTAAATAAAAGACAACCTGCTCTGCTTAAGGCCATTTAAGGTCATACATTAAATAAGGTACACTAATTGACACTGTGTAACACACAAATTGACACAGTTAAGTATTGCTCCCTTCCTTATATGTGCTATTAGGGTTGAGTGTTTCACTCTTATTAAGAGCTATTTAATGTTGTTCCACAAAAGGTTGTTTACAGTTTCGCCTAGATTGCAAATGTCATCAGCCATTTCATTTGACTAAATTCACCACATATCTTTACCTAAGTCTCTTGTGTGACCTCATTAGAGAAGGCCCATAGACATGTTCTCTTAAAATATTCAACGGTCTGAAGTGAAGGGCATTTGAGTGCTACCGAGGCGTGCTGTTTTGTATGAGCAAGAAGAAAGTGATACAAAAGAATGAACAAAGAATGAGTTGGCTGATCATTGAGTATTCAGACGTTGGAGGACTTTCTTTTACGAACTTTTGGGGTGAATGGGTAATCTACATAAAACTCTCGTTTGACTGCGTAAGATGTTATGGTGGGCGTGATGAACTGTGGAGAATGACTCCAGGCTAGATTTAACAGGACTCCAGACGACGAGACCAGCTCCTGTAGACTTGTCTCTCCACTAAAGACTTCTCTTACTCCGAGTTACTCGCTCACTCTAAGGTCTCTTACGAAGCCTATCAAAATCACAACATAAATCCTCTTATCTCCTCTACCTGAGGGACAAGGCAGTGTAAAGGCTTTTACAAATAAACTTTGCTTTCAGGCTTAAGTTTGAAGTGAAGTGGATGTTATCAACAAGTCAAAAATGACCATTAAAGAAACCTAGCTACAACCTCCATTTTAAATCAAGATCAGGCCACCAACCTGTGTGGTCAGTTACCAAGCTTAAGTTGAAATATATCTCAGTCTATGTCACATTGAATCTGCAATTCCTTCTATTCCGCATTTAAGCTGAGACACTGTAAGCACATTCAATTTAACATAAATGGATAATGTCGTGTCGACTCATTATTATACCTACCTATGACAGCAGGTCATACATGTTTACACAAAGGCTTCAGAACATAGTTGCCAAGTCACCACCAAGAAATGCAATGTGCATTATGACAGCATAAGACTGTTACTTTCTTAGCAACAATACAGTCTATTAGTGAGAGCACTGCAAAATGGGCTGGAAAAGGTCTTTTTTCCAGGAAACCAAGAAGCTGGAGAAGCAAGAAGTGACAGGGTTCTCTCCAGGCATATTAGTACAAGGGAAAAAGGGAGAAATGGCTGTCATATTCACTTGACCTGTATAAGCATCCTCCAAGGTTATATTGACCTAAGAGCATCATCCTGGGCACTATCCAGGGGCATCATCCCAGGGCATTACCTAGGAGGTAGGAGAGGGGGGTTAAGAAGCTGCTGCAGCAGAGATCAATTAGCCCTAAGCTGTCCTAGTCGCAGCTTAGCATCTTTCATTCAGCAGCACTGCAGTCCTACTAGCCTTACTAGGTGTCCTTACTGGGTGTCCTAACTGGGTGTCCTTACTGGGTGTCCTTACTGGGTGTCCCTACTGGGTGTCCTCATTCCCTGCACAAGTGTCTGTGTCATTCTATGTCATTTTGTGTCAGTGTGTGTCATTGTGCGCTACTGGGAGTCTCTAATGCCATAAGATTTGCTCTTGGCTGCCACTCTTCATTTGTCACAAGACACTCTCCCACGCTGCACCACTTTTCACCACTAAACATTGCTGAATTTTTCATACCAAAACAGGACACAAATCAACCTCAGCAGGTCAATTCTAGCTGGCCACAATCATTTCTTTCCCCACTCGCTCATCGTTCAGTTGCCGTAATACACATTCACTACAACCGAACAGCTAGAAATTTGCCATAGCTGATAAAGACCATTGCACACTGCCTGTTTGTGTGGCCACAACATTCGCTATGAATCTGGTTCAATTTTTTGTGGTTATTATTGGAACAGACGTAAATTATGTGCTTTAACAACAGTGCAGGAATTCGTGAATTTGCCAAACCAGTTCAAATTCTCATTTGAACACTTTTTTATGTGGCCAGGTTCCGAGGCAAAGTGGCTTTTATGGGGGAGTGGCCTGCCTATTAAACTGATTAAAACGACAGATCTATACGTTTAATGGGCAAACATTTATTGCACCTAAAAGAAGAGGCGACCTCCTTTCAGACTATATAAATTCTAAGTGGTCTCAACATACTACGAGTCTCAAGTCTTTCTGTAAGTATTGTTAGCATGCACAGAGACCTTTACAAACACAGTGACCACCATTCAAGCTATTACAACTACTTGGAGAAAAAAAACTGAATGGCTCTCAGCTCAGCTTATCCATCACCTGGATGTCGCCAGGTTGTCCCCAACACAGCTTACTACAACAAAACCAGCTAAAATTGAAATTTGGCAATTTCGTGTCCTACTCCACCTTTAAGTGGCTGCAAGTGCCAGGAAATTGGCTTGATGGAACACCTCACGTCATAATAATTCTATGAGGTTATTTTCCCTGCAGAGGAGCGGAAGGCCATTCACAAGGCCCTGTTTCCAAGGACTTCCTAATAGCTAATCTTTCTCTCATAAATGTAATCCTTCATGTGTCATGAAAATTTGCTCCACTTCAAAATATAAAATTAATGTAATGCTTCTTCAACATAACACGAAACCCATAAAACAAAATCTGATGTCTCTTAATAACCATGTTTCTAATAAATTGTGAAACATAAAAGTTTCTTGAGGCATCTGGGTGTGATTTTATAACGTTCCGGCATGGATTGCTAAATGGACATATCCCGGTTGTATTAGATTGAATATAAATTAATTCGGCCTCATTAATAATCAGAAATTCTGATGGTGTAATTGCTGCTAAAGAAATTATAGTTCGAAAGACTAGCACGGTATAGTAAAGAGTCAGCTGCTATTCAAGAATATGCATACGAAATGCACTGACTGAGAAAAACATTTCTTGTATGTGAACAATTGTTTGTTTGTTTTTATAAGAACTAAATAGAGATTAGTCTACTCACATTTATATTCTTTACTTCGTGTGCAATATTTTAAGCAGCCCATAGCATGGTCGTCCAAGACAGCAAATTGCCAGAAGAAAGATCAATGTTCAAAGGCCAACAGTAGGAAAGGCTGAGCTGCCTTAACAAGTCTATTTAAGCACACAATGCAGACAAATATTGGTGCTTATGGAGCTGTAAGTGTATAGGGGATGCAGCAAGGAGGTATGCTGGGCTGCCCCATAGCATAATACCAGCAAGGAATAACGCCTTGGCTATGTTGTGTATTGATTAGGGTGCCAATCACCTGTCTCCGATGTCATAATGACCTGCTTGTCAGTCCTGCTTTTTCCTCTAACCTTGCTTCTGGTTTCAGGCCTGATTGCCCACTGGACACTGGACTAATAACATGTCTGGTGGCCTAGACCAGCAGTCCACGGGTCAGCATAACTGCTGAACAGAAACCAGTGTGTGGTGGGTCTGCCCAGACTTACATTGTGGGATTAAGCACTGCCTTGAAACAAGCAGAGGCTCAATAGAAATACGGCATTCAGTGTATATACAATATATATGGCAAGTGCCCAGCAAACTTCAGCATATAATAAGTCCAAGAAAGTACAGACAATTCGTTATTGACATCTTCACCAATGCAAAACCCACTTGACAGGTAAGATGGGTCAAATACACTAAGAGATCCATGTACCAGGTGCAAAAGATCATAAAATTCCAATGCTATGACAACGCATCAAATGAATATTAATGCATCATTCTGCTTTACGCAGCTGCAATGGTGTAGAGGTCATCAAGGACAAACTGGTCCGAGCATCTGAATACCCTCAAGACCTTTCAGACCCATTAAGCTGGTCAGTCCACTCTGTTGTTCACTAAATGGGCTAATTGCCAAGGACCTGTGCAGCTGATGACAAGCCCTTATGATGACCTTCAGTGGAAGAAAGATTCTCAGCGTGAGACTTGACCTTTACATCCAGCGACATCAAGAAGGCCTAGTTGCAGAAGGACCTGCAGTGAGATGGCCTGGGAGAGGAGGACAGGGACTCATCTTGCTAGGCTAACATAATGCAGGAGGATAAAAGCTTCGATCCTGCTCCTGCTTAATGTGATGGCTTTTGTCTCTGTAGGCCGGTCAAGATGCATAAATACCCAGCAGGGCTTTAACTTGCAGCTGCTGATGCTGCTGATGCTGCTGCTGATGGTGGTGGTGATGCAGCTCATAGCAACCACAAGACAGTCCTGTGCAAAACGTATGCATCCCTTGGGGACACGGGACACCTCTTGCTTCTCCAGTATCTACAGGGCTACGTGCTGTCTTCCTATGATTGGTGTCTCCTTCTGGCTCAGCCTGTAACTGTCAGTGTACACCCAATAAAGAAGGGCTTTACTGCCCGCACATTGTGTCTGTCTTCCTGTGTGGCAATCACGTTTGACCTTCGCTTTGTGAGCAACTAGATGCTGTGCACCAATGGCTTCTTGTCACTGGCACCAGCTTATAGACGACCTGGCTCCCATTCACCCCACCATAAAGCTAGTGCTTTGGCTCACAAGCTCACAAGCACTGTGTGGTCTGTGGCAGTTGACAGAGAACTACACAAGCTAGTCAGACAGCCTGCCTCTGCGCTCTGTGTCCGATTCTATTATTCCCAAGATAAGACGTCTGTTGCTGTGACCCTACTCTGCTATCATTGCCAGCTGACATGTCCCTTTATTGACTTTGCTGCAGGTATGTCCATCTTTGTGCTCCTGCTGCTGCTGTTGCTTCTGCCCTGGAATCCAGGCTGACCCTGGTCTCTGCTGAATAGTCTCATTGGCACTGGGACTGACCTGGCAAATTGCTACAGCAATATCGACAAATTGCTCACAATATCTATTGCGTCCCTAGCTGTCTGCCTCCTGCCAAAATATATAGACCTTTTATATGGCTTCCACATCAACAATGCCTCAGCCAACCACAACACAGGCACTGTTCGCTGTTGTGCTAAGTTCAAACACACGCATTGGCAAGAGTAAGCCCTACACACCCAACTGACGTAAGAAACTCGATTACTCAATGCCAAACATTACAAAGATGCTCAATGTTCATCAAGAAGCCTGCTATACTCAACTTTTAGCCTCACATTCTGAAACTTGGTAGTGCTCCCTTATCTTTAGCAAGACCTATTGACAAAGCTGAATCTCAAATGTCAACTCCAATTGGCAATAGGAGACATTCTCCACCTATTAGAACCTCTCAAATGTCAAAGCAATAAGATAAGCTGCAAGCACCACCCACAGTGTCAAGGACCCCTGTATCTGTTAGTCACTCACGATTCCCATCTCTAAAGCTTACTATGAACATGTGGCAAAAATACTAATAAAAAAACCACAAAAATCCCCAACATTACATTACATCATTGCATGACATGAGTGAAAAGATGTTTATCACAAACCTCCACATTTCATGTAACATGCAAAAGATCTGATATACTCTATGGTGTAAACATACAGAATAATTCATTTCCCAGCGAGTGGAGAAAACTGCTCGAAGAACAGTTATAAAGCGTTGGAGCTGTACAGCACCTGTCTGCTGGGAGGAACTTGCAAAGTTTTATGGTCTCACAAAATGTGTTTTCGAAGATAAATGCCCCTGACAGGAGGTTATAGGGTCTGTCTGGACAGGTTCATGATTCAGAGGCTTACTGGTGACACTAAGTAATGTTTATTAAGGTGCAATTCAGGGAGGAGATGTGTGCCCTCTCCTATCAGAGCCTATGAGGAGCGCACAGGATGGGTGTGCAGGTCCTGACCCCAGTTACTAGTGACTGCAGAGTGTTCCCCTTGATGGTGAAGGTGGCCCATCAACCTGTGCATTAAGTATTCCCGTATGGAAATGTCTCCTGCGGGTATAGTAAGCATGCCGGCCAGTGTGTCGCCGCAATGTGGACAAGTCCTGTGGGTGATGTTGGCCAACAATAACCCTACCACCATTACAGCCCCAAAGGTCAGTGGCTGCTGCTTCTAGCTGCAATGAAGTCTAGAGTAGAGCATCCTGAAGTGATGAATTATACATGACAAAAGAAGCACTCTCCCTTTTGTCACTGCTTCTCGTTCAACCTTCCTTCTCCGGTCACTTCAATCCTTCACCGGTGAGCCTAATTACTCTCCTCAATCCTCTCAAAACATTTTCTACAGAGATTCTGAATCATGCACCATCTAAACGTTCCTTGATCCTCCTTCAGCTCATATGACTACTGCGAATGGTACTTGAGCTTTGATGTCCTTTTTCAAAGCCACGAAACGCTGTGATACATCTTGCATGGACCTTCACAAGTACCGCCATACACCGCAACAATTGAGATTGCTCGTGTTCCAGGGATGATCCATTTTACGCTTTAATCACTATTTTTCATGCTGTTCTGCGACTAAAGTGGATCTCAGTCCCAATGCCTCAAGCTGAATAACACATCGCATTCCAAGGACAGACAGGCCTCCACGGCGTCACAACATAACAATCATGCATAAAAGGCATCAATTCTCTGTGTTGGGTAAACCATCCCATCATTTTCCACATTAGTTTTCCTGGCAGAGCGGCTGGATTGTTTTCCGCAAGACACCGCGGATGTTCTTATCTCATAATTAATCTAATTTGTTGAAAGTACTTGAATCTACTCATAATCTACTTGACATTCCAACCGAATTATTAGGTTAGGCAATACCGCTTTATTAATCTTATAATGAGATTTTCATTGATTCTTCTGCACTCTCAATGGACTTACCCGATCGTTGTGGATCCTGCTGCAACTTCTTGCTTGTGTCCACAATAAACATGACGTTGATGACCAGAGTGACCAGAAGGACCAGTACCAACAATGCCTGAAAATACAAAGAGAAAATACATAATTATTGACCAACGCCATATTCAGACACTATAACAAAATAAACATGAAGTGAAAATCCAGGATCCACAGAAAGATTGAGTTTCCATTGAACATCATATTCAAGAACATCTTGCTATTACAAGATCATGTCAATGACACATTACAAAGAAACCATATTGACTGGGCCATGAATGTCATCAAAATGTATTTCTCTAAAGATTTTTTGTCGTTCTGAAAAGCATTGCCCAAATATGCAAAGCAGTTAGTTAGTTACCATAGCAAGTTTGACAGCATTTTGTCCACATCCAACAAAATCACCAAAATTAACTCAGGAGCTGTGACTAACTTCCTCACAAGATTAAGTCCAGGCACTATACAAAACACTCACTCGGCAACATTGCAGTGATTTGCAGTGATTTGCACTGATTAATAAACAGCCAACATACGTCAAGCACTTATGAAAGTCCTCATATCCATCAAATTTGAGTAGGCATCGGACGGTCGTAGACAACCATTACACTGGAACTACACACAATCTGCTCGGACAGATTTAATAAGTTTTTGCTTTAGGCACATCGTCCATCACTTAGAAGCTGCTGGCATAATCACAGTATTTCTGTGAATTTTCATCCCACTGCCATGAGCTTGCAGCTCTAATCAAGGTTTAGCTGGCACCTAGTCGTCCATCAGATCAACTTACTCATGGATATTCATGGCTCAAATAATGGCTCAAATAATATGTGCTCAGTATCCCATCAAGTTAAGACTGCATTCGCTTAGCTCTTCCTAATATACTTATACCATATAGGTTGAGGGAGAAATGAGAGCTTTTATCTTTAAGAAAACTGGATAAAAAAATTACATCAAAAAGATGAAAAGATTACGGTTATTTTATGCATACATCAGAATTTCGCCAATGCCTACATCAGCACCATTTTCTAACATCATATGCTATTGGCAGAAGAATTTTCGCTAGTGTTCCCAAAATAAAAATGAGCATAATTTCACATTATTTTAGTATATACCATAACAACATTATGAAATTATAATTACAAAACCAGTAGATCTGGCTCCCTTGAACGTCGAAAATTAGATCTAAGGATTACAAAATAATTCCCATCAGCGATGAGCAACCATGACAGGCTAATTCATTCATCAGACTTTTCAGGTAACATTAATGGATGGGACCATCCTGCGATAAACGCCCTTGACAAGCTTAATATCCACTTTGGCAAGTTTGATGTCCTCTCATCGCATTGCAAAGACACTGTGCAAAGAAGTTAATATCCTTAAAGACACTTCTGGCTCAAAAAACAAGTTTACAATGTAATCTTTGTGAAAGGGATGGGGATGGGGAGGCTGCTGGAAAAGATACTCGATGTGTCAGTTATGGATAACACAAGGGAGGGATCGATCAACTACAAATGCAGCGATCAGAAACAGGATAGAGCCATTCTGCATCAATACAGTTGTCAGCGTTAGTTATCATCTGGTTTTTAAAACTCACACCCGGCTGTGGTGTTCCCTGGGATTCGTCAGTGTGTATAAAACAAGCTTAACCATAGATAAAAATGAGACCAAAACAGGTCCAAAATGGCAGGGAAAAAGAGAAAAATTACAGAACACAACTGGCAAAAAAAAAACAGGTGAAATTGGAAAGGCAAACACTCACTCCCTACCATGATAACAAACAAGGCTTGGAAATAAGCCAGACAGCCATGCAATCACTGATGAACAATGCAAACCAAAGCAATGGATTGCTTCCTCAAATCCAACAGGAGCAAAGGCCCTCAATTAATTACCCCAATGATGTGGCTCTGTGCAGGGCCAGATCAGCTCTTATCTCAATGCTTTTGACTCTGTTATTATATTGGTCCAAGCATCAGCTCAGCAGCTTCAGATGGCCATCCAATTATGGAAAATTGCTAATGGTGTCATGTTCTACTACATATACAGGGGCGGATCCAGAAAATTTTTCAGCAGGGGGCGGGGGTTGACAAACTAAAATGTATACAGCTGAATTTTTTAAAATTAAAATGTACTAGGCCAAAGGGGGGTTTGCACCCCAAAACCACCCCCTCTCTAAATCCGCCACTGATGTATATGGTTATCTGGGCTAACAAGGAATGCAGTCAATGCAGCGTTCAAATGAGAATATGATATAAGATACGATAACACACTCACACACTTAATAAGTGTACTGGTGTTGCCCTTACCATTCATTGTACAAATGGACAATGGGTAGGCATATGACTTCAATTAAATGCTACTTGGTGAAGTGGCAGTTGAGATGGCCAATTGATTCCCATGAAGGTTCCAAGTTCGATTTCTTCTCCGGGGTGCTTTTGATCTCGACTTAAACTTTAGAACTTTAACATGAGTCATTAATTCTGATAGTTCCTTGTACAAAGCAGCTGGCACCATGAAAAGAGACCACGTGTTTCAAACTCTGATTTACCAGATGAGGTCATTTAAATAAGGCTTAAAATTATAAATAGCCTCTTTCAGTTGTAGCAAGGCAGAACTGAAAACGTGGTACACACAACACCTAGTCATCCCTGCTTCATAAAGACACTAGCTCGAGGGAAGTGTATGTCATAGGGGAAGACATCTGAGGAAAATATATTTATTCAAGTGACAAGCTTAAGGATGCAGACATCAGCAATACAGTTCCTGTCTAGTAAAAACTAAGTACTTTGACATGAACTTTAAAGAAGAGAGACAGGCCAGTGTAGAAGTAAAAGGTCAAGCAAAGACTAGGGAGATCCCTATATGCCAGAGTACAGCGGAGTATGCCAAACTCTAAAGCCCCGTTCCCACATAGCCGAGTTTCTCGTAGTTAACTCGTAGTATTACGTAACACGCCTCTCGGGCCCAATTCGTACTAAACTCTGCGATTACTCCTCGCACTCGAGAGATGTTCGGCGAGAAACTCCTCTGACTCGTAGCGAACTCGTGAGATTTGGAGCCGAGAATGCCGAGTATCCCGAGTATGCCGCGCTGCACGGCACACTCGGCGAATTATCCAGGAGTCCAAAAACTCGGCCATGACTCGCCGAGTTACTCCTCGAACTCGCCGAGTTACTCCTCGAACTCGGCGAGTTACTCGGCGCTAATTTCACTCGTATTACACTCAGGGGGGATGTTCAGGAGTGCGAGGAGTAACTCGGCGAGTTGTAGGAGTAACTCACCGAGTTGTAGGAGTAACTCGCCGAGTAACTCGTCGAGTTCTACCTTTAGTACATGCATCATCAGCGTAGGGGGTCGTATATAATATAAAAGGCCGCTGCTCCTATAATATTAGTCCGATTTTCGTCAAATAATGATTGTTTTGTAGTATAATTCATAGTGACTCCATAGGTATTTTCGGATTGAAAATAGACCAAATATTAAGCGAGATATTCGTCTGAGAATGTAGCTAGGTTGGCGGAGGCAAACAGTGGTGCTCTCGCAGACGTCCGCGCCCGGACTGTATCAATGCAGGTAAGGCTGAGCGCTACTTTAAAAGGCTGCTGCTCCCCTAATATTAGTCTGATTCTCGTCAAATAAGATTGCATTTTAGTATAGTTCACACTAATTCCATACGTGTTTTCGGATCGAAAATATACCAAATATTAAGCGAGATATTCGTCTGAGAAGGCGGTTGTCTGGCGGCGGCTGCTGCTCCATTTATATTATTCCGATTTTCGTCAAATAAATATTGAATTATAGTCGAGTTCATACTTATTCCACACAGATTTTCAGATTGAAAATAGACCAAATATTAAGCGAGATATTCGTCTGAGAAGGCAGGTAGTCTGGCGGCGGCAAGGTGCTCTGTGTATGGCCCTGACTTGAATGGTGTAGTCAATATTTTTGACCATTTTATATACATTGTTTGGATGAGCTTTATTGCAATTCATTTCTACTCATTCTGCCAACTGCCATGACTGTTATGTCAATTGCTATTAGCATTTTGAATGATACAAAGAATGGGTGTAGAGAATACAGCAAATTCAATACAATTGCCTAATTGCCTAAATTGGGGTTCTTTGACCTGTCATTTCATGGTTTGTTCAAAGATGACACAGTAATATGACATTGTCTTGATTGTCATTCACAATTACAAAAATATGTAATTGCTTTCATTAATTAAAAGCAATATATTTTATTGTAATTACCAGGCAATGATTATATTTGTATAACTTTCTTATCTTTTTGTGTTAATTTGAATCTTATTGTGATATTATGATCAGTATAAATTTGTGTATATTTTGTAAAATTTAAATCTAATATTGATATTGTAATTAGTATTTGTGATTTGATCTGTGATTTTATTTGCTATATTTAATTTACTTATACTGGTGCTCCCTGAAGCGTCCGCGCCCAGACTGTATTAATGCAGAAAGCTGAGCGCTTCTTTAAAAAGCTACTGCTCCCTTAATATTAGTCCGATTTTCGTCAAATAAAGATTGTTTGGTAGTATAATTCATAGTGATTCCACAAGATTTTTCGGATCGAAAATAGACCAAATATTAAGCGAGATATGCATCTGAGAATGCAGGTAGGCTGGCGTCGGCCTATCATTCGATGGGTGACTCGTCGCTATCGTAGACACCTTGCTTCACCCGGCGAGTCACTCCTACAACTCGGCGAGTCACCCGCCGAGTCACCCGCCGAGTCACCCGCCGAGTAACTCGGCGAGTAACTCGGCGAGTAACCCGCCGAGTCACTTTTTCCGCCAGAATTCGTTGCCAACTCCTCGAATTTTGGCCGTTACGTAATACTACGAGTTGACTACGACAAACTCGGCTATGTGGGAACGGGGCTTAATGGACATGACTAAGTTAAGACAAGGCCAGCCAAGCAAATCAACTTAGTGGTATAGTGTGGTTAGTGGTCTTTATGGGCAAATATACTTGATGCCAGAGTAAAGAGCCTGGCAGCCCAGCTCAGAGTAAACCGCGATCAAATAGAGCTTAGGCAAGGCTGACATCAATACAGACTGAGTTGTGTCCACATATTATGCCATTGAACAAACTGACCGTAGACTTAGGGAAAGAAGTCACGTTAATCTTTAGAGCAGAGATAGGTGAGCAAGCCACGGAGGCCATAGCATAAAGAAACACAGATTAATGGAAAATTTACGCAGAGATGTCTCGAAATGAGGAGGCAGCATCACTGGCCCATGTCCAACAGCACGTTCTTCAAAGATGTACTGCTGTAATTGACTGGTTGCCAGGAGTCTGAGACTCTTATCTCTTACTTTGTGGTCATGAGGTTGTGGCCTTAACATAATTATCAAGAAGAGGGTGTCTCAGTTAATTGCTCTTCATAGTTAAGCAGCTAAAGACACCAGATTCTCAAATATAATATAGAGTTCAAAGGTTTCATTTTTGAAGCATTTCTTCCAGGACTAACTAGATATTGTAATCATATCATCAATATCACGGACTCTTGTAATTCAGCTAAAATCTCATTGCCCTATACTTGGCTGATATCCGAGGAAATTGTCATACTGGGTATTGCACCGTATGTTATATCTTTATATTATGGCAAGGGTCTTCACACAATACTCTTGGCAATAAACCTGCAATGGTCAGTAGCTTGTTAGACATAAATGGGTAATTGGCCAGACACAGATACCTCCCATTGAAGGCCTAGAATGCCCTAGATCGCCCAAGGTCATAGAAAAAGAGGCCAAAGTCAGAGAGCTCAGCTGAAAGAACAATACCATTGACCAAGACGTGATTACTTGTCCACCCAGCAATATCCTTACAATGGTAGTTCCTTCAGCTGACCAGTGTCCATTCACAATCCAACTGACCATCACATCACACTGTTATCCAGCTCGTCAGTAGGTCGATCAATTGTTTGACCACTGGTCAAGCAAGTGTCCATGGCTTATCTGGTCAAGACTGGAACTTGGGATCACTTGGCCTAATATAGCAATCCTATAGGTGTATTCACAGCATGATAACATCCCAGGAGAACTGAAGTATTGGAATATGCATACACCATGCATATCTAATAATATCGACTTGTTCATCCATGGCAATACATGTATATTATCTAGAGGCAATACAAATAAGAGATGATACTTTCATATACAGAGACAATGCAAATTAATGCATTTGAGATCTTTTTTCTCCAGATATAATTGGTTATCTAATTTGTGAGTGTATTTTCAAAATATGAAATATTAGAGCCATATCATAGTAGCATTATCACTGACGTGACCATACAACATAATTCTGGGGCCAATATTCATGTTCTTAACAAATTCGATATAGCATGTCAAATATTCCTATTGTGCTTTTTTTGCGTTATAATTTGCCGTCAAATAACAACCTACCAAAATACCCATGAATTCATCACAATGAAAACCAAGGAAAAGAAAGAGACTAACAAGCTCATTAAGAATTTTTAGCTACGTTTCCTGCATTACTTTCACGCAAAGATTTTCGCTTGAGTAGCAATTTTTGAAAAGCAATTAATTCGACTTTTAATCGAAGAGTTAACTGATGCAAACCAGTCTCAATAAAGATATCATTTGGACCTTTTTGTGTCCCCTTCATTTGACTGTGAATGCGATAAACAACACGCAAATGGGTGAGAAGGCTGCATGGCACCCCCCAATGCCAGATTTCAATAAACACCTCCGCGGAAAAATTCATTTTTTTTTGCTCTTTCAGGATTTGAGCATCACTGAGCCTGGTAGTCATTATCGGCGCCTTCACAAGTTTCCACATTCATAACCGAATCCCTGTGGCGAGCTGTCACCTAAACCATAAACAGTTGTTGGCGAATCGATTTCACATTCATCTGGCCCTTCTCTCGTATTAATTGGGAGACTTTATTTTTTTTTCTTGGCTTCAAAGAATGTCTACTTTAATACAACCCCCCAGACAATATGAGCGAAGTGAATTTTAAAGTATTCTAAGGCTAAGAAATTCCAAAAAGAATATCAGGCATGTAGTCATTCAGACTAGATGTCGTCTGCTAGAATGCCGTAGAACTTGACGCCACACAGCTACCCCGTTTATAACTCACAACGCACTGCACACAAACAGGTCGGATCAAATAAACGAAACAAATTAACACAGATTGTAAAACCCTTCATGACAAATAGTTCCAACAAGTCTGGAGAAAAAAGTTAAAAGAGACAATCCAGAAGTTATTAACAAAGATGAAACGCACGCCTCAGGTCGTCCCGATCATCAGATGGAAATATTTATGCAGGTCTTTTTCAACGATTTTGTGAAATTGATGAATTCCACCCGCTTTCTTATCTCTGCGACAAATATTGCAATCATTTTCCAAATCAAACCATTGATACAAGTGCTTGCTGAGAGAACACATTTCATTTTCCCAGAAAAATGAAGCAGACCGTCACATCGCTGCCTGTCACTCGCGCCAAAAGCAGACGACAAGGCTGTGCACGGAAACACCCGAGCATGCACGACTCGCACCGAGGCTACATACGGAAAGGGCCGAACGTACCCCGTGCCTCCAGGGTAATTACAACTTTTAAAGGACAAAATCACATACACCCTCCTTTAATCAAGACTCGTCTGTCACTGGATAGTGCGCCGCGGGATAATGATTTTAATCTTGAAGCCTGCAGATATTGTGGCATAATATTCCTTTGAGGAATCACATTTCTTTGAGGCCGCTATTCGTACGTATGTATAATGATTAAGTCCCAACTTCTTATCGGTTCTGATGCAGACGTCTGCAAACTTAAGCTTCAATGAATATTCACTCTAACTTCAAAACTGCCTAATCGTTTTCCAAAGCATGGCTTCAACTATGCATATCCTGCTTAACAAGAAATCAGTATAAATTGCTATCCACTCAAGATATGGCGAAATGACATCTGAGCAAATACTTCTATCAATGGACCATGTTAGTGCATCTTAACTATTTGTATTGATTTAAGATTCTCTTCTTGAAACTAAATTCTGTTGAAATGCAAACTCAATATTTTCTTTACAATGTGGATGAAAAATCAAAATCAATGGAATTAGCCTATCCGTTGAGACCATTCTGTATTGACTGCAATTCACGATTACCCACTGTAAGCACCGAAAACAGCCTCTACACTCCAGTTGGCCCTCAGAAAAACAGACCAAAAATGACGTAATTTGACCCCATGAGACAACTCACTTGACAGCATTTCAGTCCAAATTCCATAATTGGGTTGAGCCCTAAATGCTACAAATGGAATTTTGACAAACGAAATGAAGGAAATTGCTGAGAGGCCTCATGAATGCAGTTTGACAGAAGCCGTGGCTGACTCTGTTCAACGGGGAAAAATACAGTTGTGCTCTGGTATATTCATGTTGTAAGTAATAAATCATTAGACACTGCAGCCAATGTTTTAAGCATCTCATAAAATGGTAAATAATACTTGTAGCTATATCATATTCTATTACTGTAGCTGTGTTTTCAGGGCCAGCGGTCAGAAGCCACCACACTATGTTGTGTATTTACCCCATGGGGAGGTTTATTTTTATTTTGAGTAAGATTTTCCCTTAAAGTGTGTCTGGACAAGGCACGGAGCCCTATAATGTAGCTCGTCTGAATATATAGGGCCTATATATTCAGACGAGTAAATGTAATTCAAAACCCACTAAAAGCAACAAACAATGTTTGTTATAAGTTTTATACACGAATATTCACTGTATGTAACTAAACAATACTTTCAGGTGGGCTCTACATGCAGCACTCCTCAGAAGTGCAGTTTTTTTCTGAAATATCGCGAGTTTATTCAAAGGTTAAAGGATGGCACATGCAGTAGGAGAAAGGTTCTAGGGGCAAACTTTTTAGGAAACCAATACGAAAATGATTCTGCTCGAAAATTTGTATGTAATCTTCAGATGGAAGCCCCATATTAACGGGTTTAGAAGATGTCAACCACCACCATGAAAGCACAAAGAATATCTGCTTTAAAGATACGAGACATTTTTTTCCCAGAGACATATCTGCTTTGAGGATATTTTTGTATCTGAAATCTTTATCCAAATGTAGGTCAAATAATCGTTTATAACCATAAAGTAGCATGAAATATGTCAGATTAATAAGGGAGAAAACCACATGTGTAACAAGAACAAGAGTCTTATGAATCTTTATGAATATGCAGGTATAGAAAGGGCATTTTTGTGAAGGGGACAGGGTGGGAGTGGGGGTTATTAGCATACATATAAGGCCAATACAGGGCCACTCATGGGGCAATGGGCTTTTTGGCCGCTCATCCAGAAGGGAGGGTGATGATGCTTGAAGTTGAATGGTCCTCGCAGTCTGTTGACCACCAGTGACCAAGGCTGACCACCTGATCTAGAGGGTCACACTCGACCACTGCCTCTGTCCATTGGGCGTCTCCCACTGCAGGATTCAATATTGGTCAGCAATAGAAAGGTGGCCCACTGGGCTCCACTTGGTCCTCAATTGGACCACCCTTGCCCCAACTGGGCCACTATCAGGTCCTGATGAACCCTGGTGCCACTTGATGGGCTGTCCAGGTTGCTGCAGTGCTGCAAATTGCATTTTGGATGGTAGTGCAAGCTCAGTATGCCAGATATGCTATTGTATGGTGCAAGAAGTACAAATGCAGTGATATTTTGTATACCAGCTTGGTCATTTTGCTATATGGCAGCCCAGTGGTTCACACACTAACCAGCTCCTTTGACTTCCAGGGTTCGATACCTGGTCAAGGCATTCATGAGCTAAAATGAGCTAAATGTCAGCTGGAAATTGAGTGAATGAGACCTGGATTTGACAACGTCACGAAATTGACATCTTTGAAGAGACGAGTGAAAAAGCCAGTCTTGGGATGAACGACTAGCATGCCGTCACAGATATCATGCTTCATCGGCTAACGTTGAAACGACGTCGACCTGATCTGGTATGCTCTCTGGGATGGATTCCAACCGGTGTCATCCCATCATTACGTCAGACTCTAACGGCAGCTATATAACCTACTAAGTTTTAGACCATCAGCAATGATACTATACAAAATGCCAACAGTTTTTCTAACGAAGTGGAACCATCCAATTTCCATTAGAATCTCCTTGCATCAAGTACCAGAGAACTGTCCGTACAACAGCAACCTTCTCACAGCCCATCGTCCTTGCTCTGTGATAGCTGTGGACTGCAGCATTCCAGAGTCAGTTGAAGAAGACTACTGCCTGACAACAGTTACTGATGTGTAATGACTTCTAGATTAGTTTCCTGGTCAACCGAGTCATTTTGCCCCTTCTGATTGCTTTTTCCCACCCAACAAAATTTAGTTGAACTTGTCACGCCACGATATCACACGTTGAATATTACTTTTGCTCGCCCTAAGACTGAGATGACCTGACACTCTACCCATTATAGTGCAGGTTTCATGTCAAATAGACATCCAATACACAATGCATGTCCCTATGTAATTGACACAAGGAAACACTCCAGACAACAACAAACTGCAATGTATGAAGTTCATTTGACACCTGTGTATCACAGGTGACTCGCAGTATGAAATTGTGATATGATATATATTATGACATTCACCACATGTTATATTTAAGATGCTATTTCATCTTGAAACACTGTAGTTAAGACATAACGTGATACAAGTATTCCCTTCCCATTCTGAACCATTTATATTTCTGGCGTTGTTCTACCTTTTTATTATTTGTAATTTGACAACGAAATTCCTCTATTGCACCATGACTATTAGATGACAAGAGGATGGATACGCTATCTACACGACTGTGTGTATAATTTAAAAACAGAAAAATATAAATATAAATGGTTTATATTACAGTGTTCCAGCTAGGCCTTTTAAGCAAGGCGCCGTGCCTTGCCCGACGCCTCTTGCGCCATGCCCGACGCCCATTGCGCCATGCCCGACGCCCATTGCGCCATGCCAGACGTCCATTGCGCCATGCAGGACGCCCATTGCGCCATGCCCGAAAAAAAGTTGTAAGGCACCCTATAAAAGTTTATTTAGGTGCCCTAATATTCTTCTGCACCATGCTCAATTGAAATCCTAGCTGGAACACTGTACTGTGGGCACACATTTTTTTAACCATCTGGTAACCACATTATAGACAATTACCTACAATATTAATAATACATTTTACATGTATACAGCTGTACACTTAAACATTGGAACGAAACTAAATCTCAATTACCAGCTGATCAAACTGATTGCAAAATAACACACTGAATGCTGCATTCAGTCATTCTCTAATCCATCAGCATGATACAGGCACCCATGAATGGCTCATTTTATGATGGAGCAATTTCACAAGTGTGTAATGGATTCAGTGTGGGGATGTGCGTAGAATACAGGGGCATAGAGGCATCAATATTTACAATGTGCAATTTGAAAGAATCACTTGTCCGCATAGCATCATGGGATGACTATTGCAGCATGAAAGGCACAGATTCATTTCATTAGAGCTGTGTTATGTCATGTTAATGTTCACATGGATATGCAGCTGCTGACAGTTAAATTTGCCATAACAAGGACAGTGGCAAACCATTGACATTTACATGGCCACAGCTAGAATAGGTACCGAAATGAGATTTAAAAAATCCAAACCATTTGCTGAATTAGAGTGGGGGTTGAAAAACATGATTATCCACAATATCCAGGATAAATAAAACATGTTCAACTCACTTTTTAATTCCGAATGACAAGAACATGCAGTCCCACATTTGTTTTTAACTAAAGCGGTTTTGAAAATGACTTCCATTGATGGAGACGTGGAGCAGGTGTTGGCATGCTTCAAATCAGCCATTTTTAACATGTATGCACATTCGTTTAGCACCCTGCATTTAACATCAAGGTAAATGTAAATGTTGGATTTGGAACATGTTGTTCAATGGCAGTTCCATTTGTTTTTTTCAATGGCGTTCTGTCCTGTCGAGAGATGGAGCTACGACCACACAGGTCTCGCAATTGTTCAATGACGTCATCAACAAAAGGTCAATCAGTGCATTTGATGACGTTATAGTTGGATGACGTCATTAAACAATAGCAAGACCGGTGTGGTCGTAGCTCCATCTCTCGACAGGACAGAACGCCATTACCACACTCAAAGACCTGCTCAAGCATGTGGCATTTTTTCTAGGCACAGAATACAGTTTCAGGTAAATATTACTGTATTTCCTCTTATCATATATGTCTATCAGACACTTAAACAGATTTACTTTACAATCACTAAATGCCCAATATTTGCAATAATTAAAGATTTATGCAGTTATTACGACTTGCCTAAAAATCTGTCTTGTCTTGATTGACAATGCCTTGTTTGAAATATTACAAGTTTGTGTTTGACAGTATACTTTGAACAGCTGCTATAAATGTTCCTTAAACGAAGACCCTCTGAGCACTAAATACAATAAATTGAGTTTTCGCTTCTAAGACACTGAACTTAATCACAAGTTCAGATCTGATGAGACAAGAATATTTAAGTTTTTGGGCAACCTGACTTTTCAAAGACAGACACATTTCAATTAAATTTATTCCTGTCCAAAAAATTGCTGTAATCACAGTGGTATTATGATAATCACACTGTAGTCCCTTAAAGTGGGAAAACTCAAGCAGGGCTGTATCATACAAAGGAAACATACCTGGAATAGTTTGCTGAGCATCCTCCTGTAGGTGAATTGGCGGACTTGCTGACCTCCGACATGCTGGTTGCTGTACACCCTCCGAGGTACAAAGGGCTGGGCAAAAGGGTTGGGCTTCCAAGAATCCATCTCTGGGCAGCAGCTCACCTGGCCTCCATCTCACACCTGTCGCAATCTAGGCCTCTGCTCTGAAATAAACAATACCCACAGGTAAATAAACAAACAAATAAACAAGTAAATAAGCAGGTAAATAGGAGTGTAAATAGGCAAACAGCAGCTCACAAGTCAGAAACAATAGAAGTCAGCTTGGAGCTAAAAGTGCCTGTCAAATACACCATTAGTTTTTTTGACACCTGTGTACAGATTGAAATCAGTTTATGGTCCTGTAAATTATACACCAAGTCAGCCACCCCAGCACCTAGACAACCTAGTGTATAGGGTTATGGTCATGTAAATTATACACAATTCAAATGAAAATAGACCACAGAAATACATTACAACGTATGCAGTTCCACATCAGCGATCAGAGGTTAATATCAACACTAAATATATGAGGGCACATTCAATATCTGCAATGTGGGCCCCTATATTAAACCCCTAGTAAATGGAGGTATTGTGGCATCTTATGTTAGAGATGCATCTTACGTTAAAGATGCAAAGGTGCTAATCGGATGAAGACAAATAGGAGAGCAATGGCTTTAAGTAGAGGTTTTATGATGGCCACATCCTCAGCTCAGTTTCAAGCAAGGGCTGAATCACATCTGAGCTTCATCTGTCTTGCCTCAGCAGCAGCAGCAGCAGCAGCACTATTATCCTATCATCAGGGATCTGCGGCATACACAAGGACTCACACTGTGAATTATGTCCAGTTTTCTAGAGAGAGACCAAAAAAAGGGGAGCAAAAACCCATTCACTGTTGTGAGGCTTAATCAGCAAAAAAGGGCCTCAAGCAGAGAGCAAACACATTCAGTTGAAGTATTAGGACTCATGTGTACTCATCATATGTACAAAAGAAGCTCTGAAAGCCCTGAACCAATCTATTATAGAAATAATGGCTCTTGATTTTCTCTCTTGGCGTCCTGCAATGATATATTCAATGTTGACCAAGCTGTAACAAACAGAATGTGGACATATGGGAGAATGGTCAATGCGCTTGCATATTCCTGCACTGGTGTAACTTGCTTGCACTGGTGGTCAACTGACCAGTGTCCACAATATTCTCCGGGTCAACAAGTTTGAGTAAAACATGCGTGGGAAGCGAATCTTTGGCAAAGTAGCAATCACAATCTCTTAGTTGCAGCTAATATGTCCTTAATAGGGCAGTGGTCTTATTAATGAGGTCACCTATGATGGTATTTATTAGCTGGACTAAATAGAGTCTTTTCACTGAATAGCCATGAATTCAGCAAGACACATATCCTTCCTCTCCTGTTATTACTCATTTTGCTTTTCAGACACAGTAGGTAATAACTTACTGATTCCATAAATATAACTTTCTCAGAAAAATAACAAACATCAACTAAATGATAAGGTGTCAAATATACATTAAAATATACTAAAAATACTGCTGCGGGAACTTTATCAGCCAATAGAATTGCAGTATTCTGTTTTAGCCACCTGGTGGGAATACATTAACCTTCCTTTAAAATCCACTATTGTGCCACTACAATTACAAGGTAGCCTTATTAGCGAGGTACTCATAATAAAACTCTAGGACAGATGCATAATGTAAGTAACCATGATCCTCTCTACAGAACTCAGATGTCCACATCAGCAACAGCAGCAGCATCTTGACCATCTTGACCAGACAAATGACCAGAGGTCAGTCACATTCATGGGTCACCAGTGGACATCTACACACCATGTCCATCAGAAAAACACAAGAAGTGACACCCTGCTAGTGGTGTGACTGGAATTGCCTTTTCCCCCATGGCATGCGAAACGAGATATGATTCGCTACCATCCTAGACAGTATACCACTGACAGTATAGCACTGATGATACACAACACACCATATACAGCATTCCTACATAAGATGCACAGAGTGCCATAGACATAAATTCTCTCTCCTGTTTAATACAATACACACCATCTCTGTAACCCCAGCCTCCACAGACACAATGTATCACTATTGATTTGATGACACTTATGCCTATATAATAACATAGAACCTCCTTTACTACAACATAAATTGTAATGCAGATTCAATCTACATGCACATTATGAAGCTCATCATAAGTTTACATGCATCAAAGTGAGATGCATTTTTATTGATGCATTATCTGTGTTGCATCATTAAGCATGTAAGTATATGAAGAAGGTTCAATGACAGCGGAACAAACTCATTAGAAATAACTTTTCAGGGTAAAGTTTGTCGTGGCATGGCAACTTAGTTTGCAGCTATGTTTGTTCTGTTTCTACTAGAATACGTTATCTCTCCAGTCGATAAAATGCGGAAGTTTTCTCATGAAGAATAACCAAAAAGCCCCTTGCCATTCTTTCCTGCTGTGCTGTCGATTGCCATTCAAGGCAAATATTTATTGGGTGACGGTCGGTAGCTACAGTAGACTATCAACTTATTATCTCTTCATTATGTCTGCCCCTGACAGTGGATAAGTAAACTTTGTATTACCTCAATGACACTGGTGTGAAGTTTAATCAGCTTATATGACCAGATACCAGAGGCAGAGTAATGATGAAGTGATAAGGCTTGGATTCCAACCAATGTTGTTACACTTTACCCCAAAGGGTGGGGTCTTATACTCGATCCAACATAGACAGTGAGTGAACAAATACATACTGTTCGTTCTCCCAGTGAAGAAAAAACTGATCGTCCGTTCATTATACAGTGTAAAAAATCTTGATTCTTGACCACGAGGCTAGAGCTTCATTAATATTACAAAAATGGCTGATGTTTTTTGAAAGTGCCATGTCAGTGTTATGCAGATCAGTATAACGTATTCATTCATCTGAATATCTGTAACCAGGTAGTGAGTAACTGATGTACAAAGGTAAACTGTTGCGTGTGGCTGATACAAAGCTTCCCGAGACATGTGTACTTCACATGGCTATGTTCATGGAAACCACATGGAGCTGGTGACTAATACACAGTTAGTTTCATTAAAAACGGCCTGTCTAATTGAACCTAGTCAAAGCTAGACAACTTTTGCTATACGATGCTACCTGCCACTAAACGGAACTGTCTGGCTATAGCTTGCTACTCAAAGCCGGATCTAAAAATACATGCAGCACCATTTGGTGCATAGGTTGCGAGTTATGCATATTGATAATTTGATGAAAAGATACATGTCGATTGCTCATACATATTTATGATATACAAATGTATTAGATACATTTCTTACATTTACCAAGGTTTATATTTTTTCAGTGGTGGTAGTTTAAGCCGACTATAAGGTAGAAGTAGACAGAAGTGGGTGGCTTTAGCCAGTTACATTTACAACCAGGAATATGTTGCTACAGGTGACTAGAGTCACCATATTTGATGAAACTAACTGTACTTGTGAAATGTCTCCATTAAGAACATCCCTCCTGCAAACTTAATCGTGAGGTGGTCTTTAAGCAGAGTTCCACTGTATTGAACACAATCGTTTGTCTTTGTAGTCTGGTGCTTACCAGACCGAAAGCTTCGTGTGAGTACAGTTCTTTTTTAATCTGTGAATTGGACATACATTTCTCCAACACAATTACCATTTATTTTGCTGATACAAAGACACAAATTAATACTTCTTTATTAAGCCCATTTTCATGCACACTCTATAATATAAAGCATACACCTGTTACGACGAAACACATCACCTTGGCTACATACAGCCTCAGCAACATTTCAGCATCTTTGCTCAGCATCATTGTTGCTTGAATCGTTGCTATCGAGACAAGATGAAAAGAAATTGGATCAGTCTATGCAAATAAACACACAGCTCAACTATTGTAGGTGTGCATAGCACCTGTCCATCATAGCATCAAAGAGATGCACCAATGTAAACTGCATCAATGAGCGGCTGCTGCTGCTGCTGATGTAGATTGGTCGCATCACTAACACAACAACTGCGATCAAGGTGCACCAGTAACTAACAAACCAGTTACTTACAGCTTCCAGCTTACTACAAGATGAAAGAATAACTGAGCTGGAAAAAAAAAACTGATCCACAAGTAATCTTCATCTTGTGTAGGTGGCAAACTTAGCTTGTGAATTACTTAGATATCCAACGAAAGAATCGGTACTATGCCATAGTTAAAGAAAGTTCATTTAACTATGAACAATCCAGGAGACAGCCCTGATCAAAACCTACATGATAATATTATACACAAACATAACTCATGAATTGCTTAGAAATAAAACAAATGGTTGTTTACAAGAAAATAAGACTGATCAGACACACTGTTAAGGACCCCCCACCAATAAGGTCTTAAGGTCAGAAAACTGCAGCCCACAGTATGCAGTTCCTTTGCGAATGACACCCAGCTAATCAGTTAATAAGACCCATTCAAAAATGAGCAAAGTGTGGTCTTGGTGAAGGGGTGCAAGGGTGTAAGGCTAATTAATAACGGAATTAAACCGAAGAGAAAGGACAATCCCAAACAAAGGCTACAAACAGCGGGCAAAAATTGAACAGGCTGAGAAGATGCCAAGCTTTCCATTCAAGCATCCTCCTCGGATGAATTGCAAGTATTAGTAACAAGGCTTGGGATGAAGGTGGCAGGAAAATCCGGCTGATCGATATTTATCGAATTCACATGTTGAGTTTGGGAGAATCTCCTTCAATTAGTCCAGCCTCCGTGACAAGACAAGCCACTTGATCAGCCTGACGACTTAATGCACCATGAAAACATCCATCTAAAATTCCAGCAGCCACTTTAAAAGATGCTGCTGTGCCCACCAACTTCATTCATAAGCGGGTGCATTCAACTGTGCCACATCACTTGAAAATGTGATGAACGTGGTAAACAAGGCTTTTAGAGACTCCGCCTTTTCCAAGACAGCACTACAAACAGGTAACAATGATCAATCATCATCTTAGTCTGTAGTTTTTCTCTTTCTTATTTGTTTAACAATCAACGACAAGACTAAAGTGACACTAATCTGCTACCATGAAATACGTTTTAAGTTGTTTTTAAAAAGAATAAGAAAATCCATCATTTCCTTCAAATATAAGTCTTCAAGATATGCCAAATTATAGACACGTAACCATGGCAAGGAGAGCCAAGAAATAATTCATGTTTTCGTGATCAATAGCTATACTGAGTCACTCGGTCAGGAATAGCCGAATTACATGTATGCTCCAGTAAGTGAATCAATTTCGTGTGGCTCAAAATACTCAATATATACATTGGAATTAGTATATCGTGCATGCATATAAATATCAACAAGGCACTGCCAAAGGAACACACTAACAATAAAATTTAAAAGCGGAAAATCGCGAATTCAAGTGGAGCATCATTGCCAATAGTTGGCTGACATCAAACTGTGGCTGCGATATTGAAAAGGCTTCCTCCTAATCATCAATGAACAATATATTATTTAATATCCGTCTGGATATAATCAGAGCAGAACGATTAATTGAAAAATATGAAGCTGCCAGGAAGCCATGCTCTGAAAATTAGTCGACCAACAAAATCAGCTTAGAGGTCTAAGAATCAAATGATCAATAGATCTATAAGAAATCTCTGTGTAAGGCAATTTGAACAATCAAAACGACTTATAATGTTTGGATGCCTCAGATTCTGAGTTACTTCAGAATAGTTGGTGATCCAAGCTGTCTGGATGAAGTATTATGCCAGATATTGGAAATAAACATCCTCCACGTCTGCATGGAGAACACAGATTTAAGTGCTTAACAAACCCTCTACTTTTTAATCAAGAGGTAATAAATCAAGAGAGGGGATTATAAAGTCTCCATTGAAGTGTTCAGTCATTAGGTTGCTCTATAATAGCAACGGTTGCAGTAATAATGCCACCAAGCTATCGACTGTTTTAGATGGTCTAGCCGCTTTGGCTGATGTGGTGGTTGCAGCCTGAGCCGCTGGAAATATGTATGGGCAGAGTCTGGCACCTTGCAGTTTTTCATGATTTGCTCTTATGCCGCTTGACAAATACAGAAATTGGTTTGCCACACCTCAGAGCCATTCTCGGTGGCCAAGCTTATCATTCCGGCATCTAAGTGGAGAGAGACTGAATAAGAAGAACCCTTGGGAGGACCAAATGGACATGTCTATGACACGCCAAGCCCCTCACTTGTCTTTATATTCTCCATACATCCTGACCACTGTATCCAGGGGCTCTTAACGGGATGCTTCTTTATGTTCACTCAAGCCATGTGCTCACTTTTTAGTCGCAGAAAGTTTTATCAAATTAAAGCAAGATAAAGGAAGTTTAAAATTAGCGTCCCTTGGTATTCCAAACCCACAAGTCAATTCAATGATATCTCTTGTACGGAGAGGTCAACATACACCATTAGGTAAATGAAATGATGTATTACCTGACAGCATCTTGGCCAAGGCTTATTTCTACCGATGAATAAAACACTTACTGGAATAGGAAGAAGTGCTTTTAACCCGCTAGAGGAAAAACATTAAGGCGAAAAAGACGTAAGTCTGGAATGGACAGAATCTCAACTCCAAGAAGTAGTTGAATGAATAGAGCATATGGATTTCCCAGGCTTCCATATCTACACCTGTTCAGGAGCCCAACTCATGAAATACACCTGAGAGCGCAGCATTGATAGCATCTCAGAAGCTCTGCCTCAGCAGGCACTAATGCAGCATCTCTTCAAATAGTCCGAGCAGCAAGGCAATTTAAAAGGCACAAAAGGCAACTCTCTGATGACGCCCCACTTTTGCAGTCTTCTAAGATTGCTTTCTCCCTTTTGAAAACTTAAGACAGCAGAAAATGAACAACTGTCAAGTCTGTAGCAGACATTTTGCCTCTGCCACTGCTGCTTTAATGTCATGTTTGTCTAGGGTTCTTGTTGCTTTTTGATCAGCCTTCTTGTGCATATTTTGTGGCCACAGATAATGGCTTGGTTGTGGAACATGTTGGCAAGCTGCTGAGGCAGACAGGGTTACACAAGATGCCAAGATACCAAGGAAACAGACATCGGTGTTTAATTGAAAATGAAACATCAGTGCAGATGCACATGCCAGTTCAGACACCTTGTCCAACAGAATGATGCTGCGGCTGCCGAAGCTGGTGGCAGCGGTGCAAAACATTGTCTTGTGCAAGGTGAGTACTCATTAGGAGATAATGGAGAGTGTGTTGTCCGCATCTGTGAAGCAGGAGACGAGGTGGTGACATTAGAAAAGTGTACAGGAACAGAGAAGGTCCTTGCAGTCCACCTGCTTCTAACTCAATTTCCTGCCTGAGGCATACATGACGTGCAAAATGCCTCCTCAACAACTACATTCCTCCCTAACCATTCACACATGCCAGCTCCACACATGTAGGCAGACAAGCAGCCATGGCCCACTCACAATGATGCTTTGTTCAGCCTCCGCAACATCATTGAGACTCCAATGGACAGGACATGAGAGCTACAACCCCCATACAGTGGTACACACCCACATCACAAAATCTGTCAATGCAACCACTTGCAAGGGATGTTGTTCTGTTGCTGTTCTGTTGCTGTTCACTGTTCCATTGAATGCCCCACAAGCTGGTCTCATATCATGTACTTCAGTCCATCTGTCTGTATTGTCTCATTTCCTCTAATAACAATGACTGCTTTGTATCATATCTCCTTTCTGCTTTTGTTAACTTTTGTGTTTTTGATCGATCTCACCATCCTGTCTTCGCTCCAGATATCAGTCGGTCGACCAGTTCCGCTGTTTGTAGGGTCTTTCAGATTTTTACGTTTCTCTCCGTTTGTCTGTGTTTTCACTCTAACTCCATCTGTCCCTCTCTCTATATTTCTTATTCAACATTCTCCATCCGCTTCTCTCTTATTTGTGGTGACCCCAAATATGCCACACTATATGTGCGAATCCCGCAACATCTTCTGTCAGCGCGAACTTTCGGTACACAAGGTGGCCGATTCATATTTCGCTAATATCCATCAGGAAGCTGTCGCTAACCGTGTTGCAGAGCAGGTAGACCTGAATCCTGTATCAGATATCTAATAACGGATGTGAGAATCCTTGGTATTGTTACATCGGCAACATCTTTTCCTTTTCTTTTTTTTCTCCCACATATGCAACACGTATCTTGTGCAGACACCACAGCAGCTGCTGCAGCCTAATGCAATGGGCTTACATTAAACCCATCATCGGAGCACACGCACTAATGTATATCCAGTCTGTGCCAATTTTTGACAGGGGCCTACGCTCCCTCCATCAACAAGATCAGTCGTCTACCCGCCTAGGATGACACAATGGGTGGGATGAGACACTAGGATGACACTGTCGAATGACACAGTGAGATGACACACAGGGTGGCATCAGCCACTTCCACTAATTGTATTGTTGCCATGGTCACGCATCAAGAGGGCTTACCATGGAGGCAAGATATACTTAGGTCCACCATGATCATGATCAGGAATAATACTCCAAGAAAAGAGAATATACATTTGTGTATTGCTGAAAATAATATGCTGAACATCAGTTTTCTTTTGGGCATTTCCTTTTCTAGTGTAATAATTCTCACGCTTCAATCCAAAGTCTCAAAAACGCACTTATATTATATAGAATGTGACACTTCATATATCAAAAGATCCCACATCTCATATTGTATCAGCATGCAACACAAAATAAAATGTCCGGAAAGTTTTTCATGATAATCTCTAGTACTCTGCTGTGTCATGATATGAACGTAACAAGAAACCCACCATGGAACATCGTTAGGTCACTGACCTTTTTCTCCAGACTCTCTTCAGTTCCAACTCACCTACATTGAACATTCCTTTATACACAGTGCTCTGAGTTAACATTACTAAAAGGCATACAGGGGAACCTCACATTATGACCACCTCAATTTTAAAAAGACCACTCTATTGGATCTCATAGATCATGTGCTCCATATCTTAAATTTAAAAAGACTTCATTTAGACATTATAGTCAATTTCATAGACTTGGAAAATCACCTCATAGGCTCGGAAGTTAAACTCCAGAGGACATCAGGGCTCTCATTTGTTGAGGTAGTCCCTCAACTTATAAGTAATGGACTCGCATGACGTCATCTGGCGTTTAGTTTCGAAGTTAATGAGATTAGTTTCCAAGTCTATGAAATTGACTGTAACGCACACATACCACAGTGACTGTCCATGGAGACCAAAGCGTTCAGCATCCGAGCACCTAACAGCCAATGCATCGCACCATAAGTGCTGCGACCTCGTCTCAAATCACTAGATCTCGCCTCTAATCTTGAGCTATAGTTCCTTATCATTGCCCTTCTCCTGTCATTTCCAGGACTATCAACCTTGGCATCAGCGCAACAGAATTAATTAATTGATCCTGAATGCACTGACAGCACCAAGTAAGCACCAAATAAGCACCAATTTCGCACCAAATAAGCACCCTGTTACTGGTTAGCAGCATTGAGTACACCTCATAAATTTAACATCTGATAAACTATCTGAAGAATAATGTAAGGATAAATCATTTATATCGATATATAACAGTGTTTAAGGAATCGATAAAACACTTGTAATCGAAAGACATTCAATGGCAAAATACAGGGATAATCCTTCCAAATGATGGCCACATTGATAAATCATATAGTATCGTCTCACAGTATTCCAAGTAGACAAGAGGAGAACCCAGAGTTCAGCATCACACCAACACATAATTCCAACACAGAAGTCTTACATAAGAATGTTGAAGAGTATATACCTGTGTTGAAATATCATGGAACATCAAAACAAGACGAACCTGATATAGCTGAGAAGATACAGAAGAGAAGTTACAGTCACATGCCACAGTTGGTGGTCTAACTTGCTGAAGGGAGAGATCTATTCTGAAGTAACTTGATAACTAATGTTACAAAAACTAAAAAGCTAGTAGGTGCTAGCAGATACAGAATATCATATAGAGCATTGGAATGGCTTACTGTAACATATGCTTCATTCCAAAGGGCTTCAACAAGGCACCATATTGTAACCTAATCATTTCCAAGGATCACACAAATTGGAAGCCCAGTATATGTTTTTAGGTTTGTTTATTGGAATACACTGAATGATGAACCTTGAACAGTTATGATGAAGTCCACACCAAGGTCAGATAGTACGATGAAATAACAAGTGTCCACTGATTGGTCACTGGTCGGTGTCTGTGATATAACACAGAGTGACCAAGAACTGACCAAAGGAAAAAAAAAAGTTGAAGTGATACCAGATGCAGTTGTAAGAGTAATTTCTTTGCTACCACACGAGGTTGGCTTAAAAAAGTAAGACAGTTAAATTTAGAGTAATAAAAAAAATACTAAAATAAAACGTAGAAGACAAAAGCATAAAGATACAATTACTCTAGCATAAGTATTGGACGAGGGATTAGGGAGGTGGTATTGTATACAACTACAATCCCTGCATTTCGGCAATGGGTTCAAATGAATGGCAATAAAATGCAATGAGAGGCAATGAGATCATGAAAATGCAAGTGGAAAGCCAGACAGCATGAGGGCAGTGACTGGCATGCAGATGAGACAGGCAAGAGGAGAGCACAAGAGCAGAGCAAGGGAGGGCCACTCTCAGGTCTCAAGAGTCTTCATGCCACAAGGTCGAGCTTCTGACCAACCAAGCACAGTCCAACAGTCC
Source organism: Alitta virens (assembly GCA_932294295.1). Classification (NCBI taxonomy): domain Eukaryota; kingdom Metazoa; phylum Annelida; class Polychaeta; order Phyllodocida; family Nereididae; genus Alitta; species Alitta virens. The sequence goes on along the minus strand of OW028573.1, from coordinate 28,544,576 downwards.
AACAGACAGGAAATCAAATCTTGGCCTGGGTGGCCCCAATTGGAGGGGGTCAGGGCAGGGTATTCTTCAGGAAAGCCGGCAGCTGATTACCTGGCAAGGGATGCTGCCTGGGGCCCCCTGCAGCAGCAGCAGTAGTAGCCCTCATTCATCAAGCACGACCCTCTCCCAGCAATACATCATAAGCATGCCTCCTGTATTGTGATATATGGCAAGTTTCCTGAGCATCCTGGCCATCTGAGCACAGGATAAGTCAGAATCAGGGCAATAGAAAAGTCTTCCGATGGCATCCAGTAAAGAGGAAAGCAGGAAGCATGTAGCCATTGCTGGGAAGATCGGAGTGGACAGGTTGCAGATGCAGAGAGCAGACGGCCTCGACCACCATAACCGGATTGTGAAGCAATGTGTGTGTCGGCCAGGGGACTGTGAGCACAAGGTGCAAGAAGCTGTCATTGGGCTGGTGGCTGGAGGTGACTATGGAGGTGATTTTGAGGGTGACTGTCGTTTTGCTCTCATCTTCCCCTCCATTAAACACGGACTTGATCCTTAACACACGTTTTGTGACCCCTAAAGCTACCAGGTCCAACCTAAACTGGCTAGGTAAGGTGTCTGGCCATCATCTCAGACTACAGGAAGCCACATAAGCCAGGTCGTAATGGACACTGTCACTTGATCCCCCGGACCAAATGATGCGGCAGTTGCAGGAGCAAATGCAGTAGCAACAGCAGCAGATGCTGTAGAAGGTGCTAGCAGCCCATGGTCGCATTTACGCAAGTGCAACTGATGAGGGACACTTAAGAGCCTCCATCCTGCTGCATCCTCCATCGAGGCCTCACATCCTGCCTCACCTGTTAAGGGAGTTTTTTTTTTCTTGGGTCTTTCTCAGCAGCCAATTCACCATCAGTCAATGAGCCAGTCAATGAACTTGCATGTGCCGAGGCCCAAGCTGAAATGTGGCATCCCTGAGAGACCCCAGCGCCTCGTCTTGTAGGGCCATACTCACACTGCTGTTGCTGCTGATGGTGATGGAGATGCTGGCATCTTGGTACATGGCACTGCCACAGCAACAGGATGCGGGCCACACCAGCACTTAAACTGCACTTCCTGCTGAAGGTAAGAAGGCCAGCTCAGGCTCCTTCAATAATCAGTCCTCAAGTGGCTATCAGTAATGGTCAACAGAGGCCAGTAATGACACTGCCCATACAATGCCGATCAATAGCAGCAGATGCAGACTGGCCATCCGCTGGTCTCTATGATATATGAAGGCCATCTTGAAACTGCTGCGAGGTTAAGGCATTGCACAGAGGTCATCACTGGAAGCAAATGCAACCCACGGTGAGGGGAACTTGAGTGAGTAGCTCAGGAATTGCAGACAACAACGTGCCACTATGGGAAGCTCATCTTTTCCCCACCCCAATATGAAAGAAAAAACAAGTCTCTCATTTCCCCTTTACCACAATCACCATGCAGACCAAGTATGCAACAACATGTCTCTACAATACTATTTAAACTTTCTCCCCTTTCATAATGAATATTGATAGAGGGGGGTTGGCAGGCACTGACCTGCAGTGGCTGCTGCAGCAACAGAAGCACTTAGGATGCTGACAGCTTTAATGCTATTTCTGCAGACAGGCGAGGGCCACAGATGCACACTGAGTGCTAAGGATTCAGTTAAACGGTTTTATGGCCCGTGGCTGTGACAAATGAAATCGTGGGCTGCAGGTAATACAGATGAAATGTTTGTTTGGCCCAAAAGCAGTCCTTGACAAAGGAGACCATTTAAGATGCTCTTAGGACCCTCTGCCTGCTTTCAGGCTGACCTACCGTCTTTGAGCAATCGCTCCATCTTCAAAGCCACACTAAACAATGCTTAAGCAAACTGAAAGCCATTGTTTCTATGGATTCCACAAAAAAAAAAAAAATGCAAGGCCTTCTAAGACGACTGATAAAACACACCAAATGAGAATTTCATTAACAAAATCTGGCAGCCTTCCCAGGACAACTTCCCAAGACAATTTAAGAATTAAAACAACTCACACTAGGATCTCGCCTTAATACCACCTCACCGATAAAACCGATTGATCATAAAGACCACAAATGATAGAATTACGCATGGCTTTGTTGGTGAGGCAAATCATTAATAAAATAATGTATGCATGAAACATCGTTTACCTTATAATTAGATATTCAAGATTCGGATTCTTGCAGCATTCTGCTGGACACAACACACTTTCTATATCAAACATTATACATATCCATGAAGGTTAGGAGTTTGGTAACCCTTCTAAGATGGTGTCCCCGTGCTGAAGGCAGAACGGTTTGTTCAAAGGATACGTTCTTGAGAAGTCTGACAGTTCATTGGAGTCCAAGACAACCACAACCAACACCTGCATTCCACATCAATTCACGAACATGCTGAACCAGATTCCCATCACCCCGAACCCAACACTGCCACTGCTGCTGCGAGGTTGGGGCCTAGTTCAGTGGTAGCGTGCTGGGCTTCCAAACGCTTGGTCCCGGGTTCAATTCCCGGTCGAGCCTATGTTGGATGGCAGTTTCATCCTTCGTCTCATTGCCATGGTCCCTACCTGTCCTAATTAGCCCATCAGGTGCAGAAATACAGGACGAAAAGCCCTAATCCACCACCACCACCGCTGCTGCTGCAGTTGATCAACAGTAACAGAGCATTACCCTGATAAACAGCTGACCTCTCAGGTACAGAGCATCACTGAATCGCCGCATCAGGACCAGTGTTGACAAGCACATAGCAGAGGCTTCTGTTGCTGTAACATTCACATCAGCACCCCACAGCTCCCCAAATCCATCCCTATGTATTGTACGATTTCTCCACCCACTTCTCACATAGGGGCTTCCCTACAGCATCAAACACAGCCGTAATAGACCCCACTGTCACTTGAAACAACTGTACTAAACCAGGCTTATACTGAGAAGTATATATTCTGACATTTCGCAAATCCTTGCCAACTTGTTGGAATACACGTAATATAACGTGAAGTTAATATAATCACACCCCCACAAACGGCTGCGAAGGAATCTTCACAGAAGTGATATGTCAACAGAAAGAAGTGAATAATTCAACACATCCTTTTTCCAAACTTTCAAAAGGATCATTGATAGATGACTCTAAATACTTGACTGGCTACCTATAGGCATGATCTATCTTGTGAGTTCTTTTCATACATGCATTTTAAACAGGATTCGATCTATCATATCACTTCATCAAGTTGGATACAAGAACACAGCAGCACATCAGAGTACTTTCCAACACTTAAGACTATTTTCCACTACTTTAGACTACTCTATATTTCTCTGCTGGATCTTGCAGCGCCTGGCAAAAACAGTGGATTAAGTTACGGGTGCAAGAAAAACCACATTTCCTGGAAACTGTCCACTAGACTCCTGGTACTAGGAAAAAGCAGCGATACACTGACAGTGATGTTTATAAACAACCTGGTAATGGTTGCTAGAAGGAAAGTATCAATGTCCCTAATGCAAACAGGTAAGATATCGCATTGATACAACCAACTGTCATCCTACAACAACATCCTAAGGCGGGATCACCCAATGACCAATCATGCGGAATATCCAGTCAAGCGTGACCTGACGTAGTATTCCATTGTCTAGAGCGGAATCAAAATGACAACCAGACAGTGACTGACACCATCTCTTCGCCCTGCCTATGCTGCATTATAGATGAACAGCGCATACGCACGAAAACTGCGAATCACACGCCTCAAGTGTCCATTAACTTAAGCTGCTCCATGTGATCAGCTTGGATCCAGTTCAAGCAAATGCAGGCTGACAAGACCACAGGCACACTATACATGGTCATAGCATAGTGACTCCATGGTCATAGCATAGTGACTCCATGGTCATAGCATAGTGACTCCATGGTCATAGCATAGTGACTCCATGGTCATAGCATGGTGACTCCATGGTCATAGGACACTCGCAAGGCTGCCCTTTATTAATCTAGAAACACACTTGGCTTCACATGTTGATGTTGATCATCTTAACTTCACTTTCCCATTAGTGACGTAGCTTTATTGGTGAGACTGTTAAAGTAGAGATTAGGCTAAAATGATAACCTTAATTGGTGGCCTATAATATTATGTGTTAGTAAAAATGTAATGTATCACAATTATACCAAATGATGAAAAGCATTGCCTAATTTATCACAATCCTTCCTAACTCAATAACACGCCTATTATAAAAGTTCTTATATGGGAATAAAAAGACTTGAGAAATAAGACAGAGAAAGAAAGCAAACAGAAGAACAAGTGAACACGCCTTGGTGTTCTGAGGCATCAAGCAGGGAGGTGCACTGAAGGCCCACAGCCATGCGGAAATAAGCCAGTTGCACACAGTTCATGCATCTTTGATGAATTCCTCAGTCAAAACACCAGCACACAGACATTCTAAGGTAACAGCCTTCGCAGTGACATGATGATCAAAAGGCATCCTACTTCAATCAGCTTATAAGAAATCACTGCACTGCTGCATTACATTCATAAGCGCAGTAACAGGAGGTCTCAGCCAGTGCTTCATGCTGTTCACACGAATGAGAAAATAGCGAGTCTTAAAAATGTCAAGAGACAGCAGCTGCGAAAAGACAGCAATGGAAAGACTCTTCATCCACAAAGAGCAATGAACGTGTGAAAAGAGAGCAAAGTGGAAGAAGCAATTCTTTTGCACCAACAGACAGCAGACAGAGATGAATGCACACCATACAGACAGAGAAAAAATAAAGGTGGAGCACTTAATCGATTAACATAAGAATAACCAGAGTTCATTGATTTCATTATTAACTACCTAAGTGCATAGAAAATATAGGTAAGAATACTAAGATGATGAACAGAAGATAATTGTAAAAAAAAAAGAAAAAAAAAAAAAAAACAGGAGCAGGAAAAAATGGCAGTATTTCACAATGAATGCATTTAAAACTACACGTACACCCAAAATATAAGATGTGTCACAAATGCATTCAAACATCAACCTGATCTCTATTGTTATAAACAACTTTTTGTCACACTCTCAATAGCCATACTAGTCTGCACTCACTCCTGAAGGTTGTAGTTCAGTCACTTAACTGCCTTACAACAGAATAATGCCTTTAAAATCGCAGTAAGAAATAGACTTTTCACATGCTGTTTTCCCCTACCTTAGATGTGAGCCTCACATGCACAATAACACCTATATGCCTATCATGTGACACATGCTAGATGCAATGCTCTGTCACACGATACTCTAATTAGTTGCGCCTTTTCTGCACAATAAGAGTAAGCAAATCAAATTATATAGGAGGGCCAATTGGTAACCATATATGAGCTACAATAACTTTTATTAGATGGTTGAACTCTCCTAATAATAATCTATATGTATTGTCAGTTGCCGTGAAATATTGGTATTGTACCAGTTTGGTCATGTGTATTTTCTGTAGGATAGAATATAATGTAATAAGTTACTTACTGATTTCAGAGAGGGTAGTAACGCATGTAATTGATGAAACATGACACTTTGTCACATCAGAAACACTGTTGTGTGACTGAGTCACTTTTAAAATGAAAAAAATAGACCATGTTTATCAACTGTCTAGGAATTTATCCAAAATGTTATAAGAAATATATGGGCAAGCATACAACTAGCCCACTCCTAAAAGTCTCCGGAGAGTCTAGTCCACAACCCCCCAGAAGGCATAGGAAGTACACTTACCTCACTTCAAAGAAGCACTAAAAATCCTCTTGCGTTAGAACACAGGGGACAGCCTATGGTATCAGAACATCTGAGAACATGGAGGAACACCAGAGACTAGCAAAGGACATGGCACCGGGTGGGGTTCACTGCTGCTGATGCGGCTGGTGATGATGATGCTACTGATGGAGCTGTGTCCTTACTCTGTGGTCTCTGCACAGAAACTGCTGTGAGAAGGGCTAGTAAGCAGCACCACGTGCATCTGTTGGCTTGTTGGGCGCTGATGAATTATTCTTGGCTGAAGCAGCAGCAGCAGCAACAGCAGCAGCAACCAATGGGGGCCCAGCAGCAGCAGCAGTAGCAGCTCCTCCTGTTGCTTGCAAAGCCACGCAACGTCCTACAACTTCTGTTAGGACAGGACACTGCTAGCCATGTTAACTAATTGCTGTCACACGTGCGTTCCTTTAGCTTACACCGGAAGCAATGAGGACTTGAGAAAACTCACTATTGACAGAGCCACCTTCACTGCTCCTTGCTCTCATCAATCTGACTCTAGGTGCGCCATTCTTCTCCAAAGCCAACCACGAAATGCCAAGGATTAAGGCAATTTGTTTGCCAGCCCTTCACTACAATAAAATATTGATCATAGCATTTTGCAAAGCTGCCTGCAGCCATAACTGAGATTTGTGGGACATTAAGTAACGATATGACTCAGGAATCAGACATAAAGATCAGAGTATTGAGTGCTGTACAAGCATTACCAGTTAGTCACGGTGCTCAATGGTTCCTGGATCACCATAATCCCATAAAGTGTGCTCCCAGTGACAACATTAATGGAGCCAAGTATGCTAAATTTCCTCTTATAATAACTTCATGGATTGTTGGATTGTCTATGCCATAATTACAGGCATAGACGTCTACCATATTTGATTATATATTCCCAAGGTACTTCCTATGGTTAAAATCGATGACGCTGCTCATTTGGTTTATTCTAATACAAGGTTGCTACATTCACATTTTCAGCTTGATTTAATCTAAATATACTTTTCTCTCCATTAGATTGAATCTTCTAAGTCAATTTCTACAACACAGGCCTGCAAACAACAACATTGAAACAGACTGAAAAAAGAAAGTCAACTTTCTTGACAGTCACGAAAACATCAATTAGGACGAAAACTAAGTCGTATTTCACAGTGAAAACTCTAAAATTGCCATAAATCTAATGTGCCATGACAAGAATCCAGCTTTTCCTCCAGACATCTCATTACTCTGTTCATAAGTGAAGGTCTCAAGGCCACCCATCCATATTCTACTCGGCATCAGATTTCTCCAGTTTGCGAGTTGAAAAAGAAACTTATTCCAGACTAGTTGTTCGTGTTATTAGAATCAAGAAGACTGCAGGTGAACAAAAGCTATTAAAATTTAGAATGTGGTTGAACACTTTTTGAAACAAAAAGAAGAATACTGATAGACTGACATGCATGCTCATTAATACTTCACAAACTACAAATGTCATGTTAAAACTACATGCCCTTGAGGCATTGGAGTCATGGTTAACTTACTGTCCCCAGAGACAGGTTCTAAACACATATAATAAATGCTAAGCTAAATGGTCGTAATAGCCAGGTGATATTAACTCGGTTTTTTTTTTTTGGGGGGGGGGGGGGGGGGGTTCCAAATGGCAAAGTTACATGTTTGTAAGTTTCTGACGCGACACCTTACAATATTTAAAAAAAGTTGCAAAACTACATATCCTCTCTCAAACTGTAAACTCCATTCAAAGTGGACACAAATGCTACAGCACCCAGGGGCGGCGGCAGTCAGTTCTGAGAGATGCCGAATCCATTTAAGGACATGGAGCATCAGCAGCAGGCCAACAGATGCGAATCCCGCAGCATCCAAAGACCTTTGCCTTCTAAATTGACTCACATCTTGCCTACACAGCCCACAGAATCTAAGTTGTGTCAGAAGTAATGACAAACCCTCAAACCTATCATCAAAACTATTGATGTCAGGACAGAATAACAGAGGCAGGCAAAACAATCAATTAGGGATAATTTGTCTTTGCTGTGTGGAACCTGTCACCCCAGGCAAACCTATTGAATTCCTATGTGGTTGCAGTCAATAGGCAATGTTAGGTCCATACTGCAAACAAGAGTACAGGAAGGCTTAATACACAGCATGATGGGGAGACTTGTGTAATTCTAAAAAGACTGTTTGCGAAAAGAGAACAGCAGGGAGTAGGTGGGAGGCAGGCCATTGAACTTGGAGGCAGCCCAAGGCACCAGTGATTTCGTGTGATTGCCTCAGCCTTGGGACACGCAGTAATTGTTGATACTTGCCTTAACTGAGCGATGTCTGTTTAGGTCCTCATCACACTCGGGGCTAAGTTAGTTTGGTTCCCACTGCACTTCATTGCCGTCCCTAACAGCTTTTCCTTTCCAGTTTGTTGTCTCTCCAAATCAATAGGGAAGGTGCCATCTTCTCTCACACTACTTGCCCAACCCAATCAGCCAGCCCCGACTGCTATTGTCTTGATAGATGCCGCAGAGACTCTAATGATGCCCAACTACTCTTTCATATACCGCATCCACAGCTCACTTGCCCTCCACATAACACTGGGTCCAGATGCAAATCAATGATCGCAGCAGCCGATGGCAGATCAATAGCATCTCCGGCTGCTGTCTCACCAGCTTGGATGAGAGCATTCCTGAGAATATTGCAAGGCCCAGTGCTCACAATCAATGCAAAACGACATTGTGGCCGGCCAGGACAAAGAAAACATTGAGTGGAGGGCGAATTGTCACACGCCGCACAGATTGGCGGAGTGGGATGACAGTCACGGCTCGGTGTTTGCCATCAGCCAATCACGATTGCCTGTCATCATGCCAATCGCCACTGCCAATCGCTGCTGCCAATGGTTAGCTACTGCTGCTGCTGCTGCTGTTGCTGATGCTACTGACACCACCATGCCCCTTCAGCCTGCAACAATTACACGCTGAGGGCAGTCTTAATGAATCATGCATGTTGAGAACCTTTGATGAGAGCATCTGCGCCAGCCCACCAGCCTCTTGAACTTCATGAGTGTTTCATGACCAGGGTGATTGGCTCACAGCTATAAACATCTTGTAAGAGAGCTACTTAAACTGAGAGATCACGCACATAATAAGTATCCCCCAAGGTTGTTCTATCCTGGATTTAAGTGGAGACAAGAGAAAGACTTTTTGGGCCAGTCTGATCAAGTGACCTCTTTCCAATCCATCAATGACCCAGTGACCTTTCCAGTCAATCCCTGGCTGGAGGACTTGATCCCTGGCAAAGTGCACCCCGTCCATGCCGCCGTTTCCTCAATTTACCCTCACCCCACTCCTCCTTTTCATCTTGTATTTTGACAGTCTTGTGGTTATCACAGCGGACGTGATGACCTTGAAAAGCACTCGGGACAATTTCAAGGTCAGTGAACACTGATCACGCCACATATCCATACTAGATCTAGGTGAGGAATCAGTAAAACCACAGACACACTCATTAACCAAGACCAGACTGAATTCTAAGCACACAATCGATATTTCATCACTGAACGTAATGCCATTCACTCGGGATAATGCAGGCCTTGCAAGTTTTATGATCCGTTACGTATATCACCTCGTTAATTACCTTGAATATTTCACGCTTGTGTGAGATGAGAGAGGATTTATCAAAGCAGGTGCCAAAGCTGCCAAGTACAAGTGCCACTGGCACTGCCTCCGTTACCCTCTGTAACTGTACATGGAGAGAACCAGCTCCAATGTTCTGTACTGAGTCTGTCCTGAATTCAAGCTTAGTGAGCAGAACTGATGAATAATTACCAAACAAACATTGGAGAGTAAACGGCAAGTCATTTACAAGTTGAAAACCATTGGAACAGACAGCCTCTATGCAATCACTTACGACGCTGCACAAAAGGGTTACAATATTTGTTTTTCCTGTCGATCTTTGCTGACATGATCAAAACAGGACATTGCAAATTGAGATGCTGGTGGGGCTGGTGGTTGGTGGTTCCCTCTGGCGTCACACCCCTCTACCACATCACCCACCAGCAGCAGCAGTAGCAGGCAGCAGTAGCACCAGCAACATCAATATGACAACATTCTAGCCCCATCCAAACTTCTTGATGTGAATTCACCTTAGCTGCTCAAGAGGTGACGCTATGCAAATGTGGTGGGCGATGGAGCAGATAAGTGCAGATAGGCTGCCTTTATATTTGCATGCAGCAGGAGAACTGCAGGGAACTACAAGAAGACTGCAGGATCGGTGTGATCTTGACATCCTCCTTCAGCCCCTGATGGGGGTTGGCAGGGCTGCCCTTACGTGCTAATGATGATTCCCAATGACAAAAGGACACTCAGGGATACCCAAGGTCATTCGGGAGGACCACAAGGCCACAAATCTCTTTTCCATTCTGTAGTCACTTCTAGTTCCGTTCTGCATTGTATGCTCTCTTTCATAGTATTCTCTTCTAGCACTGTTGGTGTGAAACATAGTTTACAGGACCGCAGATACGATGAAGAGGTGATAAGAGGGGGCAAGTCACTTGTTCAATCATTGCATTGCATTGCTGCTGCACGGAGACAAACGTAAAGCCTTAAAGCTGGATTGTCACTCAATGTGACAGCGGCCAAAATCTATTGCATTCACTTAATACTGACTACCTACCACCCAGAGCCTTGCTGGGTTCACTATATCTCTGCAAAATAAATAAACTTCACCTAGTATTCAATTTTTCATGCCATCAAAAATCCAATATGTAACAAACAAACTGATGACGTCAACAATGGGTGATTTTGCCATTCCCATTGTATTTCCAATGTTTTGGTCTTGATTTCTTTCAATATATCATTGGTTTTTTTTTTAATTATTGCCTGATAGATTCATTAGCTTACACATATTTAGTATGCCTTGATCAAATAAGGTGATTTTTTAATTTATATACATGTAATCTGCCTTCTTTTAACTTTATAATGATTTATATTTTATTTTTATTGTTCTATATTTATTGTTCAGCGTTTTGAGCACCCTGTGGATATTACGCATAGATAGAAAATTTTTTTATTATTATTATTATTATTTTCCATCATTTGATAAAGTTCTAGACCTGACGGTACTACACCTTAAACAGAATTTTTTGTCACTGAGATGCTGAGTTATCATTACCCACAGCCTTTAAAATCTTTAAAATCTTTGCTGGAAGATCTGAAGCGAGCAATTTGATCACTGCCACCATTTTTGAAAAATGAAGTCAGAGAAAAAATGTTGTCGGCGTACCTATCTTTTCTGGTTAAAAAACTTACTTTTAAGATTTCTCTTGCTCCGACAACTAATGTTTTGAGTTGCAAAGCTGTTAGTTGGTAGTTATCCTCGCAAATTTAGCGCTCCTCCTTGCACAGTGCAGTGATGCCATTCTGGCGAACTTGGAGCATTCGATTTGTAGTTGCAGTGGGCGGACGTGCTAAGCGCGCATTAGCGCATCTCAACTACATGCAGTAAGCTGAATTATAGAGATGGTGGCGGGTCTTCGAATTGAATACACCCCACGTTCGGAGCATGACTGAACATGCTGAATGATTCCGTGCATGAATGTGAGCGATATTTTATTAACACACATCAATAGAAGTATTTCCCCGTTCTGGGACAACTCTTTGACACTGAAGACTATACACTAAATTTACCGTTCGCATAGCACAACAATTAATGTGAACCAGATTTTTGCATTGCAGCCTTATTGCTGAGAAAACTGACTTCTGACGACTCAAGAACCTGACAGCTTTGCCCATATCCCACATAGACTAACTGTATATGACAGAGAGGGAGAACCCCCTCTGTCAAAAAATAGTAATTTTACAGACATTGGAGCTTTAAGATATTTCTCTCACCTCTCGCTACCACAGTTTCTACACTATATTTCTAGGTGCTGCAGCCGCTGCCGTATAGCACAAGGCCTATTTGTTTTTTTTATGCCATTTACTTGCTAATGAGACTGCGTCTCACTGATGGTGATGCAGACAGTGATGCTGGGAGCAGCTGGATGTAAAGAATGCTGCGACTATGACTGCTCTTCTGAGTGCTTCTGCTGCTGGAGATTCTCACCATTAAGCAAAGCATCTCCTAGCATCTCTCTGTTGAGCCAACATCATTGACTATGCAGCCAGACCAATGAAATCTTAATGTGATATATAGTGCTCACGAACTGTAAAAAGACCAATAAAAGTGGTGAAAAAGAAATAGATATTTCCAGTTACCATATCCAATATGTATGTTATACCTTCCACTGCAGATAACAGTTGGGGAAAATGAGGCTATTTCAATAACCAAATCAAATACGCTTTCAATGCAAAGATACCTTTATATTGTTGCTGTAAATATTAGTGTTATTCTCTGTATACAGTTAGTTTCATTAAAAACGGCCCGTCAAATTGAAATTAGACAAAGCTGTCAAAGCTGGCTACTCAAACCGGATCTAAAAGTACATATTTATGATATATTAGATTAATTTCTTACATTTACCAAGGTTTATATATCTGGTGAAAGATATAAGCCGATTATTAGCTATAAGAGTGGACAGAAGCAGCTGGCTTTAGCGTGTTTAGACCGCACCCAGCTACAGGTCGCTACAGACAGCTAGAGTGGACCGTATTTTATGAAACTAACTGTAGTTCCTATATGGCAGCACCAGGCATTTCATACCTGACCATGCACTTGATGGCAATGACAGCCTGTTCCCAATGGTGATTACTTCCCTGTCTGGAATTATTGGATGGGCTTGTTCTACCAGCATGACCTGATTACTGTATAAACCAGAGTGGCAATATGATTAGACAGACAATATGTGATTGTGCTTCGTTTTGCTAATGGTTTCCAGCAAAAGACTGATTAATGTATGAAATAATGAAAGCAAACCATGATTATGATTGTCACGTTACCCAATGTCAAAATATATCATTTCATGGTGATACACCACTTTTTTTTAATGTAAAGACCAACAGGTGCACAAGTAAAAACAGCAACATGTGAAATTGTGAATTGCGTTGTTGAATGGCAAGTAAACTCTTGGTGTCCTTAAACACCCAGGCATTTCTTCGTTGTTCTTTGATCTCTTAGTTCGTTTATTTATTTTACCTACATATGGGACACGCTATTACGCTATGTCTTTACTCACAAAGCACGATGACAAAGAAAGTGTATTGGGTTACGGGGGAAAAACCTCAACAAAAGAAGATGATGATTATGTGAATTAACAAAGCATATGTATTATTCCCTTATCCAACAGGGCCACAACACAAACAAAAGACCAAGGAGACACAAAGCTAAATCAATGAAGACCAACAAAAAGGACGCCATTAAAAGGCACATCGAGACGTCATAACTCCCGACAGCTGACAGGAAAAGTGTAGGAAAAATTGAGCAAAAAAGGCAGATAGTGAGAGGAGCTTGGTATATTTTATGACAGGGCACAGCAGGAGCAGTCCAGTGCCATGTGAGATAGGCAGCCCCTGGCTCCGTGGTCCTGCTGGTCCTGAATCTCATGAATGTAACATGAGCTCTGTCTTTGGGTTCTTCCGAAGGCGTCTAAGTGTCAACCCGTCTCGGTGTTCCCCGAAAAGATCCTTGCCATGAATAAGTCACTAAAAACCTTGCGAGTTTATGGCAAACAAAGGTAAGTAATTCAAGGCGGACTCTCTTTTCATGGGAACCATCACCACTAAGTCGTCGTGTGGATTGGTTTCATCTAATCGAAAGGGAAGAGAAAGTCAGAAGTGGTGAGCTGGAAGAATCTCCAGGCAGCAAAGCCTGACAAAGTGACTGTCTAGACGACTAATAACTTAAGACAATCAAACTTGGCTGTTAAGCCCCGTTCCCACATAGCCGAGTTACTCGTAGTCAACTCGTAGTAACAACAAAAATTACGTAACACCCAAAATTCGAGGAGTTGGCGACGAATTTTTGCGGAAAAAATGACCAGGAGTGACTCGCCGAGTTACTCGCCGAATTACTCGCCGAGTTACTCGGCGGGTTCAGCGAGCAACTCGCCGAGTACCAGGAGTGACTCGCCGAGTTGCAGCCAATTAGTGAACGATCTCGAGGAGAGTGTCGGCGAGTTAGAGGAGTAAATCGCCGAGTACCAGGAGTAACTCGCCGAGTACCAGGAGTAACTCGCCGAGTACCAGGAGTAACTCGTAATGTCGACGAGTTATACTCATGATACTCATCAAGGTTATTACTTAAATTATTATGCAAATAGCTGTGTTTAATTACAAAAATATATAAATAGGGGCTGCATCTTCTGTTCTTGATCATTCTGTCTGTAGCTGCTGAAGAGAGAGGACCATGGACATGCATCAGACAGAACATCAGAATAGAGTCTTGGTACTACTAGCTGCTCATGCGAATCTGCAACTTGCTGTTGTTGCAGCAGCATTACTTGAGGATGAGGAGAGTAAGAAGAAAGAAGAAAGAAAATTAGCAGCCATGAGGAGGAAGAGGAGGAGGAGGTATTGGGTGAGGCCCTGGCTGCTGAGAAGACCTCAGATGGGACAGTATGAGCGTCTACTGACTGAACTGATGCAAGAGGACACTTCTAGTTATACTAACTTTTTGAGAATGGAACCAGCCATGTTTCAAGGGATCCTTGGCAAAATAGGTCATAGGATTACCAAAGAAGACACCTTCTGGAGGAAATCTTTGGAGCCAGGACTCAGACTTGCCATCACCCTCCGCTATTTGGCAACTGGAAACAGCTACAGGTCCCTCATGTATGGCTTCAGAGTGGCTTACAATACCATCAGCAACATAATTCGAGAAGTCTGTGAAGCCATCATTGCGGAGTATAATGAAGATGTCCTGGCATGCCCCACAACTCCAGAAGAGTGGAGAGAAGTTGCGAAACTGTTCTATTCAAGGTGGAACTTTCCTCACTGTATTGGAGCCATTGATGGGAAGCATGTGGCCATCAAATGTCCTCCAAAAGGTGGTTCAGTGTATTTCAATTACAAGGGCTTCCATTCCATCGTACTCATGGCTCTTGTGGATGCTGATTACAAGTTCCTCTATGTAGACTGTGGAGCAAACGGCGCTGGATCTGATGGAGGAGTTTTTAATGATACACTCCTGAGAGAAGGACTTGAAGAAGGGACCATTGGATTACCTCCACCTGAACCAATTCTTCCTGGTCACAGACCTCTTCCCTACTTCATTGTCGGAGATGATGCCTTCCCCTTGAGAACCTGGCTGATGAAGCCACTGCCTCTCAGAAACATGACCAAAGAGCAGAGGATATACAATTACCGCCTCTCCCGGGCAAGAAGAATTGTGGAAAACGCATTTGGGATCCTTGCAGCAAGGTTCAGGTGTCTCCTGACTACCATGCCACAAAGAACTAAGACAGTGGAATCTATAGTCATTGCATGTTGCTGCCTCCACAATCTGATGAGAATAACTTATCCGACTGCTCAGAACATCATGCTGGACCATGAAGATCCAATCACACATCGTATCATCCCAGGAACTTGGAGGGCAGCTGGAGAAATCGATGAAATGCCACCAACAAATAGAGGGCATTCTATGACTGAAGCAGCCAAGAATCAACGGCAGTACTTGGTGGACTTTGTCAATTCAGAAGAAGGAAGAGTGCCATGGCAAGATGACATGGTATAAAGATTCCACAAAACAACCCCGGCCTTTTTCAAGGCCACCAAATCCTCCCAAAAGAGCAGACCATGTACACTTCTTGTGTAATAAAAAAAACGTTCCTGTCTGACCCACACAAAATATTTTATTGGTTCAGAAGTGCCGTAGTTGTTGGTTGTTCAGAAGTGCCGTACTTTTTTTTTGTTCAGAAGTGCCGTATTATTTTTTTTGCTTCAGAACTGCCGTAGTTGTTTCTTGTTCAGAAGTGCCGTACTTTCATTATTTTCATTGCAGTATAATAGAAAAATCTACGGCAGTTCTGAAGCAAAAAAAATAATACGGCACTTCTGAACAAGACACAACTACGGCACTTCTGAACAAAAAAAAAGTACGGCACTTCTGAACAAAAAAAAAAGTACGGCACTTCTGAACAACCAACAACTACGGCACTTCTGAACCAAAAAAAGTATGTCTTCTTTCATCAAAATTATTAACCCTTATTAAAAGAAATATTACAAAAAAATGGACCAATATCTGTGCTGTAATGAAAAGGAAATATGAACAAGTTACTTGAAGTGAAGAAATTGATTTTGGACTAAAATATTATACTTTCGTGGACAAAGATAGAGAAAAGTTTGGAGGGTTTTGGAACTTTTTTTTTTGATTGATTGTTTATACACAGATATGTGTACAAGGCGTGCTCTTTTGGGAGGATTTGGTGGCCTTGAAAAAGGCCGGGGATGGTTTTAAAACTGTTGTCTTCAAACATTCAAAAACTGGCTTATGTTCAAAGCAGGAGTTGAAGTGGTGGGAATCTCGGAAATCATGGATGGAGGTCCGGAAGGTGGCATTGCTGAGGTTCCCGCTGGCCAATTCTTTTCTGGACTTATCATTGGTGGGAAGTGCACCTGATGCTGGGATCCAGAAGGAGGATAGAACTGGTGCTGCTGCTGGTGCTGCTGCTGGTGCTGCTGCTGGTGCTGCTGCTGGTGCTGCTGCTGGTGATGCTGCTGGTGATGCTGCTGGTGCTGCATGAATTGCTGAGGTTGATGCTGGGGTTGATGCTGCAGCTGGAACCTGGCTCTAATGGCATTCGCTTTGAGCTGCATGAATGTGGGGATCAGGTTGCTGTGCAGGTCTTCAAATGCTTCATCATCCATGGACAGACATTCCATGACAATGAACTCCCCCATCGCCCGGATTCGCCTCTCCTTCAAATCCTTTGGAGGAACGGCCATTTGCTGCATAGTCTGCTGGATGACTCCAGTAGACTGTCTGGCAATGTTAACAAGATTTTCTATGCCAGATTGCGGTGGCGTGGACCTTTTCCTTTTCTTGTATGGACCACCCTTCGTCTGCCGGACAGGAGGGATATCCATAGAAATGTCCGGATCAGAAATTTCCTGGGGCCCGGAATCATCAGCTGGAGTAGAGCTCCCTTCTTCTTCCTCGAGATTTTTAAGTGTCTCCCGTGCCTTGCCAATTTTCTTCTGGAGGGCAGTGTTCCCCCGGCGACTTGGAATACGTGTAATGTGGTCCACAAGGAATCCAAAATTCGATATAATCCACAACTCCTTCTCTGTGGGGTTCCTCTTCGCAGTTCCGGATGGTCCCTGCCGCACTAGTTTCCCTGCGACAGTCCGCATGGATTCCATCCAGGTCTTCAATTGGAATCCAGTGCAGGGGACACTCAGTTTCCTTGCCATCTCATTGATGAGGGCCATTTTCTTTCCTGAATCCTTGTAGGCTTTCAAGGTCCGGTCATAAAAAATGGGATTGTCTCTAAACCAGTCAGCGATATCCTGCTCATCGGTGGCTGGCAGGAACAACTTTTCCTGTTTTTTCCTGGCAACATTGGAAAGTGTAGCAGGCACTTCGGACGTAGCAGGTGAAGTAGCAGGCGAGGGAGCAGGCGAAGGAACAGGCGAAGAAGCAGGCGAAGGAGCAGGCGAAGGAGCAGGCGAAGGAACAGGTGAAGGAGCAGGCGAAGGAGCAGGCGAAGGAGCAGGTGCAGGCGAAGAAGTAGCAGGTGCTGCAGCAGACGCAGGAGTAGCAACCTGGGGCTCATCATTACTACTGCCAGCATCTGATGACGTTCTTGTTGGCACTGGCAGACGCGTCTTGGCAGTCCTCTTGGCAGGAGATCTTGCAGCAGCAGTCCTCTTGGCAGGAGATCTTGCAGCAGCAGTAGTCCTCTTGGCAGGAGATCTTGCAGCAGCAGCAGTCTTCTTGCCAGGAGATCTTGCAGCAGTAGTCCTCTTGGCAGGAGATCTTGCAGCAGCAGTAGTCCTCTTGACAGGAGATCTTGGAGCAGACTTCTTCATTTTCTTCACAGGAAGAGCAGTCTTCTGCGATGTCTTTGTCGGGTTTTCAGAGTCATCAGAAGATCCAGCAGATAGTTCTGTGTCCACTGCAGGCCTTTTGGCGAACCTGGTCTTTTTCATCGGCATGATAAAAAATTTCTGGAGCGGTCTTTTGGTCTTCTATGTGTGTTAGCAAAATGCTGAATGATCCCCTGATCACTGGTCAATCTTTATATACTACCTAGAGAGCGTACCCCGCTGTGATGACATAACAAACCCAGATACCATTGCGTCATTTGCAGTTAGTCCAAGCGCGTTGGATCTACATCATTCACTGGTTAAACCCACGGAGTGACACTTTAAACCCCCTCGACTGAATTCTGGCACTCCTACAACTCGGCGAATTACTCCTACAACTCGGCGAGTTACTCCTACAACTCGCCGAGTTACTCCTACAACTCGCCGAGTTACTCCTCGCACTCCTCAACATCCCCCCCGAGTGTAATACGAGTGAAAATAGCGCCGAGTAACTCGCCGAGTTCGAGGAGTAACTCGGCGAGTTCGAGGAGTAACTCGGTGAGTTCGAGGAGTAACTCGGCGAGTTCGAGGAGTAACTCGGCGAGACATGACCAAGATTTTGAAACTCCTGAAAATCCGCCGAGTGTGCCGTGCAGCACGGCATACTCGGGAGACTCGGCAAACTCGGCTCCAAATCCCACGAGTTCGCTACGAGACTCAGGAGTGTCTCGCCGAGCATCTCTCGAGTGCGAGGAGTAATCGCCGAGTTTAGTAAGAGTTGGGCCCGAGAGGCGTGTTACGTAATCCTACGAGTTGACTACGAGTAACTCGGCTATGTGGGAACGGGGCTTTAGAAAGTGACTCCGGGCATGGGAATGTGAATGTCATATCCAGAAATCTAAGGCTTTCAGTTTGTTCAACTGTAGACAACAAATAGATTAACAGATACTTAGTCAGAAGCTTCATGGCCAATGTCCAGGTTGAAGACCTGATGAACAGCAACTGTTTAACATACAGATCGTAAATTGCACCAAGGACAAGGTGCCAGCTGCAGGGCAATTTGAAGTTCATCCTACAAAACAACTTCCTGGACACCAGCCTCTGTCGCAGAATGCCCTGATGGGGAAGCAAGAGGATGACAGCAAGCCAGTGATGCTGGTCCAGAGGCTAGGCACATAATCCCTCAGAGCCTACTAACTAATGCTTGCAGTAATTGAATAAGGTCACCCTGGCCCTCTAGATCCTAGTATGTGCCTGCTAATCTGCCACCATCAAAGTTTTAGTGGTTGCCAGGTGTTCTTAACAGCAAACAAGCAAAACCCTGAGGTTTCTTCCTGTTTTCTGGGTATACCCTGCCAAATATCAAAAGCTACTTTGCCTCCAGTCTGCTTCTGGTCTGCCTCAGGTCCTAGGTGCTTCTTAAGCTGCACTGGAATTGCAGCACCATTTGGCATTATCAACTCCATCTCTAAACAAACTACTTTTCCACTTCTGACGCAAACCTCAAGTTAAACTGAAAACTCCTTAGAGATCAGTCTCTAAACTTTATACATTCATAGCAAAAGAAGGAACGAAAACTTCCAATTACACATTGAATTGAACGTAAATATAATGTATATTAAACTGTCTGGAGTATGCTAGCCTATACTAGAGGCAATACCTAATCTATCAGAGTGTTTTCCTTGGCAGCCTACCATATAAATGTTTCCAGGAAGACCACAAAAGAAGTGCGCCTCTGCAAATAGAGGAACTGTCTGGTGGTAGCAAGTGTTTTCTGGTGAGTCCTCGAGGTTATTAAATGTTTTGAATGTCATTTCTAAGAGCTGTAGCAATATTCAATTTCGCTTCTTGGGATAAAACCCTGAGGGTAAAAATGCACTCTTTGCATGAAGGCATTATTGTCTGTGCACCATGCAATATGAATTGGCAAGTACAGAAACTTCGAAAACTTTCCACTTGATGTGTATAATTAAGTATTACAACCTTATAAAACAAGTGCTTCCAACAGCACAACAAATGGAGTACTTCCCGACTTCGAAGTATACTTCCAACTGTGAAACATGTCAAATACATAGAGTTTTTCCATTTTCTTCCAAAGCATAAGACTATGGACATGAATAATGTATCACCGATGTCAGACAGGAGTATGTACTTGTAATCAATCACCACATCTAAGAGTATGATAAGGAATGAATATCCTCAGTACTGTGTCAGCGTTTTGTCCCAATTCGTTTGTGAAGTTGTACTTTACCATTCAAGTTTTCCATCACCCTGTACACTAGGCAATTGCATTCCAAAGCCAGCCTACTCAAGCTTACTGCATTCCCCGATGAGTCTAACCCTTCCCACCCCTGAGAACTAGGTCAAGATCCATAGATTTAGCAGCCAAGGGCTCATTATCTCACCCCAATGTTTGCAGGACAGCCAATCGATACTTGCAGCAGCACCCAAGGAGGACAGTTTAGGACCAAGCCTCTCAAGGCATGCAGGACATGTATTGGAGGCATTAAACCATCAAGGTGAAGCAACCAAAATATCATTGATTGTCTGTGCACCATGCATACCAAGACTCTTCACTGAGCCTTCAGCAGTTGTGTGAATTGTTTGAACAATCGATGGGGCTGCATCAAAGATCACTTTATGAGCAGCCACAAGATCTAGCCATACATCCAAGAGCAGGCAGGAGACAAGTTTATGAGACGAAGAGGAAACGTGTATGTCACAGGAGTCTTGATATGCAGTTATATATTCTGACCAGGTCCCACAATCTGTCAAGTGGAAAGACACAGGGACACAGTGTGGCCTTGCATGACACCACAGGGTCCCACAACCAACAATAAGGGTATTCGTGGTCATGGTCTATGTTCTGGACTCCTTGACATCCAGACGCTTGCTGAATAACAATAATCCCATCCACTACTTTTGCAACAAAGCTAGTAAGACCACGCCATTTGAGGGATATTTCGATATTACAAGTTGTAAGAGAGACTAAAAGCTTCCAGAGTTAAAGTGAATTAGACTAAAACCCAGCCTTAAAGACCACTATGTGTCCAGTCAGAAGGTCAATGCTATTGATTTGGACTTACTCCTCTTGACCACCATCAACAAAGTGGACCCCGTCTGTGTCCTGGTTAGCAGGGTCCAAAAAGGTGCAGGACGCCAGGAGCCAGTAAGCTTTTGAGCTGTAACCCTGAGGTGACAAATCCATTGATTTACTGCCATCCTTGTCCATCAGGATTATATCACTGCTGCATCAGCAGCCAGCGTCTCCATCTTTACAATGATCACATGCAATCTCAGACCGAGTCTGTCGCAAGCCGTAATCTCGGATGCTTCTTCAGGCAGCAAGGGCCAGACATGGGTGCATGGGTCATTCTCGCCAAGAAAACAAAGAAAAGTCCCAGCTATCAGCAATAGTCTGGGTTATCAGGACTTTTCATGCAGAAGCACAAATCCGGAGCCTCCCACGCTTCCTCAGCGCCATCGATGGGGCTCCGGATCGCTGCTGATCCGCCTCCAGAATGCTCGCTCAAGCCCAAATCTATTTCGGCTATGAGTTTAAGCTCTCAGAGTGAGATGAATGACAAGGTGTCCCACTCTTTCCATCCATCAATGCACCTCCTCACACGCAGCTCAAATTGCCTCCAACCACACCTCACGCAACTGAAACGACAAAAAGTTACAACTCCTTTGCTCTTTCAATATTGAACATAAAAGCATCGGCTGCTTCTTCTGAACTTCTACAATTTGTCAAATTATCTCCCATTTTACAAAACGGAAGCAGTGGCTTTCTCTGGCAGCACCATCATGATTATTGCAATCAAAAGATATCACCACCTAACAACTTTTGCCACAAAATAAAAAAGAAAAAAGAAAGATGCATTTCAGTCTTCAGATTGAACAATAGGTAATTGCAACTAGCATTACCGACAATGCAATTAAAACAGCAATGACTATTTTGATGTTATCAATGGCGCACTGGTAAATCGAAAACCCACCAGCTGGTATCACCTGAATCATGGAGTCATAAGCTTATGACTCAATGCCTGAATTGTCCAATAGTCATCCTGTCATACTCATTTGAATCCTTTCTTGCATAAGCACGGCTGAGTGACCCAGAAATTTCAAGGAAATGGCCCAGTGTGACCTCTGGGATAATCAAGCCTTAACAAGTGAGCCTTGATCATTTTAATAAGAGCAATTCTCCACTTCCTCCTTATAATTGGCTGGCAATCAATCCCTTGTCTTCCTGTTTCCCAGCAGGCGTTTTCTAGGAATTGAATTGGAATGCTCCTTGGAGGTGCCTAATGACATCAGGGTGAGCTGTGTGGGTTGAAATTACTTCAGTAAGCAGGATATTCTTCAGAATTCTTCTTCCAGAGAAAGGAGCAAAATAACCACCTTGACACACAACCGAAAACCAAATCAACCATAAATAATAACCAAAAACAACATTATTCTCGCACGACCAAAAACAAGATATTCTTACATAACAACCAAAAACCAATTTATTCTAACACATAATTATTGACAAAAACAAGCAAAATGTCTCAAAAAATCATCTAGAAAGTTAACATTTTCTTGTTCAACTTATAATGGTGCCATTAACAGTATTTCTCATAAATGAAACTTTTCTGATTTAGTGCAACTCTCAAATCTGTTAAAAGTTGTTGCACAACAGCATCTCCTTGTTTTACACGATAATGTTGCATAACATACACATCACAACTATCCTTGATGTAAAGGCAATGTGCTCATATTCATACCACAATATGTTTGTTATCAGCACGAAATTAAATCTGTTTACAAAACCTTATGGAATATATGGTCACAGTGGTGTTTAGCGATAGTGAATGACTTCTTTCTTCGGGTTTTCATTTAATTTACAATCACATATGAGTAAATTAAATATGATAAATTGCAGCTAAATATCATCTAAAAGGAAAAACCCAAAACGTTGATTTTATAATGTAATGTGTAACGTCATTAGCACCCACGCTGTCATCGGCACACAGGTTTTGCCTGCAATGACATGCTGGTGACATGCGAGACATTCAGCTTGAGGACTTAATCCAGACTGTGCTCCAGGCAAGATCATCTCTTTCGACAGTTTGTTGTGACATCAGTCGACAGGAATGAGAGTGTTTGTCACATCCAGGTGTCACAAATACTTGGTAAAACTGAGATAGCATGATAGCTATGATTAAATATATTGTCACTAAATAGGATGCGGGTAATACATGGCCATTTGTGCTACGTGCGTTTTCCATGTGTTTGGATAAATGCATGGAAAACGCATGGTTTTTTCCTTGTTATAGTTAGCTAAAAACCATGCGTTTTCCATGCGTTTATCCTTGTCATGGAAATGGCGCAAGTCACATTTGGCCATGTATAATATCACAATTTGTTAAGATTTCTTAACTGTACAAAAAAAACATTGTAATTAGCCTGTCGAAAAAAAAGTTTCAGCTCAATGTCGGGCGGCTGGCTCAAAGTTGGCACAATCGGTCCAATGTAGGCCCAATATGGTATACTATAACAGCATTAATATATTACGAGCATTTCACTATCAAAACCACTCAAATTTGTACCGAACTTATTTTAGTAGTTTTGTGCACCCAATTAGTTGAACTAACTGTCAAATGGCGAGGTTCGTGGTCAGACTACACGGATTTTAAACAACTTAATGACTCGCATTAAGCAACATTAATTCATTCGTGTAACAACAGCTTGAAGTTCAATTACTGCTACACACGAACTTGAATTGGACACAGCTTTAAAAATGAAGGTAACTGAAACAAGTACCCAAGAGGTTGCTGCTGTATACAACAAATTCCTACTGAAAGCACATGTACTGTCTGTTTCAGACAAATGTTTCTTGCACTAGTGTCCATCCAAAATTTTGTTTAAAATCAGGCAAGATATTGTCTTCAGACATTGAATGTGTAAGCTAACCAACATTATTGTTTGATATGTACATCATCTTCTAAGAGTGTAGAAAGTTTTAAACTGCAGAATATGTTAATATTGAAGTAATGGGACTAAGAAGATTGTCTGTATATTAAAACACAAATTTGACGGGCCTTTTTTTTATGAAACTAACTGTAATTTGCTTTATACAGCAGACCTAGTCCTTGCCTCTCAATTATCGCCTCCTAAAATACAGTATCAAGGTCATCTATATCGCTTCATTTGCATCATTGAGATGGCTGCGAGTATATTCTTCCATTTAAGTACAGATTCTGGTTCAGGTCATTTAACTTGGATATCTTGATCTTCAGGTATAGAGAAACACAGCCAATAAGGCCAAAAAACCAATCTACTCCACACTAATAGGGATTAAATGTTATTAAAATATTCAATCTGATTTACCAAAAATCCTAATTCATTCTTGGCCAATAAACTGCTAGCAGCAAGACCTGCATGACACATGCAATGGCGGCTCCCTCCATAAAATTTTACAAATGCCAAATTTGCAATTCAAATGAAAATTTCCAGGCAGACTTTTCACAAACCATTAAGGACGTCACGAACAATTAACCTGTTGCCAGCTAAGTTTCATATGTGAATAATTACACAGGGCTAATTTCTTTCCCAAAGCCATCTAATAATTAACTTCCCAGTTCTAAAATTAAAAATATTTCAATATGGCAAACTTCTAATATTTGAAGAAAAAAGTTCAGTTGTTTATGTTATATTAGTCGAACAAAAACTAAAATTAAGAAAGTGCAACCAGCCGATGATAGACCAATTATTTTATTTATAATGTATAGTATACGATTATGACAAATAAATATATAATAATAATAAATTCCTTGGTTCACGGCTTGAAACAAAATGAAACTTCCAAAGAAAGTTCAGAAGTACATATATCTTCAAGTACAATATATTTCCCTGTGGTTTGTTCCGCAGACCAACAAGATCCCAACATATATTCCCACAATTATACACATATGAAGCAGAGATCAGAGGCAAATCAGGGATATAATGAACAGCTGAAAATACAGATTCTGCAGCAGCAGCAGCAGCTGACACAGATGGAATTCCATGAAAAGCAGGTCTAGAGCAAGACATATAACACAGAAACCACGTGCATACAAAGATCAATAACACCAGGGTCAGACTGTAATGCTTTAGACAGACATTCAATGTAGTGGCCAAGCCATTCACTCTGTGGTACACGGTATACGATGGCCACTTTGCATGACCTTGAATGCCCTTGGATGGGCCTTTGACCTTGGGTGGGCATATGACCTTCATGGGTTACCTTAGTAGCTTGACATTTCAATTTGCCCTTCAAGGCTCAATAACACACCAAGAGCTAATGCATACAGTTCCTTGGTTTGGTGATCCAAAACGCTTACAGACTTCCTCAAGATTGTTTTGCCTTTTATGCTCAAATCTTCAAGAATATGAAAAACCAAATGAGATATTTTGCTGAAAAAAAAAAAGTCCTCGAACAGAGATACGCACAGGGACAAAAATTACACGGAATGTTCATTTGTAGATTTTCGAATACAGCACAAACTACAATGTCATCACTGAGCAAGTATCAGCTTACTGCAGAGAAGCAATAAATAGCTCACAGCCATAACTACAAATTTAAAGGCTAAAAAAGGACCAAAAAGCAAGACAAGTTGATGCAAAACTCTGTCGACTCATACATTTCTTTTCTGCAAAATAACCACGAAAAACGAGTGTTCGCTACATCCAACATGCCATAAAGAACATTAAAACATCAACTTACATTTTACGATCATTAATAACTAACCACCATGTTACAGCCAAAGTGCTGGTATTTACGTCATGCTAATGTCTAGATTAAAACTGCATACTAGCATCTTTTAATGGCTCAAATAAGCTTCATGAAATTTTGAATTGTTCAGCTTACTTCCCATCTCCTCATTTTGACTTCTTTTGCCTCAAACAAGTAAGATGTGTTGTCTCATTTTGTAGGATACTGCGATCATATGCCTGCAGCTTCCATTCCATGAGATCTAATTACGATTTCTAGGCAACATGAATCCTAGAGACAATTCAACTACGATCATGGCAAACCTAGTTATCATGGCGCTTAGAAGCCACGAGAGTTCTCAGGGTTCAGCATTTGTTTGGTTTTTCATCAAATCTTTCTCTTTTCGACTCGCTTCTCTATTTCTATTTGCTTCTGTAGATTTCCCATGGCTTTGGCTCTGTTGGTCTATCCATGGTCTATCAGATGTTCCTCAAACACACGTTTCTTTTCTACACTTTTGGCTTCTCCATTTCCTAACATATAACATACAAGGTTACCTACTTTTGCTGTAGCTCATACAAATCACTTCTGTATCACTGCAGACTTTCTTGTGTCTATATGTACATGTATATGAGAAGTTAAATTGGTGGACCCTAATTTTCTGCGTCTATGCTAGGGCAAGTAACAGATCCCTCCCTAGCAATGTGCATAACAGACGAACCAAGCTATACCATGATCCTAACATTACACCTGGAAAACAGTCACAGACAGTCATAGAGGTCTGATAGTCAAGATCTTACCCCCCCCCCCCCCCTCCTTATTTTATTTCCCTCCATCTCGCTGTATGCTCTAAAGCCAAATACGAACTTCCCCTGAGTCCATTATTACATTGACATTAACACCAATGCATGGCCATATCATTTGCACTCAGACCGGCTGCTCTTCAGCCATAGAGACCCATTCGCTTGTGGTCCTACTTCCGGTGACCTGATGACGTCATTATCGACATCTCGCCATCAATTCCCCTTGGGATCAGAACGTAATGGGTCAAGCCATTTCCGGTGCGAATAATCTGTCTCACTACTTGTGAAGCAGTTCCTTTGATATCGTTTTAATTTGCATCCACTCAGGAAATTACAAAGCCAGTCAAAACCATTGCAAGGGAGGATTGTGCACTCCGGCTAGCTCAGACTGGGTTTTGAATTACACCACTCCTCTATACTTGGCTTTCCATTGTACTGATCACACATTCACATAAAAAGGTAGTAAACCTATAATCAGATTTGTCAAACGAACATATGTGCAGGTAATACACCATCCCAACAGTCGTAAAAACCGAATTTAATACAATTATTGCCAATTAAACTAATTACGTTGGTAGTATATATCATATTACATAAAGCTAGAGCCAAGATAATACAATACGCTAATTCAAAAGACAAAAAGCCTCTATTGTAGAGGAACAGAGGTGTCAGTCAATGACAAATGGCGACGAGCCAGGTAGGCCCCCCATTGGGACGACTTGGTAAACGTCCTGAATTTCTGCACCTGATAGACTTATTAGGAGAGGCAGGGGCCATGGCACGACTTGGTAAAGAGCAGGAGACATTAGGACACCTTTAAGGCAAAGAAAATACAGACCCACGCACTGCTATTTTGAAAAATAAGAGCTCATATTCGCAGCTAATTTCATACACAAAAGGTTATGTCTATGACTGGTGGTCTGTCAAATGAAGACTCAAGACACTTTTATTCTTTTCTGCAATAACAAATATGACAGTAAAATAGGATACCTCTAAGATAAAGATATTACCACTATCGAGGTAACCCTCTGAAAAGAATTTGTACTACAGTAGGAGGTGGTGGATTAGGGCTTTACGTCCTGTATTTCTGCACCTGATGGGCTAATTAGGACAGGTAGAGACCATGGCAATGAGACGAAGGAAGAAACAGCCATCCAACATAGGCTCGACCGGGAATTGAACCCGGGACCAAGTGGTTGGAAGCCCAGCGCACTACTACTGAGCTAGGCCCCTACCCTTGTTCTACAGTATTCAAGGAAAGACTACCTCAAAATAAAACTAACGGACTCAATGGTGGGCATCTATATATTGAGTTAAAGTATGAAGACAATCCCATCTTCCCACTCTGACAAGCTTATAAACCTACACAATGTAGTAGAATTACTAAATGGAAAATCACCATAAAGCTAATACATAGCTCCTTTTCATAGAATTTCAGCAGCATGATCAATGAATATTGTTATCAGGTGACATGTACAAGGCGAAACTGGAGATATGTCATAATGGCAGCGGATAAACTGCGGTTATTTCATTTCCAGTAAGCCAGTTTGATGCTATTCATAATACTGGCTGAGCTGCTAGAGGGCTCAACTGCTATCTGCTCTCCAGTACATGACGAATAAGCCTCCAGATACCAGCGGAAGTAAAATATCTACGAAGAATTCTGATCGATAAACGCTTGACCCAGTGTTCTGAGAATTGCAAGAAAGTGGCTCACTGTTAGGAATAAGAAATCTGGTGGCCCTGGGCATTTGGTTCACTTAAAGTTGGCTGGTTGTAAGGTCATGGTGGGTAAGAAGTTGGTTCTTAAAAATATTCCTGCTATATTGTGCAAGCTAGATCTTATTACATTCGTTCAGATGAGATGTCCTTGAATCCGAGTGTCTATGCTGAGGCAAGAAATGCCACACCCATAGTTCATTGGTACACGTTCTGGTCTTATCACCTCATCGTTACATCTGCCTTTCAGATAGTCAGTTAAGCAGACATGACACCAGCAGCGAAAGGCAATACAGACGTATGAACTCATTTCTCTTTTGGAAAATTGGCTGTCCCTTGCACTCGGTGGCTATACTATGGCAAGTAAAAGACCCCAATTATTGGAGTAAATGTGTAACATGGGTGGACTTATCTCATCAATCAACCCTCGTGAGGAGCAAGAATTTACCTAAGAGGGCTGCATTTTCAATATATATATATATACACTGTATCTATCCATATCTATCAGTTAGTGAAAAATTATTCGTGGACATGCTTGTCCTGTTAATCATGTTAATCATGTTATTAATAAATCATAAAAACTGTTTTAAATCAGCATGCTCCTCAGTGCTCTAGATTCTCCTGATACTTTATAAAACTACTTCATCTTAGAACAGTTTTTGGATGACACAGAAACACATTGGAAGACAAAGAGCAGAGAGCAAGGCAATCTTCTTGCACAAGAAGTTGGGGGCCAGGAGTAACAACTCAAGTTGCATCAAGCCATATGACAGGACCGAGGACATCGTCAGCTGATAAAATATTCACTAGAAGTCAAAGCGTGCGGGTCATCCATACGCATTAGACAGCTAGCCAAGACACTGACACGTCCCAAGGGCCTCAATTATGAAGGGCACTTGCAATTCTAGCAGAACATCGTGAATCAAGCTTTATTCAATGAAACCAACGAGATGTATAAGTCGCTCCACTGACCAGCTGACAAATGATGGAAATGTTTGCATAACAGGAAATGTAGGTCCACTTCCGCCAGCAGATTTAGGAAGCACTTTAATCTTACACAAATTATCAAGGAATGTTTATCAGAATGACTATGTGGCTTCGTCATTCTGTAGACACAGACAGAACTAAAATCACTTTAATCTTGCACAAATTATCAAGGAATGTTTATCTGAATGACTATGTGTCTTCGTAGACACAGACAAAAAAGTGTCTAAACTTAGTGCGATACATGAATCCCAGTTCCTACTGAAATAGACCGCAGAAAACTAATGAGCCAATTTACAAACAAGAACGTGGTGAATTTTACACAGCGCAAAAACTGCTAGCTAAATGACACCATTAGTAATTTTACCATGAACCACTGAGCCTTTCACTCTTCTAAATTTTCAAAAGCAACATCGCCTACATTCTACCCACTGTTCGTGTTTGGTGCAACAGCTCCAATTTCAGAAAGAGAAGAGAAAGATATGCATCAGAATTATTTAAGCATCGCTCAGTTTTCAAGCACGTAGGTACAACTGTAGACAAAGTCTTTCTTCGGGGACACCCACTTGGCTTGTGGGCAGCAAATTGAAGAAGAGAAATGCGTCCAAATCGATCCACGCTGAACCACACAACTGCCCTCTTTCTTTTTTATCCATCTCTTTCTTTCTTTTTTCCACTCATGCCCTAAGGACAACAAGACAAAACAAGAGCTTAGCAACAGTTCCACTAGCTCAGTTTTAATTAGTTCTGCTAACACTCTGCCCACACTACTTGAGCGGCTCATCTGTATTCTTTGCACAAATCCTGCTCCAGATGGTTGTCACTGTAATGGCTTTTCCTCCAGATGATGCGAATGCCTAATGTGTCTTCCCAGCAGCTCCATTTTGTATTCACTGTATAAATTAATCAAAGGAGCAACAAGTCGAGTCCCCAAGATTGAGAAGAAATATTCATTCGGTTTACCTGACTGGCACACTAGTGGAGAGAAAAGAGTATTTGCTCAGTGTTCCCCACAGCAGGTGGACCGACTTGTCTTACGGTATTTTCTCTATTACAAGCTGGTTGCGTCCAGAATAAGGTCTCAATTAGAGGCCGGGTCTTAAGAGTGCTATTGAATATATAAGTATTACGTACTACTGTCTCATATATCTCAGATAAACACCAGTTAGGCATCGCAGAAAAGCTACTCTCTAAAATAAGAGGCAAAGGCAAGTAATTAAGAAAACACAATAGATAGATAGATAGATAGATAGATAGACACATAGACAGATGGATAGATAGATAGGTAGACATATAGATAGATAGATAGGTAGACAGATAGATAGATAGATATATAGACTGATAGATAGGTAGACAGATAGATAGATAGATAGATAGATAGGTAGACAGATAGATAGATAGATAGATAGATAGATAGATATATAGATAGACAGATATGGGAAGTGTAGCTCTCTAAGGCAAGTTCTTGTCGCTATCCAATGTTTTCCATCTTGGTATTCATGTTTCTGTGTCCACGAGTCTGTTGAATGTCATACATGGGACGACTAACATACCATAGACATTGAAATAAATAACACAAAATGCCAAAAGTTTTTTAAACAGCAAATGACCATAAAGTTCTGAAGCTTATCAGCAGATTTCATAGACTTGTGGATTCAACTCAATAGGTCCTCATGTAAATTCAGGACTCCAATTTTGGCTGAGAGACTGCTTTATAGTCAATGAGAGTCCTAGCCAAATCCATGTCTGACGTACTCCGGAGTATAATCAAAATTGAGTAATGTAGTAGGTGGCTGATGATGATACACACAGATTACAACACAACAGTTCATCTCATCCACAGCATCCGCATCCGCATCCTTCCTGCTTGTGGCCAATTGCAGCGAGGCAACACAGGCACAGAGCGTAACCCAAGCATCACCTGGGACACGATATCATAAATCACTGGGGACCTGATATATTACCCAATTAGTTTCTAGCACACTACACTCTATGATTATTTCATAAATTATGGAAGCTATACAAGATTGAAGACTGTTACTTCCTTAAAAATTTGCAACACAGATTTAAACACCTGTATTTCAGTTAATCCTCAAATGAACAGACTTAATGATGAGATAGCATGCAACCATGTCCATGATTAATAGTTGGTGTGCATTTTTTATTTGGTGTGAATCTAGTTTATTCTTGTTGCTGGCTGCCAGGTAATTATAGCTGTAGAACACAGCAATGAACTTCACTAGAAACTGTAAAATTCATTGATGGAAAAATACACCCAACAAAAAATTAAAAGTCTTAATTGCTAGGTTACTACACAAGCACTTGATGACATTTAAGAGTTCACCAAATGTTGCCTACAGGTCTGAGTTTTTGTTTCATGTTCATACGAACTCTAATCTCACAAATAATTGGACCACTTACAAATATTACAGTACATTGCCAAAATATCTGGCTGGCAGCCATGCAGTCCAATTTGTCTTCTAAATAAGGAGTACCTCAAGGCACTAGAATGAGCCAACAGATAATGAAATCAGTTCAGAACAATGTGGAATTTGAGAAAAGCAAAGACTTTAACAGCTAACAGGTAGCACTGAGCATGCAATCGATAAAAATGTAAATGAATCTCATTGTAGCAATCCTTAAGGTCATTCAATTGTTTGACTTCACTCTAAGAATACAACTTCTTTTACAATTCCATAGTAAAATCAATACAATTCCATTAACCTCCAAAGCAGCGGTTTGCCAGAATGAATGCAGTGATCAGATCTCATCAGTTTGGATTTCAAGGGCCCACGATCGAAAATATTGTATATTAAAAAGTTCTAATACCTGATAACGTTTTAATACGATTTTTACGAGGAAAGCAAACCAGCTTTTGTGGCAAAGCTAGGGAATTTTTTAACGTTTATAATATTTCATTATTGTTACCTTTTGAAAACGTATTTTTATAGCTGGGTTTACCAATTTGCACGACTATTGATTCTTCGAGTTGTCGGAACTAGATGACATTGAAATGCATCTAGAATTGACAAGTTGAAAGGTTCATTAAAATGACATCTAAATGATACAACGATAAGCGACAACTTCATCAATTATCAAGTTGACAAAATGCCTTCTACTTGTTCAGAGCATCTAACAAAATACATAGAACGTCTCATTGAGGTTTAGTTTATACAGGAACTGAACCCTGGACATCGACGGAGCTGACTCGTGTCCTAACCGCTGTGCCATCAGAATCATAACAACCTTTAGTGATAACTGCTTAAATAATGGCCGGAATAAATACTGTAGTTAGTTGATTGTGAAATAACGTATATATCTTCAGCTGGGAATTTTGAATAGACATTATTTCAGTCATATACCCATGTGCCAGTAATTAGTGACAAAAGGTTCCACTTCCAGAACATAGTCTTTCAATTGTGTGGTGGTGCTGGAGTCAACTTAACATAACATGGGCAGTAAAAAGGGTCCATTTCTGAGATATGCTGCACTAAAAGCAGACTACTTAGCTACATCTGTCTATTGGACAAGAGCACCTGCCCTTTCGCATTTCACAGACTCCAGAAACTGACTCAAAGACACTGGTACATAGGATAGGATAGGATAGGATAGGATATGATAGGATAGGATATATCACATCAGGTCACACATTTACACGAGGTGTGGGATGATTCACAAGCCTCAACACACAGGGTTTGATGTAGCATTTTAATGAGCTGTGTTGCAGGACAGAAATTACCTCTAATTAGAATTCGAATTATCTTTACACTCAAGTGTCCCATGAGAAGATGATCTACTGTAAAAATTGATTTTATTGTATGTAATACTCTAAACAAAATTGTAGGCCTCACGGTTGATGTGTTATTCCCATACGTGCTTATAAATTTGACGTCCAGACTGTGCATGAACTAATTTTAGTTGGTCTTGTAACCAGTGCTGTGACCAGTAAAGGACTGAACATGGCGTAGATTCCCTGATCATCCTTAGCCTGACAGTAGTCCTGTCATTTTTCGCGGTATTTTGCAACAGGCTGATAAATATTCAGTTTGGACAATATACACGCATCAGTGCCTACTATCAGCATTTCACATCATTGAAAATGAGTAATTAGGTTTATATTAGCAATGACTTTTGACCTATAGTCAATCAGTAATAAGATAAAAAATATTTAAGAAGCAGAAGTTGAAATTGCCAACTCACTGCATGCAAATGATGATTAGTCATAGCGTGCACTCATTATTTTTAGCATAAAATTGATTCAGATAGGTTAAAATGCTGTAAATGCCTGCACACTGATTACCACGCTGCATGGCCCTCATTCTGCGCACTCGGACGCAAATGAGGGCCATGCTTGCTTGGCAAGATCCTCCCATTAGCATTATGCTTCTACTTGTTCTAGCAGCCGTCAATTTTACCAATTTACATTTTGTACCCGATGTGCACATGTGACCTCAGATTTATTAATAAGCAAATATTTGCCCCTGAGGTCGAGGAAACAGGCAGTTGTTTACATGTTAGGAAAGCTATCTCAAGAGGTAGGTATATTGTTCTTTTATAACTAAAATTAAACTCGTAATGGTAGAACTGAACCAACACCAGCCATAAAAGAACCATGAAGGAAACTCAAGGCTAGCTGGGGCTAATTCACTCATTAACTATTCACCAGGTTTGCATTGCACTCTTAAAATGAAGTGGGCACCTGGAACAGCAATCCCAGTTGTTTTGCAGGATGTTGCACTGTAGTAGTGGAGTCCAGTCTTGTGGTTCCAATCATTCTGAAATACAGGCACATTTTTCTTGCCTTGCATCAAACATTTATCACATCCAAGTGCACTGGTTTACAGTGGAGGGTCACTTCAAGACCATCTAAAAATA
Organism: Alitta virens; assembly: GCA_932294295.1. Taxonomy (NCBI): domain Eukaryota; kingdom Metazoa; phylum Annelida; class Polychaeta; order Phyllodocida; family Nereididae; genus Alitta; species Alitta virens. The sequence goes on along the minus strand of OW028573.1, from coordinate 28,510,767 downwards.
CAGATGGCCAAAAAAATAATTTGCACAAGGTTCAGTCTTTTAGGGAAACCAATTTTCCCAGACATTTCCCTGAAATGATTTTCAAGTACATACATAATGTGATACCAAAAACAAGTATAAATAAAAAAAAGACAACGTGTTGAACAGGAGTGCACCTGAGTAGTCCAACTACCATTTCCAAGGAAGGTACACCCCTAACTTACATACCAGTCAACAATAAATGTAACAAAACAATGCTCGGTTAAAGAAGAAAAAGAAAAAGTACAAAGCATATAAGGAAAAATATCAAAATATGCCACAGCAGCAATAGCATCGTTGGCCCCTCTTGGTGCCTACAGTGCCACAAACTGCCACAGCAAGTTATTCAAAAATATAACTTATGACATACATATAAATGCTTAATTGCAAAAAGACACAATATTGGAAATGTAATAAAATATAAATTATATAGTGATATGTACATATTACAGCAATATAATAATGAATATGATTTGATTTTTCTTATAATTACAGACAAATTGTCACACATTGAGTTGAGACCATTTAAATCTATAGTAATTCTGAACAAAAGTTTTAATTTTATCCTTATTCTTAATATTCTCAGGTAAGTTTAACCATAAATGGGGTGCCCTGGCCAAGAAACATCTATTATAGGTTTGAGCGGTATGGTGAGGTACTTGAAGCCTATTTCTATTTCTTGTGGCATAATTATGATCTGGAATTTCAAAAAGATTGACAATACGTAGTGGAAGTAAATTGTTTACATATCTGAAGGAGATCTTTAACAGTGATAATTCAATAAGACTTTCTATCATTGGTATATTTCCTTTTTTATAATATGGTTCAAGTCTTGTTCTTAAATTTACATTATACATTGCTCTGAGGGCTTTATTTTGCTGGACCTTCAATTTTCTTAAGTTACTTGTGCTTATCATTGGCCCCCAGGCACTTAGCCCATAAATTAAATGACTCTGTATGTGTGCAAAGTATAGTAATTTTTTACAGTTGAAAGGTAATATATTCCTAGCCATGTTCAAACTATATAATCCTGAGGATAATTTTGTCAACAAATGTTTAATATGTATGGACCAGTTTAAATGCTCATCAATGTATACCCCAAGGAACTTCGTGTTATCAACCTTTTTAATCTGTTTCCCATCAATGCATATAGCTCCATTAAAATTAGGTTCTTTGTTTTTAGCTTTGAACAATATGTAATTTGATTTATCTATATTAAGTGATAAGGAATTATTTTTAAACCAATGCGCTAAATTGCTAAGATCACTATTCATTTTCCTGTATAAAAATTTGAGGTTTTTACCTGTTACAAAAATGGTGGTATCATCAGCAAACATGACACTATTGGTAAATTTCAAACATCGAGGCATGTCATTTGCTAGAATTGAATAAATCAATGGCCCCAGAACACTTCCCTGGGGAGCACCATACTTTAATGGATAACTATTTGACAAAGTGTTCCTGAATAGTACTTGAATATTCCTATCATTCAAGTAACTTTTTAACCATTTAAGTGCCATTCCCCTTATCCCATAACTTTCTAACTTTTGAAAAAGGGTGTCATGCTTAATGCTGTCAAATGCTTTAGTCATATCTAAAAACACTCCAATAGTATACATTCCTTTATTAAACCCATCTATAATATTTCCAGTCAAGTCTAAAATGGCATCAACAGTGCTTCTTTTCTTCCGAAATCCATATTGTCCTTCGTACATAATGTGATGTTTATTGAAGAATTTTATCAGGCGAGTGTTTACTACTTTTTCTAAGATTTTAGATATTACCGGAAGCAGAGAAATAGGTCTGTAATTATTAATCTCCAATTTACATTTTCCTTTATAAAGAGGTTTAACTGTTGCAAGTTTCATATTTTCAGGAAATTCCCCATTGGTTAAAGATTTATTGAAGATAATTCTCAATGCATCTATTATAGCAGGATATATTGCCTTTAGTATGTTATTAGTAATATCATCATACCCTTTACTATTTTTTGATTTCAGATTCTTTATTAATCGTTCTATTTCTACATTAGAGGTAGGAAAAAAGAAGCAATTGTGATTAATTCTATCTCTCATATTTAAATTTGGGTCTTGAATATTGCCTGATCTTTGTATCTTATCAGCCATTTTCACACCTATTTCACTGAAGTGTTGTGCAAATCCATTACTAATATTTTCAGGACTGGTCTCTTTTACTCCATTAATAATCATTTCCTCAGATACTTCATTTTTATTCCTAAATTTACCTGTCAATTTATTTAAGATCATCCAAAGTTTTCTTGAGTCATTTCTATTCGTCTGGATAAGGTTACTGATATAGCTAAACTTGGCTTGTCGCCTTAGCCTCTTATACATATTTCTATAGTTCTTGTACTGTACAAATTCTGGATTATCATGAGCCAGATGTAGGACTTTTTTATACATTTTCAGACATTTAACTGATGAGGTACTCAGTCCTAAAGAAAACCAGGGATCTCTTCTTTTGTATCGATTATTTATAACTGTTTTTACAGGTGCAAATTGATCCATAGCAGCAAGAATTTCTCCATTTAATATTTCACTGGCTTCATTTACATTATAATCCTCAAGAAAAGTCCAATTCCTGTAAAGAAGAGTACCTTTAATGTTACGTAAAGCTGTATCATTTAGCTTTCTTGAAGTATAAGCTTGCCTATTATTGTTTATGTCAATATTGTGTAATTTTGTTAGACAAAAGAAATGATCCGATATGTCAGTAGGAATAACACACGCATCAATGTTAGTGTAAAGTTCAGCATCGACATATATGTTATCTATTAAAGTTGCTGAGCTATGCGTTACTCTTGTTGGTCTAAAAATTGTGGGTATGAGGTTATTTGTTAAATTTAATTCATAGAATTTTCTTGTATTACTATGTGTATTAATTTTCAAATAATCCAGATTTTGATCTGTACCTATTATAATTTTTTTATTTTCATTTCTTATTCTGTGAATTAGTTCTTCATATTTATTCAGAAAATCCAATTCATTAGTACCTGGCACTCTATAAATTTCACCAACAACTACATTAGGATGCTTATGACGAACTATTTCAATGAACACAGATTCAAATTTGGCTTCATCGAATATATTCAAATCACTCCTCAAATGGTATTTCATATTTGATCTCACCAGGATAGACACCCCTCCCCTTGATTTGTTTTTCCTATATTCACTAACTATTTCAAAATTCGGGAATACAAATTTATCATGATTATTTTTATTGAAAAATGTTTCACATAACAATACCAGATCAGGTGACAAATTTTTATCTTTCATGATTTGTAATAAATCTATCAAGTCTTCATGTTTATTAGGGATACTGTGAATATTCAAATGTCCCACTGTGAGTGTGCTTTATGCATTATCATGCATTCTTGTACAAACACACTTAACATTACAATCTACCCAACAATAGTGGATTTTCACGGAAGGTTCTCTATATTTCCACCAGGTGGCTATGACAGAATACTGCAATTGTAGTGTCTAAAAAGGTTCCCGCCCTTGGCTGTGATTGGCTGAAGCGAAGTGTATCCTAACAGCAGTATTTTTAGCGCATTTTTATGTATATTTGACATCTTATCATTCAGTTGATTTCTGTTATTTCCCTGAGAAAGTTATATTCATGGAATCAATTAGTTATGACCTAATAGGTCTGAAAAGCAAAACGAGTAATAAGAGGGGAAGAAAGACTTATGTCTTGCTGAATTCAGGGCTGCTTAGTGAAAAGACTCCATTAAAATCACTAGTCATCACAACTGTTGAATTCACTGAAGTTTGCACCAAAGGTGTCTTAATAGGGAGCATAACCTGCATGTATATCATCCTAACAAGCCAGAATTTGAGTAAAACATAACGAGCCTGGCACCCATTAACAAATCCATTATGAGGCTCAGCGAGAAAACACCCCATTGAGAAAGACAGAAAAAAGCTAGGTGCAACACTGTACACTTCTGTAACACTATGATTCATTGCCTAGCCATATGGTGAGCGATAAGGAAGGCAATTCGCTATAACAATGTATATAAAAACAATCCTAATATTTCGAGAATTCGGGGAACATTTGATTTTGATTTTTAGTTCTTGTAGTTATCTTCAATTATTCACACATTAAAAGAACTGCCACAAACATAAAAGACAAATTTTGCCATTTACCTTTATATCAGCTTTCATCTGATTTTTCAGAACCACAGGGGAGATCTGTTAAAGAAAAAGAGAACGCATTAAGCAAAGAGAAAAACTGCGATTACATCAAAATCCTGCAAGTTGCGTATTAAATACTAAGATTACATCACAGCCGATAATAATTAAAGCAGAAACTCGTGAATTATTCCCAATATCATCGCGAATTTCCTTTGTAGTCGTGAGAAAAAATTAATCACAGAAATAGCAAAAGATGTTTTCCTTATACTCCCAGAAAGATAATAAGATATAATTTCAACAAAATATTTTCACTTCTGGGATATTCCACGACGCAATATATAGGCAGTGATTTAAATTTATAAAAATTAAATGAGTTTGTAATTTAGAAAATTGCTCTAAATGAAAGTATTTCACAGGAAATTAAATTCGTTGAGAATCACTTAGTGCTCATTCTGAGATTTCAATATATGAAGAACTCATTTTTGTGTTCCTCACGCCAGGTTTTCTTGTAAACTCATATGTCAATGGACTATGTCTCAATGCTACTGGGACTGAAGCCTAGTCAGCTTATGTGTAGCTCATAAAGAGTGCTTGTCGGGCGAGGATCGAACCCGAGACCTACAATTTCTAGGATACTTCCAGTGAAATCCATCTAAATCATCTTGGGCCTGGAGGCACAAAAATTGCCAATACATATCTATAGAATCACTTAATGTTATCTTGCAAATACAATATTACCATATATTACAAAATCATGTTATGACAACCATCCAGGATACCTGGATAAGACTTGTAAGTAAAATGCATGTAAGCACTCTATCACCTCGTACCTGGGGACAATTTATTGACAGCAATATGTATCTATAGTCATTTAATGTACAGTTCAATTTACAAATCAAAATAAGACAAGTTTCATATTAAATTCCTGGGATATGCCGGGGATATGTCCAGTGAAATGCATCTTGCTCAAATCGCCTTGTACTTGGGGGAAATTAAAAACTTAAACACAACTATATTCATTGCCACTGAAGTCAACATCTGACAATCAAATTAATCTAACAACGTACAAGATGAGGACTCCATGGCTGGTTGGCATAAGACCTCATGAAGCGAATGAAGCAGGTAATGTGATGGTCATAAATGGCAGAGATCAACTGCAGCAGCAGCAGCAGCAGTGGATGAGACTGCAGTATCTGCAGGTTGCAGGTGCAGATGAGCATCCTGCACACATGTGCCCCCTTTAAAGGCAGTCCAGCAATCTCTGTCCTTAAGATGTGTCCAAGTGCTTTATGAGCAACTCACCCCAGCAGATGAAAGAACTCTTGGGTGCTCAGGGAACAGTTGTGTCCTCAAGGCTGGATGGCATAATTAGAAAGACAAACACATGAAAGACATCATACAGAGAGACTTCTCAAAAAGCATACAGATAAAAGGAGCTCATGAAGACCGACATGAGAACGCCCAGACAGACGAAAGATATCATACAGACAAAAGAGCCACTGCTTCACTGGACAGACATAGGAAAGCTCATTCAGAAAGGAAAAGACAAAGATAGCAGTGGACAGACATAGGAAAGACAAAAATAGCTCATACAGACAAAACGAGTCCACATAGAATAAACCGTTCAACTAGAGAAACGATCATGCAAACAGGTTAAAGAAATCAGAGACATAAATTAAGAGCCCATAAAGGTTCAAAAAGAGTCCATAGATAAAGAAACCAGGCAACGATCTTTCACAAGAAAAACAATAGGAGTTCAAAATAAGAGCTCACATAGACTAAAGAAGAAGTCGCACTGAGCTCATGCAGAAAAGCAAAGGGAGAATTCAGAGACAGACAAAATAAGATCTCACATAGATGAGAGAATCATACACACAGCTTTTAAGAGGTAGAAAAATGTATAAAATCCAACGAGGACAGAAAGCTTACTGGTGATGGGAAACGGTAAAAAGTGATCAAGAAGATTGAAAGCAAGGCTTGGACACAGGAACCACCTAACCATACAATGCAATGCAAGCCATGACCTCAGATCAATGGCCAGGAAATGCCTTATTTTTCTCATGTGCCAAAAGCACACAGATGCATATTGAATGACAAACCCAGCCATAGGACGCATTCAATTCATTGAAAATGTCAATGTTAAACTGGCGCACCTTTTGAATTGGTTAATAATTAAAGTTGGAAGGTGCACCATCACCAACGCAACAATGAGGTCATCAATCAATGAGCTGAGAGGCTGAGCGCAGATGTATTGAGTGATACATATCACCTTGTAAAGTCAAACTACATATGAAGCTAAAAATAGAAAAAAGGACAGGCTGGCAAAGTGACAAATGTGGCATTATCACATCACTAACACTGATACGAGACCTCAAAAGCACACATTATGTACTATATATAAACACACCATCAATAACTCAGTTACTCTCTGCATCATAAAAATTGACTTGAGTTTGATTCTTCACAACAGGAACTTCACAAAGCATCTTTGAAGTTTGGTAAAAACAAGGGCAACTATAGTCCCAGCTTGTGTGGTATGTAAATTTCAGTAAGGCAAAAGCTGGAAGCAAAGATCAACATGATCATGAAACAAGCATACCTTGAAAACACTGGGAATCCCACTAAGTCCAACAGCAATGCAATCATGCAAAAGAGCCATAGTTGGCTTAGTGTAATTGCCCCCAGGACTAGCAGACCCAACATATGGCAAAATGTGCCCATGGACGATGCTAGGGGATAAAGAAGTTGGTAACTGAATACTGGTCATTGCTTTTTGCTTCTTTTGTCTGTCTAATAAGTGCTTTGTGAGGACTTCTGCAAGGAAATAGAACTAAAGCAAGAGCATATCTTGTTTCAGTTCGAACTTTTTTTGTCTTCTTGTTTGTTTGCTATTATTTGTGAGGGAAGTCTCGGGTGTCACCCTGCAGAGGGCGACCGGATGACACGGAGAGCTCATCTGCGCTTCCGGCACATCAAAGAGAATGCCTAGTGCAGGTGCAGTCGCAGCAGCCAAACAGGAGATCAATGCCAAGTGCATCAACTATCCACAGCAGGCGACATAAGTACAGGAGTCAACAACACCTTGGCTGCTTGTCACACCTCATGGAGCAAACTAGTGTCAGCCTCCATCACCAAAAACCATGCACTGATCCCTTAGTCCCAGTGATTATTGGATTAATAGGGATTGAGAGACGCTGTCAAGTCTTGGTTGTCACAATCTGATGTGACTGTGGCGTCGACCTGACTGCATACAGTACAAGGCCACCAATCATTTGCCTGTTCACATGATCAATAAGTACACACCCCTAGGTCTTGTAAGCAAGAGTACATCCAGTACAAACCACCTAAAAAACAGTGATTCCCTCCAGCCCTTTTTGCACTATGGCATGACACAGGAACAGAGGCCAAGAAAACAATGTGTTAGGTTTCTCATGGAATACTATTAAAGAGGTTGCCACGCACAAAAAGCACTCAGAGATCACCCTCTAAGATGACCCTGTAAAGATCACTTTCCAGGATCAACCAGAGTGTTTGGCACATCTGATGACCACCTTGGTCTGTAATTACACAGCGTGGGGCAGCGTGAGAGACAATAATTGAAGCAGACACTCAAAGGCTGCCACTGTAATCATAGTCTCAATCGCCATCCCCGGTGACAATTATCACACCTCACTCTTGCTCTTGCCAACCTCGTGGGCTATCTGACCAACGAGCAGAAAATTAAAACAGCCACCTCCTTTCTAGCAAGCCGTTTCTTTTCAGTTCTCCTTTCAACTTTCACCACAACTCCCAATGCCTGTGTTGCCATGATAAGCACTCATGAAAGTCTCTCTCAGTTTCAAAGTTTCATTCCGGTATGACTTCTTTTATTCCGCATCAAAGAGTTCAGAGAAACACAAGCCAAGAGCTGCAGCAGCATCATATACTTTCAGTTGCTGGGTTGAGAGCCCAAGGCAAAGAAAAGTTTGTGCGTTACACTGTTGTTGTTTTTGCTTGTGCTCTACTACACGCACTCTTTGTCAACTGATACACCTTTGTCTGATGCTCTTAATGGAGTGAACAAAGATGCAGGAGACCTTTGCTCAATGCTATTACCTTCAAAGCCCTATCATGGAGCATAAAGTGATCGATGTGAAATCGTGTCATGTGCAACATATGCTCTGCACACAGTCACCTTATCAGGTTTTTTTGCTTACCCGAATTTATCACATCTCATGCATCATAGCCACTGCCATGGCCTGTCAAGGTGTCAGGAGATTTGATACGCCCTCCATGAAATTAAAGCACATGATTTTGCCTACACTGCACATTGAAGCATGGAGACACGAGTAGACTTGTCTCCATGATTGAAGATAGTAAACACTTTTTTACCCAAGATATCGAAATGAACGAGTCTGGATACTGAGTATTTCTTAATAATATACAGTTGAAATAAATACATTCATGCTTGATTGACACCTTAATCGCACTATTGAGGTCGATACTCATCGTGATGGGAGGACCTTAATAATGACGTGTACAGAGATAGTTTCAAAAAATATTGTCGACTCTAGACAGCTGTAGCAACCTATTCCTGGCTGTAACTAGAACTGGCTAAAGCCAGCCGCTTCTGTCTACTCCTAGCTTATAGTCGGCTTAATCTACCACCACTGAAAAAATATAAACCTTGCTAAATGTAAGAAATTTATATAATATATCATGAATATGTATTTGCAATAGGCATGCATCTTTTCAACAAATAGTTACAAATATGAGTAACTCTCGAATGGTACTGCAAGTCAGAAAGTGCATTCAGTGGAAGGTAGCAACGTATAGCAGAAGTTGTTTAGCTTTGTCTAGGTTCAATTTGACAGGCTGTTTTTAATGAAACTAACTGTATCTATAATGAGAACGATATAGCTCTAATACACTCCATGTCGAAGAACTTTGTACTGAGCATTGTTTATCACATTCGATTGACCAAACCATGGAGCCAAAAGCTGGCTCCAAGTTCAACCCATGGCCGCTATCCTAAATAACAGTGTCTAGAAGCAGACAGTAACAATCCATCAAGGAAATTAAATACATTAAATAAAATATCATACTCATCATAAGCCATGATGACTAATACATGTATATTACATTAAGTGCAAGTCATCATCAGTGGCAATTAATTATCATTCAGTATTCCAGCCAACCTTCAGGTCTGATGACACCACATCCCCACCACCCTATTACTGGCATGCCAAAATCCAAAAGACAATGAGCCTTCACGATCTGCCTCATATCCAGAGGATCCAGGCAGGAGGACAAAGCAGTTTACTGTGATGCATTACTTCTATTATGGCTGGGGAATCTTTGTAATTGTTCTATTATAGGCCCGGTCTACTTGGTATTTGTCCATTTCGCCTTGGCATTGATCATTTCTGCATCTAATAGGCAAAAGAGCCGGGCAAACTGGATGCCTTGTGTTATGCCCTGCCAGCTTCTATCGCTCAGCTGAGAAAACAGTGTATTCTCCTGAATTCCCAAAAGTACACAAACGCCCTATGTAGACGCTTATTCTCTCATGCACACACCTAAGCTATACATAAATCTCAAGGTATAGGCATGCCTGTCAGATACACTATAGTACACTTTTTATTAAATAGTATGTCTGGCATTCGCATGAGGTTGATTGACGCAATAACTGAACTCAAAAGTATATTGGACTACGAGTCTGAAGCTTAGTCAATTTATACAATCAGCTTTCAAAAGCAAACGTACTGCTGAGACGATACAGTTTTGAGACACCGTGTTTCACAATTACTCAAAAGCGGGTTATTGACTTGCCATAGCATAGACAATGAATAGAAGGCACTGAGTTTAACGAATCAGATGATCTACAATTCCAGGCCGGATTTAGATCAGACGAAATGCCTGCTTGGGAATCGAACTCATGATTATTCAAAGATAATACTATAGCCCCCAGCTACCGACACATAACCAAGTCTAGATAATCATATGGCACCCATAATAATTAGCTACAGTTTGCAAATAAAAAGCATACCCTAAAGCTCTGGTGTGTCTGCAATTGGAGAAATTGCTTTTTTGGATTTGCAACTTGGAAACAACTTTTTCTTGCACCAAATTTCTATTTTCACATTTGGCATTGCAGGAAACTTGGGGAGGGCAATATTGCCAGAAGCAGTAGGCAGACAATGAGCCATGAAGGGTCAAATTTCAGAGAAGAGCCACTTCATTTGTGTCCTTTTTGTAATCCCAGTTCTGCGGTTGGTCTACAGTTTGTCACACAACTCCTTCATGTTCTTCTTTTTCCTGCTATTCATAACTCATAACAGAACAGGCAGCCCTTGATAATTTGGCTAATAAAGGGGTATACAGTTTCACACCATTGTGCACAAAGGAAAACACAATACAAAATGTGAAGTTCTAAACATCCTCAAGTATCTAATTTACAATTTCGGTGCAAAAACATCCCAGAAACTGGAGAAAAAGCATTAAATATTAACACATGCAATATATTTTCAATCAGAGTATTACTTCGTTTTTACAACACAAAAACCTAATGTACCAGCATATAATATCTAATGTTTTTCTTGGAAAACGCATCTATCCTGGTGTTATATTTATCAAGTGCTGCGCTGCAAAAAGACACAAATACAAGTTTTTATCCCTACCAATGTGAGACAATTGTCGTTTTCAACGAAATGCATTTGAACGTCTTAAGGTTTCAGCATCTAGATTGTAGTACACTCCAGCACTTGGCTAGGGCTAGGTTCCCTGGGTGTGCCAGTATAGATGTATACCTAATTTACTCGATTAGTAGCCGGGCATTTAGTACACTACAAATATGTTAGGTACATATATATGCCTAAACGAACGTGACTGACATCCATTACAGCAGAACTCACAGACTCGAGGCATTGCCACAGCCAATAGGAATCCAGGATTCAAATGACGTCATCTGGAGTTCAGTTTCAAAGTCTATGAAATCTGCTGTGAAGGTTAATTGAACATGTTAACAACCAGGAGGTTTTTAATCTTGAAAATACAACAGTAAGAAAAGTAATCAATAAAATGCCAGTAGTAATATAATCCTGCATGATAGAAGTGTAATTGATCTGTCCAGTATTTACCAACACAATTCTTGATAAGTGATAACTTGTCGAAATGATAAACAAGGGATTATCATTTTACAGGGTTATCAGGGGTGGACAGCTGGGTCGGGGGTTTGACAGACAGGTCACTACAGCTTGACCAGGGGTCAGCCATATGTGATAAATACAGCAGTAGAGAGTGACCAGACTGACCAACAGTAGCCAGATGAGATGACACCATAGTCCTGAATGTGAATGACCAAATTTGATGCTGTTTTTGTCCATATATTTGTGGCTAAGTATACATGTAGAGCACCCAGATACCTATATATGCCCTGCTAGAAGAAGACAGAGATTCGTTGCAGCGCTTAGTACCCATGCCACATGATCACAAGCAGAATATGTTGGGTTCACCATTGTATTACAGATACAGTATACATTATTGGTGTACTTTAAGAAGGTAGAATATTCTTAGAGTCCAAAAGCAAGATCAGTACTGGCCTGAAACTGTATGTACTCTGACACACGAATGGTTCTAACTTACATAGAAATAATAGTGAAATATTTCTATAAAATGTATTTCCCTAGTGGTGAGAAACGTTGATATTAAATGCTGGTTTTAGAAAGATAGCATATCTTCAATCTCTTTATTTAATCAGTTATTTCATGTGAAATGATCTCTGTAAAGTCAACATTTACCGCTGCTGCTGCTGCTGCTGCTGCTGCTGCAGTGAGCTGCTTGGTTCGAGCTGGACTGGGATCTGGGATGAGAGCTGCTTCACAAGGTGTGATAAACAGACCCTTTGAAGTTGGCAGGCCCATGCTTTAAGTGGCAGGATGGAGCTCAAGTCAAAGCATTCCTTTATGAAACATAATCACAGGAGGTTTGCACTGATGCTTAGGGATGCGGCTGCTGAGGCTGGTGGTGATGCTGAGTCTTTGCTAATAGCATCTTTAGTCTCAACATCAACAGCTCCTCAAGATTTATCCCTTTGCTTTTTTTCTGGCAAGTGACAAGTCCTAAAATCTGCTGTTTAAAGATTCACACGAAGACGAAATGAAGTGGAATCACTTTGAAAGCAAGACCACCTCACGATGATCATTCATTTCTAGACCTCACCATTAAGACCACTTTTTTGTGGACCTACATCCACGCCCACCATTGTTTATTGCGACACAATTATGACGCCCCCCTCCCCCTCACTCAAATGTCAGATCATGTTGATATCTGAACTTTTCTCAATATGTCCACTACAGCATAAAGGTTGGCAAATATTGCACCAACGGTTTATTCTATTGTATTCTAGAGGGAGTTTAAATTATTTACAGTTTATTCTACTGTATTTACGAGGAAACACATGAGCAAATACAATCTAGCATATGGCACAATTAAGCAAGTGAAGGACAATGGCCTGCTGCTATTGAAACATTGCCCATTACCTATAAACCTACCGGTACAAGGACTCCAGTTGAGACTATGTCACATAAGTCCTTGGATATGACCATCATATGACAAAAATAGCCATAACTGATTGAGGCAAGTTAGAGAAAAAACTTGGAGGCTAGCTGATACATACTACTAAATCATTTAACAGATCTATTAGGTAATAATGGTTTCTCAGTCTCTGTTACATTTTCACATCCATTTTATACATGCATTTAAAACTAAATAATTATAAATGCCATCTCATTTTGTTATTATTATGTTTTTACCTTTTTAAATAAATGTAACAAGTAGAACATAAGAAGCTTGGCATAGTCCTGTATCCAAAGTTCAAAACAGCACCCTAACAACTAGACCGAGTTTCAGTCTGAATCAGTTGAACGCTCGACTGAAACTCAGTCCTCCTGACAGCAAGTCAACACGACAATGCATATTTCCTTTCACACAACACATACATAACGCCCCAAACATCAATACACAATACCCCAGGAGAGAACCATTATGCACTTAAACCAATCAGTAAATAACATCAGAAAATGGACCATGCCAGATATCTGTTGAGGGTATAACAACTTTGGGGTGTTTTGATTAAGGAACACAGGGGTGAGCAAATCACAGCAGGAAGACAAACTAGGGTTAGTTGCCCACCTGTCCATTATTATTATGCATGGCCCCTATCTATCATACAGGACACGGAGTACCACAAGGTGAAATAATGTCAGCCCAACACCTGCTCACAGTTAGGCTAGAAGCTTTGCTAGACGCTTGAGGAAGAGTAGAATGATAATTTAGGCTTCAAACTTTTAGAAGTTATTTGTAGCACAGATTGTTAATCAAACTAGAGTTGTTACAATCATGACAGCTATTTAGCATGGTACATTTCTTGATGTTTTTAATGATTGGTTGTAAGTACATTATGGTTCACACCTGGGGTACTATACACTGAAGTCCTGGGTTGTTGCATTAACTACTACGTTTTTTCCAGAGATTACACATAATACCAGCTTAAACTAAAGGACATTTAAAAATGTAAAAGGGAAGATAGCGTGTGTATAACATAAAAAGAGTAGGCGTTTACAATAGTACAATATCACTGAATGACAATACGAAACTGTAGGATTATGAAAAGTTTTTCTTCGTGAATTTCAATTCACCAATTTAATTCACAACACGAGCCTGTCATATAACAAGTTATTCGTGGACACCAGTAAGATGAAAGGTAAGCTGTGTACAGGAAATGCCAAGGCCTGTGTAATAAACATTCAGAGCTCTATACCTTCCTATTATTACATATCTAGTTCTTTGAATGACCATCCTTCTTTCAGGTGTGTCTGAACCAAGTTTAGTTGGCATACAACTGTTACCTAGCCTGGCAGCAGACCTGTAATTTTTCGTGGTATTTTGCAACAGGCTAACAAATATTCAGTTTGGACGACAATATATGCACCTCATTATCATTATGCGTGGCCCCTATCTATCATTTCACCACATTGAAAATAAGTAATTAGGTTTTTTATCGACGATGACCTATTCATTAAGTGATAACACTCAAAACTTTTTGAGAAGCAGAAGATGAAATTGCTGATTCACTGCATGAAAATGATGATTGTTGCTAAATAACAGCAAGTCAAGCTTAGTAATAGCGTGCGCATTCATTATTTTTGAGCATACAATTGATTCGGATAGGTTAAAATGCTGTATAACCGTGTGCACATAGAATCCCACAAAAAATATAAAGACTGCTGCATGGCCCTCATTCTGCAAACAATGAGGGCCATGCCTGCTTGGCTAAGTGTTACCACCCTTTGTCAAAAAGAGGATCAGGTGTTTAAATATTTCCTTCATCGCAATCATTGAGAATCAGACTTATCTGAACTTGCTCCTGTATATACACCATATTGTTATGCATTATGCGTGTCTAAAGCAATAAACATATATATATAGTGGATTTTCACGGAAGCTTCGCTATATTTCCACCAGGTGGATACGTCAGAATAATGCAATTCTATTGGCTGAAAAGGTTCCCGCTCTTGATTGTGATTGGCTGAAGCAAAGTGCATCCTAGCAGCAGTATTTTTAGTGCATTTCAATGTATATTTGACATCTTATCATTCAATTGATTACCGCTTTTTGCCAGAGAAAATTATAATTATGGATACAGTTAGTTATGATCTACTATGTCTGAAAAGCAAAACGAGTAATAAGTAGAGATGAAAGACTTATGTCCTTCTGAATTTCGGGCTGCTCAGTGAAAAGACTCTATTGGTTGATTCTGTATGCTTGCCATTACAATCCTACGTGAAACGTTTATTAATTATAGTTGTAAAGGTGGCTCCTCGATAGCGGAAATCCAACTTCCACAGAGGAGTCTCCCTCGCACTCTATGCTGAAAGTTAAACTGTGCCAGAATTTCTTCCCTACCTGTACTATTTGTGCGAAATAAACTGAGTCTGAGTCTATTTGATCACCAGATACAAGTTGATGTAATGATGCCATGACATGTCTCAGACTTTAATTAAATCTGTTGAAACAAACTTCTACCTAAAAATGATTTGGGAGTTGTGCTGAGTTTGTACTTGACATGTGCATTGTTCATTTGTGATGTTCATTTGGTTCATTGTTTGTTGTTTTACTTTCTGGCATTGGCATAAACTCGCCTACTTTGGATTCATTCATGCATTAATTAACTTAATCAGGCACCTGGCTCTTGTTGCTTCTTTTTGATTCATCCTCGTCCCCCAGGAAGCGCATGAGAGGCCAATCCATTTCGCCAAAAGTTTCAATCACGGCATGACAGAAATAAATCCTCATGCACATCCCATCATGAAGCATCAGATCATCCCTTGTCATGCTCAGCAGCAGCAGTAGCAGCAGCAGTAACAGCAGCAACAGCAGAGACATCAGATGCCACCTCGTAAAGATAAGGCACCAAAAATGGATCGGCCTCATATAAATATCCATTATGAGTTAACAGTTAAAGATCTTCCTTCAAATCAGCCCAAAAAACATCAAATCAAGCAGAGCCAATGCTGGGGAGGCAAGAATGAGATGCTCCATCAAACATCAATACAATCAAAAGATAAAAGATTACAGAAATGACAACATCAATTTGATTTGCTGTCCTTGCTTCTCTCATGGAAAATCAAAATGTCTTGTCCTGCAGCAACGTCTTTTGGATTGAAAAGCTTTTCTTAAAAAGTTTTGATGGGAACAAATACTTGGCCATCAAGAACGTTCATCACTAAGATATGAAAGCAAATACATGTCATCCACTGTATTAGTAGTTATGAAATATACTTTTTACCAGAAGAACACAGTTTAGTATTGCAGCATTCATGATTCTTGGTCACAAAGAAAAGAAGTGGGACTGGGTGACTTTGTCTCTGAAATTCTTTGTTTATCACACAGATGTAAACATTGAAACCTACATTCTAGTGGACCTTGAGTGGACTAAAAGAGCAGCACCAAGTCACAGAACTTCCAAAAACATCCAACAGAAAAAGTAAACACGATGCTCTTAAGTGGATGCATCTGGTCCTGGGACTGCTATGTACTTTGGAATTGTTTGCAGACAATGAAACCAAGGATGAACCCATGTCTCCATGCTATCCCTTACAGACCATGAGACATGTATGAAGAAATATCTCTTCGTTATTCATTTATCTATTCAACTTCATCTATTAGCATACATTGTTCCACTAGTTTTTCCTGCATATATCTTTTCATTTTTTTCACTAGGCCTATTTATAGATATTATTTCACTTTTATGTCATTTACTGAATAGGATATTTTATTTTACATATACATGTACATTTCATTTTTGTTATATATTTTGAAATTTCTCTTTTGTTTAAATAAAATGCCTGAATCTGTGTCCGGGTCACCAGTATTATGTCAGCCTGTCAATAATATAGAATGTTAATCGTATTTCTTGCTGCACTAAAGCTAAAAATTGCAGATATGTGCGATCAATTAAATACTAAATTTATCAATTAAATACTAAATTACTAGCATTCCGATAAACCTTAACAATACACACAGGTTCACTTTCAACTAATTCTGATTCACACGAACTTTTGACCTACCAAAAAGAACTAATATTTTTTAATGTGTTCTATTGTAAAAGGTGACCAGCATATATGAGAATATTGGTACCCTTATTTCTCAGTGCCTAACATAGACTGATTGATGGCCTTCAACAGTTAATTGTTTGTGGCATAACATACCCACCCACGCATGGTGGGGCTGCTGGGAGCATGGTAAGCAACTGCGGTAAAATTATAGAGCCCTGGTGGACTCCATGCTTAGGTAGAAATATAGTAGGGTAAAAGAGTGTCATGCAAGGGCAATATGAGTAAATATACAGATATCTAAATCACATTACTTTCTTTGACTGTACATACAAGCACCACCTGCACAGCATATATCATAATTCTCATCAAATAAATGGACCTTTCAGGTAGATGCATCCTTGTGTGGAATGCAGAAACAACACATTAACCTGCAGACAATGTGGCTTGGGGTGTATCTCACATAGTACAATGGTTTATTGTGACATGACTTCCAATCAATATCACCATCAGGGAGCCAGAGAGTACCCAGAGCCATAACGAGCCACAGTGAGCCAGAGAGAGCCAAGCAGAGCCAGAGGATGCACTGCTTCACAGACTACTAGGTCCCATGTGATTACTGTGAAGCAATTAGCTGATAATTTGTGATCGGCAATGACTAGGCTGGTATAAGTCAAGAGGGATAATACTGGAAGAGATTAGTCCAGGAGGAGGGGGGATCAGCTGAGGAAGGCTAATAATATATGATAGAAAGGCAGGCAGTGGGGACTGATAGATGATTGATGTTAGATCAGGGGGGATGGATGTGAATGGGATGTGGCTGCTGAATCAGTGCTGATGCAGCCAGAGAGATGGTATACACGCACAAGTGTGAGTATTTCATTGCACTTGTGCTCAGCAACGTACATCCACATGATTTGTAGCTCTTCAAATTCACATGAAATGTGAAACCAGCCATAGCTCAATTTTTATTCCACCATGTCTGTCTTAGCATTTACAATTCAACCTCGTCTTTTTGTGATACTTCACCAATAAGACACCTTTCTGACATAAACCAGAGAAATTCGTTCAAATCTACATATTTGGCATTTACGATACAATGTACATAGTTAAACTAACACCTGTTATTGGATCATCTCATAAATCAACCACATTATTAATACACTGTTGTAATTAGCTTATTTGTTGTCCGATACGACTTAGGTATAATTCATATTATTATGTTGAGTGACGTATTTGTATAAATAATACATGGTAAATGTCACTATATATACTAATGGACTTTAAAGGTAAAACATGTTGTACAAACCCGAGATAATGCGTTTTTAAAGTCCATTAGTGTATAATAAATGGATAAATCCAATATCATAAAACCCTAGCACCATCTGCAAATCATCATTACTATGCATTAGCCCTCCCTAATACACGTATAGTCACGTACTTCAGTATTAACGCCATTTTGGCATGCAACCATGCAAGCTTATAATACCCTCCATGGATAAATTCAGTTATATTTTTGACATTCGGTCAAGGTTTTGTTTATTACACTCCGAAAATGCAATGGTTTGTCAAGTAGTCCCATACATCATAACTAAACACCAACAGCTAGAAGTGCACGTTTTAAACAACGAAAAGCTGACAAGGAAATTAGGCAGACAAATTCCCTCAGGTTTGTTTTTTACGTTTGTTGAGGAATCCCTGCAGTTAGACAGCTAGAACCCCCTAGCAGTGGAATACGTGAATATACAATTCAACCTAGTCCGAAAAAACGACTTGGCATGCTGGCAATATGACACTGACAGCAATGTTTGGTCTAATTGCATCCCATCGGAGCCACTTGGTTCCAAGCTAGTGGTCTTAATAACGAGGTGACTATGATAGATAGATAAATAGATAGATAGATAGATAGATATGGGAAGCCCTCTAAAGGCAAGTTCTTGCCGCTATCGAGGGTTGATTGATGAGGTGAGACAGAGGAGGAGTCCACCCATGTTGCACATTTACCCTATGGGTGGGATATTTTACTTGCCTCAGCATAGACACTCAGTGCAAGGGACCGCCAATTTAACTTCTCATCTGAACGACATCCAGCTGGGATGATGCTCATGAAGGGTGCCCGGGACTGGGATTGAACCCGGGTTCTTCAGAGGATTATGTCTTTATCTGGCCAAACTCACTTTGTGTATTTCTTTGTACAAATGTAATCATAACACGTTCATCATATGTTATAGCTAT
Organism: Alitta virens; assembly: GCA_932294295.1. NCBI lineage: Eukaryota > Metazoa > Annelida > Polychaeta > Phyllodocida > Nereididae > Alitta > Alitta virens. Next base: position 28,491,761 of record OW028573.1, on the reverse strand, counting down.
ATATTTCTTTAGTAATATACACGAGTATTATGACATTATACATAAACCTAAGTCCTGCAGTTTGTACTACTCAGAGAGTTAAATATAGCATATACACACAAAACGAGTGGAAATATCTGCACGGTTTCAGCTAAAACTTTTGAAACTGACCCACATCGATGTTAAGTAATGAGGGTGGTTGTTGTTACCCAAACAGACACAAACCCTTCCTCCCAGAACACTCTTCTGCTTTGGTATGTTGTCAGTTTGGATCCCAGGCTTGATTCTTACACCCCCAAGTTGGCAACGCACAACTAATGTAAACTATAGTCAGCTTGGCTTACACCTCTACAACTAGTGTAAGGATACATGGTCTATAGTGAAGCAACAAAAAAGTAGTTTACCTGTTTTCATTTAACATTCATGTCCATTGTAGGTGATCATAACACACAGTCCTTTGTTTAGTGTCTATTGTGAGTGAGCAAAGCAAATGTACATCCGATCGTATGAATACAAAACAATGATCCACAAATGATGCCAGTAGGCAGAATAGTGCAAAGGATGCTAGTCAAAACATTCTGCAGCTGCTGCAGCAGCAGCATCAGCATCAGTAGCACAATGTGGATGGGGGATGATGCACTAGAGTCTAGTCTGCAGGCAGCTCAATGCAGTTCACAAGCACTTAGCCAGATGACCACAACAATATAGTGGTCACTAGAGCACACTGACCACTGGTCAGGGTAATCCTAATATCCAAAATAGTGGAGAAAGGAGATGGAGAAAAGATGCTTAGTCCGCTATGCTATACACACAACACAGCAGTAGTTAGGATGTCCTGCTGCTGCTGCTGCTGCTGCTGCTGCTGCTGCTGCTTGGGCTGCATCATCCGCTGGTTGGCGGATGCTTGGGGTAACTACACCGTACACAGCTCTATGGGTTGAGTGAGGTGCAGAGAGTGGTTAGCTGCTGCTGCTGCTGCTGCTGCTGCTACTGCTAGTGCAGCACCCTTTTCCACTTAACCAAACCCCCTTTTCACATCTAACACATTTCAGCATCACCAGGGGGGTTGGGGTATTTAAGGGGGGCACATACTTTACAGGTGAAAGTTGTTTTTAGTCAGTTGACCTGGAAGGAAGTAGAGGAATGCTGTACCATCACTCAGCATCCCACCAAACTGACCAGTCCAGTTGATAAGATAGTCCAGGATGATCAATAAACTACACGTGGGCAACTGTGTATTCTGGGAAAAACACACAAACAAAATATGCCTCAGCAGGCCTCCTTGGTCACTACACGTGTCTTTCCCACAAAATCAGATCCATGTTTGCCCAGAAGGAATAACTAACCACAACACTGAATCAATAGGTCAATCCGGTTATATCAACTCCCAATGCAGAGGCCACGTTTTGTATTAAAACTTTCACTCAGGGTATTGCTGTATAATGTCAATGCCTATTTTTGCTACATGGCCAAATGTGCCATGTGCGTTTTCCATGCATGCGTTTGGATAAACACATGGAAAACGCATGGTTTTTGCCTCATTATAATTAGCTAAAAACCATGTGTTTTCCATGCGTTTATCCTTCTCATGGAAAACGCACGTGGCACATTTGGTCATGTACTGGTCTGAAGCTTTGCCAGATGAGTTGATCAGTCCACACCATGTTACAAAATTTCCCCACCATGGGTCTTTTATCTGCCTCAGCATAGACACCAAATACAAGGCACCTCCCAACTGAACATCTCACGTGATCGACATCCAGCTGAGATGTAGCTCATGATGAGTGACTGTGCCGGGAATTGAACCCGGGACCTTCAGCAGAGCTGGCCAATTAAATGCAAAACATTAATGTAGTTGCAAGTGTAATATTATTCACAGTCAGTTGGCGCCTCCTATAAGCAGACGTAACGATGAGGCAGTATCGTACATCCAATCAAGATGTATGCACTTGGGTGTAGTCTTTTACCTGCCTCGGCGCAGACACAGAAGACAAGATGATGCCAATTTAAGTCCACACCTCAAATAAAAACTTCAAATTCAATATCAGACGAAGATAGCCCGAGTAATCGACCACACAGTCTTCACTTATATTTCAACAACCACCATCTCTTATAAATTTTACATATACTCGAATAACTTGAGTGCATCAGTGCATCAGTGGATCAGATACTGCAAATCATACATCAAAACGCCTCGTTAGTAGTCTGTAAATGCACGAGATATATACTGGGAGTAAAAGGCATGTGTCAGGATATCATTCAATTGCAAAGTTTCGTCCAAGCACAAACTGTGAAGATAAGAGAGGCAACTGCGGTTAGTGCTTTCGTATCATGATAGATCCATCACACTGGACTCCTATCTTCTCCGTTATACGAATGACTTGCCTAGCTTCACTGGACTTGTATTGCACAAACGTAGATCTAGCTGCAGCCTCCAATAACAGCCAAACTACACCGGTTTAATTGAACTCGTTTATCTAAAAAGCAGAGACATGGGCGCCAGGTTTCTTACAGCAGCTCTGATGCAGTTGCTGGAGTTCATTCCAGCTCGGTGTGATTTACGTAATGTATTTCTGGATCTATCTGTGAAATTAATTCTATTATTGTCTTGGGCTGGCTAGAAAAAGTAACTGGAGCACATGATTTGCTTGCACCTCGAGAAACAAAGGAGTATTCCACCTTATTTGTGATCCTTTCTTTGAAAATCAAAGACTAAAATTGTCAAATATAACAGATCATAGTCTATCATACTAAATTTGAACACTATCAATAACTAAAAACGCAAAAGTGTGTTTTCAAATATTTAGTTGAGCTTAAGTGTTCCCTACACCCCAATCCCTTATTTAATTTATTTTCACGCGTCTTTCACATAATTCCAGACGAATAACAAACACTCCCAGACTCCCACGGGACGTCTTCTACGTTGCACGTGACGCCGAAGACGCTCCGTCAGACGCAGGACGCTCCGGAAGACGCACAAAAAGACGCAAGGACGAGCGTCATCCATCTGCGACACGACGTTTTGTTGTCTTTGTCTGCTAAGAAACCAATTATGGCGCATTGCAATTCATGAGGCATGCAAACGAAGATTTGCCAACGTTTGTCATCTTTTAACAAAAAGCTACTATAGGATTGAAGACATACATTCACCTTGAATGCATTTTTAAACGATAATTCAGTGATTTGCATATGCAGTTCATATACTTTCCACAAACAACCATAAATACTGAAGAGACACATTGTACTGCATGCGATTAGGTACATCTGAATAGTGGATTTTTTTTACGGAAGGTTCTCTATATTTTCACCAGGTGGCTATCACAAAATACTGCAATTCTATTGGCTGAAAAAGTTCCAGCCCTTGGCTGTGCTTGGCTGAAGCAAAGTGCATCCTAACAGCAGTATTTTTAGTGCATTTTAATGTATATTTGAAATCTTATCGTTCAGTTTATTTCCGTTATTTCCCTGAGAATATTATATTAATGGAATCCTTTAGTTATGACCTACTATGTCTGAAATGCAAAACGAGTAATAAGAGGAGAGGAAAGACTTATGTCTTGCTGAACTCAGGGCTAATTAGTGAAAAGACTATTTATGGTGACTAAGTTACTGTCCTAATGCCCATGTGGTGTCAATTGCTTCGTATACACCTCTATTACCATGGCCAGAATACAGAGAGATATAGATTCCATCATGCCCCCGCAGAGAGGTGGTCTCGATAGTAAGGTAGTCTTAAGGATACCACTGTATTTATACGACCGGGCTATATATTTAAATTACATTGTTTATTATGCACATGAGACATTATACAAGTTATATATCATACTGGAAATCGATTTACATATTATATATTTTATCTATATTATAATGCAAAAAAAAATTAAAAATGGTTTAAAAAAAAATTCCTTCAGTCCTAAAAAATACTACAGATCCTGATGACTACATTTGTTTGATTTATACAATGGTTGGTTTTTACAGGTTATGTCAGTCTTTACTTTTGCTCTATTTGAGACATCAGTCACATCACCATTTGTTCTAACCCAAAAGGTTCAAATAGATCTGCAGTCACTTCAAACAGCAACCCACAATTTACTGGAAGTTGAGACACTTGAACAGAGACACCTTGAGGTGATGCAGGTACATCACACACTTGTGATGATGCTGCATTCTTAGCTGCTGCTGCTGCTGAAGATTTTTTCATCTTGTTCACCGGCTGCTAGTCTTTTCCTGTTGCTCCCTCTCACCTTGAGAATACCTAACGAAGCAAGCAGGCATTTTAGTTCTGCGTCAAAGCCTCACAAAGGGCCCCCAGCCAAGCTTAATATCTCAGGTAGCTCTAAATGCCACTCAGCCCATCATACCGTGTGCATTTGGGCAATAAATGTGTCTAACTGCTTCACTAGGACGCATTCTGCGTAATTCTAAGCCATAACCATCAAATGCTAAAGAATAAAAGGCATAGCGGCTTCTCATTGAATGTCAGTTGTATCAGTCGTTCAGCATTCACATCACTCATGTTGACATAAAAAGACAGCCACGCTCCATCTGTAGTGTCCTTAGACTAGCAGACTATGCTGCAAACAATAGGTTTATATTTCAATCATCAACTGTACAATCTTTAATCACATTTTTCCAAAGTTAACCTTATCCTATCCAATCCAACCCAATCATATTCTACCCTATCCAATCTATCCTATCCAATCCAATTCTATCCAATCTAATCCTATCAAATCCCATCCAATCCTGTCCAATCCCATTCAATCCTATCCAATCTTATCCTATCCTATATTCTCCTATCCAATCCTATCCTATACAATCCTATCCAATCCAATCCTATCCAATCCCATACTATCTATCCAATCATATCCTATCCAATCCCATACTATCCAATCATATCAATGATTGGATACCCTCCTTCTGTTTTCAAAAGTCCTTTGGAGAATCAGTGTACTCCCAGCCAAATCAGTTCTCTCCATTCGACTCAATACAATCCAGTCCCATGCAATCAAATCCCACTACTACACTGTATACACACTGAACTATCAACATGAGTGAATCTGGATGAACCCAAGAGCTTCAGGTTCACTCTAAACTTCTGCAAATCCTTTCCATTTTGCCCAAATGCAATTGAAGCAGACAATTGCATAAAAGATGACAAGAGGGGGCTCATCAATCAATCAGCGAGGCTGTACAAGTAGTCACTCTAGTCAATTAAGCATTGCATGACTATTGACTGCTTTTAAATAACTGATGGCCTGCTATCATCAGCCTTGCCTCTATTACCTTTAATGGCCATCCAACTTGTCTTCTGCTATCAGCATTTTCCAGCCCAGTAACTTCACCGAAGATTGGACTATTCCGAGATCAAGAAGTCCCCAGCTGCAGTTTGTAGACACAAGGCCAAAAAGAAGTCAAAAACCAATCATTGACTGTCCTTTTTATTTGTGTCTCACATCTAGTTGGTTTCTACGGACCCATTGGTCAGCAGAAAAAAAAATTTGGAAAAATTTCGCTAAGTGCGTGAAGAAGTAATGTTTTCGAAGACAAGTGCGTAATTTTTGCAAAGTGCTAAATTTTGTTGGGCAAAGAAAGTGTGTAATTTCACAAAGAAAGTGTGTAATTTCACAAAGACGTGCGTAATTTTGCAAAATAAGTGTGAGATTTCGCAAAGAAAAATGCGTAATTTCGCAAGGAAAAGTGCAAAATTTCACAAGGCGTTTAGCTTCACAAAGATGTTACTGCTAAATGAACAAATGTCTATTTAGCCCAACCTGGGTTTAATACGGGTTTAACCTGGCTTAAATCCGGTGGGTGAGTTCAATTTGCCAACCCTGCTTACAGTAACCATAATCTTGATTGTGAAAACCAACCATTTCAACTAAAAAGTCTGACCTTTATCTAAACTGAGGCCCAGCTGATGACCAAATCAAATTCCATGTTGGCCTGCTCTGCTGATAGTCACGGGTTCCAATCTCAGCCAAGGCACTCTTCATGAGCTACATCCCACGTCTATCTCATGAAACGTTAAATCTGAGGTGCCTTGTACTCAGTGTCTATGCAGAGGAGTAGTAATATACAGTGCTCTACAGCCCGCAAAGGAATCCACTTGACTTTTGGTGAAACGGAGGTAGTAAGGTAGCAACATCAAAGGGAAACCCATTGTCTTTTGGAGAACAGGATGAAGTAGGGTAGTAATTAAATTTCACACTCCAATGCATTCGGTGAAGCTAGGGTAGCTTATGTGAAGGAAGGGTAGGTAATAAATCGCACACCTGTCAAAGTCATTGTCACGGTGCAGTGAATCAGACCCCCTCTTGATCCCCCCCCATCCATTGTAATCCATTGCAGTCTGCTGTAGCTGGCTGTAGTCTATGGTGCAATACTTGGGAACCCCCTAATCTAAAAATAGACAGGGTGATCATTTTCTAAAAATAGCTTATGAGGTAATGGGAAATAGGGGGAGCCAGTGGAACCCTCCAGCTGGCCTCCTACAATATAAAGCCCCATCACCCCCACTCTCAACACTCAAACTGCTTCTAACCATGGCAACGACGAGCTCCTCCTATTACGCTATGACCACCCAACCTGGTGAATGGTCAACCTATGTCCTGGACATAGGCCATAGGAGGAGCGTTAGGGTGCGATCATTTCCAGAAGGAATGACAATTCATCGCCCCGATGTAGAAGCAAGCGATTTGAGAAAATACTCAATCACACTGGGATGTGGTTCAGTCAAAGTTATGAACAAATTCTTTGACGAAATACGTCGTGCCGTGGCTGAATGTAAATCTGAGCAAATGACAGAGGAATTCTTTCTCCCTTTGGGTGATATGATTTTCCTCCAAATTAAGCCAGATTACAAATGTCTCACAATTCGTCAATTCTACAAAAGAAAAGACGATCCAACACCATTACCCGGTATACCCGGTGTTTCATTAAAATTTCAGGAATTCATCAATCTGGATCCGGAATGGATCGAATTGTTGGATTGTGTGCGTTATGAAAACGCAGAGATTTGTCAATTCGAACATCCAAAAAATCACAAAATCTGTCAGAAATGTTTCTAGTGCTCCCATCATTTATAAAATAACCCTACTGGGTTAAAAAAAAATTTTAAAAACCCTCCAATTCTAAAAAAAATCAGCAAAATGGCTGTACAAAATTATGATGTCACAAGCTTGCGTTCACGTCGCGACATTGTAAAACAGGTTACACATTATTGTTGCTTTTACAAGACTGTGTAACTTGTTGACTAAAAGCTTCAAACTGACAGTTCCAACCCAACAATCAATTCAAAACCCACCACCACCACTATCATTCCATTCATGATCAAATAAAATTTTCATCACCATCATCCCACTAGTTGTTTGTAGAATATGCTGATTAAATGAGAATAGTAATCAATGAGTTGGAATCTGTTATACTTCAACTCTTTTGATAACCAGCTCCCCCAAATCAGCTGTTTAGTGGTTGTTAGGGGTTCAACCAGCCATGGTTTTGTCCTAATAATGCTTTTTTGTACGGTTGAAAGCATTTGAGAATGTAGCTTATCGCACTGCTGCACACTGCTCTGCACACTGCTCTGCACAATTCCGTATTCTGGATATTCTGTGTTGATATAAAAGTGCTAATATACGAAATATCTTAACATTTATTCACGAGTTGTGATACGGTAAACATGTTGGGGTTTGAACCCGGATCCACGCATATCTTATTTGGTCAGTCAGGATCGGGAAAGACTAATTTTATTAAGCGAATACTACAAAATAAGGAGCATTTATTCGGTGAACAGCCACCATCTATTATAAAATATTACTATGGCATCTGGCAAAATACCTATGACCAAATACAAGAAATCATAGAAAACATTAGTTTTCAGCAAGGATTACCTACTGAAGATGAATTGTTAGCATTTACTGATCCAGAAAAACATAGTTTGATAATTGTGGATGATCTCATGGATGAAGCAGCTAATTCCTCAGTTATGGAATTGTTATTTACAAGAATAAGTCACCATAGGAATTGCACATGTTTCTACATACTGCAGAATGCTTTCATTCAAGGAAAGAAGCAAGTGACAATAAATCTTAACACAAAATACATGGAAGTATTTCGTTCTCCTCGTAGTTTATTACAATTATCATATCTTAATAGTCAAATCTTCCCTCATATCCCTGGATTGTTAATCCAAGCTTATAATGATATAATGAAAAATGAGCAGTACGGGTATCTCATTATAGATTTAACAGCGCAATGCCCTGATGAATTACGACTCAGAACAAAAATATTCCCCATGGAAGATACTATTATATACAAAAAAGATTGAAATACCTAGTGCACCCACTGAAGCGATACCCTGAAGTAGCAGGCTGGAGCGTTCCGATTAACTATCGCTTGGTGCTTTATATTCGCCCGAGCGGGGCGCTCGCCCGCTCGTGCGCGTCTAAATGATATAAATGAATGAAATATAGGAAAGTAAATTAGTTACAGGGTCGGAATGGAAGAGAGAACATCTAATTACGAAGAGTGGTATTGCTTCACACGTAAATGTCCGAAATCTCAGTTCGGATTCATCAGTCAGATTATCGTAATTTATATCATCATTATTACTTCTGTAATCAACCTTTCCATAGAAAACGGTGATAAAACTCTCTGGTCTACATTGCTAGCTTCCAGTCTGGGCTGTCTCATGCCTAACCCTCGTTTGAAAGGGGTTAAAAATCACAAAATTAATGAAAATATTTTACCATGAAAAAAATTTTTTTTCAAAAAAAAAATTTTCAAACAAATTTTTTTCATCTACTTCTTTCTTGTAGCAAAAATCAAGCCATAGCCCTATTAGAAACGGCTAATGAAGAACAAGTAGCTAACACAGTAATCATCATATATAATATTACACTCAACTCCTCAGTATTATCACCTCAAACCCAAAAATTGCTTTCCAAACATAAAAAGTTAATTTCAAAAATAACCAATAAAAAGAATTCCGATAAGAAGAATTATTCTATCATTAGAAATAATTCATCCAAGATTCACAACATTTTGCTATCAGCTAAAAAGATCCTGATTAAAGTCTTAAAATGAAGAAATACGTTTTAATTCCATTCACCAACAGTAGTGCAACAGCAGCAGCTGCAGCACCTGCGGTACCTGCAGCACCTGCGGTACCCGCAGTAGCAACTGCAGCTGCTACAACAACTGCAGTACCCGCAGTATCAACTGCAGCTGCTACAACAACTGCAGTACCCGCAGTACCCGCAGTACCTGCAGCAGCAGTACCTGCAGCAGCAGCTGCAGCAACTCCTAAACTAAGTTCTGATAGTATTCTGTCATCAATCCCTCAGAATATCAAATATAAAGCTCGAGCTATACTACAACATATTGAGGATAATGACGAAAATATAACTTGGAATAAAAAGGGTGAGGTGATAATTAATCAAAATCTTATACCAAACAGTCACATCATTGATTTGATAAAATGCATGCTTTACCGTTATAAAAATGTACAACCAGAAGGTTTACATCAGTTTAGAGTAGCACTGCGAGATAGCAATATACCTCAAACTCTAGTTCAGAATGGCTCAGGGATAATTCGGAAACAAAGTTCACAGAGAAAACCACCACCCGGTGTTCCTATTACTGAAAAAAAAGAGAGATGGATTTGGCACAAGATGTGAGAAACTATCTTCTGGAAAAATTTCAAGATTTTAACTTTCCTGGAGCCTATAGTAGCGTTGATAAATTCTACAGAGCTATAAAAAAAGATAATAAACATATCTTAACCAGAAAACAAATCAAAGAATTTCTACAAAGTCGAGAGTATTACACATTACTTAGACAAGTGAATACTAACTTTGTTAGAAATCGAGTTGTAACTCCATATATTGGTTATCAAATAGACTTGGATACAGCTCATATACCGCAGTACGATAAAGATAATTCCGGATATATCTACATCTTAGCTGGGATTGATTGCTTCAGTAAAGTTGCTCATACAGTAGCTTTGAAAAGTTTGAAATCGCAAGAATTTGTTCCAGCTTTAAAAAGCTTGTTGTTAAAATTAGGGACTATAACCAACTGTCGTTCTGATAGAGGTCCCGAGTTCAGATCCCGTGCGACACAGAATTTATTCAAGAAACTGAGAATAAATCATTTTTTTACTAATAATACAGAAACAAAAGCCAACATAGTTGAGAGATTTTTCAAGACTTTAAAAAAGTTATTGTTTACCTATATGCTTGCTCAAAATACACACAAATGGGTTGATCAGTTGCAGAAAGCAACAAATTCCTACAATCACTCTTATCATAGCAGTATTAAACAGACTCCTGCTTCCGTTACAGTATCGGATGAATACAAAATATGGAAGCAGTTATACGAAACGGAGCAGCCTGATAAGATACAAACCGATTTTCGTTTTAATATACACGATACGGTTAGGATAAGTGTAGTGAGACACCCGTTCATGAGAGCATTTGACGAATCGTGGACAAGAGAACATTTCATCATTGCTGATAGAATTATGAGAGATATCAAACCAATCTATGTAGTAAAAGACTTGAAAAACGAAGTCTTAAACGGGCATTTCCAAGAAAACGAGCTGCAGAAAGTGGTAGTTGATGATAATCAGACTTACCTCATAGAAAAAATACTTAAAAGGAAACGAGATAAAGTGTTGGTTAAATGGTTAGGTTGGCCTAAGAAACACTCGACATGGATGAAAAAAAGTGAAATAGAACATCTCCAAAAAGCAACACTAGTGACCTAGTCTTGTGACCTAGTCTTGTGACCTAGTCTTGTGACCTAGTCTTGTGACCTAGTCTTGGGGCCTAGTCTTGTGACCTAGTTTTGTGACCTGTGTCCTAGTTTTGTGACCTAGTTTTGTGACCTAGACTAAGAACTGGTACATCCAGGTCTCCAACCCTGGGGTTCCAACCCAGGGCTGCAACCCTGGGGTTCCAAACCCAGGGTTCCAAACCCAGGGTAGGGCTTACTGTTATGTGCGTTCTTGCGTGCACTGTTGGGTGCACACTTGGGTGCATCTTGGGTGCACTCTTGTGTACAAGTACCCGGTAGTATATTACACAGCGGTGAATGAGAAAAAGAACATTCTTAATCATGACATCGTTTGTGGTGTATGCTTCTAGTACAGATAGTAAAAATATTTTCACTGACAATAATCCTAATGATTTTATAGTGCAACTAGATAGAAATATCAACCTCTGCGCGGAATCTTATGTGGAATTGCTAGACATTAGATGTAGAATTAACGAAAGAACCAAAGAAGAGATATATGTTTTTAGCGATGTGTGTCAGGAATCTTTTCTATACGGAAAATTGTCACCAGTCTTGCGAGTTTTTCAATTACCAGGGTTGAAGGTTTCTCACACAGAATTCGTACGCCCGATTAAATTGAAAACTATTCAAGGACAACTCAATCGCTTCAGAATATATATAAAACCCAGAGAAACCACATCACCACCACTATCACTTTCGGAACTGAACGTAACACTTCGTTTTCACAATGTCAGTTATTAATGATTACGATAGTTGGAAAAAGCATTACGCTGCAATGATTGATGGAAAAATTTTACCAAATCAAAAAATATTTGTGGTAAACGATTCAACTACTCAATCGGGCAAAGGTTTGCAAGTTGTAACTGCAGCCGCACAGAAAGATAACATGTCACGCTCTATCATTAACAAAGCTATAAAATCGAGTAGAAAGAAAAAATCGCCTCAGTCTAGATCTAAACACCGGAGCAAGAACACTAAAACTAGACAGACTAAGAAAAAGGTTGTAAGAAGGAGACGATAAAATGCAAGCTCACGATGATTCTCTCAACCTTTTTTGCGTACAACCTACCAACAAAGCAATATCGCAATCTCAAATGATAGAACATCTTCCAATCTCACAACTATCCAGCGGATGTGTGGAATTTAGTGTAACTTCACAAAATTTTATCGACTTTTCCCGTTCACACATTCAACTTAGGTGTAAAATTGTTATAGGGGAGAATGATCCTATCAAATTTGTTGAATCATTGGAGAAATATGATGCTACCGGTGATGTAGCACCTACAAATTGTTTAATCGCATCAATGTTTCAGAAAGTTGACCTCAGTTTACAACATCAATCGATATCTAATGATATCCCTACTTACTGCTATCCTTATAAATATATGCTGGATACTCTTTTAACGAGTAAAGTAGACGAACAACTGGGAATATTATTCACCAAAGATCTAAGTACTGCGATAAATACTTGTAGTAATTTCAAGGCAGTAGCAGGAACTGATAATGCCGTTACGGATGGGAACCCTGCATTGAAAAAAAGAACAAAGTTTGTTAACCAGGGGCAAGAGTTTGTTATGACTGGATCTATTGGAGTGGATTTCATGAAACAGAAAAGGTTATTATTACACAACACCAACATTGGATTGAAATTTTGGCCTTCTACACCCGAATTTTCCTTGCTCTCTTCCGAATTAACCCAAAAATTTAATATTAAAATATTGGATGCTAAGCTAGTGTTATGTCATGTTACCTTAGACCCAGCAGTTGGTGTTGCTATCAGTGATGCCCTAAAACTTAAATCAGCTCAATATCCTTATATCAATTCAAAAATGCGAACTCACACTATAGCTAAAGGTAGTCAAGTGGCTACGATTAATGATTTATTTGGAACCGAATGCCCAGAACAATTAATCGTTTGTATGGCTAAATCTGCAGCTGTCAGCGGCTCATTCCAACACAATCCATATTTTTTTAGTCACTTTAACATCAGTGAGATAGGATTGTATTTAAACAACATTTCTCTCCCAGCTAAACCACTTCAAGTTAAATTCGGTGATACAGCTTACCAATCTCATTATTTAGAGGCTTGGCAGAGACTTCACAGACTGAACCCAGACTCTATCATTTCTTTCGAAGATTTCCATAGAGGATACACAATATTCTGCTTCGATCTAGGGAATAGAGAAAATTTTGAAGAGTTGCTTCCAATTTCGCACACAGGAACAACCAAACTCGAACTTAGATTTTCAAAAGCTCTGGAAGACTCAATAGTAGTCTTTCTGTATGGGAAATTTAAAGGCTTGTTGAGTATCGATGCTGCACGAAACATTACTACACAATGAACACTTCGGAAATAACTAACATTTTACGTAGACACTATCCAGAGTTTGGTGGGGTTTACCCTGCTAACCATATTCATTTAATCAAAGATAACACTATAGCTATATTGAATACCGATGAAGCCAATAGTGCAGGCACTCATTGGGTTGCTGTATTTGTGAATAATCATACTTGCGAATTTTTTGATTCTTTGGGTGAAAACCCGGAAAACTATCATTCTTATTGGCACAAGTTTTTAATTAAAAAGTGCGGTAGGTACGTATACAATGATATCGCTCTTCAAAACCTTAAATCCGATGACTGCGGTAAATTTTGTATATTCTATACTATTTTGCGTAGTCAGGGAATAGAATTTTCTTCTATCGTTCGTTTGTTGAAAAATGTGAATCTTGATAGTTTTATATATTCTCTAATGTATGAGAGCGTTATCTGACCTCTGTCGCGGTATTAAGTTACCCATAAGTCAAAATAACGCACTGAAAAAATAAAACCGCAAAAAAAATTTCAATTTTCAAAAGTTATGATGTCACTGGCAGGATTGAGAAATCTGTAAACATCATAACACCAAAAAAAATAAAATAAAAAAGTTATGATGTCACTGGCAGGATTGAGAAATCTGTAAACATCATAACACCAAAAAAAATAAAATAAAAAAAAGTTATGATGTCACTGGCAGGATTGAGAAATCTGTAAACATCATAACACCAAAAAATAATATTTAGGACTAGTGACACTGTACTTTGGGGAACCTCCACGTGGTCAGTGTTGGATACAACTGTTTATCACTTTTTAAAAAGTAATAAATAGTTGGAACTAATACCCCAAAACTAGTTAAAATCTCGAAAATTCATCAGCTTCCCACTCAACACTCTCCAATCTACCATTAACAATTCTAACCATTGCATCAGAGATGGTTTGAAATGAGACTCTGCTGTAATCCACCACCATCTCATCAATTGATGAGTCATAATAAATTGAAGGTCCTACCTGAAAGTCTTCCGTTTCAAAAATATCCTGTGGTGATCCAACACTTACCTGAGGATCTCCACCCTCCCCAGCTTCCAGCTGATCCACCTCTAATACCACCATTTCCCTCTCAATTCCTATCTCCGAATTCTCCTCAGCTTCCAGCATTGAATTCTCCCCCGAATTCTCCTCCGAATTCTCCTCCGAATTCTCCTCAGCTTCCAGCATTGAATTCTCCTCCGAATTCTCCTCCGAATTCTCCTCCGAATTCTCCTCCGCTTCCAGCATTGGATTCTCCTCCGCTTCCAGCATTGGATTCTCCTGCGCTTCCAGCATTGGATTCTCCTCCGAATTCTCATGCAAAAATTTGCTTAATTCTTCAAAAAGCCACTCTTTACGACAGTGTGGACATTTCAAAGCACCATAAATGACGAAATCGAAATTATTAATGTATGCTGAACAACATGAGTGGTGAATTATGGCATTACAGCAGAACAATTGCTTACCACCATCTACCAAACATATTACACACACATCCATGTTAGTGATCTCTTTCCTGTAGTGGACTAATCACAACTGAAGTGAAATTTGAAAAAATCCCTAGTTCGCATAATTTAAAAAAATGCAGTGATGTGTGCATGTGTGCAATGGGGTATGGATCAATAAATTGAACCAAAACCCTTTCATTTCCTAAAATATAACCCATGTGGGTGCATTACATTCATTAAGTGCATTCAAAAAATTGCTGAGGATATAACCCATGTGGGTGCATTACATTCATTAAGTGCATTCAAAAAATTGCTGAGGTGAGGAGATACAGCTATTATGTTTAAACAGTAAACTTTGAAAGAGTTTTTTCAGATTAAAAGTTTGATAGGCATCCATTGAGGCTATAAACCTATTACCCAACTCCTTTATCCCAAATCACAGTTTGGTCTAGGTTTGGTATGCCACCATAGCATAATTGACCTTATCCCAGATTAGATGTAAGACTGATAGGGCTGACAGCTGTTTGGTGTCTGTAGGTTCAAACTCATTAAGGATTAAGGTATCTTGTCTTATCATTTCATATTGCTCCAATCCCACCTACTGTGTAATCACTCCAATGATCAAGGATGTATTGATCCTAGAAGGAGGTCTTTGTTGTGTTCATTAATCAGAAGCATAATGTGCTTTGATGTAGAGTTAATTTATCTTTATTACTATTAATTAGTGATATGACTGAAGAATTCACTGCTAAATCCAAGTTCCACCCCATTCTCTAGTTTTCATTGGAGAGGAGCACATGATTTTTTTCACTATGTTTGGATTGCTTGAATTGTTATTGTTTTTTGGTTCGTTTGAGTTTGTCCAAACTCAGGTTTTGTGTTTGGAGGGGAATTACTGTATCTGTGAAGATGCAGTAATGAAGTGTGGCAATGTTGTGCCCTTCCTACCTCTGGAAGGAAGGACTGAGACTGTGTTGGTTGTACACTTCAGTGATGAGCATGATGGATATGGAGTTAAGACTTCTGATTTAGAAGGTTATCTTCATGTTGAACTTTATGGTGTGTGTGGTATCTCTCGGCTGAGGAAGTGGAGTTATGGGTGTAATGACGAATCCGGTGATGGATCAACTGTTGTCATGGATGATGTGGATGATGTGGCTGAAGACAAAACGGATGATGAAGACAAAACGGATGATGAAGATGATGATGATGATGATGAAATGTTTGATGTGGAGGTTGAAGGGTGGTTCGGATTTTTCTCTGTGTCTTTGGCTGGATTGTTGACGTTGAATGTAAGCGTTATGTGCGGTTTGCTGAAGACATGGAGAAGAATCAACCAATTCAGAAGACAAGCTCCACCACCACCCTGTTCCGTTTCCACGATATTATGGCTACAGAAAATCATACACCGGGTGATAATGTTCATGTGCCGCTGTCAAGCTTGCAAGAGAAGGGCTCCCCCTTCTCTAGAAAGTAAGTCTTTTTAAATTTAAATTTTTATTATTAACCGAACGTTTATGCGTCTTACTGTATAGCACTACCCACGCGTTAATGTTTACATTATTAGATCTAAAAAAAGCATCGCTTCGCGCATGCGCGATGCGGTATCTTGCAGCTTCTATTTTCCTCCGTAGTAAAAAGAGCGGCGCTGTTGACACTGCTGGCGCTGCTGGCTCCGCTGGCTCCGCTGGCGCTGCTGGGGAGATCCTAAAAATGACGTCACCCGGGAGGGAATACCCTTGACGCTGCGCGCTACAACGCATGCGCGATGCGGTATCTTGAAGCTTCTATTATCCTCCGCAACGTAAAGAGTGGCGCTGTTGACGCTGCTGGCGCTGCTGGCGCTGCTGGCGCTGCTGGCTCCGCTGGGGAGATCCTAAAAATGACGTCATACCAGCGGGGGATATCCCAGCAGGGAATCCTCGGATCGTTGTAAAGAGTAAATTAGTTTTAATAATAGGGGGAAAAATGCTGATATTAAGTTTATTATTTTTTATTTCAGTTCCACGCGGATTGAGACTCCCGAGAACCCTGCAGGACTTGGTGGGTGCGCCATCCCCGTCTCCTACAGTGAGTGGCCCGGTGACGAGGTCCATGACAGCCGCTGCTGCTGCTGCTGCCGCTACCGCTGCTGCTGCCGCTACCGCTGCTGAGACGCCTCGTGGTCGCCCCCAAGATGTAGAGAGCGGGCTTTAATTACTTAAATAAAGATGATTGAATGATATTATGACTTGATTTTTTTTCAAAAGACACTCTGCCAGTTTGTTATGAAAAAAATGTTAGCCGTGAACAGCTATTAAACACTTCTCTCACATTCGCTCAACATCACGGGAAGATCGCAGAGCACGGTTGAGCATAATTTGGAATATAGACAGTTGAAATCTGTCCTTTTTTTTAAATTTTTTTAATTTTTAAATTTTTTTGTGACTCGTTTTCTCTCCCTCTTTATGATGTGGATGGTTAAATCTAACCCGGGTCGGAAATTTCCCTTCCACAGTGGGTGAATATGAAATGAAGCGTATTGTACACAATTAAGCGACTCAGCCATTTATGAGTGGTGCTGTCACACCGAGATGGCGGAGATTTAGATCCTTCAACCATCTCCTTACGAAAGGAAGTTGACACCGAGTCACATTTTTTAATACAAATCGAGCCAAATATATTTCAGTAGCCATTACTTCTAGCTACAAGCTAAAAGCTACAAACTAAAAGCTACAAACTAAAAGCTACAAACTAAAAGCTACAAGCTAAAAGCTACAAGCTAAAAGCTACAAGCTAAAAGCTACAAGCTAGCTAGCTAGCCTATTCTTAAATACATCTGTTTCAAGAGTCTGTATTTATCAGACATTTGCATAATCCAACAAGAATTTGGATTAGTTTGAATAGTAGTGGAAGCATAATTTTGAATGTTACACTCCAAAATATTGAGTCTATGGGTTTGGATGAAATTATGACATTGACAGAGATTGGTTTGGTGGCTATTGGATTCGGTATGACTTAATACCGAGTTCAGAATGCAAACAAAAAGATTCACAAGGATTTTTGGATTAGGTTTTGTCTCAAATAATTCTTCATTTAACAAAGCAATGTTCCAATCCAAATCATCACTCGTAGTACTCATAGTACTCATATCGATACTTTTGTGAATTCGTCTTCGAGATTGGTTAAGAGATTAGCTAGATCGGTTCTTTTTGTTTCCTTCAATGCGTTAAGGAAGGATGCGAATGCAGCGGGTCCTCGCATCTGTAGCAGAAATAAAAGGGAGTAATTTCGTTTCGATGGTGCTTCTTCTAATATTTCAGTTACCATTTGCTGATTGAGAATTCCGTCTTGATAAAGAAATGAAAGCACTTCTGTACAAGGTACTTCTCTAACCAAAACTACAAAGTTCCTACGCAAAGCATCACGATCGCATCTGAGCATTTTGAGGAAATGTTTCGAACTAAAAATATTTTATTTAGATAGAGCGCGTGGGGGTCGCGCTTGAGCAGGTTTGGGCACGCGCGCTCACGTGCGGTCACGCTTGAGCACGCTTAGGCACGCTTTTGGGTGCGCGCGCACGCTTGGACACGTGCGTCGAATGTGGACGCTAAATAATAACAAAAATGAGTCTTTTCAACCGTGCGTCGAATGCGGGCTTTAAAATTCCTGCTAAATAACACCAAAAATGAGTCTTTTCAACTGTGCGTCGAATGCGGGAACTAAAATCCCTGCTAAATAATACCAAAAAAAATGAGTAATTGTCTTTTTCAACCGTATGTTCAACTCTGTATTCAACCATCCAGGTAAACCAACCATGCAGTAAACCAACCATAAATTGTTTTATGCACCTGTTTAAAATCGTAGCTTCTGGGGTTTCCCCCTGATAGGGTTTCTGTTAACCCTCCTAGTCGTGGTTTCATTGCAATTTACTCTAAGTCAACTTTCGTAGCTTCTGAATATATGGATGGGGTGTGAAACAATCGTGGTATCATTGCATTAAGATGAACTCGCGTATAGTTAAGCGTACTTTAAACAATAAACTTTGAAGTTGAGTAGTGTCACCTGGAAATGGAATATAAGGTCCAGAATTTTTTCTAAATAGCATCACAATCTTCATAGACAGCAATAAGCATTTACAGAACCACACTCTGAGATGAATTCTACTTGCAACTGCCCAGCAACTGATGTTAAACTTTTATACCTGGGGTATACGATACTGGCAGGGATCATGCTAGTATTAAGCATTCAACTATTCGTAAGTGGAATTTAAACAATAATTCACCTCTCTAATTTTATGAATTTATATATAAATAGTTATGTTATAACGAATTAGTGGAATTTAACGGTGATATAAATTTATAGATAACTCGAATATCATTGCAATTTATGGTTTTTTAATAATATTTTTTCCTAATTTTTAGGGTGCAGCCAGGACAAAGAAAATTGTTCACTTTTGCGCTGAGAGGTTGTCAGCATTTACTCAAAATGCATCGACGGAAACGGAGCAGTAAGTTTATTTTCACAAGTATTCTGGATAATTCTGTGTGTATTTATAACTATTACTCAATCATATAGAAAAATATCTCAAAAATAATCCTTTTTCTTTTCAGAAACCGAGACTTGGAAGGGAGCTATACCGGAGATGATTCCGTAAGGGGTAATACCCCGGTATTTACCATCCCAACCCTCCCAATCTCCCCATCCAACCCACACCGATGGAGTTTCCCAACTCTTCTCACTCCCGGTCCCAGATCCCCGGCTCGCTCCCCATCGGCTCACTCCCCATCGGCTCACTCCCCATCTCGTCGCTCCTCTACCCCACCCGCTATCGCCTACGTCCACGCCACCCAGACAAGAACCAAACGATACGTCGAATCGTCTTTATAAATATTGTTAATTTTATTTTATTCTTATTGCGAAAATTTGTGTTTTTTTAATATTTATAATAAATTTTTTTTAATATTTATAATAAATTTTTTTACCTGAAATACTTCGTTCGTATCGGTTCTAATATTATATCTAAGGGTTTGGTTGAGATACCATCAGCTAATACTTCCCTTTTAGGATAAAAATAAGCGAATCCGGCTCTATTCTGTTGGTACGTGAAAATAGTATTACTTTTACTGATAAATCCTACATTGGTAGAGCTACGACTTTCCTTAGTCTCCAAAACGCTTTTAAATATTTCTAGAGGGTTTTTGACTCTGTTTTTGGATATACCTTTAGAACTAAACTTACAATGGTCTTTGTCGGCTACGATATAGGTTTTAGAACAGAGTCCATAGAATATCTCACCTTCGTATTCACGTTTAAATAACCCGGGGCAACGATTATCATATTTAGTGTGTTCTGGGCAACAAGTTCTTGGAAACCAATGAGTTTCAGCATCAACGTCTCTAACCGAACAATATCCATTTAACTTATGTTTATATTCATCTAAGAGTTCTGGTTTAATCACATCTTGCAATGTTTCCCCTGCTATTGAAAAGTAATTGCTGTCCGTATCCATCTGAAGCATTTGAAACTTATCTCTAGGAACGTATTTACAGAGAAAATCGTAATAGAATTCTAACATTCTTAACTTGGCATATTGCAGAATGAAAAAACCTATTTGAATTGGTAAATCTAACTTAATCTTGTTTTTTTGAGATTCGATTTCATAAAATTCATAATCATCGGAAAGTTGGGTCATGGATTTGAATCCTTTCTCGTTAGCTTTGAGGCAAGCCTCATTCTCACCTTCTACATATCTAACATCCGACTGCTTCAGTTTATTAAGGATAGTTGATCCATAGGCGGAATTTCCTATAAGTTTTGATAAATCGGCAATTATTGATAAATCTGGATCTCTATCTCCCGCTCTCCTGGCCTCTGTCACATCGCTAACAAATTCCTGAAAGCACTTCATTCTGTTATATTCTATGACTTGGTGAATTTTGGATACGACTAAACCGTGCTCTAAATACCATTTCAACAAAGGTGTAGCAAATAGCATTTTCCTAGCTTTCATTCCTCCTACCAACAGTCTTCTAGGTTTTGTATTCATTCCTGAATCACGAGCAAAATTTTGCATATGTTCACCTATTACTTCGAATGGAATATCGGTAGTGCAAAATATCGGTGACATCTCACTAAAATATTCGTATGGTGTCAAGTTATCCGGTTGTTTGAAACCTTGTCCCCATTTTTCGGGGACTGCAATGTCTACTTCTACCATACCGAATAGTTCATCCCGTTTCACCGCTTCTAAAATTTCCTTTTCGGTCAGTGTTTTCTTATGTTTTTTGAAAAACTTGGGTCTTTGGTTTTCTACAAATTTTTGCAAGTCCGGAGTATCTTTAATCATTTTCAGAAATTTGCATTCCCATATTTCCTCAACTTCATATCCTAACTTTTTGTAGTAGTTATTCCTATCTTGTCTTCTTTTCTGCGCGAGTAACCCTTTTTTCTTTTCTTTCTCAGATAAATTTTTATTCATTAGAGGACAATCACCACCGTGATGGTGGAAATAGCAACCATCGTATTGATATATTTTAGTTATATTATTTGAACAAGATACTCCATCAGCAAAGAAACGTCCATCTCTCTTTTCCTTATTTCCATTTCGTTTATGCCAAATCTTTAGATTTCTTTTATGACTTAAATAATCCATCCAATAGAACATGTTATCATATCTATCCCTCACCACGGGTTTAAATTCATCTTTCGCGTGTCTTCTAATGAATGAACCCACTGGAAATTCTTTGCTGAAGGCGTATAGATATAACGCATTAGCGTCATATCCTATTATTCTCTTCACCCGATTATTACCACCCCGAATAAATGTCTTATCTCTCTGAGCTTGTCTGTGAAAAATAATAGAAGCTCCTCCAATTATATTCTGTAAATAGGAGAAGTAAAGGTCAGAATTTTTTTGGTCAATCAGAGAAAAATAGGCACCATTTTTCTCTGCACTCTGAAAAACTAATTGCCTAGCAATTCCTGGGACACTAATGGAGCTTTTGAAAATATCTATTCGCTTAACCTTATAAAAGTCTTGCAGCTTCATAACTGCTTTAACGAATGGTGTCACATCTAAATTATTATACCATATAAGAAAATCTTTAAAACAACTCATATTTTCGCTCATCCAAACTGTTTTCAACCATTGGTAATTTTCAAATGTCTCCAGGACATTACATTGCTTTAGGTTAGAGTAGAACGCTTCGTACGGAGGTAATTCTGGATAATCTAACTTGGAGGGATCATCAAAAAATTCGTATGGAAAATATCCTTTCTGTTCTTGAATTTTAAAAGCTTTTAAAAAGCTAGAATAACTCGTGCCCGGTGCTAAGTAGTTTATCACATCTAAGAATCTAAAACTCTCATTAGCAAGACAGGAGTATGAACTGTTTTTCTTGACTATAAACTTGCGTTCTGAATTGTGCAATTCTAGACATCTAGCTATTTCTCTTTTGATTAAATTTATGTCATACTTTGCAGAGTTAAAACCTAAAACTGGAATCTGAGTGTAATAATGTTCGAATGTGTCAATCATGTTTTGGATTTTTGTACGCATTATGGCATTGAAGCTTTCTTTCTCATCTACTTCAGTATTCCAAGTATTCAATTGAGATTCCAGTTCCTGCATTACAAAACTAAGTTTTTCTTGAACAAGCGCTTGCGCGGTTGATTGAATTCTAGTCATATATGCGAGCATTGCCTTCACAAGCGTCTCGCGATCTTGTTCGACAATACAGTGAGCTTCTTCAAAGTCTGGGACATTACTACAAATACTAACGCTAATTGGAATGTGCTCTGCTGTAATCATTGTATTTTCTACCGAATCATTCTCTATTTTTTTCAAATATGCCTCGAAATCGTAGACTATAAAATATTCGTAAAATCTTTCATCATTGGAGACATCTATTCCAAATTCTTCTAACTGCTCAAAAATATTTCGTTTCATATCGTAAAAACCACCCGGAAATTGATATTTCGTTGCTAATGTGCAAGTTTGGCTGTGTCTTTTACACATGAAGAAAGTTTTGAAGTGTTTTTCACAGTTTGAGCATTGATATTTACTACAATATCTATTAATATCAGTGATATATGATAAGTGATGCTGGTAAAGATTCAAATTCATACTGTTGACGTATCTATGAGCTGATTTAAATATGGGGTGTGCAGTTTCATCTTCGTGTAAAGAAAATATGTTGACGTTTAACTGAAAAAATTTCTCAAAATCTGGAATTAACTGCAGGTCAACTCCTCCTTCCAAATCTTGCTCACAAGCGTTTGCGAATTCTTGGTAATATTTGTGAACTTTCTCTTCGAAATGTTTGTTCTTTTTATATAGATCTCTGTGTTTGTGGAATGTTATGCATCTAAACAGACATAAGTTATCCTGAAATTTGTTATGGTTCTTAAAACTATACGTGAGGGACATAATTGATTTACTATTTCTGATATATTTGGGTAGTTCACCCGATCCTAACGGGAACCCTGTTGAAGTAATGTAGAATCTAACATTTGTTATAAGAACTAATTTCCACTTCGTGGAAGGTCTCTCTTTAGTAATATGTGCTGTAACGTCTATCTCAGTCAGTTGTTCTCTGAGCTTCTCTAAATCTGCTCTATTTGAAATGCTAATGGGTAGATCAAATAGGGGATCATTAGAATAGGCTTTGAAATAACGGTATTTTCCAGACTCGATATGTTGTAAAATGGATCCAAAAGATAGATTTAACTTGAAGGATTGGCTTTGGTCATCGAATATTTCGTTAGCAAAACCCATAAGGTCTTCAATGCTGAAATCTTCAACTACTGGATAATTATAAAAGCTTTGCGGTTGCCCTAATTGGTGGTTATCATAAATGAATGAGTGGTATCTATTGTAAAATTCTTGCAATTTCTCATCTTCTAATGATACTATTTGAGCTCGACCTCTACCTCGTTGGAAATGAGAATCTCTTACATGAATATTTAATGAGTGTCTATCCTGAAATTCCTCTAAACATCGTCTACATCTAATTCTATGATTTTTTTTGTGATAACGTTTATGGGCACTCAGGGCTCTTTCAGAGTTAAAAATCCTCCCACAAACTTCGCATAGCACATCTCGTGACTGAACGGTTGACTGAACAGTTGACTGAACAGTTGACTGAACAGGTGACTGAATGGTTGACTGAATGGTTGACTGAACACATGACTGAACAATTGCGGTTTGATTTGTTTGTACACTATTACAACTTCGTTTGCATGGTTGCACAGTGTTGTCAGTGTTGTGTGAATCAGTAAGTGTCCTTTTTCGAGTTTTTTTACAAATATGTTTTCCAAAACTTTTGTCTGATTTGAATATGGAGTGACATGAGTGACATTTAATTTCGCACGAGTGAGAATCATGAGCTAGGCTGTTGGTGAAAATTTTCTTACATTTTTGACAGTCAAACACTCCCTCACAAACTTTCATGTGTTCGGTTAATGAGGGTTTTTTCTTAAAAGTTTTGCAACAATTTGGACACGAAAAAGTCTGCTGTGGTACCTGCGGTACCTGCGGTACCTGCGGTACCTGCGGTACCTGCGGTACCTGCAGACTTTGCAGTAGTTGGAGATCAGTTGGATTATTTTTTTGACTAATAAATTTGTGTTTTGTTCTCTTAGGAAGTTGACATTTAAGTTCGTGTCTTTGCTTTGCATAGAAACTTTGAAATTGTTTGTTACAGTGCTGACATTTCATCATTTCCTGACATTTATGTACACCGAATAAAGAAACTGAAGTAAATTGTGCATGACATTGTACGCATTTTTTGAATCCTGTACATTTCTTTTGATGGGTGTTCCTCTTAAAGCTAGTGGTGAAAGATTTACCACAAACATTGCAGTTATGCGGTAGTGGTTTTACTGGTTGTACTGGTTGTACTGGTTGATTGAATTCAGGAAAAGGATCATGAGTGACTGTTTGAATTGGAATATTACCTTGGCAATTGCTTTGATGTAGTTCTTGAAAGACTCTATTGGTGAATTGTTTGAAACATTTTTGACAGTAAAGATGGTTGTTTAACTGCTGAAGTCTGCTTTGAATTTGTGCATCCCCAATCAGATTGTTTCTGTGTGCAAACTGTATTAAATCTTGTTCATTTGTGAAATTTTGAATCATATGTGTGAAATCATCATATGCGGTTACCAGATAATTGCTACTGCTAGTGAATTGAGAAAGTCTATCTTTAACTTGAGGGTCTTGGGTTAGATCGTTTCTATGAGCGAATAGCATTAAATCATGCGAGTTTGTGAAATTTTGAAGCATTTGTTTAAAATCATTGTACACGCTGAGACCATTGTTACTTTGAAAATATTCATTGATCAAAGCGTCATCTCTGCTCTCTGCCATTTCAATGATGAGGAACAAGAGTACCAATCGCTTTTATGATGGTGATTTCAATGCTGGCCTGCTGGTCTGCTGGCCTGCTGGCCCACTACAGGATGGTGAGTTATTTTTAGAAAATGACTTCATCGCAGCAGGGTGCAATGGATTTTCTATTTTTAGAATTGGGGGTTTCCTATGACGTGATGACTTTGACAGGTGTGCGATTTATTACCTACCCTTCCTTCACATAAGCTACCCTAGCTTCACCGAATGCATTGGAGTGTGAAATTTAATTACTACCCTACTTCATCCTGTTCTCCAAAAGACAATGGGTTTCCCTTTGATGTTGCTACCTTACTACCTCCGTTTCACCAAAAGTCAAGTGGATTCCTTTGCGGGCTGTAGAGCACTGTATATTACTACTCAGAGGCAAGTAAAAGACCCTATCCATGGGTCAAAAGTGTAACAGTGTGGCTCCAAGCCAAATCTCACTATTACGTTAGCCTCTGGCAGCTGGTCATATAAGCTGATTAAGCATCAGACCCAGAAGCATTGAGTCATAGACATTTAGGAAACTACAAATCAAAGACAATGTTTCTTTCAGGGAGAAACCAACAGGAAATGTCAACTTTCCCTGGGTGTAGAAAAGTGCAAATATTCTAAATTGCACTGTATTGTATTACACTGTGAAGCAATGTTTAAATGCAAAACTACCTAAGATTTACATGTATGTCATTTTAAACATCCATAACTATATAGAGGGAGAAACAATGATGAGATAAGATTTACATTCCACACCGCTTTATCCATTAACGTCACCTCACTGCCGAATTTAACGAAGAGCACACAAATACCCAAATCCAGTTGAGTGAGTATTTTTATTTATTTTTTATTAAAGGTAAGAAATCATTTGACAAACTAAACTGTGCAGGCAGTCTTCATCTAATGTCTCAATGCTACTGGGTCTGAAGCTAAGTCAGCTTATACGACCAGCTGCCAAAGGCAGACGTAATGATGAGATAAGAAGGCTTGGAGTCCACACCATGTTACACATTTCACCCAATGGGTGGGCTATTTTACTTGCCTCAGCATACATACCGAATACTAGGCTTAAACCAAAGACCATCTACACATGGATGACCAGGTATAAGTATAAAGGCACTATCTGTTGCATTCTATACTTCATCAAAACAGGTGTGTAACCGAGTATATCAAGAAAAATCTCTCTCTTGGAAAATTAAATATTAATGCATTTCCACTGTGCATTCGTTGATATAGTTTCAGTTTACACAGAACAACGTTGAATTAGTCCCTGCATTGCAATTTTGTTCTTGGGTATTTCTGTTCCAAGTTGGATTCATTCCATCCAATCACAGAAGGTGACACTATGAGAAATTCAAATACAATCATAGGAATTTCAGTTATAAATGTAGTTTCATGAAGTTATCTAATAGAATGAGTGTTAAAAAAAATCATTCACAAAATTACTATAAAAAATAAATGACAAATTAGGGTATAGTTGGAGGAGAAACCATATTATTCGACATTTACAAACACTACATGAGCATTTTTGTCAGTGTCTCAAAGATTATTACAGCCCGAGTCTGGACCATTAACTTCAACAATCAATGGTGCAGCATTGCAGTAAGATTTCGTCCCAACACAGACAATCCAGAACTTCTCATCTCCCCATCCCATTGACTTTACATTGATTCAGAGCAGCTATAAATCTTTGAAGTATTAAAAGTAAGCTGAGTCTATTCCCTGTGGTCCACAGCCAAGTCATCTTGTCCCAGGAATCAATTAATGAGACTGTCTGCGTGACACAAACCACGCCCAATCCACAGCAGGCTATTATGGCACTTCCCCGAACCTCAATTCCCTGATTGCATGCCATTATTTATCTCGTATATTTCCAAGAATTGGTCAGAGACTAAATTTGTTACCAATTCCACATAAACGTTAGGTGCACCGAGCAGTAAAACTAAATGACAAAATCCACGAAATGACCTATCAGTACAGCCGGATCTTCTTATAACTTGTATAACGAACTGTTTGAGACTGTAACACTGGTCTGGTATAAAAAGATCCTAGTCTGGTATGAAAGATACTAGTCTGGTATAAAAGATACTAGTCTGGTATAAGATACTAGTCTGGTATAAAAGATACACTAGTCTGGTATAAAAGATACTAGTCTGGTATAAAAGATACTAGTATCTGGTATAAAAGATACTAGTCAGGTAAAAACACACACTGGACAGAAAAGATACTGGACAATGATTTTTTTACAAGTTATTACAACTGCACCTTCATTATAAGCCTGATCATTTTTACTTTTTTTATCTCGTGCTGTCTTGGCAGAGTGATGACCTGCAGTCAGAGGCAAATGCAATGATGAGATGATAAAGTACACCCCATTTTGGGACATTTCGTTTATCTGTCATATCCCATTTCTGCTTTCAACATGAATGGCTAGAATTTGAATCCAGCTTCACAGAAATGCTGAATCTTGCCTAAACCCACCTGTTCAGGCCACAGGCTGCTGAAAACTCACACCAAGGTTCGTCATTAATCATAGCTCGCTAACTTTAGTTTCACCATCAGGCAACATGATAGAACATGAGCATAAATGCAGTTGGGATTAAGAACCAATGTCCTTGAAAAAAAAACTTGAACTGTCTCGTTGTGAAACGCGAGTTTACATGCATCTCGTGTCCCTGCTTTCTCATAATAACTGAACTTTTTGTCCCTGAAGCATAATGTGACATCGCTGACAGGTAATTCCATTGCTGAAAACCACCGCAGTATCCAGCTTCAGTGTGACGCGGGCAACACGGGTCGACAAGGTTGACTTCTTTCTTTCTTATTAAAAAGAAACTTCCGCATAAAATAAATAGACTCAATATGGAAAGAAATTACCTTCAGACAGATAAATATCCCTGCTATATATTACCCAAACCAAAAACAAACAAAAAACATGGTTATTGGCAGCATCGTTCTTCTAGATGGAGTATCATCTTCCACAAGAAGATGATACTGCATCTATCATTCTTCGGCAAAATTTCTTTCAAAAATCCAAAATGTTGGATTAACCTTGCCACGACCTGGCATGCATGCTATCTGCTGTATATAGACTGACCAAATATCTATGCGGAATGAACACGACAGAAGCAAACGTAGTATGATAAAATCTAACACAATGACTGTGAGGAACTATCCAACAAACAGACGGCAGTGATTGATGATGCTACAAGGTTACTTTTTAGGATAAGAACTTGTAGTAGATTCACACAAAATTTAAATGTCTCCATCAAAGTGCACTTCACGAGAGAAGTGATCTTATTCTTAATTTTACTCAGGCAAAGCTCTATTGTAGATTTCCCTAGGCTTAGAATTTAATAAATTATACGCAAAGACATAATGTTCTGTAATACAATCAACACTAATATATAACCAATTAACCATATTGCAAGCCACATGAGTCATCCCAAAGAGTAATATTGATTATAACATAGCCACCCAAGCTACAAAGGTGACAGTACAGAGATGGTAAAGGATTGCACTAAAGGAGTACAGCAGGGAGGATCACTGCCAGGGGCACTATTGACAGAGAACGCAACCAAGCGGTCCACCTGGATCACAGTGACACCTGCTCCTCCTACAAGATAGAGCTACGATGCACCAGAGTTTCTAATATTTATGATGCTCGGTGACTCAGGCTCAGGTCATTCACCCCTGGTGCAACCAGATGCCATACTTAGAATCATACTTTTGTGAAGAGCAAAAAATGGCTATCGCTGTCACATATGACTATATATGTCTGATTATTAGCTTTTTTTCAACCTTTTTATATGTTGTAGCATCTGCAACAACACGATACCAGACATTACCAGTACCTTATCAAGGTTTTAATCACACTTTATTCACACGAAATATATACATGTCAAAGACATGTGCATATGAAATTATCTAAAAAAAAACACATGAACATAAATGTAGTTAGGATTACAACATTACATCAATGATGTCCTTTAAGACAGAAACATGAAAGAAAACTTGAACTGTCTCATCGCAGACTCTTATGTGTCCCTTCCTCATGTTAACTGAACTTTAGTGGCTGAGTATCTAACCAGCATATAACATTTGGTCATACATATCATGGAAAGGTTCTTATATATATTGTAACATTTTGGAGAGCTTTTATCAAAACAAAATAAAGGTAAGGCATGCATGCTTGTATGTTATGAACAAAACAGACCTTCAGAAGGCAACTTCATTAGGTAGTCATTGACTCACGGTAAACTTTAATTAACCAAAAATAGCTCAATGAAAACTTAAGTACGATTGGTGGTACACTGAATATTTAATAACTAGCTTAATGGAAAAATCTAAATCTATAAATACTTAGGAAAGTTAAATGAGATAGATAAATCTGCTAATGTTTCAGACAAGTCTTGAAGTATTGAGCATCTGATACCACAATCAGTAAAATGATTTCAGAACATGAAACTTCACAGTGCAGAAAACCACACATTTCTGTACATCTGAAGATTAAACATGATGAGAATGAATCACCTATGGCAAAAGAAGTAAAATATGATACTCGCGTTATTCCAAGACAAACAGTTTCACTCATGTTGACTGTTGCCAGACATATATATATCTTTATTAAATACACATGTATCAAATCATGGTATATCAAATTATACAGAAGTTATACAGTAATTGCAATAAAATTACACAGTTAAAAGATAATTGCAGAAACCATTCCTTTCAAATTCAACAAAAACAGAGTCCATCCCCATCAGTTCATTAATTGCAGCAATTGCACAATTGTCTTGATCACTGAGACTATCCAGCTTTTGAGTGTCTAATCTCAATTCACCAAATCAGTCAACTGGAGTGGTACATCTTGAACAGTACCATTAAATATGATATTTAATAACGTTAAAGCAAACTGACTTCTGATGAACTAGACTCATAGAAAAATCTTCTCACAAATACTAAAGTCCCAGGCTAGATACGGTACAGACATCAGTCACAGCATTCAGTCACTTTGGTACAAAACAGACTCTGAAAAGTCTGGTTTTTTTGCTGTGGATTAATTGAGCAATCAGCAAGTAATTTCAGCGTTCACCATCCAATTGCATTAAAAGAAATGACTTTCTTTGCAATTGAGTACATCATTTATGTTTGCACTACAATCTGAAAATTTCTTGTAACATAATTTCCAATTGGAGACTGACCAATCTACGATGATCCTAAGTGATGAAGTGCAGATCAATAGGATCTAATCATTACAAAGCACTGAAAAGCGATAAAGCAATTAGTGAAATTACTTAAGTTTTTCATGACTAATGAACTCAACATGAAATGCACCTAGAACATCACAGACACAACAAAAAATCTCTAATCAGTCAGAATTGTGAAGTAAAGTTAAACCTTTTAAGAGACATTTATCAAAATGTAAAAGGAATTTACGAAAGAGCACCATTACACTGAGGTCAGTAGTTTGCAAAACCTTGGATACTGGTCTTTAATTCCACATATTAATAAACAGTGCCATAGCCATGTGAACCTCAGAAGGTCACAAGTTCATATTAATAACAGCACAGGGAAGAGTGAGACAAAGCGTGAGTGGGGCAGGGTGAGACAATGTTAATTCAATGCATCAGTTGAATGTCGGTTCCATGACATGTTGAATTGGTGGTACCTTGTACCCAGTGTTTATGCCAGGCCAAGTAAACGACCCCAACTATGGGGTATATGCGTAACATCGTGTGGACCTTAAGCCTTACCATCTCATAATTACATCTGCCTAAGACCAGTAGCACTGAAACAATACAAGGAACTTGCTGCTTAAAATAAGGGTATTGTATTTTTGTTGTACTATCAGGCCATGTCTCACTCTACCCCTCACTCTACCCCTCAGCCTGTCTCACAGTACCCCACCAGTGGGGAACAATGAGACAAATGACTGGCACTGACATTGTTGAATAACCCTTATCTTACACAAAGTAGGAACCTGAAACTGTTAGTAAGTATGCACAACAATATAATCTACATTTGAGGTAGGAAGCCAGTTATGCTGATTTTAGAATTTTTGTTATGATTGAAAACGAAAAAGTGTCTCATTGTTCCCACTCTCCCCTACACTCTGCATGGTCCGATCTGCACGATCTGTGTGGAAAGTGTTATAAATATAATCTTAAACTTCCCATATGTTATGAAAAAGTAGGTGCAAATATTCCTGTACATACTCTTCGAACCCAAACCATCAATGTGACAAGTACATTCTCATCAACAGGCCTCAACTTTATAAAACACCTTGGATGAAAAAAACAAAAACAGCCTTGACAAATGACAAGTGGCGTTGTTAAGTGCTAATGATCATTGGCATGAACTGAAGCTGCTAATGACGTCACAGGTGCAGTCAAATGGCTGCAGATGGAGTAGTCCTCTTCAAGTAAAAAGCGCCATTAAAGTTTCAGAGGCTGCAACCAGAAAAAAGATGTCTAGATGTCTAAAGAGCAGCAGCAGCAGCAGCAGCAGCAGCAGCAGCAGCAGCAAAATGCTTCTGATGTACCTCCTCTTTCATATCCTTTAGTAGAGTCATTTAGACAGAGTGACAGGTCAGCTGGACACTGACCTCCAATAATTGACCAGTGGTCAGTCAAGAGTCTAACTCGGCCTCTGGGCTCAGAAATTGCACCGCTAATTATATTCACTGCATCCTTTGAATACAGAACAAGGGGCAGTACCCTTGAGATTGCTACAAGTGGATTTACAAAGAGGGGAACCAGCATACCACTGTCAAGTGTATCTTTTTCTAAAGAGATCATAGTGGCCATGAAAAGCACTTTGTACAAAGTATTAGGGAACTTTCATTTAAACCTACACTGGTCACTATGTTTTAATGGTGTACAGCCAGCTATTTTCAGTTCAAACTAACCACATCGCATGAACCACGGGAAAAAAGATTGCTTTCATGGTGTGATACCAGTACCACCCTGTATGAACCATGCGAAAAAGATTGTACCATTGATAGTAATGAATAATGATACGTAACTTTCATGGCGTAGTAACCAGCTATTTTCATGAACCACGGGATTGTACCATTGATAGTTATGATATGTAACTTTGGCATGGTAACCAGCTATTTTCAGTTCGAATGAACCACCTTGTGAAAACCACTTGAAATAGTATGCATCTATCTTTTCTATTAATTGAAACCATCAAACCATTTTAAATCGTCTTCACATGTCACCTGTTGAATTGGTCACACTATTCGATGTGCATCTGACCAGTGTCTCTATATCCATTTCTATAATAATATCACTTAGTCCTAAAAGACATTTTTTTCCCAACAATGTTATATTACATATAGCACAGAAAGTACTCAGATTTTTTTCTCCTTTGATCTCAAAGGGTTCTGCTTGTACCTGTGTCTTTGATATCAGCTGCCATTCACCTGGACAACATACTTCAAAAGTTTTGGCTGAACCAGATCAAATGCTGAAAATATCAGCAGGAAAGAAACTCTCAAAGTTACCAAAACTCAAACACCAAACTAAGCATATATAAAGTAAATGAAACTTTCAAAGATTCGGTGCGACATATCTTTAATCATTGCAGTTTCTTTCAAGTTCACAGGAATTACATGGAATTCCGAGTTTCACAGGCAAATTTAATCTAATCAAATGGAGTTGAAAGGTGTCAAAGTATCGATGTAAGCATCTCCAGTTTCCTAGAGAATTACAGAATAATCAACTCGATTCGTCATTTACTTTCAAAGTTTATTAGTTGAGACATTTTCTTATCTACTACTCCTACATATTAACTGCGATGAAACAAACAGGAAAAATGACACTTTGACATTCAGATAATGAAAGTGCCCTTTGCAACCAATAGTCGAAAGGTAATTTAGAATTTCCGTGCGAAGCATCTAACATTTTCTGAGACATATCATGAGCTTACATCAACAGAAAATATATAAAGTTCAAATTCAAAGATTCCTGCGAGTTTTCCAAGATTTTCTTATTATATTCCTCAAGTTTTCCTTGACCGAAAATTAAATTATTTCCCAGGTTTTCCCCGATTTCCAAACCAACTGGTAAGTCTGTACATAAATATAACTGGCCCACACAAGCCAATATTGCACCAAAACACACAGAGAACGATATCAAAATGACAGAACAAATTGTGCTATCTCCATTTAGTGTTTATTGCCCCTCAGATACCCTGGGAGTCTGCAAACATATTGATACTGACAGTAGATATTAGTTCATAACTCATGTGTCCTTGTAAAACATACCGAAGGGGTACCAACCAGACTGCTGTCAAGGTCATCCATGATCAATATCTTGCTTTTGACGATTCCTTTCATTATTAATCTGCACTAATTGAACACAATGTGGAGAGAAGTAAAACAAAAAAAACTCCAAATACATCAATCCAGCTTCTAAGCTAATGAGCCACAAGGCGAAACAACTTTTCCTCAGGGAATAGAGACGGAAAATAACGGATGCAGATACAAATTGTCGAAAGCGACATTTTCGACAAGTACATTTTCCGACACAACAAAATGATAAATAACATAAAAAACGCTTAATCTAAAAGTCACAAGATTTGCCTTTTTATTGATGACTAAAATTTGCTCACTGTTCCGACAACCTCATGATCAATTATCAAAGTCACCAGAACACATAAAACTGGTGTAAATGATCTAAATTTGTTTCTATGCATTCCTTCATCTATTTCTGATAGGATACCACACAATGATGTGAATCAATCAGGACAACCTCAAGATAAGCTTAGATAAGCCTGGGAGTGAAGATTACAACATAAACAAAGATGAAGCTCAAACTGCTCACTAATAGACGAGTGCTGCTTAATTGCTCACCAATAGACGAGTGCTGCTTGATTGCTCACCGATAGACAAGTGCTGCTTGATTGCTCACCAATCGACGAGTTCTGCTTGATTGCTCACCAATAGACGAGTGCTGCTTGATTGCTCACCAATAGACAAGTGCTGCTTGATTGCTCACCAATCGACGAGTTCTGCTTGATTGCTCACCAATAGACGAGTGCTGCTTGATTGCTCACCAATAGACGAGTGCTGCTTGATTGCTCACCAATAGACGAGTGCTTCTTGATTGCTCACCAATAGACAAGTGCTGCTTGATTGCTCACAAATGGATGAGTGCTTCTTGATTGCTCATCAATAGACAAGTGCTGCTTGATTGCTCACCAGTAGATGAGTGCTGGAATTTTAGGAACTGATGAGACGACAGAAAAACTATTTCCAACAAAGTAGACGCACAATTAGTCAACAATGTAATCCACTTTAATAATTTTAGCTCATCGCTGCTAATGGTGCTTTGACCTCGACAAGGATTCCATCATCTTCATCAGTGATTCCTGGTCCTGCAGCAGCAGCAGCAGCTGCTACAGCAGCAGCAACAGCAGCAACAGCAGCAACAGCAGCAGCAACAGCAGCAGCAACAGCAGCATCTTGTGTGACAGTCACATGGGTTTGCAGTAACTGAGGATATATTTTTTGACCTATGACCTTCCAAGGAATATAACCTAGGGACACAAGACCATCAGAAAATGAACATTAAGCAACACTACACCCATTTTACATCAGTGTGTGATGGACCTTGATAATTGTGATGCACCTGTATCAATAAATTGCTCATAGCCATATCATCTCATAATGTACATTATCTTCAGTATAATAAAAATGCAGGAGTGAAGATTACAACATAAACAAAGATGAAGCTCAAACTGCTCACTAATAGACGAGTGCTGCTTAATTGCTCACCAATAGACGAGTGCTGCTTGATTGCTCACCGATAGACAAGTGCTGCTTGATTGCTCACCAATCGACGAGTTCTGCTTGATTGCTCACCAATAGACTTAGTGCTGCTTGATTGCTCACCAATAGACGAGTGCTGCTTGATTGCTCACCAATAGACGAGTGCTGCTTGATTGCTCACCAATAGACGAGTGTTGCTTGATTGCTCACCGATAGACAAGTGCTGCTTGATTGCTCACCAATCGACGAGTTCTGCTTGATTGCTCACCAATAGACGAGTGCTTCTTGATTGCTCACCAATAGACAAGTGCTGCTTGATTGCTCACAAATGGATGAGTGCTTCTTGATTGCTCATCAATAGACAAGTGCTGCTTGATTGCTCACCAGTAGATGAGTGCTGGAATTTTAGGAACTGATGAGACGACAGAAAAACTATTTCCAACAAAGTAGACGCACAATTAGTCAACAATGTAATCCACTTTAATAATTTTAGCTCATCGCTGCTAATGGTGCTTTGACCTCGACAAGGATTCCATCATCTTCATCAGTGATTCCTGGTCCTGCAGCAGCAGCAGCAGCTGCTACAGCAGCAGCAGCAACAGCAGCAACAGCAGCAGCAACAGCAGCATCTTGTGTGACAGTCACATGGGTTTGCAGTAACTGAGGATATATTTTTTGACCTATGACCTTCCAAGGAATATAACCTAGGGACACAAGACCATCAGAAAATGAACATTAAGCAACACTACACCCATTTTACATCAGTGTGTGATGGACCTTGATAATTGTGATGCACCTGTATCAATAAATTGCTCATAGCCATATCATCTCATAATGTACATTATCTTCAGTATCATATGTACACTGTATGGTATGTACACTCAGCAGGTACATGAGAAATCCAACCCCCACTTATCAAACATATCAGAATCTGACCTTTACGATGCATTAGTTATTTTATGAAACAAATATCTAACCTCCTACATCCAAACATATCAGAATCTGACCTTTACGATGCATTAGTTAATTTATGAAACAAATATCTAACCTCCTACATCCAAAAATGTCACTCTGAAATATTGATATTCTCAACCTGACCATATATTAGGTGTTTCTGTACAAGATATACCACATATTTATGTTATAAATTTATAAAAAAGTTAATAAAAATGCATGAATTTCGACATCAGCAGCATTTTTTTTTTTTGGGAGACGTTTTAACAATTCTTAAAATGATTATGCCTAATTTTTGACAAATTTCCAATAGATAATAAGAATATACCTATCAGGATACCACATGCAATATTGAACAATAGTAAAAAAACACACTTTGGTATTACAGATAATGAAATGATCAGCATAATCTGAGAGCATCATCATCATCATGCTGTGGAATGGAGCCATAGGGTGCATCCGCAACAACAACAGCATCCTCAGCAGCAGCAGCAGCAGCCACATGTAACCGCATCAAAGGATGCAGAGGCAGGCTGCAGGGAGGTGCATCAAACTTTGATGGTGTCTCACAGCCTTTAGCAACACAACATGACGGCAATCAGGCCCTGGGGACCTGTGGAGTCCCTCTCTCTCCTAGCCATCATCTTTTCTCACCTTACTCAATAATGAATGCACACTGACTCACCTAAGTGCCTCTTCCAACCCTTCATCAACACCCTCCCATGCCCCCCGCCATACTTTATCTTTCCTCTGACTTTTTAAAGCTGTACGCAGCTTAAAACAAAAAAAAAGAGCTCTAAAACAGTGACTTGACAGCCTCAGTCTGAACACTGTGTCACAATACCCTCGACCAGGCAGAATCTGTAGATGAGGACAGTAATGTAAAACAACAGTCAAAATCTAAATACAAGTACAGTATTGTACACAGTGTTATAAGGTGTTAACTACATGGCCAATTGTGCCAAGTGCATTTTCCATGCATTTGGATAAACGCATGGAAAACGCATGGTTTTTGCCTCATTATAATTAGCTAAAAACCATGCGTTTATCCTTCTCATGGAAAACGCATGTGGCACATTTGGCCATGTAGTCACGTAATATATGCTAGTTCACTGTGTATTCCCAGGAAGTAATTTCAAAACCCAGGGATAGTGTGGTCTAGTGTGTAAGGTAGTAGGTTCAAACCCCTGCCATAACATGGAGGAACTGAGCAGATCCCCTGTAACTCTTTGCTCCACTCAACCCAGGGGAGCTGACTGGTACATATGGACAGTGATGCAGATAGTAGAGTTGAGAAAGACTCATCATGCTTGAACACGTCTGTTGGCAGATCCAGTCTAACCTGTCTTTACCTTTACCTCCTGAACAGAGATTTTGCATATATATATACTATATCCGTTCAGTGGAAATGCTTGATGGAACCAACTGATGAGGTTGTACGACTTATTAATATCAATTAAAGTTTCATGAAATGTGGAAAGAGGTGACAACGCTGCCACACAAATTCCCATCGTCACTTTCTTTCTCTTAATTACAATGCATTTTTCTGTTATCATTTTGCTTGTTTCACATTCGTCCATTTTCCAGGGTCCTTCTGACTTGGCAGTTGACCACTAACTTTAAATAAAGACACAAATAAAACTAGAGTCTACTCAAAACTGTCTGGAAACATTTAAGCTCGGAGTGGAGAAGTCACAGCGGTTGCATGGCAACACGAATGCAAGGGTCCTAACAACAACTCCGGTCAATGACCTTGAACCGGGCAGGTCACCATGACAACCCAAACAACCTGCAAGGGCTAACAAGAGAAGTGACCCTGGTGAAATTGATTCCTGCTCCCAAATTTCAAGGGCTACTCAGATTCTCTCTTACCAGCTCACAATATGTTGGGAGTTTGTTGCCAGACTTTATTCTCATCTCTGCATTCACCATACTTCGCTTCATTACTGTGTTTGCTGTTGAGATGCTGTTGTTGAGATGGAGATGCTGAGGATTCACTTTGGTTGCATTTTAGCTTTCCAACCTTCCCAGAAACCATCAGATGGGCCCTCCTCATTTCCTACATCAGCAGCAAAAGCAGAAGCAGCAGGATCTCACACACAGAGCTTGCACGAACCACCATTAACTGGATACGTGCACCAGTAAATTAGTGGAGGCACATGTTGTTGCTGTCACCACAAAAACACAGCTCACGCCAACAGCACATCTTCAGCTCCCAAACACCAACATGACTCATGCCATGAGCACTTCAATCTATCCTAATAGCTGGTTTATTATAATGATTAATTATATTCTCCTAATAAGTGCCATCAGTAATCCTCCTACTCATGCCTTAAAAAATATATTTGAGTCTTTTTTTTTTCATGGTTTTGAAGTTTTCTCGCCTCCATCTTTCACCTAATCCACAAGAAGCTGTATGTACTCGTCACTAACTCACTTTAGTTTTAAAGCTAATAATTCCTTTCATTTCCTCCCATACATCTGCGAGACTGTGACCATAGATAAACTCCTTCTCCTCCTTCTCCTCCTCCTCCCACTGTCTTATGGGCGAAAGCTAATTGGACTCACCAGAACAGAAGTTTCCCAACTAAAGTATGACTTGCAGTAATTACCTTGACAGACAAACCTGCGCAGGCAGCACAGGCAGCACAACAACTCCTTGTGGGACCCCACCCAACTGCTGCTGCAGCAGAAAACCATCTGCTCTGCTTCTGTCAGCAGTTGTACATTCTGTGAAAGTACTTAGTTATGTATTTGGTAGACAATCCTCTTAAATATTTCATGTTTTATTACTCTTCTTGCAACCCATATTTAGTATTGCAATTAGTAATAGAGGGAATGCCAAGAATTCAGAATGAAAAAAAAAGAGATGAACATACAGGCCTAATAAGAGCACACTGTAGATGCATAAAAAATGCCGATATTTCCATTACCGAGCCAATATTTTCTTACATGCATTGCATGCAGTTGTTAATCAATGAAACTTCCAATCTCATCACTTGAGTACAGTCCACTCAATACCATATATTGCTACACTTAACCCATTCAGCATTTAATCCATATATACCACCAGAATTAGTTACCTGTTTGCATTACCACCCTTGTTGACCAAGCACAGTGTGCAGTTTGCTCAATGCAAACTGGAGAGATTTTATTGACATTGTATCAAATGCGGAGGACATTCATGAGGTCATGGTTTCCTCCATCACACTGGCAGCTGCAGCAACTCAGTGGTGATGCGAGCTCACAGCATCTGGACGAGATGTTTGCACAGCTATCAGCAGAATGAAGTTGGGTACTAGATTGCAGATTATCTAGACAATAGTGCTCTAACAGCGCAGAGAGACGACCAACAGCTTTGTCTGAGCACATACTGTAGATAAGATTATATTCAGCAAACACTACCAACTCCGAGCCTACATATACAGGTTTCAGAAAACTCTTGCCTGTATTATTTTCCTCCATGCATTGATCCTTTACTGCTCTGAAGCTCCATAAGTAATCAGTATAATATTATATCCATATGACCAGTTGCCAGAGGCACACATAATGATGAGATGGTATCTAACAAATTTACTCCATGTGGTCTTTACTCTCCTCAACAGATATAGATAGCAAAAATTCCCCAATTTCATGTAAAAATAGAATGACTTCCAGTCGTGATACAGTCCACACAATACCAAATATTGCTACACTCATAACCCATTCAGCATTTAATCCATATATACCACCAGAATTATTTAATAATGAGTGTCAAAATAGGGAATTATACCCAGGACCTCCGGGTGAGCAAACCATTGTTTTAGCCACTGGACCACCCAGGTGACACCCTTCCTGATAATGTGGGGCCAAAACAGATGGCTCTTCTCAGTTGTCTTCCTAGAATAGAATTCTCAGGGGGAAAACAAGCAGTGAGGAGGAAAAGGATGAAATAAACTGACAAACAAAAAAAATAAAAGAAATTTCCCAACAGCTATGGAGTTTTTCAATACCACCTCTCAACTAAACATTGGCGTGTCCTGCTTCAAAATAAGAGTGTGTGACAACAACCGTTGGCAAACATAAAACTCAACATTTAGCAAACATGAACATGTCAGCAGGAATGGTCCAACATACATCACGACAATACCACTCTGGAGGAGAGACAATACTATATGGTGGCGAAAAAAAAAAGAAGCAAAAACGCTTGGGAATTATGTCACGCTATTTCACAAACAAACTAAAGAAACGTTCTAGAAGAGGTGTCGCGCGTGAATCTTTATCTAGATTTTATGTGGCACATATTTCAACCGTTATATATCAGTATACATGGCCAAATGTGCCACGTGCGTTTTCCATGAGAAGGATAACCGCATGGAAAATGCATGGTTTTTAGCTAATTATAATGAGGCAAAAACCATGCATTTATCCGAACGCATGCGTTTGAACGCATGGAAAACGCACGTGGCACAATTGGCCATGTATAATTGCATCATTTTGTATTCCCTTAATAGGAGTTGTTATATTTCCCCATTGTAAAGAGTGAAGACTGCAGCTTGTACCATGCTTGTACCCACTTCAAGTGTTCAATATGTATGAGAGTGAAATGAGGTCCCAGGAGTAACACAGGGAGTCTCTTTAAAACTACACATGTCACACAGACATGTTATGGGAGGCAATCTAAAAACTGAACTAACATAGAACCGTCTGGCTTAGTTTAGATTGGGGGGGGGGGGATTTAAAGACTTAAAATAAAAGTGCAGTAAATGTAACATGACATTTGAAGGACAAAGTTGATTTACAATGACGTCCAAGATTTTCAACAATCACGAACTATGCACAATCAGGTCGACGTTTTCATGCTACAAAATACACATTTACTATGAGACATTGTACTGTTTTTACGGAACAATCCTGTTGTGAAAGGAAATAGTATCCTATCAAATGCCAACATACTGTAACATGAGCAAGTATCCATGTCGCTTTTAAATCATTGCTTTAAATCATTCCAAGGAAGCAGAAGCCTTCTTTTGTATAATTTCCTCATCACTATCACCATGGAGCCAACAGCTCCATGCTACCATACCTAAAATCCCATCCATTTACTCCATCCACAATGTACCTGCCAAGTTAGTTAAGTCACCCAACATATCACCACAGCTCTGTTATTTACTTCTACAGAATATTTCTTTCTGCAGTGTCCATGATTGAATTTTAAAGCATCTGTTTTATTTTTTTAAGAGGAAACGCAATCTACTGCTCTGTCACAACAACAAGACTGAAGAGAAACACAAACAGGAAGGTGTATCTAAAGCAAGGAAGTGCATGACTGGCAGCATTTTGTCAAATTGCACTCTGTCCATCTTTGCTTGAGACAGGATTGTTATGAGAAGAGTACAAGTGCATGTCTGGAACCCATCCCAGGGGGACAATTGGCCACAGCACCCTGATGCTGCTGCTGCTGCTGCTGCTGCTGCAGCTGCTGCAGCAGAAAGAGCATCCTAACATTACTGCAGCATCCGAGGCTGACCCTCATCATGGCACCACCATAAACAGAAAGAATAGCATAGCCGGGGTACACTGCTAAAATTACCATTGTCCAAACATGCGAATACTTGAAATACTATACTACTATTCCAAACAATGATCATGCTGCAGTATGAATGGCAAATATGTACATTTGCAGTTATATTAATATCATTACAGCTGCACTATGTAGTTTCAATAGTATATGCCATACCCACCGTCACCATAAAACCATAACAAATCAATCCTAATTTTTCTGCATATATATAAACAAATTAATCACAAAGTGATATTCCAAATGCCATTCCAAGTCGACATCATATCGCAAAGCACAGAATGACTCCAGGGCTTTGATTTCCATTCAGCACTTAGCCCTGGTAAACATTCATGCACAATTACATACAAAATCCCAACAGACTTAAATGTAGCAATAAATTAACAACACAAGCCCTAGGGATGAATGATTAAGTAATAGTTGACACTTACCTCTTAAGACTCAGACATAGATGGAATATTCACTGTATCCAACATCAGTAACATCAGCAGCAGCAGCAACTCATCACATGCTGCTCTGATCCCTCATCTGCAACAATGAGCATCCAGTAAACACTCCCAGCATGGCAAAAATCCAATTAGATTCAGCAAATTTAAAGGTCCCTCATAATACAGGGCTCCGAGCTCCCTGGAATATAGATGATGCCTAATGGCAGCAGTCACAGAACTGGCTTTTTAATGACACTCAAACAATATCACACTCTGACAACATACAGCGTCAAGCGTAGTACCACAACGCTAAATTACAATGGATTACTACAATGCAGAACAAGATTACATTTAATGTTTTTATGTTTTCAGTTTATTATAAAATGGCTTCATTTATTTGCGCTTGGTAAATTGAAAGTTCATGAGTATGAATAAACGGGATATCAGGGAGGCTGAAAATAGATATGAATATATTTCGGGTCTAATATGGGCCCCTAAAGATAGTGAGCCAATAAACATGAACGAATTTCAGCAACCAAACAAAATTAAATAATACTCCGCGAACTGGTAAATTACAAATTGCATTCAAAACTGCTATGATTATACTATGGACGCAAAATAGTGGATTTTCGCGGAAGGTTCTCTGTATTTCCATCAGGTGGCTAAAACAGAATACTGCAATTCTATTGGCTGAAAAAATTCCCACCCTTGGCTGTGATTGGCTGAAGCAAAGTGCATCCTAGCAGCAGTATTTTTAGTGCATTTTAATGCATATTTGACACTTTATCATTTAGTTGATGTTTTTTATTTTTCTGAGAAAGTTATATTTATGGAATCAGTTATTTATTACCTACTGTGTCTGAAAAGCAAAATGAGTAATAAGAGGAGAGGAAAGACTTATGTCCTGCTGAATTCAGGGCTGTTCAGTGAAAAGAATCTATTGAAACTGATCGTGGTG
Source organism: Alitta virens (assembly GCA_932294295.1). NCBI lineage: Eukaryota > Metazoa > Annelida > Polychaeta > Phyllodocida > Nereididae > Alitta > Alitta virens. The sequence continues at coordinate 28,449,144 of OW028573.1, read as the reverse complement.
GTCATGCAAAAACCTGACACTTTTGAACTCACCTGCTTAGATGGAAGTAAATTCTAGTAATATAATAGGTGGATGGACCATTGCTGGCATTGGACGTAATTACATGCAACTTCCTAAAGCAAGTCCGCATTCGCTTTGTGGAGAAGGCGGACTTGCTTAAGGAAGATGCTGTACATGTAGATCTATAGAGGATCCAGACCTATTGCCGACAGTAATAATAACCGTTTTAACTGTACTCTGTCTTCTATACTGACTGTGCTCCGTGGTTTGGCAAGTGTCTGTGATTTTATGATGGAAAGTCCCAATCATTAGAGACAAAATCACACTAACAAGTTTACAATAACTGGGAGTGGTGATGGTGGTCAATTAAGGCTTTAAGTCCTGTATTTCTGCACCTGATGGGCTAATTAGGACAGGTAGGGACCATGGCAATAAGACGAAAGATGAAACAACCGTCCAACATAGGCTCGACCGGGAATTGAATCCGGGACCGAGTAGTTGGAATCCCAGCGCGCTACCACTGAGCTAGGCCCCCATCCCTTTACAATAACTGGGAGTAGATTCATAACTAAATATTAAATAACAATATATTGTCCTTGTCACTGCCAAATAGCATAAGAAGGAACAATATTCCTTTGTGAATATCATAGCGCCACACCCCTAACATTAGAAGCTAACATTGTCACAACATCAAGAAAAATTATGCAGAGCCAATTGGCAGGTTGCAGCTGTGTCCCAGCTAATGAGTGTCAGCCAGTCTTACTAAACTGAGAGCAAAAACAACATTCTAAAAGCAAGCAATCCACAAGAGCAATTGTTGTTGCCAGCTATAGCCAGTGTTGTGAAAGCAATTAAGATTGTAAGAGTATAAGGTGCAGAAGTTTGGATTTCGTATTGCTTAAATCTGAATAATTGATGATGATAATATTCCTCATTAGGATAACCGTGGGTTAATAAACCGTGGGTTAATAAACGCACCATATCCTGCAATATTATTCATATCGATATCATGTAGATTACAATATCAATCAGAAAAGAATCAAAAATAAGAAGAAAAATACAACAAAGAGTACACGAATATTCATGTGACAAGCAACTCACAACCAACAAATACAGTTACCATTCGACATTAAGTTTTGCAGTTACAAAATCTGCTCTATTTTAATCCAAATCAGAATAAGTGAATGCACTAATATTTACTGCCATACGTCACAAAGGTATCACAGCTTGAATTGTAAACAATACCGTTCTAAATGCATTTGAGAAATTTTATGAAATTTGATTATGCAGACCATCAAATAAAACACACACACAAATGTGCATGTTTTTTCACACACTTGCAAATTCAATTTGTACACAAACACTTGCCAATTTATTCATAAAATGCAAGATATTTCTAAAATCCACACGATATTCCACAAAGTGATGTGGCCTACCTGACCCACATTGTCCATATGAGAACCGCTGGGTTACCATATTTATACTACAGAAGGCCACAACTGCACATACCTTTTGCATTAACAATTGTTACAAACACATTTATGGGAAAAACATTCCATATTCGTATAACATAGCAACATAAATATAATGTTACAGTGTACTCCCAATGTAGTATATACATTATGCAGTATGTAGCCAAAATGAGCCCACACAATGAGTAATTCAATTAGGTTCCACAATCCACATGTTCACAATCTATTCATTTATGGTAAAGCCATGTACATGTATAAGAAGAAGTGATTTTCAGTTATAAACTGCAAACTAAATGCAATGCATTTCATAATTTTCAAAAGCTATGCTGCATGCCTTAATGCAGAACTTAATATCACATGATTTACATGACAATCTATATTAGTTATTGTTTGGTATCTGAAGTCAAGTATCTGACTGTTTTCCTATTGTTCTGAGTGGGCAATAACCAACAAAAATGTTAGTTAACTCCCTCCAAACTGAACTTGTTTTGCATAATAAAGGCATTAAAACAAAACAAACAATCAAACAAATTAGTAAATATGCCTAATGGAGTATATAACAAAAATGGTTAGTTAACTCCTGACTATGAGGAATATAACTAATACATAATTAAGGAGAGCTAATTCAATAACATTGTCAGCAAAGTATCACACTTTCTCAGAGCGAGGATGGTACAATTGTCAGTTGATTGTAGAATATCAAATGGCTTATCGACGGACTGATTTCATTTTGTATAATTTGATCGACGTATTTGGTCACACCTCAGCTGGGCAATTACACCAAACGCTAGTCCACGCCAGGGGATCCCTTGGGTGACCAGTGGGCAGAAGTATTAGCTGAATACTTGACCAGTGTCCACCTGCACACAAGATTGGCAAACTGAGGAAGCAGGTAAACTGTTCAGGGACCATTGTTTCCCAGATTCTGTGGTGCTCCTGCATACACAATGAACTAAGGCCATTGTCCCACCAGAAACACAGGCTCTACACAGACAATGATTGTGACAGGGCTCAACTGTAAGAGGGATATTTGCATTTCCTGAAACGGTTACCATGGTTACTTACCCAAGCGAACAAAAAGGGCAGCTCGAATAAAGGTCTTCGCAGTTGATTCAGATCACTGAAACTTCCTTTTTCACATCTTAAGTTGTAAGAGAGTAATTTTAAAGTTTCCCATGGAAACTGCCTATCAAACTTGCAGTAGAATCCCACCCTAAGACCACCCAACTAAAAAGTTTTAGGATAATCCCTCTGTTGGTCAAAGCTTTTGGACAGTTGTTTCACAAAACAAAGCCATGATCTACGTCACATTAGCACTTTTTTAAGTTATTTTCAGTACTTGCCAAACTCAATGTGTAACCACTAATATGCTAGGCATGCTAAACCAAACCAGACCTTAAATATAAAAGCAGGAAGCCAAGTAAATAAGACTGGGAAGTCCTGCAAGTAATCAAGGTGCCCTCAGTTCTCTTGTTAAGAGCAATCACAGTTCTTGTGTGATGAATGACCACTGACATTGACTCCAATGCCATCAACATAACTAGTGCAACATCTGCAGCATTTCCTCTGATGCTGCTTTCATGTACACTGTTCAGAGAGCATCAGTAGCAGTTCCACCTGAAGCACTATATACTGTGATTAAGAAGATGCAGCTAGATTTATCATATTTGTGGTAACTACAAACACAACAAGACCGTTTCCTGGAGGCTTCGACCATTCAACGGGATTGGAGACACTGTATATCCTTAGTTTAAATCAGCAGGTGGGATTTGGTGAAAAAAGCATTTCGCGATTTTTAAACTGCTTTCTGTCTGAATGTCAGATTTTAATCTTATACTAGTGCATTGGAGGACTCAGTCTAAGATGAGGGTCTCACCTTGAACTAAGGAAAACTGAGGATCTTTCATAGCAACACAGTATCAGTGCAATGTACTGTATTTGTGTGACAAAGGAGTCCTTAAAACAGGTTTAACAGACACCAATGATGACTGACTGATGTAGCCTTGAAGATGAAATTTTTATTCTGTGAAGCTACCAAAAGTGAAAGTAATAAGATTCAAGGTTATCTGAGTGCCACATGATTTAATTCTTCTTTTTATGTACATTTCAATTAAAATATTGCCTACTCACAGGAATAATCAATTGTATATGCTGCATACTATATTACATACTACATGCATTCATAAATTTTTTATTTTTCATTATTTTCATACTGTGCAATTGAAACTGCGAAACGGAACGAGGAAATTTGAACATCACTACACAACCTAAAAATAGCAAAAAGCAAACATGCAGTGTCTTCGAAAACAGGGAAGCAATCACTCACAAAATCACACGCAAGATCATTAACATGACAACCGATTCACAAAACCATAAAAAAGAGTGTTCTGCAAATGTCCCAACTTGCAAAGAGCCAGATCACCAAATTCCGCATCATTCGGGTGCAGCGGCATTCAAGCAATAACTTCTTAAGCATGCAGGTCAGCACTCCGAATGGCATGAAATTCCCCAGTGCAACAGTAATGGCTCCCACCAGAGGCAAATCATGAGCCCCAAAAGTAGTCAGTGATATGATCCTGCCCAGAATGACCGATGGTAAAAATGACCACAAGGTCAATCCAGTGACTTTGCATCATCAATGACCTAATATGATTAATATGGCAGCATGACCCAGAGGACCTCTATGACCAAGACAGGTCACCTACCAAAGTTACAGCCGGAGGCCTTGGCAATATTAATAGCCAACCACGGCAATGATCAATGCTCTAATTAACTACATTCCCGCTGCTTAATTACAAATGTCAATTTGGGATGCATCAAATGGAGAAATGGGCCATAGATCATCATTTTCATGATCTCAAATTACCAAATGCCTGTCCAGAACATTTTCCGAGAGCGAAAATTCCAGAATTTCAACAAATAAGCAGAAAGGTCTGATGGCAATTTCAAGATATGATGTACCATCATTTGAGGATAGACTTTGATCATCATATATGATCATCCAAGAAAACATTTCAAATCACACTGGTATGGTACACAATATGGGACAGTTCAATATAATCAGTTCAGGCCAACTTACATTTTCAATAGCACAAAAAATCATTGGAATTAAGGGATAGCCTTCAAAGAGAACACGCAGTTTTTGCAATAAAAGGGGAACGGAAAAAGCAAGCATAAAAGAGGACAAAATTGTGTCATTAGGAGACCACCTGCTGACAACTTTTCCACACCCTGTCTTGTAATTAACAATTCTATTGATTTACAACGTGGGCAAATGGATTCTGAAAAAGAGCTCTTAATGGAGAAATAAACAACAGACAATTCTAACAGTTTGCTAAATTATTACCCCGGGATCAAGCATATCTTTCCATCACAACAATTAAAGAAATAAATTTCACAAATATGAACGTAAAGCCGTCTAAGAATTTTCAGCTGCTGATTTAAATGGCCTTTAGGGGGATGTAACCCTATTTTGACTCTGCAGTTTATTTTAAATCAAATCTCGGATGTTCCCACCACCACCCTCACTAGTGCATTTCGATTAACATCTCTATCAACTTGGCAACGAGAATTTTTCCTGCATTGGAGACAGAATAAAGTGTTAATCTGAATTCATAAAACGATTTTCCTAATTACCAATGATTACAAAGGAACTTTTCAATAAAAATTTTAATTGCAAATCAAGAAAGCTCCACAACAAAGACAACAGACTGAATGTGTGGTCAGATATGATAACTCCTGCAATGCTCCTGCATCATGGGATTCCCTGTCACAGTGATGATAGTATTAATATCATCATGATTCGATCAATGACAAATTACAACAGAAGAGAGAATGCTACTATTTTCAGGGTTCATGAAGAATGTTTATACAGTACGTTCTTCGAATCCAATAGTAGGACACTACAGATAGTTAGATAGATAGATACCTTTGGTCCTTTTTTGACAGTGAGTGGAATGCACTCACAGCATTACGCAATCAGATATCACACATTTCTGAAATAAGTTAAGCTGCTGTAGCAATTATTCACCAAATGTATTGTTCTCATACATCAAACTGTACACATGTGCAGTGTATAATTCAATTCCTTGCAAGTGTGAGGCAAACAATCTCAGAAATCATTATTAATGGAAATATAGCTTACATTACCATTACCAGCTGATAATCCTGGAGACTGGAGACATTATGTATGGAAATGTCAGCTGATAATGGAGGGATAATGTAAACAGCCACTTAGGCAATGGGGAAACTGGCACAGTGTACATATAGTCACAGAGCCTGTCAGAGGACAATAAATGTCATTATATTAATTGCTAGCTAACAGAACCCTAACGGTTCCCTTACTCTCTCGCCTAACATAAAGTTCATCAATGTCTTGTAATAATGTGCAACCATTCTTGTTCACAGTATTGCAGTCTGTCAACCCTTGAGCCGTTGTGAGCTGTTGATTAAGTATTGTCACTATTGTCATTGACTCACACTGCATTTTGACTTTAGCAAATGACAACAAATAACAAGTGCAAAAGAAGAAAGGGGACAACCAATTGCTTCGTAGAATGCACAAAAACTTTGAAGAATGATATTTTGATACTTACATACACCTATCGCACGCACGCTGGTATTAACAACGTTGATTGCACAGGTTTCAAATCTCGCTCTATTTTCCGATTGAATCAATGTGAATGACAACAAACATGGCGGGCATGCGAAGCACTCGGTTTTTGTTTTCGTAGCAAAGTATTGTTTTCCAGATAGGAAATATTTAACAAGAAGAACTAGTAAATAAATAAAAATGCCTTTGCGCAGTTTATTATAATGTGTATTATTACAATGTGTATAAGACACTTTAAATAGATAAGGTTTTTCTTACCGTGTAAATATATCTAGATTACTACCAGATGGCGCAGTGGGCAGTGCTTTTAGCGACACCTCCTGGAGGGTAACACAAACTGTTTGCAGCATAAATTTATTAGCAATCCCTTTAGATATTTTTAACAAGATAACTTCAACAGGTTTAATTATTTGAATAGTTCTTCACTGTGTGCTCTAAATGATGCTGATTTTAGAAATCGAACTATATTTTTTTGTAATTTTCATACAGAGTAAATTACAAAAAAGTCAAGGTCTTTCTATAAATGAGCAGACATTGATAAAGTTGAACACAAAATATTAAGGTGAACAATAGACTCTGGACTATCTTGGGAAACATATATCTGTCTATGTACAACATATGTACAAACATATATCTGTCTATGTACAACGAGACCGATAGGCCGAGTTGTACATGGCATTTGAGGGTGTACATATCTCATGTCTCACAGTGTAACCATTGTGTAATTGTTTTGTACCGCTGAACCTAGGCTCCGATGGAGCATTTGTACCGGTGTACACAATGCTAAATGGCACTGGTGAGTGGTACAAAAAGTAAAGTAGCTCATGGCACTGGAATTATTCACAAAGCAAGGCAAAGTTTAAGTAGGTCTAGTCTTAACACTTATCATAGTATGATATACGAGTGGATATAACCTCATCTTACTGTAAGTAAGTCTCAGGTAATGCTTCACAAGTTCATATTTACTCTCTATTAAAATATGGTTATCATTTGGTGTTATTCCATATCAAGTCAAAACTACTTCTGCAGATCATCATCAACTTCAAATTCAAGATTGACTTAATGACGATAAGGACAACAATTAAACTCCAACAATACCAGCTATTAGAATTGAAAAAGGTGGTAAAAATGGATGAAGAAGGAGATGTGATACCTCCAAAAACTGTGAACATCCAATTTCCATGAAAGTAATTTTACCAATATAATGAATTATCTATAAATCTCTCACATGATATTTCAAGACAATGAATTTAACACGCTTGGTGCAAATAGATATCTGATAACCTACGAAAATGTTCGAATCACAGAAACTACATGCACAAATCAATAAGGACTGTTGCACCAGAAAATAAATACATTCTTTTAAATGTCAAGTAAGTTGTTTGACTCTGTTTAAAATCCGGTTTTATATTGTCACGAAACAAAATCAGTATATATACAGGGTGGGTAGGCGAAACTTGCAATGAACTTTAGTCAAATAAACCAACAACTATTTGACTAAATGTTGTGAAACTAATATTATAACAAACTGTAGCCAGTCAGCTGTCCTAAAGCATAAAATTACAACTTAGATGAACAAAAGACAAAGGGTGGCAAACTTGTTCAGTGTTAAATTCAATCCTAAAAGCATTCCCAACAGGACCAAGCATCCATCCAAGGTCATGGTATTGGGAGTAGTGGCCTCTGACAGCAAGAAGATGCTGCCCTTCTTCTTTAAGCCTGGAGAAAGAGTTGGTGCAGATGCTTACTACAAGGTCCTGAGGTACCATGTCTTGTGCAGATGCTTACTACAAGGTCCTGAGGTACCATGTCTTGTCATGGCTGAAGGCCAACTTCCCAGAGGGTAACTATGTCTGGATCCAGGATGGGGCTCCCTGCCACATGGCCAAGAAGGTGCAGCAATTCTGCCAAGCTGACTTTTCTGACTTCTGGCCAGATTTCTGGCCCTCCTTCGGCCCGGACCTGAACCCGCTGGATTATGCTGTGTGGGACATTTTAGAGCAGGCCACCAACAAGACCTGCCACCCAAGTGTTGGCTCCACCAAGGCTGCCATCAAGAAGGAATGGAACAAGATGTCCAAGGACTTTACATAAAGAGTTGCGCAACTTTTTGAGGCCGTGTTAAATCTGTAATTGCAAATAATTGAGGCTGCATTGTTTCAGTCAATAGGCCCATTCATGTATAATAACCACAGATAATGGCTACACGAAACTTTTATTAATTATAACAGAAACATTGATGACAATATACTAGATTAGGAAAAGAAACTGACAGACAGACAAACATTTTTGGAACATACAGTATCTCCTGCATTTTGACCCCATCACTCGCACTCAAGTAATAAGCAATGCGTTTTCTCCAGCAAAACATCCTACCATAGAAGTCTTCAAGAACAGGTTGGGAGCCTACTCGCATAAGTGTAAAAAATAATTTATTTGAAGCCTGTTTTTCTGTATACTATGGGTAATAGTTTTGAAATATGTAATGGAATCATGTTCTCTGCTAGATTGATATAGAACTAGTCAACTTTTTTGTGAACAACAATATTAAGTCTTGGTATTAATGCTATATGCTAACAATATTTGTGTAGAAATCATGAGTGGTGAAAAGAATACCCAAACATTTCAATGATGTTCATGTGTCAAAATAAACACATTGACAATATACATATTAGGGTTCAGTGGTATAGAACAATTACACAATGGTTTCATTGTGAGACATGAGATATATACATCCTCAAATGTTATACATTGAAATTTTCGGGTGTGCATATCTTCATGTCTCAAATGTAAACATTGCATAAATGTTGGTGCCTTAAAGGATTATTACCTCACCACTCACACAAATTGCAAACAAGAAGCAATTTCCTGCTTTTGCCGACACAAAGTTTAAGTGCCTTTTTCTTAGGTTATACTGTACCTTTGTTGGGTAATTTTAATTGTTCATGACAAACTAGTTGCTATTGCAATGGCAAAAATATGTCTTATTTTGTGACAAATCAGAAAAATAACCCTTAAGGAGGACAGAATAAACTTTTCTGAAATTAATAATGTAATTGCTTGAACATTTCTTTGCCAACTTTTTCAGGAATGCACATATAGTATACAATTATTGCACAATGACAAGTGCAATATGTGTTTTTATGGAACTTGGCAACTGCTATTGCACGAGGTGAAACATATTGCACGATAAGAGGGCTGGTTTTGTACAATAGAGTGAATAGGCCTTTGCAACCTTCATCTAGTGTGAACATAAAGCACTCATCTTTTTTTCTTTATGATTTTACAAGATTCATGTTTTTACAGATACTTGCACATAATTGTTTTTCAATTGAAGAGTTATCGATGAGAAAAAATACAACTGTGACCTAAAGTAGACACACACATGTGTATGTATACATGTAATAAATGATAGGCCTAATAACTTGGCAGAAAAATCCAGGGCCAGTTTACTCATAATCCTTTTCAATTGACAACAAAATGTACATTGTTTTAATGAAAGACCAAGGCTACTGACTTTCTCAAAAACAGCTTTTACTCCCCCTGCGTAACTGCCTTCAATGATCCGGCTAGTTTCAGTCAATGATATCATTTTACACATAAAAAAATGGCTATATTATACACAAAAATAATTTTCCTTCTTATTCTAAGTGATAACTTCCATTGTTTATGGGTATTTACCACTTATATACAAGGAATTCCTTGCCTGTACGCTGGTAAATGTTCAATTCTCATCTCTAATGCCAGATTTGCATATTTCACCATCTACACACATGATGGCGCTTCCGGATTGGTCAATATCTCCCAAGCACAGTCTGCTGTCAGCTTTAAGCCAATTAAGTGACCTAACTGAGTAATCTTTGTTTAAGAATTGAGTGTAATCATAATCAATGCAAACAAAACAAATTGATATGCAATCTGTTAGACATTCAATGCCATAAGCCAGCCTATATGCTATTAAGCTAATTTGTTTGTATTTAAGTCTAACTGGTAAACTAGCAAAATCAAGCTCAGGGCATTTCCTAATGTATTCAGCTACATTCTGATTGGCAGTTGCAAATGATATAGGGGGCTCTTGAGATGAGAAGCTAATTAAGGCAGTCAGTAGCCTTGGTATTAGTTAAAGTATGTCATCACTGAGCAATGTCATATATGTTGGCAAACGCCTGTGTTTTTACTCACGCAATCACCAGTTTCCTGTTATGCAACATGCGGCATATGTTATTGTTAGAGTGTAATTGTCCTTTATCATCCTTTAAGTACGAAGGTATAATGATTTGTTTGTACTTATAAAAGACCTATTCCACCATACGCCAGGAGTGGCCTCTCTGACATTGGCCTGTTTACACGATACCAAATTGGTATTACTAATTAGTAATTTTTTTAATTTAATTAGCCATAAATTTAAAATAAATCTTATCTTAACAGACAGACAGACAGATAGTTAGATGGATAGATGGATCTTGGATGAACTAGTTCATCCAAGGATAGATACATAGACAGACAGACAGACAGATAGAGAGAGAGAGAGATAGACAGATAGATAGATAGATAGATAATGCAAAAACCTTATTGGTCATACCTTTTGGGTGGGAGCTGCCCCTAGAATTATAAGTACAGCCCTCTCACACAAGTTCTTTCCACTCACGAGGATTGACTAATGAGGGGAGACAGAGGAGGAGACTCCATCCATATTTTATCCCATGGGTGGGTCTTTTACCTGCCTCAGCATAGACACCGATTGCAGGGGATCACCGATTTAATGTCTCATCTAAATACCCTCCAGCTGGGTTGATCCTATCATATCCTATCCTATCTTCAATTAATGTAAAACAGATAATTTATGAATCCTGTTTTTCTGTATACTATGGGTAATAGTTATGAAATATGTAATGGAATCATGTTCTATGCTAGATTGATATAGTACTTGTCAACTTTATTGCTATTTGCTAACAATATCATGACTGGTGAAAAGAATACCCAAACATTTCGTTGATGTTCATGTGATGTTTATTGTTATCATTCCTGTGTTCAAAATAAACGTAACACATTGTTCTCATACAAAAGGATATTAATTGCCAAAATAAACAATTAATATATAGATAAAAGTGACAACTTCTGTTACTAGTCAATATGTATGCACAATTGAACTCTGAGAGGGAAAACAGTGCAATATCGAAAGTCATTGATATTAGATAAATTTGACCTCTAAGCCTAGATTGCCTATTTTTTGTTGATACAGTTTGTCAATGTAATCATTTTGATATTGATTCATATGTGATTGCCAATCCCCAACTTGTCCTTTCCTCAAAAATTCTGAAATGTCTTGTTTGTAGAAGGGGATGTCTTTCATGTTTGTCGTGGGATTTTCTCTCATACTTTCAAAGCTCAGATGATGAGACAGCATTTTTATGTCCTTTTCAGAAATGCTCTTGTTCAGGAATCGCGCAACAGCACTTACGGTATCGTTCGGATTCAAAATGGCTTCTTCGTAATGGATGAACAGGAATTGATCATTTTTCTTCCCCAGATTCCACCAGCTTGCCACATGATCAAACCAACAACCCAAATTGAGTTTCTTGTTTTTGGCCAGTTCAAAAAATTGATCCCAAGTACCAGGAAAATTGCCAGTCATCATGGCCATCCTGTAGAAATGATAATATGACACCAGGACATCTTTAGGGTTTCTCAACATCACAATGACTTTTGGAGATGGTCTATCGACATCAGACAACTGCTCTTTGAAAAAATGAGCATACATGAAAGTGCTCATTATTCGTGGTTCCGTCATTTTTTCTAAGCGGTCAACATTGCTTGAAGGTCCTGCAGAGATTTCGATTGGGATAACCCGCTCAATTCGAAGGCTTTTCTTCATGGCTTCCTCTGTTTTCAGATCGTTCTGAAGCAGCCAAACCAATTCTTCCAACCACAGACGCCCTGAAATTCGAATCAATAGATACTATGAGAAAGATATTAGATGTGTAAAATAGGAAAAATTATCATTTGCAATAACTAATACAAATTCCCTGTAGTAATATAGTGTAATAATATAGTAGTTTTCATTTTTTGTCAGATTTTTTATTTTAAGTTTGTTTGTTTTTAAGTGTTTGCAAGTACGCTTGCAACATCGACCACCGTTGTTTTGAATTCCTGGTCACCAATGTGAAGATGCTTTTTTGTTTAAAGCCATTTATTAGCAATTGTTTGCCTGTTATAAGACTGCTTGCTAAGGTATAGCTTGCCTTCTTGTCCTTATCTTGTGATATTACAAGACAATGTTTCAACCAGAGTGCTGCACTTCATCGCATTAGGCAGTTAATTTTGGCAGTAATAGAAAAACTATATGTTGCAGAAATGCATGGAAATGATAACAATGAGTAAATCTCACCAGATTTGGGGTATCCCACGAGCAAGATGTCATCTTCTCTGAAGGAAAAGCTTTTAACTCTGTCGAGAACTTCAGGTTTATAGACTGATCCAAGAGTGATGCCATCATACTGATGTTCCCCTGGGAAAGAGTATGTGAAGTTTTCTGCCATATTCTTTGCTCCTTCGAAAGATTATGCATCCTTACAGTTGGTGTCTCTATTTATGTTTGAAGATTGATATCACCATGTGATGACACCCTCATTTTAACATCTGGAAACGTCATTGGCAACAACAAAGCCTTTTGTGTCTTTGGTGCTAATTATAGGGGTCTGCATTAACACATATGGTGTGGGTGGTATATAAAGTCAAATTGACCAACCAGCATGTCACATGTACTAAAAATACCAAGCTATTTTCCATGCATGAACTGATAACATGCATGGACTCCTTAGGGATGCATTATCATGATTATAAGAACACATGTACAAATAAATTCCCTTGTCCATTGTTTATGGAGTTATCCCAAAGACTAAAAGATTGTCAAGTTGAAAATAATTATTTAAACTTCTTACAATTATCAATGCCCGGTACAATTGCCTGTTATATTTTTTAACCAGACACCAGAATCGGATGTACACTGTAGTTTCTTCTTGTTTGCAATTTGCAAATGTTAAATAAATTGCAGGGTTATTATCCTTTGGGGATGTAGGGGATTCACTTAACTACAGTAAGAAGTTTACTAATGCAGTTACCATAAACCCGGGTATCATTGGCCGTTTTTGCAAATATTATTGGCTCTGTCTAAACAAAGAAAAATCAATGCATTTTATGCCACATAAATGGACCTCATATGGTAAGATATACACCAGACACCTTCTTGAAACTCATAATAATAACAGATTTATTTTACAAAATAATAGGTGGCCGCCGCATGACTTTTGCGATGATGAAGCAGAAGTTTTCACTATGATATGGGAAATGCAATGGCACAGCCATTGGTGGGATAGCAGCAATACTTTGAAACAGGTTCATCAAGAATATACACCTACTTACCTTTTACATTATATTGAGGGTTTATCGCAATACCAAATTACAGCATTCAAAAGTCAGCAAGAATGCATAACGACCAGGTTATTTGATGATTTCACAATGATATGACCCTGTTACTTTAATAAACCAATCTCTGCACATACTTCATGTGGACTGCATCATAATACCACAAAATTGGAAACCCTTAAGTTCCTTTTGGCCAAAGTCATATATACCCAGCAGGCTGGAATACACATTTTTGGTCTACTGAGAATTACTAAGAGTGTGAATTAGTTATATGCCATTTTGATCTGTGAGACCTTCTCTACAGAATACAGGCATTCAAAGTTACTGGTATGTTTACAACCTGATTTCCTAGACTAATGCACCATTTTGTTGATCGATAGTATACACCAGGATGTTATTCTTTCCCCAAATTTATATGGAGTTAGAAGTTATCTAAATTCTAGTAACCAGTTTGTCTGGCATCAAATCAACAAAGGCCGACTCCAGATATTCGGCCTATAGTACAATTGTAAAGACATAGAGCTCCCAGTGAACTGTTGCATGGCCAATGTGGAATTGGCGGATGCCTGAACCATTAGGCCTATGCCTGAACCATTAGGCCAATGCCTGAACCATTAGGCCAATGCCTGAAACATTAGGCCTATGCCACCCAGCTGGGTTTAAACAACTTAACTAGGGAACTGGCCGGGCCTCTGGTAGAACCAAAGCCCTGATCTATGTGTCCATCTGTGAATAAAAATTTAGTCAAAACTTTTTATAAGATACAAACAACTAGCACTGAATGTTTAAGAGATCTGCGCTACTTCTTCTTCTTTATTTTAATACAATTTTCTCTTTATAAAAGAAATGGTTGAGAAATATTTCCAAAAGACGGGTTTACATTTTAATATAATTTACAAAACAACATTGTCTATACTTTATAAAAAGACTCCTATACAGACTTCTCATAATGGAATTGTTGGCCCTTAAAATATCTAATATACAATGACAATTATATTAAAACAGACTCATGTGAACATCTGCTAGCTGTCACGCTTCTCAAAGCCTTCTAGTCAAACTGTCTTGCTATTTATACTGTTTTATTTTTATTGTTTGATTTTAAATTTTTATATTTGTACTCTGCTTTTATTTGCCATTATGATATTATTGTTTCTATGCTTTGTCCCCTGCTCAGGCAGTTCAAACAATAAATAATAAAATTAAAAATAATTGGAATGAATTTTCAGACTATCAGTGTAATTTGAAAATGTATACAGCTTCTCTAGAATGAATCCACACACTGTAAAATGTTTCCTGTAGTTTTTACGGCATTTAGCTGGCAAATTTTTGCACAGTATTTTGCTGCAAAAAATACGGTTGCAAGTTGCTCTACCATAAGATAGAACAAACAGATGTTTACCGTAAAATCTACAGCACATGCATCTGTTGTGATGTGCAGTTATTACAAAATGCAAAGAGTTTACACAACTCTTTATCTAAAACAAATAGGAAAGGTAACTAATGCTTGGTGAGCAAAATCTATCTCAGAATTTACCAGGGATGGCACAATTACTTCAATGCATAAGTAAACATCAAAATCCATTTTACCTTTATAAGGCATTCAATCAAGATGTTGATGGTTAAGGAAACCAATGAGATGTTGTGTCTTCTATACATTGCTACAGTATGTAGAATATGAAGGAAAATTAAGGTAGGTATAATTCCTATACACAGTTATATAAAATTTACACGCATCAGGAATATAATTGAAGCTTTTTTCACCAGATTTGATTTGTGGTGGGATAATTGTGTACAAAAGCTTTACAGAAGCATCATCGTTCAATTTGCAAGACTTAAATTCAACTAATAGTTCAGCAAAGTAGATGCAAGCAGCACACAGCCATCATTATGTCTCCTGTTATATGAAAACTATTTAATTTTGTATCACTTAACAGTGCCATTGTACAAATCCTCATGTACAACAGTTAGCTATTGTGCTTAGCTGGGATTGGTAGACAGCCAAAAAGTGGGTGGGGCCTGCAGCAGTGTCTCACCCTACAAACAATTAGAAATTATGAATTCAGCGAGTGCATTCTAGCGATCTTCTGTTCTCCACAATGATAAACTACCAGCCAAACGAAACTTCCTTTAGGGCCTAATTTTATCAGTTTTTATCCGATTTCCGTATTTAATTCAAACATTTTCTGAAAGCGCAGTTTTTCCAGTGAATGGTAATCAATGAAAAAAAATATATATATGAAAAAATAAACACATAGACAATGTTAAATATTAGGGTTCAGTGGTATAGAACAATTACACAATGGTTTCATTGTGAGACATGAGATATATACATCCTCAAATGTTATACATTGAAATTTTTGGGTGTGCATATCTTCATGTCTCAAATGTAAACATTGCATAAATGTTGATGCCTTAAAGGATTATTACCTCACCACTTACACAAATTGCAAACAAGAAGCAATTTCCTGCTTTTGCCGACACAAAGTTTAAGTGCCTTTTTCTTAGGTTATACTGTACCTATGTTGGGTAATTTTAATTGTTCATGACAAACTAGTTATTGCAATGGCAAAAATAAGTCTTTTTTTTTGCAACAAATCAGAAAAATAACCCTTCAGGAGGACAGAATAAACTTTTCTGAAATTAATAATGTAATTGTTTGAACATTTCTTTGCCAACTTTTTCAGGAATGCACATATAGTATACAATTATTGCACAGTGACGAGTGCAATATGTGTTTTTATGGAACTTCGGCAACTACTATTGCACGAGGCGAAACATATTGCACGAAAAGAGGGCTGGTTTTGTACAATAGAGTGAACAGGCCTTTGCAACCTTCATCTAGTGTGAACATAAAGCACTCATCTTTTTTCTTTATGATTTTACAAGATTCATGTTTTTACAGATACATGCACATAATTGTTTTTCAATTAAAGAGTTATCAATGGGAAAAAAATACTCACAATCCTTTTCCATTGAAAACAAAATGTACATTGTTTTAATGAAAGAGTTGTTTACCTTTTACTCACGCAATCACCAGTTTCCTATTATGCAACATGCGGCATATGTTATTGTTAGAGTGTAATTGTCCTTTATCCATCCTTTAAGTACGAAGGTATAATGATTTGTTTGTACTTATAAAAGACCTATTCCACCATACTCTAACCGTTTGGCCACTATGCCAGGAGTGGCCTCTCTGACACTGGCCTGTTTACACCATGCCAAATTGGTATTACTAATTAGTATTTTTTTTAATTTAATTAGCCATAAATTTAAAATAAATCTTATCTTAACAGACAGACAGACAGACAGCTAGACAGATAGACAGACAGATAGATAGATAGATAGATAGATAGATAGATGGATAGATAGATTAAGGTCAAAAACCTTATTGGTCATACCTTTGGGTGGGAGCTGCCCCTGGAATTATAAGTACAACCCTCTCACACAAGTTCTTTCCACTCACGAGGGTTGACTAATGAGGGGAGGCAGAGGAGGAGAGTCCATCCATATTGTATCCCATGGGTGGGTCTTTTACCTGCCTCAGCATAGACACCGATTGCAGGGGATCACCGATTTAATGTCTCATCTAAATACCCTCCGGGTTGATCCTATCATATCCTATCCTATCTTCAATTAATTATGACCTGCAGTCATATCCTCTTGCTTGTCCCACAAGTCTACTCGCATAAGTGTAAAACAGATAATTTATGAAGCCTGTTTTTCTGTATACTATGGGTAATAGTTATGAAATATGTAATGGAATCATGTTCTATGCTAGATTGATATAGTACTTGTCAACTTTATTGCTATTTGCTAACAATATCATGACTGGTGAAAAGAATACCCAAACATTTCGTTGATGTTCATGTGATGTTTATTGTTATCATTCCTGTGTTCAAAATAAACGTAACACATTGTTCTCATACAAAAGGATATTAATTGCCAAAATAAACAATTAATATATAGATAAAAGTGACAACTTCTGTTACTAGTCAATATGTATGCACAATTGAACACTGAGAGGGAAAACAGTGCAATATCGAAAGTCATTGATATTAGATAAATTTGACCTTTAGGCCTAGATTGCCTATTTTTTGTTGATACAGTTTGTCAATGTAATCATTTTGATATTGATTCATATGTGATTGCCAATCCCCAACTTGTCCTTTCCTCAAAAATTCTGAAATGTCTTGTTTGTAGAAGGGGATGTCTTTCATGTTTGTCGTGGGATTTTCTCTCATACTTTCAAAGCTCAGATGATGAGACAGCATTTTTATGTCCTTTTTAGAAATGCTCTTGTTCAGGAATCGCGCGACAGCACTTACGGTATCGTTCGGATTTAAAATGGCTTCTTCGTAATGGATGAACAGGAATTGATCATTTTTCTTCCCCAGATTCCACCAGCTTGCCACATGATCAAACCAACAACCCAAGTTGAGTTTCTTGTTTTTGGCCAGTTCAAAAAATTGATCCCAAGTACCAGGAAAATTGCCAGTCATCATGGCCATCCTGTAGAAATGATAATATGACACCAGGACATCTTTAGGGTTTCTCAACATCACAATGACTTTTGGAGATGGTTGATCAACATCAGACAACTGCTCTTTGAAAAAATGAGCATACATGAAAGTGCTCATTATTCGTGGTTCCGTCATTTTTTCTAAGCGGTCAACATTACTTGAAGGTCCTGCAGAGATTTCGATTGGGATAACCCGCTCCATTCGAAGACTTTTCTTCATGGCTTCCTCTGTTTTCAGATCATTCTGAAGCAGCCAAACCAATTCTTCCAACCACAGACGCCCTGAAATTTGAATCAATAGATACTATGAGAAAGATATTAGATGTGTAAAATAGGAAAAATTATCATTTGCAATAACTAATACAAATTCCCTGTAGTTATACAGTGTAATAATATGTTAGTTTTCACTTTTTGTCAGATTTTTTATTTTAAGTTTGTTTGTTTTTAAGTGTTTGCAAGTATGCTTACAACGTCGACCACCGTTGTTTTGAATTCCTGGTCACCAATGTGTCGATGCTATTTTGTTTAAAGCCATTTATAAGCAATTTATTGCCTGTTATAACACTGCTTGCTAAGGTATAGCTTGCCGTCTTGTCCTTAAATTGACTTAAAATCCCTGCAGCAATATCTTGTGATTTTACAAGACAATGTTTCAACCAGATGGCTGCACTTCATCGCAATTAGCTGTTAATTTGGCAGTTAATTTGGCATTAATAGGCAAAACTATATTGCAGCAGCCATGGAAATGACAACAATGAGTAAACCTCACCAGATTTGGGGTATCCCACCAGCAAGATGTCATCTTCTCTGAAGGAAAAGCTTTTAACTCTGTCAAGAACTTCAGGTTTATAGACTGATCCAAGAGTGATGCCATCATACTGATGTTCCCCTGGGAAAGAGTATGTGAAGTTTTCTGCCATTTTCTTTGCTCCTTCAAAAGATTATGCATCTTTACAGTTGGTATCTCTATTTATGTTTGAAGATTGATATAACCATGTGATGACACCCTCATTTTAACATCTGGAAATGTCATTTGCAACAACAAAGCCTTTTGTGTCTTTGGTGCTAATTATAGGGGTCTGCATTAACACATATGGTATATAAGGTCAAATTGACCAACCAGCATGTCACATGGACTAAAAATACTAAGCTATTTTCCATACATGAACTGATAACATGCATGGACTCCTTAGGGATGCATTATAAGAACTCATGTACAAATAAATTCCCTTGTCCATTGCTTATGGAGTTATTATCCCAAAGACTAAAAAAATTGTCAAGTTGAAAATAATTATTTATACTTCTTACAATTATCAATGCCCGGTACAATTTCCTGTTATAAATTTAACCAGACACCAGAATCGGATGTACACTGTAGTTTCTTCTTGTTTGCAATTTGCAAATGTTAAATAAATTGCAGGGTTATAATTGTCCTTTGGGGATGTGGTAGATTCACTTACTTTGATATGAACGATACATAATTTATTCTTTAAATTCACTGAATTTGTGGGTTACCAACAGATGTTACACGAACTACAGGAAGAAGTTTTACTAATGCAGTTACCATAAACCAGGGTATCATTGGCCGTTTTGGCAAATATTATTGGCTCTGTCCAAACAAAGAGAAATCAATGCATTTTATGCCACATAAATGGACCTCATATGGGAAGATATACACCAGACACTTTCTTGAAACTCATAATAATAACAGATTTATTTAACAAAGTAATAGGTGGCCACCACATGACTTTAGCGATGATGAAACCATTGGTGGGACAGCAGCAATACTTTGAAACACTTATCTTTTTTCTTTCTTCATGATTTTACAAGATTGTGTTCACAAATATATGCACATAATTGTTTTTTCAATTTGAAGAGTTATTGACGAGAAAAAATACAACTGTGACCTAAAGTAGACACAAACATGTGTAGGCCTGCATGTTTACTCATTGACAATCGTTTTTTCCATAGATTATTTCCTGTAATTGTTTTGAACCTCCGAAATGGTATCAATTTCAATTGACAACAAAATGTACATTGTTTTAATGAAAGAGGTTGTTTACCTTTTAGTCAGGCAATTACCGATTTCCTGTCACGCAAAATGCGGCAAATGTTATTGTTAGAGTGTAATTGTACTTTATCGATCCTTTAAGTACGAAGGTATAATGATTTGTTTGTACTTATAAAAGACCTATTCCACCATACTAGGCCACTATGCCTCTCTGACATTGGCCTGTTTACACTATACCAGATTGGTATTACTAATAAGTAGGAAGAGAGTGCTGGTTAAATTTTTAAATTTAATTATTCATACATTTAAAATAAATCCTATCTTAACAGACAGATAGACAGCCAGGCAGATAGTTAGATGGATAGATGGATCTTGGATGAACTAGTTCATCCAAGGATGGATACATAGACAGACAGACAGACAGACAGACAGACAGACAGATAGATAGACAGATAGATAGATAGATAGATAGATAAGGTCAAAAACCTTATTGGTCATACCTTTTGGGTGGGAGCTGCCCCTGGAATTATAAGTACAACCCTCTCACACAAGTTCTTTCCACTCACGAGGGTTGACTAATGAGGGGAGGCAGAGGAGGAGAGTCCATCCATATTGTATCCCATGGTTGGGTCTTTTACCTTCCTCAGCATAGACACCGATTGCACCAACAATTTAATGCCTCATCTAAATACCCTCCAGCTGGGTTGATCCTATCATATCCTATCCTATCTTCAATTAATTATGACCTGCAGTCATATCCTCTTGCTTGTCCCTCAGGCATTTGCCACCATGACAGCACTTAGAAAGTTAGTATACTATAAGACCATGGAGCAACCAGTGCTCCATGATAAGACCAAGGCTACTGACTTCGTCAAGAACAGCTTTTACTCCCCCTGCGCAACTGCCTTCAAGGATGGGGCCAGTTTCAGTCAAAAACATCATGTAACACCCCAGGTTAGGCAAAATAGATTATTTTCCTTCTTATTCTAAGTGATAACTTGCGTTATTTATGGGCATTTACCACTTTATTTTCGGAAATTCCTTGCCTTGGGTCATTGTGCAACAGTCTAAGATGTTTGACTACCAATGGCAACAAACAGTCCCACTTAAGAAGAACTATTTTTTGACACATTTAATCCTGGCCTATGACCCGACCTTGTTTCGAAAATAGTTTAATCCCATATGCCCAATATGGCAATATAGTGCTATTCCACCTCCAAAATGTAAGCCCCCTCATATATTACTATATAGCCGTGCACTATAAATGCAATCAGAAGCCAGGATTTCTGCTAGCCATATAATATACATTGATTATAATTATAATAGAACCAGTTGCTTATTTATTCAATTTCAGCCTGAATTGACTTTTAAACTTCAAGATGGACAGTTCAGTGTCTTCTGTTAATCCAGAGTCTGATGCGACATCATTTTATTCGGTAGGTTGAAATTTGTTGTAGTTTGGATTCCCTTAAAAATATATTATTAATCACCAAATAACATACCTCAGTGGTAAATAAAAAACAATGGCTGCCATTGGCCAATGCCCAGATAGCACATGAGATGGTTCGACTTAACAACAACTTCGCATGCATTTAATTGTGCCATCATACAATTCAATGAATGCCAATAACATATAAAATAGCATAATAGTAAAGACTCTATATACTAAATATCCGTAAGTGTTGAAGCATACTTGTATTATCTGTATAAAAAAAAAATCGAAATACCTCAATGACATGAAAATTTTGTAATTTGTCGTAAGCAAAGGTCAGTGATAAATTTAGCTTTCTGGCCTTCATTAGCATATGGTATATGACACGCTATATTTAAATGAACAAGGTGTGATAAGCCCATAATTTTAAAGGTAAATTTATGAAATATTTTGTCAAAGATTTTTTTTGTCTATATTTTAAAATTATTGTGTGCAGTCCAAGAAAAATAAATAAATAAAAATGAAATGAAACCTTTTAAGCAGCAATTTTTTAGCCCTGAAGTTTGTTCAGGAGCACTGTGTCCTTCAATTTTTACCAAGAGTGGTCACACTGGTCACAGGAGGGGAAAGTAGGAGAACTGGGCCATTTTTCCCATTTTATTTATTGCTGATCCAAATAGCGAAGCGAAGTCACCTTTTTGTCTTTCTGAATTATATTATATTAATTTCTCTAATTATGTAAGGTGCCCTTTGAAAGAATTCTTAACCATTTCTTGTATAAAGAGAAAAATATATTTGGAAAAGTGACCAGGGCCAGTTCTCCCTCCGGTAAGGCGAACTGTGCCATGGTGGAGGGCGACCTCCTCGTAAAATAACAAATCGTAAAACTGGAACAATGGTTATTGTTTTCATGAATAATTATCAAAAAATATGATTGCATTGACAAAACAGAGCTTTGATATGAAAACTTGAGCTTACAATAAAAACAATTTTTTAAAATTATATTTCTGGCTTTAACTTCATATTAATTGTGAATAGTTTTTTACGGTTAAATTCAGTAATGTAACATTGTGTCCTAATTCTGCATATTATCTGATCAGAGCTCCATTGGAAAGTTTACAGCATTTAACGATTTTTATCTTTATCTTTAGCTGTAAAACAACAGAAAATCAATGTCATGTAGACATTTGACTAATACCTGATTAATTTATGCTTTGATAATTTAAAAACTTCGAAAGTGTAAGAGTGGGCTAAATAAATTTTTTTGCAAGCCATTTGAGGTTCAACTTAGATGTGAAATACATATGTAGTTAAGAGTATGGGTTTCCTTTTCATTTTCTATGTGTGAGCTAGAGTCTAAGCATAATATTTAATGCCAATTGGATTGTGATATCCTTATCAAAACTGTTGACAGTATTTTTTCATGGAGGGAGGCCTAGGGCAGGGGCCCAGTTCTCCCCACCTGAGGTGGCCCAGTTCTCCCCAAAACTGCTGCTTAAAAAACAATGACAACTATATTTTTCTGCATGGCAAGACTAATACGTCAGTCACAATAAAGTACTTTGATTATTTGCTCATTATAAAAATGTGATGTGTTTATTTTTAATCCTCTGTCAGTTTTTGTCAATGAACAAATATAAACATAGTGGACATTTTTATTTACTGACATTAAAAAAAAATTCCCTTATCAGAGGAAGAAACATCTGAAATACTTTCCTGCTTCTAGACATGCTTAGGATCACCCAGGAGTCATGTGACCGAATTACAGGGTATTACCTATATTAATTTTAGCGGCAGGGAGGGTGGCCCAGTTCTCCTTATGGCCCAGTTCTCCTACTTTCCCCGATATGTATGTATGCTGATATTCATCCAGTTCGCAGTTCTGAATTTTCAGGCGTTCACCCAAGCTGGAATGGCCTCCACCAGTGCAAAAGATAGCACACTATGGATAAAGAAGGAGCACATTTCTTACTTTGTCTTTGGGTCTTTTGGAGTAATTGGCAATGTCATAGTTATGTTGACCTTGGGTAGTAAGCCATCGATTAGGAAAAAGGTTGGTATAAAGACTAGATGGCGTGACACATAACACTACGGGTGGGCAAAAATCGCCAATAACTTTGTTAATATTCATCACTGTACCATACAATTTGATATTAAGTAGCTTTTGAACACACAGCACAGATGTTGGTAGGTAGGAAGGATGGAAATAGGCCCAAAACCCATGCGGAAATAGGCCCAAACCCCATGCGCTCATGACAACAAACAGATAACAGAAAAGAGCGCTTAAAGTAACTATATATAAACCCTTTTGCACTTCACCTCTCAGATGTTAGCTTCGGTCCATTGAAACCAAGACCCGCTATTTATATGAGCGAAGCTCCGCCGCCGCTAAGTTGGTCCCTTCCTCCGCACGAGTGCATAGGAGTCGGTCTTGGCCGCCATTAACACGTGACTTTCAGTCAGGATCTTGACTGTTTTCTGATTGGCTGATTGTTGTCTGGTGTTTGATTGGCTAATTGTTTGGGGGCGTGTCCAAGTCAACCTACAAGAGAGCACGACGCAATGACCAATCATAGCCCTGCTTATCCTCTGCCAATCTCAAGCCATGAAAGAAATGCTAGCGACCAGTCTCACTACAGTGTAGGAGACTGCGGTTCCAGTGCTACGCCGCCGCAGGCGGCGAGCGCAGCTCACTTCCCGTAGAGAGAGGTTCCAAAATGAGGCTACACAGTGATCAAGCTGAACCGGAAGTGTCCCAAAGTGTTCCAAAATTTCTAAAATACATGTAATCCTATGGAAGATCAACTTAATATCGCTTTTTGACCAATGGTCCAGAACGAGACTACGTCATCATGTCATAACAACGTCGTCGGTTCAAAAGTTGCGATGTCCATAATTTCGTAACGAATACACATCCAGCTTGAAACTTGGAGAAAACTTGTTGCTCTAACTGTAAAAATTCTAACTGTGACTAGAAATAGCGTTTATTTAGAAGGGGAACTCACCAGATAAGATATAACAAATCATCTTGAATCGATCATGCTCGCGCCAACGACATTGTTGCGATGACGTTTTATCACACCAGGGGGCAGTTGTAAGCGATCGCAGCGCCCCTGGCGGCTGAGAAACGCATTACCATTATCTGACTTCTTTTGCCTCTAAAATTGTTATCTGTTGTCCGATTTTGAAAATTTAAAAACCTACATGAAGTCTAATTAATAGTTGAGATTTAAAGCTGCACTCTGTCAAATTTGCAATTTGCTAAAAGTCATCAAATAGTTGAAAATAACTAATGGGCCAATATTTCTGTTGGATGCAAAATTCCCCGCCAGAAATATTCAGGGCATACTAAATTTGTGTGTAAACTAATGATTTTATCAGACATTATTACTAAAAATAAATCTTACATTGAAAATCCAGACTAAAACATTGGAAACACACTGGGCATGATGGCATGAAAAACTAATACTTAAATTATTTATTGTAAATTAAGACTAAATTGTTGTGCAAAAGTGGCCATGTGTAATGGTAAAAAATATCATAAGACAGGAAAGCAGCATTTGTAATTACTTGAATGTGCTAAATCTGGAGACACAGTAACTTTAAGTTGATAAATATACATATAATATAGCTTCGCTCACTCCTCTCATTGACAGCTACATATTAACTTGTATATAAGTACTGGTAATATCCGGTATTTATTAGCTCCGTGTTGTGATCTACGGACGCCGCCATTTTCGGCTTTTCCGTGCGTCTTGCACTGACCGGAAATACGTCACTGTTGTCCTAGGTCTCAGCCAAGTACGAAAGAGAGACTCTCATTGCAATCCAATTGCTAGACCATTGGTGTGAATTCGCTGAGCCGCTGCGACTAGCTGACGCGTTTACGCTTAGGCAGTTCCCAGCCAATGGTGTGAACTGACAGTTCAGAAACAGGTGTTAATTGCACGGAGTAGAGTCAAAACGGCCAACGACCATAACGGCCACTCCCCATGACGGCCAACTAGCCAAAACGGCCACACCCCATAATGGCCAATCAACCAAAACGGCCAATTTCCAAGACGGCCAACTCAATTTTTTTTTGTAATTACTGTACAAGGACACTTTTATGATCAGCATAACAAACACACACCAATTTTTCTATGTACAGTATTTATTCACAATAGCCCCGAAATTACACACATATATCATATACCAAATTTACAATCGCGAACGGTGCAGGGCAGCTAGGCAGCGGTGTAATTTCATTAGGGAAATGTCCTTATCCGCATACCTCTCCCACAGGTTGAAGATTTTTGCCTGGTATCTTTTATACTGTTTCTTTTGGTTCTGCTTCAGCATGTCAGCAGAGACAAGAGTGAACTGAAAAGAAAAACAAAACAATTTATATATATTTTAGGCTTTATATTAAATTTAAAAAAAACCCCATGAAAGCCTGTAATAAGAAAAAATATGATAAATTGCAAACATACCTGAATTTTCAGATGTCTTGCTTCTATCCTCAGCAGCTCAATCAGTCGGTACATATTTGGTTTACCCCTCTGCACATGCAATCAAGAAACATGGTTAAATTGATTTTTTAATTTTAAAAATGTAGTCCTTATAGCATTGTCATATATCATATGTGCTAGATAATGACACATATATACATACACACATATATATGTGACGCACCGTGTAAAAAGGGAGCTAATGGGTGGATTTTTCAAAAATTAGTTTTTGATGGCAAGTTATTGTCTAACATGTTTAGTTTTTGGAAATGTAAAAAATTTCCAGATATCTCAATATTTAGTGGTCATATGGGGTATTTGAAAATTTGATGTTTTCGCGCATATTACCACTGCAGACGTAACGAGGAGCAACACAGGCGCTTGTAAAACTATGCATTACATTTTATGACATATCTTCGCCATCCGTTGTTCAAAACGTACGCGATTTGGATATGTGATCATAAGGTAACTGTTCTATATTCAACTAAAATTGTGAGCTGCTACAATAATAACTTTTTGTAAAAATCAACATCAAAATTGGCGTGTTAAAAACCCGGTTTCCGACGTATTTGGTTTTTTATCTTGGGTGCTCATCCACCAACAATTACCAAAATCTGGCATTGTGTTTGTCGTGATTTTCTAAATCTTTCTGAAATTTCATAATTATATGTGCAACATTTTTAACACAATTGAGCCTCAAACATCAGCTACCAGCTGAGGTTAATATTCTAACTACGGAAGCCTACTAGTGCCACACAACTTCTTTTTTTTTTTAGCGTTTTTTTCTACTTAATTGTTTAGATTTGTGTTTTTTGATAAAAATAATTTTAAATTTGCGTTATTTGCTGTATAATTTTTTTAATTTGCGTTTTTTCTACATACTTTTTTTGGCTTGTGTTTTTATGATACAATTGTTTTTTCATTTTTTTTTTTTGGCATTTTTGGTACATTATAATTTTTTATTTGTGTGGTTTCACACATAATGTTTTTCAGTATGCATTCTTTGCTACATGATATTTTTTGCTAAAAAAAATAATTTCATTTTAAAGTTTTTTTTTATTTGTGACTTTTTGCTACATAATTCGTTACAATGTGTTCTTTGCTACATGATTTTTCGTCATTTGTGTTTTTCCCTACATAACATTTTTTCACTTTGTTTTGTCCAACATAATTTTTTCCTGTGTGCATTTTTTGCTACGCAATTTTTTTTGAGTTTGTGTTTTTCATTACATAATGTTTTTTAAATTATTTATTATATATATTATTTTACAGTATAGTTGAATCATTTTGCTATTATTCGCAACATTTGTGAATAAACGCAAACATTTGCGAATAAACGCAAAATTATTTAACTCCTTCTGAAACCAATTGAGCAGAGCAAAAAATTATGTAGCAAAAGACACAAATTCTGAAAAAAATTGTGGTAAAAAACTCAAATATTTGCGAAATAAATGCAAATATTCGAAATGCATTATCATTTAACTCCTTCTTGAACCAATTGAGCGAAAACGAAAAAAATAAAGTGGCCAGAAACGCCAAAAAAAAGTTGTATGTGGCACTAAAAGGCTTCCGTATATGAGAGTAAGAACATAGAACTAAAAAGGGACAGCACTAATTCAGATCTAATGCTAAAATTATGCCAAATATACCAAATGATAGCCCAAAGGCTCAACTTTAAGTATATGGCTTTGCTGGTCAATATCTTTAGTATTATTTCGGACAAATTGGGGACATCA
Source organism: Alitta virens (assembly GCA_932294295.1). Classification (NCBI taxonomy): domain Eukaryota; kingdom Metazoa; phylum Annelida; class Polychaeta; order Phyllodocida; family Nereididae; genus Alitta; species Alitta virens. Next base: position 28,421,447 of record OW028573.1, on the reverse strand, counting down.
TAAAAAGGTCAGTTTTTCTTGAAAAAAAGCGCGGTGACCCCACTTTCTTAACGGCCCATATAGATTATTATAATAAATTACAGTCAGGTCCAATGTTATATTAAACTCATATGGCTGGACATTTTTTAATTGCAATATTCATGAAAAAGATCCTTTAAAAAATTAGACTTCTTGAATTGGTTTGCTTTTTCTTCAGATCCCCTAAAATTATTGTTCTCTTTTGAGTTTCTAATGAAAAACGGTCTCAAAATGTTTCTGAAAGTCCAATGCATGCAATAACATCACCTTCTTTTATAGTTATAGCATTGCAATTAAATTATTAGGCTGGATATGAGTCGGAAAGAGTGGGTAAAAAAAAAACAAGAATAGGAAACATCCAATAATTTTAAATTATCACGCTGACCACCTAAATTTTTTTCCATATTTTAGCTTTATTATCCCAGGCAGAGGTTTGAAGTACCTGCATAGAAATGCAGACCAATTGTAGACTGCAGATGTACTGAACTTGATTGATTTCTTTATTTGTAGATCTTATAATAACATTGCCAAGCTGTTCCATGCTTTACACTGTTGACTTTCTGTATATATACTCTATTAAAAAGTTATACATGTAGTGTGTGTGCAGGTGGGTTTGTCACACTTAATTTCCAAAGCAGAACTCCACCACTATTGTATATACATTGATATAATTTGGTATCTTATTAGTTTTTATGGCCAAGTTGTGACTTTTGATAGTCTCATTGACGTGTCTCAACTTTGTTTTAAGGATTTGGGAAAACATTTTTAAAATTTTTTTGCTTTTCCAAGCAGTACTCTGATACTATTGCACCTACATGCTTTGTTATTATATTATGTCTAAAATATTTTAGTTGTGCCTTTTTGTGTCCTTATGGCCATAAATACCATAGAAAATTGGTAATGAGGGAAAATGTGAAAAATTCATGTTTTCTAAAACCTGTATCAATTGGGTCTCACCTAGTAGTGTACCTAAATACATGTTATTGGTCTTTTAAAATGTCTACATCGTAATACTTTCAATTTCGAAGCCTCATTTTGACATATATTTCCCTTTCTTTTTTATAATTGTGGCAATTATGCAAAATTGCTGAACTTGTGTTGTTTGCTACATTTCATAACCCCTGGTATTCTTCTGTTTGCGCTGATATCACACATTTTTCAAGAATTAAGTGTATATATACATGAATGTTTTTAAAATTTGCGGTGTGCACGAGTTAATTTACGAAAAATATATTTTTTTCCTGTGCGCACGAGAAACATTTGGTGCGCATGAGAAACATTTGGTGTGCTCGAGAAACATTTGCACAAATTCTCTCTAGGTAGTACTGCATTTAAAAATGCTGTTCCTTGCAATGAAAAATAGTCCTTACAGTAAACAATGAACAAATCAATCAATCAATCACACATATGGTATATCAATTGGTCAATAATCAATCAATCAATCACACATGTAGATGTTATATCAACTGGTCAATCAATACCCATCAATCTATCAATCTATATCTATCTTTTACTTATCTATCTGTCTGTCTAGCTATGTAAATGCTTATTGAATTTACAGAGCAAAGTACAAAATACATGTAGAAATCTACATATACAAGATTGCCATCTTTTGGTAGAACATGTTATTTCATGTGCTTAATTGAAAACCCCATCTTTCTTGCATTTTTAGTTGCTGAAATACAACACAATACATTTTTGCAATCAAGATATATCTAATGAACTTTCTGACATATGTCCTAATTGGCTAGGGTCTCTGAGTGCACTTCACTACAGATGGCTTGGCCATTGAATGGAACGGCATTTTTAACTCCTAATAAATAAAAACTATTCGGCCTAGACAAAAGATAGTGATAGAAGTGTGCGCCCATTTTTCTCGTGCGCACAACTTAATTATCTCGTGCGCACGACTTAATTAAACTGAAAAAAAATTTTCCGTCCGTACCAAATGTTTCTCGTGAGCACCACTTAATTAACTCGTGCGCACGGAAAAAAAAAAAAAAAATTCTTGAATTAACTCGTGCGCACGGGAAAATTATATTTTTTTCTGCCCTGTCCTCTTACTGGCTCCGTAAAAATGTGTCTTTATGAATTAAATATTCTTTGTATTTAAGACATCTGCATCCTAACTATCATACCTACATACACGTTTGAAATTAGCATTTAGGTGACAACGCGCCCCTACCCCCCCCCCCCCCTTCACGCTGATTTTACATTGCCAAATAGCCATCAGTCAGAGCTAGGGTACAGGTAATTTAATGACTGTGCCCCCCCCCCCCCTCCTCATAATTCTGGATCCGCCGCTGACTGGTATGATAACACTGTCACTAAAGAGGTTATACCTGTTTTGTATTTCTCTATGAATTATGTTTGACAAATGTTTTTCAACGATTTTGTAGTAAAACTATTTTTAGGCATATTGGCTTTTATCCCTAAAACTGAAATGAACTAGCCCATTTCCCAGAAATGGGACTAACATGGGTGAGTCCATTCAATTTTAGAGGGAGAGAGCAGTATGATTATCCGTCTTTGATGTGACAATCATTTATTACGCAGCATGGCTTGCTTGCATTTTCCCGCCAGTTTCGCAGTTATGACGTCACCACCCGTAAGCCCCCTTTTCCCGTGGCGCGCCACATATATATATTATAATATAATATACTTACCTTAGCATTAAAGCGGAAGTGTCACCCCTCAACATCATTGTTCGTCCGAATGGGGTTGCCATAGACACTCCAAGAGGTGGGGGGCCAGAGGGCTGAGCCAATTCATATAGGAGGTCAATTGCTGGGTCTCGCCTGGGATCTGGTTTTTCAGTTGATTGAACACCTCCACAATCTTCCGGGCCGTAAGAAGGGGCAGGCACAACAGGTGGGCGATCCACTTCCTGGGCTCATCATCATCCTTGTACAGCAGACAGGCCGACTTCCTGGACCTGGAACAATAAAATTAAGACATGTACAACCTTGCATACAACATTAGCACAGCATGGTATAAAATTTGTAATATCATAATAATAAAAAAAACGTACCTTCCGCCAGACAGCCTGACCCCTAATGGAATGCACAGCCTTGGATGCTGGCCTGAGGGAAAACTTCAGCCATAGCCTTCCACACACCAGCCTCAAAGTCAATGACAAATCGCTGGGCAGCGCACCGACCTGGCAGCAACTCAAGGACCTGCAAAACACAACACAAGAATGCAAGATTAGAAAAATGTCAATTTTAAATTACTTAAATAGCATGACTATTGATAAAGAAAAAGAACTTATAGCTCTCAACACAGCAATGCAATCTTCCTTGCGTTTGCTGCTCGTGAGAATGAAGCACAGAGGCGTTTGCTTCATGGAGTCACCACTCGTAACATTAGAGATTAAATTAACAAGTCATTATTCTTTATAATTACTCACAAGCAGAGTCGAGCAAATAAAACCCCAATCCCAAATTCTTTACCGTATGAAAGTGAAGGTATAGCTTACCAGGTCTTTGCTTGAACAAGAACCCGCAACATTGCTGCCGTCGCAAATCTCAAATGCCTTTGATCTCCAAGGTGCAAATCCTTTCTCATATAACCAGTTGTATAGGGCTGTTCTATCAGCTGCAAAGAGACAGAAGTTTTTCACAAAGGCTGCTTAATCAATGTTCACATTGTGAAGCTGTTACGGATAAAATTTTTTTATTTTTTTAACTCGAACTCTAAGTAGGCAGGGTGTTTGGGGCGCTCCTGTTCACGCACCCTATTTGTCCGGCGCTGAAGCAGGGCAGGCTTTGGGAGATCCAATGCCTCCTCATACTCCTGTAGGACATTCTCTACAATGTCGCCAGAAGACTGAAATGCCTGAAAACAAAAGAAACATTTTTTTAAATTTGTATTTATATGACACAACTTCAACAGGCTAATATAGACCTGTATTATGAAAACAATTTAATTCCATTTTCTTAAACTGTCTGTAGTCTACTGTATTGTAATTATACATACCTGGTCGCGTGCCTTATTTTTAACTGCAACAACCACTTTGGTCCGTCTGATGGCCTCAAGCTCTCCAGGATGGTTATGTGGTGCAGTCACTTTGAAGAATCCATCCTTTTTGCGATTGGCCGTCCAGGTATGTTGGCCGTTTTATATTTGGCCGTTTTGACCAGACCCCAATTGCACTTGAGCATGTTAGGAGCCTGTCAATAGTCAATAGACACAGTTCTTACTAAGTGTCAAGTAAATAGCCATTGAAGAATTTGAGACAATGCATATAATCAGAGCAACAGTCAATTGGAGCTTTCCATCTACTTGTCCACTGAACAATTTTTTAACTTGTTACAATCCTTGTTAAAATCCTTAAACCTAGAGTCGACCTTATTTTATGAAACTAACTGTAGTCCCCCCCCCCCCCCCCCCACTTTTTTTTAATGTGTCTATAGGCATAGCAATGCATATCGAAGCAGACCAGGGCCATACTCAGATGTGACTTTATAGAAGTAGGTTATGCTCTTAAAAAACTGCCCACTTACACTACTGATATACACTAATTATACTAAAATTTAAAAATTGTGGCAGGCTTTAGGTGCCAAGGAATTGTTTCTAGATCTTTTCAAACGTTTATCTTAGAATTTTCATTACAGCTGATAAGTGCCGGGGGCTGTTCTGACTCCCATATGCATATCGGACCTCCGACAGACAAAATTAAATGTTGGGAAACTATAACTATAACTATAACTATAACTTCTACTTTGTAAACGCACATGCTTGGGGAAAAAGTCGCTTATATATGTAATAAAATGCAAAATATGGATACTATATATAGGTGTCCTAGAGGCTTCAGATAATGGAAGCAGGGTTATTTACCCAGGGAGCAAATGTACATATTCAGAAAATGCAAATTGCTCATTACAATCATGATGTATTCCAAAAAGTTCAATTAACACCTTTCATGTGTTGTTCTTGTATTAAATTGCAATGACCAATGAAACGGATTGCAATCTGTGCAGGGTATGGATAGCTCATAGCCTAATTGTGTTCAGTGCTTAGGCCATAAGTCGTGTGTTCAATAATGGCGGCCACCAGCGTTGCGGCAGGGGGTGCAAAATGCACAGTTTATTAGCTTAAAATAAGACTAAAATAAACTTTTAGACATTTTCTTACTACACAGTATTTTTCTTCATCTAATTGAACTTTCAAAATTAACATACAAATTTCCTTTAGTTCCCCTTTAAGTGAACGGCAGAGCTCGGGCAAAAAGCACGCCAGATCAGGTAAACGTTGTTCCAATTTTGGCTGAGAAGTAGCCCCTAAAATAGCCCCTAAAAATGTTGTCATCCATGGTAGCATGACGGAAACTGGAAACGTCCATTATCTAATTCTGTATCTTACTGTATCATTAGCATAATTGAATCAAGAAATTACTGTCAAGATAATATCTTGACCAAAAAAGAAAAAAGTCTTCGAAATTGTGACAAAATGAAAAGATAGAGAACTTTTAAACATGTATATTATCTTGATTTATTTTTTTTGGCTTTCAGACTATGAATATGTTTGTTATTAACCATGCGGAGTCTTGTGGACTGCCTAGCATCTGCAACAATGATTATGGCATTTTCGTTGGTAAACAGAAAAAAATATTTGGTGTGGGTGGGAATTTATATTGTAAGGTAAGCAAATTATGAGTCATATTTTATTTTGTTACTTCTGCATGTTATCTCTTATATCAAGAAAATAGTCAATATAGTCAATGTACAGGTCAAGCTTAATTTCACTATCTTTCAGTTGATTTTGAGTGCAGTTTTCTTGTGGAGCTTGAACGTGGCCTCCACTCACAGTATTTTAGCCATGACCATAGAAAGGTACAAGAGGTCCTGCTTAAGGAAACTGTCTATTGCAGGTAATTTAATACTGAATACAAATAAGCAGCAGAAGTGGGTATTTACATATGTGCAGATTGTAATCCAGTTATATTGTGGAGTTAGTTATTATGAAAAAAATTCATATATAATATGATTGAAGTTGATAATTGTCTATGGTGCATAATCACCGATGTTATAGAATATTTCGTTCTCCTGGGTGTCCTCATTTACTGCTATGGAAGAATTGACTTCTTATTGAACAACATGGCTGCCCATGGGGCAAGTGAACAACAAGATAAAAAAAAAGAATATCTACTGTAAGTCGAAAATGAAATGGAAAAAGGAAAAAAAATACTCGCCAAAAATACTACATATTTTCATTGTGTTAAGTTATCCTCGAAGATTTTGAATAAAATATCAAGGAGAATACAATAACGCGTAAAAAATAACATCTGACTCTATTATATAAACATGCTTCCATGAATTACAAGTATGGCCTTAATCCAATTAATTGTAACATTATTTATCTCAACATCATGCATTTTCCCGAAGTTAATGTAACCTTTAATTGATTAATAGATCAAGATTGCATTAGGAACGTACTTCTTGGCAGTGACAAGCTGAAGGAGGCAGACATAAGGATGAAATGATTAATCTGTTTACTAACACTTTTACAATCTAAATGGTTTGTGCAAACAGAACAAATTTGAGAAATTATATATAGTGTACTTGGGTGGCATATAACAAAGCATTTCGTTTTCTGATGGGCTATCAAAGGATATTGTAGTGCTAGTCTGATGTTCACTAGTCATAGAGCACCTGTGCAGCAGTTATTAGAAATCTTGTCTATAAATTCAGTGAAAGCATCAACGTCTAAAAATAGTATTATTATTACCTCTAACGTGGTCAGACTGCTTGCATTCTACACACAACACCAGGTATCTATTATTTTTTTGAAAAAGAATATTCTTGTTTGTTTTGTTTACAGGCTTACAGAAACACCATCAAGACCTTGTTGCTGGTCAGGCAACCAAGTCTACTTTTTCACGTACAACATTGGCTACGACCTGTGCTGGTGTGATACGGCTTACATCACTTTCACAAACCTTGTAAATGCCAACTGTTGCGTGAGTCCATTCACTTATGACTTATGACGATTTCAAGATCAGAATTCGTGAAATTCTTGGATGGAAGCCAACCCAGTTAGATGAAGCCCAAACAACAAAGCAAGCTGATAATGGAAAAAAGCATTAGACTTCAGAAATATTTGGCCAGACTTCAGTAATACTTGGCTAAATTGATCTATGTAATTACAGAAAATATGTCTGGAGAGACGGTAATTGAAAGTAGTTTATTGAGGTAGTTTTGACTTTGTCTAACGGACCGTTCATGGCCATGATTACTGACAATTTTGTCAGCTTTGTCTTGTCAGGACGGAATGAACATGATGAACACTGAAAATCATTTAAAGGTCTTTTGTTATGCAACTTGAACTTGTAAAGCACTTTGTCATGGTGTGTGATTGCTTCAGAACTACCTCAACAAACCAAATCCTTAAGATTAGCTTGGAGCAAAGACACAGAGTACGTGAAATATAAAAAATATACTGCTTTCACATCTAACGACAAAAAAAGAAAAAGAAGGAGAAGAAAAAAAAATGAATAAAGGTTGTAGGGGCTAGAAGAGAAGAATAGAGTAGAGCTAGTTTGCTTTCATCATATCATGCTCATGTTTAAAGACAATTGTGGGTATTCAGTTCTACCACTGAGAATGCAATGAAATTTTGTACAAAGTTAAAGCAAGTGTTCTTCTTAAAAATAATGAAAGAAAAATAGGGGGTCACCATAGTTTTAAAAAATTTGTCTGACAAATACCAATTGCATGTTAATTCAATGAGAAAATTGAAAATAATATGTTTCCAAGCATAAGAATGGGTTTAATTGCATTTTCACCACAGATTTTTTCCCACTATTGTGTGAATACTTAGTTAGGTTATCCCAACATCTTTTAAGAAGAAAAAAAAGTTTAGATCACCAGCAATATAATGAAGATGACATTAAATGTTTGTACCACTGCATCTGGCCCCCTGGTGGTAAAATCGAAATTGATTATGGTTAGCTCTTGCATATAAATGATATATGGGACATTTTTACTGGGTATAACACTTATTTTCATAAATAAAACATAAAAGTAGACTATATGTGCTAGTTCTGGAACTTGACCCCCAAAAAAACAGAAAACAGCAGAGGCGACTGGAGCGCCATCTGTGTTTTTGTCCATGCTTGAAAGTGAAAGATTATACTGAAATGCTGCAAGAAACGGAATACAAGTCAAAACATCTGAAAACCGAAACGTCCGAGTCCGAAAACTGAAACGCCCGATTTCCGAAACGTCCGAAATATGTCCGAAACGTCCGATGTATTATTTTTTTTAATTTTTCCAATGTCCTTGGAAGAAAGCACACAATGCAGATTTCACTTTATCCAAAGACTGTTAAAATAGTTTTTGGGCACTAGCGACCCATAGATTATATATACTCCGTATACTCTGGCTCTTCTAACCTCACACAGACCATGGCTCTAAAAACCTATTTATTCTTGAAATCCTTTAGAAATATTATATGAATTTTAAACAAACTATTGGAATCGGACGTTATGGGTTTGGCCGTTTCGGTTTTCGGAAGTTTCGACCTGAAATCAAGAAACCATTGCAACGGCGCTCACAAGAGGGCGCACTTGTGTTTATGACGATCTACACAGTGTGGCGCTGATGATACCCACATTTGTCTTTAAAACCACATGAGTCGCTGATCGGTCATGACAGATCAGTGACGAGTGTGGTTTTCATTTTTATTTCCCTATTAATTTCAGATGCTTACTGGTTTGGAATTATTTTTATTTAGTAATCTTTTAAATTTTTTTTGGAAAATACAGCTCAACTTCCTGGGGAGACACGTTGTGCTCAGTACCTCCATGCCATAGCACCCATGTACTAACTTTAAGATACACTGCTTTATCATATACAGTTAGTTTCATAAAATACAGTCGACTCTAGATGGCTGTAGCCGTCTATACCTGGCTGTAGCTATTAATTGCTAAAGTCAGCCGCTTCTGTGTAATCCTAGCTTTTAGTCAGCTCAGACCTACCACCATCAACTGACACCCTCTGTTAAAGAACAACATGTAGATATATGAAGCAGACTGACTACACAGTGCATCTGAACCATTTTACTTCAGGGTGGTCATTTATCATCCATAGACAAAATAAACTTTGGTACAAGCAATAAATTTATGTAATATATCATAAACATGTATGTGCAATTGACATGCATCTTTTCAACAAGAAATTACCACCTTCGCACGCCAAGGATGGAAATGACAATGACAAATATGAGTAACTCTCAACTCATGCACCAGATGGTGCTGCATCCCAGCTTTAAGTAGCCAGCTATAGCCCAACAGTTTCGTTTAGTGGCAGGTAGCATCGTATAACAGAAGTCATCTAGCTTTATTTAGTTTCAATTTGATTGACCGTTTTGAAACTAACTGTAGTTTGTCAGTGATGGCAACCAATATCTAATCCTATACAAAAGAACACTTATAATATATAGAGTTCCTACCACACACACTACCACGCACACACGTATGCACACGAATGCACACGCACGCGCGCATGCACACGCACGCACACACACACACACACACACATATTTGTCATTCGTAAAACTATAAAATTAAAATAATTATGTTGAGTCATGATTCAAATGGTACTGGAATAAGATAAAACTTATATAAAATGTAAAAAAGTTTTTTTCTGAGTGCCTATCATATTGAATATGCCCAACCAGCCAAGAGATTTGACCAACGGATCAATAAGGTAATTACTTTGTTTTATAAATATTCAGGCTTGGTTGGAGATATTCAATGTCCTTTCACAGCTTAAATCTACAAACAATAACAATCAACATTTCTAACGGAGGCACTTTGAAAGACTAAAAAAAAATTGAACTGTTCGCACTTTTCTGCTGGGCACTATGTGGCAGACTTCAGAGTTAAAAAAAAAACTCTAACCATAGCCTTGCTGGCTTTCGTTTGTTGTGAGTTCTGGTGATTAGTCAGAGGCCACCTTATATGCTGAGTTTGCACAAATTAAATCACTGTGGGTGGGCAAAACTCGCCAATAACGCAAGTATATATGGCATTGCTTGACAATTAAAATTGGCATACTGTAGTTTTTCATCGTGTTTCAAATATTTAGTAGCATAGAAAGGCTGTAAATCATCCCAAAATCGAGGGCGGGGGCCTAGCTCAGAGGTAGCGCTCTGGGCTTCCAACCGCTGGGTCCTGGGTTCGATTCCCGGTCGAGCCTAAGTTGGATGGCTGTTTCATCCTTCGTCTCATTGCCATGGTCTCTGCCTGTCCTAATTAGCCCAGCAGGTGCAGAAATACAGGACGTAAAGCCCTAATCAGAATTTCCAGTACAGTGGGTTTACATGGTGCAATGTAATTATTTATGCATGTCTCTGCAAGCCAGTAATTGAAAGCAATGTCCAGTTACACCAGACCGATTTGCCACAAACTGTATACACTTATGCATATAATAAATTATTCACAATGTCATATGCTTTTTGTTGAATACCATGGTTTCTCGTTTGCTTGGTAAACAAGTTTGTGTACATCTGATTGTGATCCAGCGCTGTTAAACAAAAACTAATGGACTTCGCTTGTCGCAGTAATTTATTTTTCAGGTAAAACTGGTTTTTATTATTAATATCGACTATCAGGTACTGTAGAGGGCCACCTCCAGACTAATAAGGCATAATTTAAAGCAGCATTGTCTGCCAAAATTAATTACACTAAATTTGTGTAAGGTAATGAATCTATCAGGCATTAATTACAAAACAATAAATCATGCATTGAGAGAAAATCCAGGCAGATTACTCAGATTACCAGGCAGATTACAACATGAGGGATAATTAAAAATTAGCAAAACCACCATTCAATACAATAAAATATGGTATGAAATCAATAGCATATCAGGATGTCTTAATTTGGAACGATTTACCTGTACATATAAAGGAAATTGATGAATTATCTAAGTTCACTTGTGTCCTGTGTATATGTCATAACTTATAAATTTACAGAAATGTTTACATGTCAATATCTTTCCATGTGTATCTTACATTCTCATCTGTAAATATTATCACTATGTTTGTTTATTTTATTTGTCGCTCAAAAGCTATTGCACCTGGTGTTTTTTTTATCACCACCGACTGTAGATAAAGTCTTATCTTGTCTTACCAAGACATTGGGAACGGAATAGATTTGGCATCATCATCCATTATTCAGTATTGTAACATCATCACTCGGTTGGTTTTCTTAGTGAGTTTTTGATGGCAGGAAAACTATCTATGCTATTTATTTTAAATTGGTTTGTAAAATTATATGGATGTACCAATTCTGGATACAAGCCAGCTTTAATATCTATCCAGTCTAACATTGACACTCCCATATGCTTCAACTTGGATTTTTGTCTGCTGGTTCTCAATAACAAGCTCTGCCACATTGCAATCTACAACCTTGGCAGGGATGTTCCAGCTTGGGCCTTTCTCAACTCCTTAGGGGATATACACCCAGTGTGCATCTTTTAAATTCGGAGGTCCCTCAGTTAGAAAATGATACCCTTGATAGCTCACAGGTTTCATCTAAATAAAAAATAAAAAAATTTAACTAGTGAGAATGTCTTATTATAATTATGATAATATCTTCCTTTGAGATTAATCTGTATGTAAACCATTTTGTTAAGATTAAAGGTTAACCTGATATTGTATCATTGTCTGATGAAGACTTTATAGGTCACATATTCATATTCATATATTTGTTAGGTTGACTATAAGCAGCATAATGTGTACAGTTGTGGTCAACAATTTGCATACACCTAAAAAAAGATAACCATTATCAAAATGCACTCAATCTGTCACTTCAGAGAAAGTTTTTCAAGATGTATAACCAAAGACCAACTTTACACAAAACTGCAAACATCAAATATTCTATGGGCCAAGTGTGTGCATACATGTCAATTGATATCTTGTTGCATAATGTTTAGCCTGGTTAACAGTGATCAGTTTGTTTTCGTAATTCATCACAATGTAAGGGAAGATTTGAAATTCTTCACTAAAGTTGAAGACCGTTGTATGTGAACCTGTCATGTAATGCTGTGAGGCCTTCTTCCAGAATTTTGACATATATTTGCCCTCTTTCATGACACATGATCCCTTGATCCCTTGACATCAATTTTTTTTAAACATCCTTTCTAAACTGGCAGAGAAGCAACCCCAAGCAAAGTTGTTTCCTCAACCAAGCTTCGTTGTTAGCACTGTATCTTTCAGATTGACTATTGCTGTACAACTTAATGTATGCCCATCACTCTTTAAAGCTTTCTTCCAATAGTCGTACCCTTTCTAGATTTTCCATGGCTTTTCTTGATAGTACTTGCTAGCAAAAACATTGTACCTCTAGGCCTTGTAATAGCTGAGTAATAAAAGAAAACCCGACAGTCAGAGTGATATCATACGGCCACTTACCACCACCTACTATAACAGTATCGCCATTACAGTATAGCAGTTAATGTTGACCTTCACATGTAAGGGCTTATGTTATGCTGTGAATGAAAAAATGTTTGTTAATTTTTAACCCCATACATTTTTTTTATCCTTAGAATGTGTAGAACAAGAAATAATATGTTGTAATTTTTTCTGACGGGTTTTGGAAAGTGCCTAAGTTTCACTGTATATATGTAATATATATGGCAAGAAATTAACATCAACCTCTAAATTTTAATCCTATTAGAATACAGTTATTGTTTCTGAAGAAAAAATATATATAACAAAAACTAATTAATCTACTTCTCATGGAATCCTAGAAGACTCCACAAATATAATAATGTCAGTTTCACACTAGTCTTGTGGAACAACACAAGTGCACACATTCCTTCAGTCCATCTGATTCTACTGATTCAATCTTATGATCCCTGTGCATGTTATGTTCTTCTTGTAAACACTAACATGACAAAGAACTACATATTTTTTTGCACATTTTTGTACATTTGCTGACACAACACCAACATTTCATTAGTCCTTCGATAGCATCTGGTATGAAATTGACACTCACTAACTTCCATCTGTGATCCAGGGGAGATAGGATTTCAGAGTTTGCACCAGGGCACAGCACAAGGGCTTGGTATGATGCCCTCCAATTATGATATTCAGAATTGACCAAGTAAAAGGGAATTTCTCAGTCTCTGGGCTTTCTTAAAGAGATGCCACATAGTCTTGGCAAGTTCATTCAGAAAGCCATGAAGACAGTAAAGAAATTCCTCTAGGCCAAACAAAACAAATTTCTTAGGATTGTTGCATTTAATTGACATTTTGAAGGAAGGTTCAATGACATTAGGATCAGTGTGTTCCATCATGTAAGTTTGCCTTTGCTTGCTATGAGACATTAGACAATCAGTGGACAGTCAGATCCAGTACAAGCATAGAATTCAGGAAAACTACAATATCTGGTCCAACTGCCTCATAGTTGGCTCCATCACTCTAAACTTACGGATGAAAAAATGACAAGAGGGTTGTCATATACAGCGCCAAGTTACGTCATATTGTAGTGACTTAAAGTGTCATTACTGACAACCCTTGGTAATTTTGACAATTCTTTGTTTAGAGTGCAGGACCTGTTACCATAACACTTACAAAAATATAATATGGTGGCATGGATGTAAAGCCGGGCATCTGCTTTCTCATGATTGCAATGTTTTTCCCATTTGACTTAATATTTTTCTTTTTGGCCATCAGTGAAGATGTGGGTTTAGCATTATAATTTTCTAGAGAATAACATAACTGCATGCATATTATTGCTTGCCATAGCACTAATCTTCTAAAGTGTATGAATAAAGCTGATAAAATTATCAAAATACAAGATGCACCACATTGTAGTTCTGGCTAAAGCTGACAATCTTTGAATGTACCATTTAGCAAACCCTGTGACTGTTGTGACTGGTAGCATCTTCACCTTTAATAAACTGCAGCAATTCCATTGATGATGCGAGTTTACCTCCAGCAACCTCTCTTAAAGCCTGAGTAGACATGGCATGTCATCATTGCACATACTTTTAAAAAGCACGATGATACTTTTCAAAAGCATGGGCATCATCTCGATCCAGTGTAGCACTTAACTGAACCTTCATCTGCATATTGTCACTTTCTTCAACAGCATGACCCAACTGTTCCAGCATCTAAGCTGCTGATCTAGGGCAATGGCCTGGCATCATATTGACAGAAAAAAAGACATATATGCTCTGTTCAATAGTTGAGCTGATGACTTGTTGGATATATCATTATAATATCTAAACTGGGAGAACCTTACTTTGGAGAGTGGAGGCCAAAAAAGCTGCAATATGTACCATGGGTACTGAGCATAGTTTCTTACAAAGTTTTTTGTGTCATTTTAACTGAGGTTGTTTCATCTCCATGACATATCATAAACCATCAAAAAAGTCTAAAAAGTGTCTCCTGTAAGCTGAATTTGCATCAAGGTCAGCCTAGCATATTTGTTTATTTCTATCATATAAGCCACCACCAGTGAATTGGAAAATCCTCACAAACAAAGCAACATATGTTATTCCTGTATATTCCTACAGAATGGTAATGTGACATGTTTCAATGCATATAAACATTGTTCACATCAAGACCTTTCATTACATATGGCTCATCAATATGTTTTATTGATTATTTAACAGGATATGTTGTGAAAATATGCCGCTCGGACTATTTGATTATTAAAATTGTGTTTGATGCCCTGTGAATGACCCTAAGTAAACCCTGTTTTAAAAAATGACACCATATTTTTTCTTAAACTACACACCTTGACGTGCGAAAAAATGTATGGTGTCAAAAATTATCATCGTTGGTGACGTATATAATTTTTTGTCAAATGTTTCTCTGTATTTTGGCCTGGATGTGAGAAATTGCGCATTATTACAAATAACTTAACTGCGATAAACCTTATTCATGATCAAACCTATGAGCTGTCAAGAGTTCATTAATAGTGAATGTTGTTTAATGAAATGTAGCTATCATGTATTACAATGATAATAAATGTTGTCAGTCCATGCCATTTGCTTGATTACAGTGTAGGCCTCTATACATTTGGCATGAGTCATTACCAAACCAGTACAGTCAAAAAGCATAGCTGAGCTACACTAAGTGCTTCAAGTGAACAAGCATTTTACTGCTAGGGGTTGTGGAACACCTAACTCTATTATTTATTGGAAACAGACAAACAAACATACAGGAGATCTACAATGTAATTGTTTTTTCTTTGTTGGGGCCTTGACATTTACCTCTGACACGTGAAAGAATCGAGTTTATGGCATTAGCGTTCATTGTTGTGTTTTATTGTGGTGTTATAACTGTGGAAGTTGGCGCCAAGCTTCATGACAAGCAGAGGTTAAATACTTCAGGCAGCCATTAACCATTAAGCAATCAGCATTATCAGTTGTCATGTGTCTGCTGGGCTGCACACTCATTTAGTATAAGCTACAACTATGGCAAAAAACATGGACACAAACATGGGCAAAAACTTGATGAAAAAGCCAGAGAGACCTGGTGTTCATGGGGATTTTATTGAAGGACCTAATCAAGTTAAGGAACAAGAGAAGGAAGGAACGTTTAAAAGCATACAAGACAGGCTACGAACAAAATTCTGTATCCTCTTGCGAACAAAGAGAATTGCTCCACCAAAATCAACTGCCTGGCCGCCTGGTGAAATCAAAGTAGGACAGGAGGATAGGTGAATGACTTTCTTTTTAATGATAAGCGCGATTGGTTTACCAAAGTAAAGTTAAGCATTGTACTAATCTTTTGTTGTGGTTCAGCATTAACCAAGCTATATTTTATTAGGTTTATGAGTTATATTAAACGTCTTACGGTTTAGCTAAGGGTAAATGTTGTATTAGGAATATTTTCAAACTGGGACTGAGTAATTATCTAAAAAATTTATCTTCAGTTTATGTCAGTAAGTTTAGTAAGATTATAAAAATAAAAAATTGCTTCATTGTCTTGAGCGAGGTATGAGATTAAATCTAATTTTAATTCAATTTCTTTCATTACAACAGTTTGATTTAATTAATAATTTTAATTCCTGCTTATACTTTCAGTTATGCTGCATGGCTTAAAGGTGTTATCAACAAGCCTGACATAATGGCATTTCACAAACTTGAGTGTTGTTCGAACAACCTTGTTTGCAAGTTCACCATAATATGTGATGTCATGATGGAAACCTACAACGAGATTGACATACGACTTCCTGAAGTTGAATCCTGCTTGATCGTGGCAGCTGCCAACAGTAGCAATGAGGTTTGCAAGCTCATTGTATCACGTGCTTCAGTGAAACAGTTGATGATTACTCTAAGTCACAATCAATATGAAGGATGCACAGCTCTCCATGCGATTGTGGTAAATGAGCTGCCAGATATATTACAGAAATATATGGAAAGACTTGACACTGTTGATAGGTTGGTAATGCTAAATACACATATAGTAGGTTCTCACTTTTTGAAAAAAATGAAAGTGAGCTCCTTGCCACTTCATCTTGCTTGCTGGACATCCAACGCTGTGATATTCCGTTTGCTGATGTCTTATGGTGCTGAGTTGGATGCAAAAGACATAAAAGGCAACACAGTATTGCATGTACTCATAGAACTTGGGAATAAATATCCAGAACTTGCAAAACAAATGATAAGAACTGTACTAACTAGTGATACATCAAGAAATTGGTTTAGTCTGAAACATGAGCAAGATCCCAACCACTGGACAGCGCAAGATGACATAGACCTTAAGAAACACATGCTGTACATTGAGAATAATGATGGGTACACACCACTGACCTGGGCTGCAAAGTTTGTTAACAGAGAGATGCTGGAGTTCATCCTCAATATAGAGGGAGTCCATCGACAAACAGCTTGGCGATTTGGACTATCCTCTTTTGTCCTGTATGATATGAAAGAGATTGATCCTGTAGTAACACGAAACCAGAGGCCAGGCAAACCTAATGTTTTGGAGCTTTTGACCTACAGGGTTTTAGAAAAGGATGAAGTGACATGTTTTTCCATTCCTGTAATTGATCAACTCATAGCGTACAAGTGGAGGTTTCATCTTTTTGACTTTCTTGTTTGGGGTGTGTGGCATCTTGCATTAATGTTGATTTGTTATCTAGTCCCTGTTTATATTATTGAGGATATGAAAAATCCTGGTTCCAACTTGACCAACACTACCTCAACTGTTCATTCTAGGGTTGTTGCAATGGATCATGTCAAAAACTCACTGAAATTACAAATACTTTTGACCTTCATGGGAATTTCTGTAGCTATATATGCGTTTTCTGAAGGTTATATATGGCTTCGAAGTTGTATACTTCTTTTTTGTGTACTTACACGCAAATGGCATGGTTGGTTGTATAAGGCTCCCATGACTGTCATCATAAAGAGTGATATTTACCGAGCTGTCCTTAATGTGTTCACGGTTTGCCAAATAATCGGAACATTTCATTTAGTGTGGCATTCAACAATCACGCCTTATGCAGCATTTGGTTTCATTAATGGTTGTTATTTCCTTTTGTATTTCTTGCAAGGATTTAAGACAACAAGCTACTTTGGAACCTTGATGCACCTGGTGATATTTACTGACATTATCAGCTTTGCATTTGTTTTCTTCATCATGTTAGTTGGATTTGGAGGTACGATGATGATGATTGTCTATGATCCAGTTAACCCTGTTCGTGGATTTGATAGTTTGCAATCTGCAACTTATTCCATGTTCCAACTTATGGCAGGTCTTGGAGTTGCAGATAGTCTGAGTGATGTTAACAACAGTGGAATTGTAACTGCGGTCTTTGTGCTGTTTGTCTGCCTTACCATTATTCTTCTTCTGAATATGTTGATTGCTGCCATGAGCGAGTCATACTCAAACCTTGCACAATTTCGGCATGAGATCTGGATTCGCAACCTTTCCTCTGTGGCATTGAGACTTGAACATTTTTCGTTTATCATAGTTTTCAAATTTAAGATGGGCACATATTTGTCATATGACAAAGACACCGATCGCTATAGCTTACTCGTAGAAACATCAGTACCTCCAGCATGCAGCTGCCTATCCACACTGTAAATTTAGAACCTAGGTGTAATTAACATTAACAAAGGAACCTGCTAATGCGATCAGGTTGTGACAATCATGTGATGACATTCCCATTATATTGTTGCAATATTTTAATATCACCAATATACGGGCATTTATTTTTATTTATATTCCAGAAATATTAGCCAAGAATTCCTTCCAAAAGTTTTCCAAAAAATGTTGCCAATATATTTTTGCAACCTAAGCTGATAGTGCGTTTTTGTAATGTTTTACCAACAACTGAATACAGGCTATACGTAAAATGTTGGAAATAACTCATGTTTGCAGGGGGTAAGTATGGCAAAATAGTTAGCATTTGCCAGTTCCCAGTGTATCTCTGTATGTATGGGTTCAAACCATGGCCTGTTATTGAACCACATATGTCAGTCTCTGTGTCTTCATATTGGATGTCATCTTTATCTCGTTCTTCGCCATTAGGCAGTTAAATTATAACCACATTGTTTCTTATGGTAAAGCCAGGAACTTTGTTACTAAGATGGATGTTGTTATTGTGTTACTAAGATGGATGTTGTAAATGTTCTACCTAGATGGATGTTGTAAATGTGTTACTAAGGTGGATGTTGTAATTGTGTTACTAAGATGGATGTTGTAAATGTGTAAGAAAGATTATAGAATACTATTTAGATATTTTGTCAGGCAAAATAAGCCAATACATAAGCAATGTAGGGTAGATATATGTATATTTATATTCAGTGTTGCATATTAACAAAACAGATCTTACAATTCCATGTAGATATTTTTACCAGGAAGGTAAAAAATAAGACAAAGGTTTTGGCAGTGTAAAGCATGTGTACCAAACAAAAAGGTATGTAATTATCAACGACTTCTTATGGTAAATTTTATCGGTTTGCACTGTCTACTGATAACGAAGTTAACAGGAGATAGATTGTTTATTTGTAAAATGTTAAATAAATGGGTTAGAATGTGACTCATAATAACTGTAATGAAAACGTAAAACACATTCATTAATAATTTGTATCTTACTTTAATAGCTAGCATGTAAAGTATGGAAGCATGTATAACAATCTTCCATTGTTTAATGTTAAACGTGTGCATTGCATCATTTGCGAAATACACTGATGATGATAATAATAAAGATGTTTATCAAGATGTTTTTTCATTGTCAATCTTCTTACATGCATGAAAATTCTTGCAGATATAAAGTGAATTTAAAATAGTAATGTCAGAGATGTCATTATGGACCCAAAAAGATATATTGTCAGGGTTGTGTGAAGAGTGACCATATTCCATGGCGTTGCTATGTGTGAATAAAGATATATTAACACCAGTTAATCCTTTTGGAAATCCTAAGGCACTATGGAAAGAGTGGTAACACTTGGGGTCTAGACTTAGAATCAAAGTGACCACTTTGGGGCACTGCATGATGCACTCTCTAGTTATGACTATCAAGTTCACCTATATATACATGTATATACATTGTATAGTATACAAATTCACAGAAAGTGTGACTTCACTTTTATTGGTACAGCCTTGGAAGTGTGTATGTAACAGACAGATCAGATGCATAAGAAAACCAGGGCTGCAAATATACTCGTGAAAGTCCTGAGCCTTCTCGGATCAAGGGTGGTTAAACTGAGTGACGCTCTGCACAATGCACACCTTCTAGCTCCCCTACCAAGAGCTCCTAGTCCAGACATGAATGAGGTCTGGTTATCAAGTCTTTAAACATAATATCACACACAAGCACGCACACATGCACTCATACCTAGTACTGTACTTAAGTTTCCATACAATAATTTTATCATCGTCAAACTCTGAGAAGTTGTGATGAGGATAGGTGGCAGCAAAGGAATATTGCGCATACATGCCTGCCACCTAGAGTACAGCTGTTGCACTTCATCTTTTACAGCTGAGACCGATCTTTCTTTTTCTTTTGGCTATATAAACTTTAACCCGCATATAACAAACCCCTTACATGCATAACAAGCCCATTGAATGATTGCAGATTATTACAATTAGGCCTATCTTAATGGAGGTAAACTGTATGCAACTTTGGTGACTTTTTGCATTTAGCACTATCTGTGCACAAATACATAATCAGGAAAAGGGTCGGAGATAAGAAAACGCACAAAGCTAAAACCGCATGAAATAATAAAAGCACACTTCACCTCCTGTCTTTTGCTAATTGGTTATTATTCACTTGGCCGGGTCATGTGTTGTTAATAGGTTGGGCCAACTTGTAAAATGAAAACCAGGTAACCACCCAAGACCAAAGCATACACACAGACAAGCTGGCAAGGGTGGGCAACATGAACTTCTTGGGTGGGGCAAAATAATAATCTCCATATCAATGTTAGGACAGCAATCAGGCCCTCTGTAAATTGATAGTTTTCAAGTGTAACTTATATGTTAGTAAATGCAATAGGAGGATCGAACCCTAGATTACTCTACGAAGTTATAAAAGATTTGGTTTAGTATGTATGCGGGTCACGTAAGCTAAGCTTTAGACTTGTAGTATCAAGAAAACATGAACTGACTTTGAGATATTTATATCCGAATTCTAAAACTACTTTTATAGATTTAGATATTTGTCCAGGTTGCTGAGCTTTCCTAAAGAATATTGTAAAGCCAGTACGAATGACATGTGAATTTATCGTCCGAATGCTCCAACCATCACTAATATATATAGAACTGTATGCAATATTTTATACCCCCAAATGAAATGTGTTTACATTTTTCTATAGTTTTTTTTTTCAAAGTAAACTCGCACTAATTGATGGTTGTGGAAACCAAGAATCAACACTTCTATGCTTCATCTAATCCAATAGTAAAACTGCAGCTGCATCCGTTTAAATGCTTTGAAGGACTCTGTTCTCTCAACTATGTTATAAAAAGTATGACATTATTCAGTTACTGTTGTTATTTCTGCATGAGCTTACGTCACCCTCACAAACTTGGTACAGTCTTTACTGTAGTGTCTGAAGTTCTTGTTGCATAGTTTAGTTGAGTTTGAGTACTTCACATTTATGATTCTGCAATTATTTGGAGAAGTTTACCTTCGGAAGGATCCGGAACTGTACCATAGTCATTGAGATGGTGCTAAACTACAGCAGGGTTGGGTTGAGTCTGAGAGAGGTCAGTAGTTATAAAACAGGTGACATGAGAGTAAACTGTGGAAGGTGATGATAAAACGAAGGCAGATGAGCAACAAGTTGGTGTATTCAATGGTGGAAGGATGCTAGTGTTGCAGCAGCAACAGCAGCAGTAGTAGTTGTAGCAGCAGCAGCAGCAGCAGCAGTAGTAGTAGCAGCAGTAGTAGCAGCAGTAGCAGCAGTAGCAGCAGTAGAAGCAGCAGTAGCAGCAGCAGCAGCAGCAGCAGCATAGGGACCAACCCATAAGCCTTGCAGTACACCACTGAACATCGTCCAGCACACCACACAGCAGCAGCTAAGGCATATTGAATAACACACCATGCAGGGCTAGTTGCTGGTTTTACCTTCTTACCCCTTGAGTAAATACACATTACGCACGTGAGTCTGGGATTCCTCCAGGACTACAACTCATAAATTGCTCTGGAAATTAGTGAACGGTTACTAAGGATGGAGCGTCATTAGCAACGCCGTTGCCATGTCACAGAGGGCAAAACTGACCAAGGCAAAGATTGTCATACTCGGAGGACCCTCCGTGGGCAAGACAGGTATAGTGAGACAAACATTCAACAAGTGTTATATAGTGCAAACTGTTTGAAGTGTTATTTAAGTGCACATGTTTGCTTTTGTTGGTTTGAAATTCCAAAGTTCGTGTAGATGGGTTGATTACAGAATGGCCTGCCATCACTTGTCAATGGTAATCCATAAAACTGAGATTAAGAAATTTAACTTTGAAAAACTGAAAACACTTTTTCATCTAAAGAAATGATCGTCTTTTTTGATTTCCTGCTGAAAGCACACACCAAATAAATTTTTTTAATAAGAGCATTTTGGAATTATATATCTTTTCTAATTTCTATTTTATTCTCATTCCAGCCTTTGCAGTCAGATACATCACTCGCCGTTTTATTGGTGAATATGATGCCAATAAAGGTAAATTACCATCGCTGCCTGCGTGGATATTATAGGAATTTAACTATCGTTAATTAAATTTTGGCTCAAATATATAGTTTGTCAACCAACCATTAATTTAGATCATTCTGATCTGATTATTTGATATGAAATATACATTACTTTACTAGCCTCAAATCACTTTTATAAAATTTGATGTCAATTGGAGATTATAGTTGGTAATAAAATATTTTGATGACGTAACAACTAATCTACGCTGATACAATTTAATAAGCCCAGCCTCAAAACATCCACCTCTTTCTCAATAGCTTCTTTACAAGTTGATTGCCCGCGCCATCGTCTCGTTTGAGCAACTCACCAACATTTTTGCACAACTAACCTAGCCACTTTTGACCTATTGTCCTCGATTCAAAGGAAGACAAATCCAAACAATTAGGATATTTTCACGCTTTTTGCAAAGCAATCTAGAGCCGCGACCATTGAACTAATTTGTTCGGTCAGCTCGTAAAAGTAGGCCACTTCAGTTTCCAGGGACCCTGAAGGTTCAAGGGCCCCGAGCAGAGACAGTTCTTGTCAATAATCATAACATACAATGCTAGAGTAAGAAAGGTTAATTGTTCTATTTACATATCTGTAAAATACCAATGTTACAAACAATAAATCTCTCAAATGACCCCATAAATAGTTTCTGTGATCATGGCTGACCTTTTAATGTTTTTATTTTTCTCTAATGTTTTTTTTTCAGAGATGGTCTACCACCACAAAGCTTTGTTAGACAAAGACGAAGTAGGTTTGGAAATTGTGGATACATCAAACGTGAGTTTGCCTGGTTTTTCTAAATTTCACATAATTTAAACTGTCCACATGATGAAAATTATACATTTCTGTATGTTTTTGTTTTTTGAACGGAGTAATATTGACTGAGCACTTGTGAAGCATAGTTGTTGTTGTTGTTGTGGTTGATTAATAGAAACAAACTAGATTTGGGAGTCCAAAATGCAACAATAATATAAAAAACTATGTGCACTATGAACACAATAAGGCCTTTGTTAATAGTGTAACCCTTCGTTCAAAGTGACTTTGACAATAAGGTGGCCCTGGATTTAATAGAGTCCACACCATTTTACACATTAACCCCATGGGTGGTGTATTTTACTTATCTCAGCACAGACACTGGGTACAAAGCACCTCCAATTGAATGTGTCATGCGATTGACATCCAGCTGGGATGCAGCTCGTGAAGAGCGCATCCCAGATAGAATTCCAAATCGGGCCAGCATCGTTTCTATATCTGCCGCCGTCAGTTCAACATCGTTTTGAGCCGGCATCGCGCCGACGTTGATGGGATTTGGAATGCTATCTGGGATGGGCAGGAATCGAACCCGGTACCTTCAGCATAAATGTAATAGTTAAGGAAATTATCGAGTTGTCACAATGAAAATACCATTATAGATATGAATATGAAGAGAAAACTTTATTCAACTCGGTTTCAATATCATTTTAATATACATGTAATTATTATCTCAATATCACAATGAATTGTTGTATATTCTCTATCTTCAGCTTCTTCTGGTAAATAAACATACAAACAAACAAAAAACTAGAAAAAACCGTATCAACAAACTGATAAAATCAATTAGATGCTGGATAAACAACAGTTAGAATTCAAGATTTTGAAAAAGAGTCTGAACTGAGAGTAAGCACTAGTACTACGGTGTGTGTTGATACAACTGGACATATGTTTCCCTGAAGCAAAAACAAGATGTTAAGCAATTTTCAAGGATGTCAGTATATAAAAGCAAGGGCCAGAAAACTACATTCATTGGCTGAAGGCAGTACTAGAGCGCATCCCAAGGTAATTCTGCCCAGCTCTATGCTTGACATGTCGTTTTTTCTTATCAAGCAAACGCACGCCCCTCTTCCTATTGTTTACGCTGGAGAGTTAAGTCACATCAAGGCTCCTGATGCTGATGCTGCTGCTGATGCAGTTAGCAGAAATATTTTCTTCATTTACACATCACACCCATCTATACTGTTGTTATTACTATTATTACATCTTGACTTATGATGCCATGTTTTGCCAAAAATTCGGGCAGTAAGAGGCAAATTTAAGCATCCCATACAGTATGACTCATATGGAATTGTCCATATTTCGCCGACATCACCCCAAAACGCCCCAACACACGGCGAAAGGCCCCGCAAAGCTGATAGACATTCCTAACTAATTGGCTATAATTGATTGGCGGATGGTGTCGGCCTGTAGCGGCTCGTCGCGCCTCCTTGCCCCTTGTCACGGATATGACGATGGTGGGCTGCTGTGGAGGCTGGTCAGCAGCCCTTTTCCCTTATCAGCCACATGTGTTTCTAATCTGTGTCAGATTTCCATTTTATTACATTCAGATAACTTTAAATGCAGGGGTAAAATGCATGACTCCATGACTTTACAAATTTCAAGGGTTTATTTTACATTATTGGAGTTCTGTTATAAAGCACAGAAATTTTATTACACTGCTTTAGACTACTTACATTCAGAAGATACAGAGATTTGAAATCATAATTCAGCCTTCTTATTTTGTCTGACATGATCTGTTGTGTAGTCATGAGAAATTGGAATATTAACAGTGATAAAAACATACTAGGCATTATGTTTGTTATATGTTTATTTATTGAATATATTTAAAGGTTGGCTCGATCAGTACAAACTGCCTTCTTTTCTTTTTTTTTTCTTAATTGAGGCTTTTATTTAACCAAGGCAAACAAATAAAAGGTAATCATTAAGAACACTGTAGATACATTTAAAGTAAATCTGTGTAATGGTATGGAAGGGGGTGAATTTTTTGAGATGCTGCCGCTGTTGACAATGCACTGAGCAGAGAGGGGGTGAGCTGACCCCAGGCCAAGGGACGCCAATTAAATAGATAAGGCCCCAAAAACGCATAAACACATGTGCATCTTTAAAGATTATCAATACAGATATTAAGTCACACAACACAATAAAATATAAAGTGCATAGAACATAATAATGTGCAAGCTAAAAGCAATACAAAGATAAACTAACAAAAGTTTCAGAACTGAGAAAAGACTAACATTTAAGTGACCTCCAGAGTCCATAAGTAGGTCTAGTGTACAATATTTTAAAGTTAAGTGTAGTTTATTTTTAACGTTTAAAAGAAATTAATGCGCTCTCTGGGCCAAGCAATTTGACCAGTAACCCCCCCCCCCCCCCCCCATGGTGGTCATAGGCATGCTCAGTTTCTTAGACTGAGTCTTACATTCATTTTCCAATTTTCTATATAAATACCAACAATGACTCAGTGTTTGTTGCGTTGACTTAATTTTCTTGATCAAGAGCGTATACATTTTATTGCATTATGTTTTGTAGAACCAGAGATATAAAAAAAAAAGGATATATATATATTGTTAAATACTCTACAAACATATTATTGTGCCGATCTATTACTTTATATCACACATTAGCCTAGTATTAAATAACTATATTAATGCCTTTCTTTCATTGATGAATTAAATCTTTCAGTTATAGGCAAGAGAAAACAGAAAATGTGTGACCTTATTGAGTTGTAGGTCACATACAATGTATATTGCTGCATTCTCATTTGTCAGTATTTATTCCTTTTCACCCTGAATTTCACATTAAACACATTTTATTGCATTTAAATAATTCAAAAATAATCCTTAAAAAAGTTGGTTCACATTCCTGAATTATTGTTTAATATTATATATAGATTTTTATAGACTTTTATTGACAGAAAAATATCAAATTGATACATGTGTGTCAGCATGACAAAATAATAAATGGCAAAAAAGTTAACAGTTAAATTAAATAAGTAGAGCTATATTATAACGCAGACTGACTGACTGACGGACTGACTGACTGCTGTATTAATAATGCTAGCAAAGAATTTTAAACAATCTTTGGTGCAGTCAATTACTGACTGACTGACTGACTGACTGACTAACTGACTAGATAAGGGCTTTGGTGCAGTCAATACTATGGAGCTAGTAGGTCATGATGGTAGAGGGTGGGCCAGTATCAGGGAAGGGCATGGGGTGGGCATAGGGTGTTAAAGAAAGGGTGACCTGATTAGGGCAAACTATTTCTAGGTCATTTTGCACTCAGCAGTTGTTTGGTCAGGATTGACCTCATTTTTCCTTGTAAACAAAACTAGTACTCATGGATTTACCATAAGATGGATGCCATGGGGATTATAGTAATCAGCCATATTGTATCACTGAATCTCAAATGAAGACAACCATGTAGGAGAATCAGAAAAACTTTTTTTTTTGTCTGCAATAATATAGTGTGTCATAGGTCACAGCAAGTTGGCTGCTTGTTCAACTATAGTTCACTTGAAAAATAATGTAGGTCTCTTGCCTGAATGTTTTTGATTGATTGATTGATTGATTGATTGATTGATTGATTTTATGCAGGAAACAGGTGTCAATTGTTTGTCAAGTGCTGTTTATAACAAATGGAGTCTGTATTACTCATTCATTCATTCATTTATTCAATCATTCATTCATTCATTCATTCATTCAATCATTCAATCATTCATTCATTTAGGCTGTATATAGTCAGTATATCACGTATATAGTCAGTTCATGGAGTCACAATTAAGAGACTCCATTGGTCGCTGGTCAGTCACAAAATTATTAGTCAGGCTATTACTCCTCTCTATCTCTGATCTCTGTCTTTGCTGTTGCCATAGCAACCATAGTTATGATGAAGTTTTTTCTATCTATCTATCTACATGATCTATCTATCTGTCTATCTATCTATCTATCTATCTATCTATCTATGTATCTATCTATCTGTCTGTCTGTCGCGCTGTCTGTTGGTCTGTCTAGCTGTCTATCTAATACAAAAAGTCAAAGTAGCCTTCATAAATAACAATGCTGACAGTTCCGAAATTGTGTGGTCTTAATTGTGAGGAGATGTTATTAGTGGTTTTAATATATCTGTTCAGTAGTCTTGATTGAACAGTGGATAATTGGGAGCTATTGTGACACGGTGTTAATAGAGAGGTGGTCTTGATAGTGGTTTTATTGGTGAGATTGTATTTATATTGTGATTGTTCAAGATAACATAACTTTTTTCAATCACACAGTCATCGCATGATAGTTTAAACTATGTATTTCTAAATAATAATAACGCAGTTATCACTTCGTATAATCTTGCTTGAACTAGGTAAAGATGCAGTTAAATGTATTTAAATTTATTGATAATATGGATATCTCAGGATCTACTGATCACATTGCAATGAAATTTACATGGTCTTAATCCAGAAGATAAAAGCTACCCAATACAAATAGTGTCACTTACATCAAATGAAGAGGGAGAAAAATTATTGTTGTGACTCAAGAATAGTAGAAACAGCACCCTTTGATCTTACTATGAACAATCAAGGGCCGTGATCATGGAGACAAGAGTAGAAGGAGTGGAAACCGGGCACGTGAAATTTCACGTTATCTTGTTTATCACCCCTTTTATTACCACAAATCACCCCCTAAATGACCATCACATACCTCACTGTGGCACTGACAGGGTGATTATACACCCTTGTTGCAGTGACCTTGCATTGAAAACCCTCGAAGTTTAATATATCCTAATGTTATGATACATTCCGCTTAAATCAGAGATAATACAAGGTTTTAATAATTTGAAATCTTGATCATTAAAATTCGGAAACATAGTAAATCATATACAATGTAAAAAGATTAAATCACCAGGTTTAATTGTGATGGAAACAGTATGTATACATGTTTTTTTTATATAAATTTCAGTGTGGTAAGCATTACCAAACTGCTTAATATATCATAGAAGTGTAAGAATTAAGCCCTTTCCTTTGCAATAATATTATTATCTATATACATGTATACCTAGGTGCATGCATACATTGTACATGCATAAAGTCAGGGTTTTTATTTAAACCAGGGATTGACATGTATGCTAGCCATAATTTTTACACTATTTGCTGTAATTGATTGTTGATTTATGTGACATTTACACTTATTCATACATAAAAAGATGAAAAAATCAGTGAATTCTGCTAAACAACAACTGTTTTTGCTCATTTAAATGCAAATTTTTAGCTAAATAAGTGTGCATTTTGGCTCAGAATAATCATCTTTTCACGGGGAAAAAGCCAAAATAATCCTCTAGTGGAGAGGAATTTAACTCTTAAAAGGGGGTTTTCTACTCTTGTCTCCATGCTGTGATGCTGTGATGAAAGGGTTGCAGGGGTGTAAGTTTCAACCCCCTCTGCGCAATTAAAGGCCGATGATATCTATATACCCCCATGATATCTAACACCTGCTCTTAAAGGGCCCAAGGTTTTGATGGGGTTAAAAGGGATAAAAGAAATGTTGGGGTATATCCCCGACAGTCCCCGCAGGTCGGCAAAAGTCGGAGAAAGGCCCCGTAAAGCAATTAGGCATCCCATGGGGGGTAAGCGCAACGCCCCGTTATAATCCGTGACATTCCGTGTCTCGCCAAAAGTCGGCGATACATGGACAATTCCATATGAGTCATACTGTATAACCTTCAGTCAGATGCTATACGTCGCTAAAGGGAACTGTCTGGCTATAGCTGCCTACTCAACATGCTCAAAGCCAGATCTAAAAGTACATATTTATGATATATTAGATAAATTTCTCACATTTACCAAGATATATTTTTTTCTGTGGTGGTAGGTGTAAGCAGAATATCAGATAGAAGTAGACAAAAGCAGCTGGCTTCAGTCAGTTATAGTTACAGCTGGCTACAGCTGTCTAGAGTATACCATACAGTATTTTATTAAACAAACTGTACATCATGATCACGTGTATCTTTATTCGTTGTCTCTGCATGTTGAGACAAGAAAAAGATCCCACCCACATGGTACTGGCCCCATTCTGCTTATCTCATCAATGGCCCATTGAAAGCGTTCTTCAGGCACTTCATTTTATTATCTCATTCTGATTTATGACAAAAGAGGAGATAATCTTGTAGGTCGTTAATGTAATGGACAAAAAGGATGATGCAAATAAATTCAGACCTTTGACAGGTTTACCAGCATTTCATGGACCAAAAAAAAAACAGAAAACAAAAATCCCAGAATTTTCCTGACGTTTCCTTGTAGGAGCTCTAAACTTAGCAGGGTTTTGGTGCTGCAAAATGACATATGATAAAATTTTAAGTACATATTATGCACGTGTGAGTGTTTGCATTCAATGGCAAAACACCAATACATGTACCACTAAAAAGACACAGCAGCTGGTCAGTTAGCTTCCAAGGGCAGCACATCAGGTTTCTGCACACACATGTACTTAAGAAAAGCATTTTTATTCTGATTGATACTCTTCCAAATTGCCTAAGTTTTCCTTAATATTTTATTTGTGTATTTTTCCAAATTCCCCGAATTTTCCCTCCATGAAAATCTGAAGCTGATTTTCCAGGTTTTTATCTTTTTTCCTGAATAGCCGTGTTTTAAAATGAGTTTGATGCATCGATTTGTGCTACCATGAACACTATAACCTTCAAGATGATGTAGTCCAGACTATCCACGTTGACAACTCTTGTTCATTTCCTGTTTCTCTTCTCAAGCATCTTTGTTAATTGGATTCTTTCAAGTTGGGGATGCTGCATCAGATAATCTGAAGAGGTTTGACCCCATGTGCAGCGCCACCTATTGGCTTGATACGATAATGGAACAAGTAATGCCTCAGCTGCTTGAAACTGCATGGATCTTTTTGCTTTACTGCTGAGTTATGAGTCTAACTGTGAAGAACAATCCCAACAACTGGCATTGCATTCCTGCTCACTGGGAACATACGTCACACACAGGAGTCACATTTCTCGACCCATCCAGCTTTGTTCTGTTGTTTGCACGACTAAAAAGCACCAGCAGGGGTACAGACCAACCCCCCCCCCCCCCCATCAGCAGCAGCAGCTGCAGCAGCCAAATGGATGCATAGCACAATTCCAAACAAATTATTATATTGCATTTCACGCCACTTTTCACCAAGAAATGATCCCAGAAAGATTTACTCTTCTAATATTTTACCAGTGCCATTTTCTCACATATTTTTTCTTGAGATGTAATCATACTATACAATATAGGAGAACATTGCTGTTAGGACCACGCCTTGCACAACATGATCTTAGTAGTGAGGTGATATTGGGTGTGAGGACGATTGAATTGGAAGCAACAACAATAATCTGCTTGTTAAATCCCTCAGTGTATTATTATTATTATCATGATGTCACGTATGAAAAACATATAAGACTATTCTACATTATTATTACATATTATCTCATGATGTCACGGATGAAAAACGTATAAGACTATTCTACATTATTATTACATATTATCTCATGATGTCACGGATGAAAAACGTATGAGACTATTCTAAATTATTATTACATATTATCTCATGATGTCACGGATGAAAAACGTATGAGACTATTCTACATTATTATTACATATTATCTCATGATGTCACGGATGAAAAACGTATGAGACTATTCTACATTATTATTACATATTATCTAATGATGTCATGGATGAAAAAACGTATAAGACTATTCTACATTATTATAGCATATTATCTCATGATGTCATGGATGAAAAACGTATGAGACTATTCTACATTATTATTACATATTATCTTATGATGTCACGGATGAAAAATGTATAAGACTATTCTACATTATTACAACGATAATAACAAATTTGGTGTTTCAAGTTTTCTCAGTTATTGCATCAGTCGCCTCAGAAATTAGCGACAAAAAGACACCAAACGAATCTCTTTAAGATAAAATTAAAAACTAGTTTATTCAGAGCTTGTTATGAATAATAGTGCCAGTAAGCAGAAATAATTCCTGAAACAGGTGCTGCAAAAATTAATTTTATTAAGCACCTGATATCTGAGGATCTTCCCGGTTGACCATCACAGATTTTCATGAATATTTTACCAAGGTAATTTTGTATTAATGATCGATGGCCATATGCAAAATATTGGGCCCTAGCTCCCAGTAGTTTTTGAGATATGAATTATTAAAAATTGGGTATTTTGCTTATATTGTAGATATGCTTTGTTGGACATTTTCCCACTTTTGTAAAGCTGTAACACAGCAACTCCATAAACTTTCATCTGATGACTTCTTTGAACCCAATACAATCATACATTGTTGTGTTCCATATATAGCTCTCCAAAAAGTCAGAAAATGTCAAACTATGCATCTCCAAAATAGGAGCATGATGCTCAATTTAAAAATTAATATGAAAAATTATTCGTGGAAATCGTAGATGGTCACCTGGGAGGAGCAAGTGATTTGGCACGGAATGACCCTTTTATAATCACTAATTGGTTGATCTTTATGCATTTCCATTATTATAATATAATAAACGTAAAGGTAGAATTTAAATATTTCGAGGCCCTCAGGAATTTTCTGTATCTTGCCTACTGAGCCAAACTGACAGATTAAAATGCAGACCAAGTTGTCTTGTTTAGACCAGAGCAGACCAACTGACAAACAGTGACAGGGTAACTGGCAGGTAACTTGCTGGGAGAGGGAGCTGGTTGGCAAATAAATCAAAACCTGCTGAGGAGACCTGGACAGACAGACGGATTGACAAATACAGCAGAAAATGGGTGACCGGCACCTGGAATTCAGATAAAAACTACAATACTTAGGCAATACTAATACAGTTTAATTAAAAACGGCCTGTCAAATTAGACCTAGAAAAAGCTAGACAAAGCTAGACAACTCCTGCCACTCAACGGCGGAACTGTCTGGCGATAGCTGGCTACTCATAGTCGGATCTAAAAGTAAACGCAAATACATATTTATAATATTTATAGATAAATTCCTTGCATTTACCAAGATTTTTATTTTTGTAAGCCGACTAAAAACTAGGAGTAGACAGAAGCCTGGAATAGGTTGTTACAGCTGTCTAGAGTCGACTATATTTTATGAAACTAACTGTAAGTACCAAATGTATTGCAATGCATTGCCTCAGTGCTGCTACTCAGCAAACTTATATGACCAGCAGCTGCCAGAAGCAGACATAATAGTGAGTCCACACCGTGTTACATATTGCTCCTTAGATGGGGTATTTTACTGTCTGGAGGCAAGGAGGTGGACTGAGATATACAATGGGTATTATAATGGCCAGCAGGTGTTCTGGCAACAACACCACAAAACACATTAGCAGGTACAATGTTGTTGACCGAACAGTATCAGAACATGTGCAACGAGCTACATTGACAAAATAAAATGATTAATTTCAGATCAATTGACAATTGATTGAATATTAATTAATTAATTTTGATTGAATATAAATTAATACATTTCTACAAGTAAAATTACAGACAAACCAGGTGCTGGATGGTGATTGAAAGGTCAAGGTGAGAGATCCTCTCAGATATGTGAAATGTGTATTCGACAGATAACTATGAATTACTAATAAATTTTGATAGAAGCAAATCACCTGTGTAAATTCTTCCAGGTGACTGGTATGTAGAATTTATGAATTACAAAATTACTAATAAATTTTGATTGAATATTAATTAATTAGTTTCTTACTTTCATACATGCGATAAAAGATTTTGCTTCATACTGTATACTCAAGGGCAATTTGCATTGCACTGCCAACATTTACATTCCGTACAAGCCCTCTTGCTTCACTGTCGTTTGTTTATACAAATTCGTTCAGGTTCAAAATACATGGCTTGACTTTTGGCACTGAGAATGATAATTCAGCCTCCCTAGCCGTCATAACATCGTTGCTGAAACATGTCTATTCATCAATCTTATGTCTAACTATTGTAACATGCCACCATATGTCTTGGGATGCTGCTGATGCTGCTGATGCTGCTGATACTACTGCTGCTGAGACTGCTTTAGCATCCTCTGGTTCAAGAGCAAAAGTCAACATGTACACAAAGCCGTACCTGCTCCCCATCACTCAATTCTGCCTCAGCAGCATCTCTGACCTCTGAGCCAATTCATCATCTCAACAGCAAAAGCTACCTAACTCGATCAATGCCAGATGATAAGACAATGTGTTAGACAGCTCACAGCTGACTTAACATTGCTTTAACATTGCTTTTTAACTTTGGGTGTTACCCCCAAAGTCTTCAATGATGTGATGATGTGGGAAAATCTCTTCTTTTTTTTAAAGATAATTTTCATATTTTTTTGGAAACTGGTGTCCTGCTGTGATGGGATTTTGATGGAAATCTACAAAATTACAACAGTTTATCACACCTTTGAAGCAAGTTCTTCACACTGGTGGGATTAAGCAAGTCAGCATAACAACACATGGCATCCCTCCATTGGAAAAGATAGATTGTCAAGTTAACAGAGCAGAGATGAAAGGGAGTTTGAAACAGGCAGTTGGTAATAAATTAGCGAATGTACTTTATGAATAGGTATTTACATGTGTTGTGAAAATATCATAGCAATCTCTCCCAAATCTCAAATATATATGTGTATGTAGCATTGAAAAAATGACCTACTTTTGTCCATCAGTAAGTCTGTGCGTCCATCAGGGTATACTATACCTGTAGTTTTTGTTTTTCAGCCAACTCAAAAAGTTAGTGAAAATGTGGCTATGTGTCATTTCTTATTATTTTCTCTTTGCCAAAGTATGAATGTTATGCTTTACAGTTGCTCTAGCATATACTCTAGCAATTTGATGAAACTGCTTTAATATGCAATGCATTATAGATCATTCGTCTGGTAAAATCTGTGTGTTTTAATGAGGGGATTATCTTGACAATGTAAGAGAAAGATGTTTTGATCCTATAAGTTCAATATTCCTAAATACGTCTGTTGGGGTGCTCTTAATAAGGCGAAATTCCACTAAAAACTGTTCACACTCTTCTTCAGAGTTTCTTAACAAGTCTAGTCTGATCGAATTGTAACGCTAACAAATTTTGATAGAAGCAAATCAGCTGTGTAAATTCTTCCAGGTGACTGGTTTGTAGAAGTGATTAAATTCGGATGTTCACGCTGAGTTTCACCCCTAAATAAATGTCAATCTGATTCTGGCAATGAATTCAGTGGTCAGATGTCTGGCATTTCACATATCTAAGTGGATCTCTCACCTTGACCTTTCAATCACCATCCAACACCTGGTTTGTCTGTAACATCCGAAAGAGGTGGATGAAATGAAATGTTAGATAATTGGTGTCACCGTAGATATAGCAGATATGACATGACTGCAATAATAATATCTTCATGTGGGTATGCTCCATTTTGAGCCGGTATTCTGCGAACTTGGATGCAAATAAACGAGGAGCAAGTTGACTTGGCTATATTCTGCCAATTATTATACATAATATAAATTGGTCGCTGTGGCATTCCACTGCAAGAAAGGTTCTGTCCTTTAGGTGAAGACGATATTGGTAATTATAGAAAGGATGAGTTCCATTTACTGGGTAATTGTGCTGGCTATCAATTTTATTCCCTTTTTGGAACTAGATGACTTAAACCCTTCCAACTATGTACACTTTTTAGGAAAAAAATAGACAAAGGTGTTTATATAACTCCACCAGGTTCCACTAAGTTTTATTTTGCTCCATTGTAGATTTTTCTGACATATTTAGTCGGTTGGGTGTATATATTGTAGCTGATTTATTATTTTTAACAAATGTCACTGAAACGAAGATTTCTATGAATAAATAGCTGCATAAGTACTCACTTTCATGACGAAGGCCAACATATAACTATATATAATTTCTTGGCATGAATCCAGAGCCTTACCATCTCATCGTAACCTTTGCCTTAGATATACCATCTGGGGAACTACTTCAGAATTTCCACAAGACAATCCAGCACCATGATACAGCTGGAAAAATACCTCTTCCATGGTAATGCCTTTTACTTCAATTGCAACAACTGTCAGGAATTGCTTGCAAATGATAATACCTTGGGTGGGAAGCTGTTGCTATAAATCCAACTTTGAAGCACAGAAAGGGTTTCCTTGTACACATAGACTGACCTGCAAAGAATCCAGCAGCATCACATATTTCCATTTATCTTCATAATTTCACAAATGTAGTTAATTTACGTGGTAGGTTGGATCCTGTATTTTATGCTGACAAGATCCTTAACCCTTAACCCTTAACCTTTACTGTTTGGTTTATCACATCATAATTCCTATTTAAAATGCAATATAGGCCACAATGGTGTGGTCTGAGTTACCTCGAGTAAGTAAAATTTACATTTGGATTATCAAAGTCAGCCAACGATTTCTTCTTCTTCTTTTTTTTTGCGTCAAATACCAGAATATTCTCAATAAATGTGTGGAGATATGTATTGGTATGTGTGATATGCAGTTCTCCTGGCCTTTTTTTTCAAATTTCCATTAGAGGAGCATCTTTTTGCATTTTTTCAAACACAGATGAGAAACCAAGTGCAAACAGTTCATACATACTACACTAGGAAGAGTATGAAATTTATAAACAATTTTTATTTTAGTATAGTCCAGCAGTTATACCAGATACCTTCCTTCCATCACTATGTTTAACTATAATAAATAGACTACAGTAAATTATGACCAAGCAAAAAGCCTGTTATAAATCGACGAATAATCCAAAAGCTTTTTTTTTTCTGCAGAGCTACACGTGTCTCCGTACATTATAATTCACCATAACAAAAACAAATTTTATAAGTTGATGTTTTGAGTTTAAAATCTGCCAGTATGTTGTACAGCTAATATGCCTAATTTACAACAAAAACCTTGGGATAGGGCCAATGCAGAGTCTTTCTCAACTTCCTGCTGAGTATTCAGCCTTCAACTCAGGAGAGACTACAAGGAAAAGTCAGTGGTTGCAGAAAGATCTGCCGAAAGCCTCCATGCCATGGTAGGAGGTTCGAACCTGCTACCTCATGAAAGCAAGCAAACACCTGGACCAATAGACCACGTATGGTTATTTTCATAAAATATGGTCGACTCTAGACAGCTGTAGCAACCTATTTCTAGGTGTAGCTATAACTGACTAAAGCCAGCTGCTCCTGTCTACTCCTAGCTTATAGCCGGCTTACACCAACCACCACTGAAAAAATATAAACCTTGGTAAAATGTAAGAAATTTATGTATGTATAATAGACATGCATCTTTTCAATGAAATTACAAATACGGGTAACTATCAACTTACCGCCATATGGCTGCATGTACTTTTAGATCCGGCTTTGAGTAGCCAGCTATAGCCAGACGGTTCTGTTTAGCGGCATGTAGCATTATATAGCAGAAGTTGTCTAGTTTTGTATAGGTTAAATTTGACAGGCCGTTTTTAATGAAACTTACTGTATCCATCCACCGGTATATATATATATATATATATATATCATGTATAGTATTTACTTTATTGCCACCAATATTTTCTCTAATAAACCAATCAATGTATATTCACAACTAAACTTCATATTATATCTCCACCTCAAATCATATCTCCACCTCAAATCATGTGCACTATGTACATTGTAGGAAGCAGGGGCACTGCAGGGCGCATTTTTGCCACCTTGTCTATTCTGTTTGATATCCTTCCAGGTTGCAAAATACTGTATGTTTATCACACTGTCAAGAGATTGGCAAAAACTGCCATCAACATTTTTATTTTTATGCTGTGAGGGAATCTGTTATGTCTGTACAATGTAACTCTATCACATTAGCTTCAGGTGTTCCCCTATTCTAGAGAAACAAGTTGGCAATGATTTGAATCGAGGCAAATTTGCAGCTCATTTGATCTTTATTGCTCTGACAGCAGCCTGGTGGGTGTTATGCTTGATCTTCTCAGCATTCAGTGCATTCTCGTTAAAAAATAGGAGCAAATGTGTTGGAAACCACAACATGAAGTTGCATACCTAGAATTGTATACATGAAATGTTTTGATGAAATACGTTTGCAGTGTCAAACAAACCCAATGTAATAATGTAATCATGATTACAAAGCTGAACAAAGCCAAAAGAAACTCACTGGTGTAGATGAAACTTATTAAAAAAAGCATGTGAATATTAGTGGGCAATTTAATAAGTTCTTACGTAGATGACTCATGTGTTACATTAGGCTAACTTCATACTCATGAATGTATCTTTGTATCCCCAAAGGAACATTTAGCTACATACACAATTATGTATAATATTGTATATCCTGATGATACAACAAGTCCAATAAAGCCTATACCTAGTTAGTTTCATAAAATATGGTTGACTCTAGACAGCTGTAGGCGCCTATGCTTGGCTGTAGTATAAATCTTCATAAATGTAAGAATTTATCTAATATATCCAAAGATGTATGTGTATTAGACATGCATTTTTTCAACATAGAATGGCAAATATGCGTAACTCTCAACTTATGCACCTAATGGTGCTGCATGTACTTTCAGATCCGGCTTCGAGTAGCCAGCTATAGCCAGACAGTTTCATTTCGTGGCAGGTAGCATCATATAGCAGAAGTTATCTAGCTTTGTCTAGGTTCAATTTAACAGGCCGTTTTTAATTCAACTACCTGTAAATGGAAAGCTCCCAGCAACCACTTAAAAACAAATATATTTTGATTCATGACCTGAAACAATGCTTTGCAATTAAGTGTCAGTGATTGAGTGGCATACAATCATGGTACTTCAGATAGTCAGATTGTTTAGTTTGTGTATGCCAGGCAGAAGAAAGTTGGTCGATCTAGCTCAGGCACATGTTGTACTGTAGTTTTCTTCTTCTTTTTTTTTAGGGTGATGAAAACGGCTTGGACCAGCACATCCGGACAGCCGATGGATTTCTCATTCTTTATTCTGTGGTTGAGAGAGACACCTACCGGTCTGTCGAAAGGTACATGTCCAGGGTCCACCACATGAAACATGCTGACAACCACCGCGGATTCCTTCCTCTCGTTCTCGTGGCTACAAAGACTGACCTTGAACACGTTCGCAAGGTCACAGAGGACGAAACGGTTGCATTAGGAAGACGCTTTGGATGCCCAACGTACGAAGTCTCTGTTGCTGAAAATCCAGACGGTGTCTTCCTTGTAATTCAGGACCTCTTGCGCCAAATTAAACGAGAATTCCTACGTAATTTGGCCGGTTTTGAGAAACGCAGTTCACCACTAGATAACATGAAGAGAGTCTTCAAAAAGAAAATCACCAGAAGCAAAAGTGACACTGTTTGTTAATCCAATTTGATATAATTAGGCCTACATCGATTTTTTTTTAAGTTGTTTGTTAAAATTGAAACTTTATGGGTGACTGTCTTGTGAAGTTGACTTTGTAGAACTGTTGTTGCATCAAGCAATTTTTTTTATGAACCAAATAAACATCAGTTGAATTATATGACCATGCTCCATTGCAATGCCAATTTCAGAAAGGCAAATTTGGTCATTAAGTTCTCGTGTGCAAGGGAGAAGCATTTTCAACAGGGAGTGGTTCATACGCCTGTTTCTGTAAAAATAGTGCTATGTGGTATTTTTTTTTGGTTAATACCATGTACAAGGTGAGGCCTAAAAACTTGCACTGGGCTTCTCCTCTTTGGGAATATCTCTAGGTAACAAATGCTTATGAGGTCTTATAAAGTTTTGCCACATTTAGTCGGGGGTATAAGCAATTGGTCATTGTGATATTTTTGATCTTGTAATGTCGGACAATATCAGTGTCTATAAGACAGAAAAGACAGAAAATTTATCAAATCCAAAAGGCACTTTCCACCTCAAAGGTGTCAATGGTCTACCTTCTTATTAAAAATGCATCTATTTGTCCTGTTTTTGATGGCAAAGGTCAACAAAGGTGACTACCACATCTGTATGATCAGTGACATAATCTAGTGCTTGTATTTGAAAATGACCCGAAGGTGTGATAAGTGTGCATGTGCTATATTTAGATCCATATTATCAATAATTCCTGAGGAAACAATAAAATATATTAATAAAGATAATGTAGGACTATAATTACTTCCGTGTGTATGACTGCAGCTGCATGTGATGATTATCACTTGAGATAATAACAGAAGAGGTAGCAGTAGCTGCTGGTGCAAGTTTTTATGCCTCACCCTGTACCTTTATCACCATGAAGGCTTGTGGAAATAATAGTATTAAGCCCCCGAACGAGGAACTGTGGGGGGCATTAGCAAATTATGCTGTCACCTTTTGTTTTTATATCAAGTTATCAAAAACTGCACATCATGCTTCAAATTTGTTCTCCATTTCATAGAAAATGCCCTTTGTGGCACACAGTCACTCACACAGTAAGGGACATGTCAATATTTGTAAAAAGGACCACCAGAGGGCATTCACTGCAAGGAAACAGCATAGCGCCATCTCGTGGTGTTTCTGAAGAAATACAAATGTGAAAATATTTTATATTTTGTGAGTTATACCAGTCATATACCAATATATAAGTGTGACCTCATGCAATATATAAGTGTGACCTCATGCATGGTAATACAGCTTAAAACCACACTGTGTTTTCAATTTCTTTATTTTTACAGCTATGCAGCAATAACAGTACAATTTACTTTCACGCAAATCACACAAACAAATCCATGGCACAATTAAATTTGCCTCGTTAACAAATGACTACAAATGCAAAAGAAGAGAATCCAAACATTAACATGGCATTATAAAAACTTCTTGGAATGAACTTTTTTCTTTGAGGAAATGAATCCTCTCAGTCTGTCTACATTGAAATGGTATGTGAATTTCCATAATTGTGTGAGTCTTTTCATATCACATTTTGACATAATGACTTTGTTGGCATGAACGTGGTCCATGTCAAGACACATGTGTCCTTTAGAAGAGGGCTCCTCAGGAG
This sequence comes from Alitta virens, assembly GCA_932294295.1. Taxonomy (NCBI): domain Eukaryota; kingdom Metazoa; phylum Annelida; class Polychaeta; order Phyllodocida; family Nereididae; genus Alitta; species Alitta virens. The sequence goes on along the minus strand of OW028573.1, from coordinate 28,381,522 downwards.
GAGACAGTAATCGCAAGTGATTGTCCTGAAAAATGAAAAGAGGGTAACATATAACTAGTGGCAGTTATACTTGTGTAATTCTTTCAGTAATTATGATTTGGGTTATACGTGTTTCACCGTAAAAATATAGTAGTTGTTGCTAAAATTGATAGTAAATAAAAGTGACAGTAGAAGAAGAAGAAGAAGAAGAAGAAGAAGAAGAAGAAGAAGTAATAGTAGTAGTAGTAGTAGTAGTAGTAGTAGTAGTGGTAGTAGTAGTAGCAGCAGCAGCAGCAGTAGTAGCAGCAGCAGCAGCAGCAGCAGCAGTAGTAGTAGTATATGTAGTAGTATTAGTAGTAGTATTAGTAGTAGTAGTTGATGTCTTTAACATTTGTCTCACCTTGGTGTACACCCAGGAGGTGGTATTTCTCCCACACTGTGTTAACGTAATTGTTAGACTATCCTTTATTGCATTGACACACATATTTCCATGCCGCAGCTCCCCTTGTCCAGTTAATGTGAAAACCTGGGGAAAAAGTCATAATTTACAATCAATATGTAAATACTTCTCTGAAGTTTTCCAATATAAAACACAAAGACTAGGTTACCTGAAAAGGCTTGTGTTCTACACATGTGTTCCCAATGAATTCATTTGTTCCCCTTCCAGGGGGATATGTGAGGCACCATCCACTCTGACTATTTTGAAGCTGCAAAAGACACACAACTAATTTGAAACATCAGTAAATCAGTTTATGGCCCGTTCATTATCAATGCAAAAGCATCATATGCACGACTTAATTAATTATAATTCCATATGATGATAACCTGGCCAAAGTAGAGGGCGTTCTTTGGTGGGATGTCCATTTCCGGAAACACGTGCTCCAGGTACCACCGGAAGTTATGGCATTTCAACCGACGTCTCAACTCACGTCGCGATTCTATTGACCCAAGTACTTCCGGGTCAGGTGGGAAAGGCTGAAGAAATGGATAAGACCCCAAATATAATTAAATTTAAATACTTCAAATTAAGTAGTTATGTGTACAAAATTGGGCTTAACACAACATGATGGTTCTGTTCGAGGTAACATAAAAATATATGAAATTTAATAATATCATGTTGGCCTTGTGTATATCGGATTTGGCAACTATCAGGGTCAAACCTCATTGATTTTCAAAACTGTGTCAATTGATTTCTGAGCTTACCTGAACTGCATAATAAAGAGCTTTGTAAGCGTCCATCCAGACTTCCGCCAACCTCATGGCATTCCTGTGCAGGACCTGGCGAGGCCCCCCTGGGAAGCCGTAAGGAATTATGGGACGGAACACGTGACCTACTCTGGAACAGGGCAAGATCTCCAGGCTGCCCCCACACTGCCACACCTGGGAAATGGACAAGAAAGCATAAAAGAGGGTTACTTGTTGGCGACTAACGATTTTGTAGGATGTGTAAAACTTTGAGTATGTGGTTCAAATGCTTTAAATACATAAATGATTAACTACTGCACATAATTACTAAATTATACAATTTCACCCGAATACACACATGTATAATAATTGTATTAGGCCTATCTCACTGCCATATAGCAGTATGTAGTAATATAAGTAAAATAAACTTTATCACAATAACTGTATTTTGAGTTAAAAATATCAATATTTCAAAAAATATCAATATTTTATTAAATTTAACAATTACAAAACACAATTAAAAAAAGACATCGTTTCAATGCATAACTTTTTAGATAATTTCAACTGGAGTTCTCTGAAATAATTCCACCTCCCTGTGGGGATAAAGAGGAGTTAATAGGCCCTAAGGGAGGCTCATGAGTTGCTTTTTCTTCTCGACAATCAATTATTCAGGAGAGCAAAATGATCGAGGGATCCGAAATACCCATCGATCTTGCCTCATCAAGTTGTTTAATCATGTGAGCAAGAAAATGGCGTGCTCTGTGGCATTGAGCTAACAATCAGGGACCACCATGGTGTATCGTGTTAGTTCAAAGAGTGAGGTCCTTATAATATTATGTCTTTGGTTACTGTTACACTTCTACAAACACTTGTTATGAACCAATTCATTTATTGTTTATTGAATTTTTAGGAATTTCTAATGATTATTGTAGTTTTCTTTAATCACATTTTTCTTTATTCCTCTCGATTGGGTTAACTTTTCTTGTTCTATAACATTATGTTTATGAAATTATACAAACTTTATATAACATAGATACTGATAATACAAACTCAATAATGTCAATTAAGCTTAGAAAATGTCAATACTTCAAATATTGTAAATGACCGTCAGTGATCTATATATCTGAATATTTTATGACACTTGATATCTAATTCAGTCCTTAATATGCAACCCTATCAGTTATTGAAATTCCAATACAATTTCTATATCATATAGAGAAAAATGTGCACAGCAACAAATGTCATAATAGTCAAGTGGATGGCAACATGTTTGATTAATTCTCACCATTCAACATGTACTATTGACAATAATAGTGAATGAAAATATATGCACTCTCATGGAGCGCTATCATCTTAGCTGGAGATGTTAATGCAGCTGTGCTATTTTTAAATCAATCAGATCAATAATGCAGCTGGCTAAAATGTGTCGATAAACTGATAAACTTGTGCAGCATATTTGACCACTGATGTTGAATATGTTTTTAATGTGTCTGTGCATGCTGAATAGTCATGCTTTTTTATTTTAATAAAAAATTATTAGACCTATAGCGAAAGTTTATTGGTCTGGGTTAAAAGTACAATCACACGTCTACGGCCACCCGATATCCACCTGCCAATTTTTGACATATTTTTTTAAAATTAAGAACAATTTATAGAAACTGAAATTATTAAGTTTAAAAACACTTATTTCAGGAGCTAATGCATTTAATTTTGTGTACACTATACTATCTTGTACAAAAATAATTTTATGTGTTTTTTTTCTTTTTTGGCCAAATACACCCCAGGTGTCAGGCCATATTGTAACCATAAATATTTCTCTTATCATTTTAACGTTTGTCCTGACGGTTGCAATAAATACTACTCGAACTTACTTGAATTAGGGATATATCATTGCTTTGAAAAACATTATTTGGCAAAAAGTTTTGCTTCATTTGAAAGGTGACTCTATTAGTGACGTGGACACAATGTGAGCTTAAAAAGCATAGTTTGCATGGTTCATATAGCTCTTCAGTGAAACCAGTTTTCCTGAGGTTTCCCTGATATTTCCCTGAAATGTCCCTTAAAAGTCCCTGAGAAAAACCTGGGCATTTTGACAGTCAATCTTGTAGCGACGAAGTGGATACATACATATATTACAGTATTCAGTGATCTTCAGTAATGTCACGTTTTCTGGAGTGTCCCTGAGTTTTATCTGATTTGTGAAGTTTTTTGCCAGATTCATTGATTTGTTCTGTCTGATAAAGCTAACCCCCTATAGTTTCATATTTGGAAGTTAACATTTCACCTTTGACAATTTTCCTTAAGCTATGAAGTATGAACCCTGTGTTTGGCATATTTGCGTTAGAATGGCCTGATGTATTGATTTCCTCTAATTCAACTATCGGGTGTAATTTAATTATAATGAAAAAACAGTATTGATTTTTATAATTCGAAACAGATGTTCGACATTATCAAGGGGATTCAAAATTACCCTGAATGATAATTCCAGGTTTTCACTTCCCCAAATATCCATGCCCTGGTCAAAGGCTCCAATACTGAAGAAGTAATGTTTATCCACGGCAAACATGCCACCCCCAATGGCTGGAGTCCTGAAATAGAGGAAATAAGTAAAAGATTATTAGACAGTTTAAGGATGATTTAAGGATCCCGTACACATTTGTAAGCTTAATTGAATTTTCAAAATTTTCCTGTGTTCTATTTTTTGATCATTATCCCCCTCTTTCTTCCCTTAATTATGCCTATTCATATTGAATATATAGCTTCTTTTTATCATGGGCAACGGAGATATTCAGCCAATAAGAATAATGCATTCAAATCCTCTGGAATTCAGTTTTGGCTGTAAAATCTGCCGTAATCTCCAATCAACATTAATCGTGTAATACCACACCCATAGGAAGGAAGTAGGTGGCGCTGTTTACCTTATGGGCAGACCAAAACGCCCTCTGTTGACTTCCGCTTCCGGCACGTACTCCCAGATGAACTGCAAGCGCCAGTTAAAGGCCCCCCTTAAGTTGTCTGGTCCAGCAGAATAGACGAAGGTGTTGTAGTCAATGATATCTGCTAGTGGGCTCACCACCTGTGACAGACAATTGGAAATTTGATACGATAATTGCATTGTTTTCAGCCAATAAAAATCAATATTCGTCATGACAAGGAATTGGCAGGATTGCTGCATGTGTCATGTGTGCCCATCGCTGTATTAATTCATATAGTATTTACACCTTCTTTTAGCATTGACATAAATTTCTGCGATGTATAGAGTTGTATTACCATGATAAATGCCTGTCCACAGTGTTTTAGGTTTTGGCTTATCATATTTATATCATATTTTATAACTGTATTAGGCTGAAACAGAAGATGTTTAAAGCGCAAGGTTGAATAAATATTCTCTTCACTTTGTAGGATGTGTCAACAAAACGTTCGTCTGGTTAAGGAAACCAGTCTGGTCTTCATAAAAGCCATTTTTTGGGATAAATGACTCAATCATGAAACTATTGGTTTTGTGGATGAATAGAACTTACTTTATTTCTGTTATTTACAATTGAAGACAAAAGAGGTTCCAGCCAATGATGATTAACTTCACAGTGGGAATCTAGAAACACTAGGACTTCCCCAATGGCCTGCTTCATACCTGAAATTGAGCAGTTTATAAATAATCGATCAGCTGAAATACCCTGGGTGCTATATGAGATATGATACAGGCAGGATATTAGTCATACAGTGCATGAGTCAATATATATATATAAAGAATAAAACTAGTTATGAAAGATATTTATAATAGTGTCATTGCCAATAGTATATGGGTAACATCCATTAAATTTTCTGTTTTCTGATTTTACCCAATGTTTTTAGGCTAAAGTTATTTTGATGCGAAAGTGTGACTGTCTTTGTACCCAAGTCAACTTTCTCAGTGAAAATGACAGGTAAACAATATAGACATGGACCAAAAAGGAGCTAAAAAAGGCCGTCAGTGCATATGTACAGATTTGCAACGTGAAAAGAAACTTTTTTTATGTCTAGGTAAACTTTGTTCAAATGTCAGAAACAACACGACTGTACAGAATTATCCGCATGAAATCAATTTTCATCTGAGCCATTAATTGCAAATGCCACAACTCAATACGTCAATACTTCAATAAAACTCACCATAAGTCCTGGCCCTGGCCAAACCCAACCTTATGTTAGTCCTAATGATTTGAACTTTTGGCATGAATTTCAATTCTCTTTCAATGTGCTTGCCAAGATAATCTGAAACAAAGTATATGGCATAGTAGATTCAAATTCACAAAGGACAATGTAAATTCACAACAATAGGGACAATATAGGCAGGTGTGATGAATAGAAAAATGGCAAAGAACAGCAGGGACACATTTTTCACTAGGTTCTGGTTAGAAAGGGGAAAAATGCATGGTAAAAAAACTGTTGAATTGTAGAATGGGGAAATTTGGAGATCATTGAAGTTAATATTAGACCTAGAATGTTTTCCTTCCAAATGCAATTTCAAACTGGAAAATCCAACAAACTACACGTCAAAATGCAAGACTATACTCGAGTAATATTATAGATAAATAACACATTATGTAGAGATTATTCTCCTCACCAGCTAACCATAGCTTTACATTACCAATAAAAAAATCTGCAAACTTAGAAAATAGTTTTGGAAATATAACAAATCTATCTTCTCTCCCTCATCACTCATCTTTGTGCTAGAAAAACAGCAACGATTATTTGCTAAATAAATATACAGTTTACGTTCTGCAGTTGTGGTTTAATTAATTAAGATTTTCCTAGCATTGCGTGAAAATAACACCAAAGACACGTTTACACTCAAGGTAATTTCTCATCAGAGGCCAGTAAACATCAAAGTAACCTTTACCATTGCCATCATAAATAACCAAACTCAACAGGAACAAAGGGTGCATGGCCATAATATAATGGCTTATGTGGTGCTGGTGTACTAAATTGCCATATGACTTTATTAGTTGTCTTGTAGGGGATTCCCTAGGGGGGATTTCATTTTTTTCTATAACCTTGGATGGACTAGCTACAACAACAACCATTTTCTTCCCCTTTTGGGGGTTATTATCTTTACCATATGTGCTGTTGTCATCGACCAAGATGACCTCCTGTAGCAGTTCCATTGGAGTCCTGTTGAGGACGCTGTGAACAGTTCTTAGGAGGGTAGACCAAGCCTCGTTGTGGAAGCTGATGATAATGCTGGCTGTAGGCAGATTTGTCACGTTATAGGCGACATTGAGGCATCTGAAAATAAGGCAGTGAGCTATAACTAGCTGGAGGTCTTCTTGAGGTCACTTTCCTTCAGAAACCTAACATAAAACTGCTCTTCTATCGATTTCTCAGGCTGGAGCACACCGAGCAGCTACTAAGCCAGTTCAGTGTCATGTTACTCCTCAACTGTAGTCTTCGGGATTCATTCTCAGAATCGTATTCACCAATTGATTTCTCGGGTCTATTTTAGGTCTAATACACTGCAGGCGGATTTTCTTCTGCTACACCTAAGGTTTCAGCTTTCATATTCTTGTCTCTTGGTAACTATTCAATTAAAATTTTGCACATGTATGGGTGTGGCGTTTTCTATATTCCTTATTGAAGTGTCACTGGTGCTGACTGCTATAAAAAATACATATTCTATGCTGCTCTGATATAGTACATCCAGCCTGTTATTAAGAACTAAGCCTGAAAAATACATGCAAATATGCTGCTGAATATTAATCCAATCCAACTGAATTGATAAAACATTTAAGTCTGACGTTTACCAGGTGTACATAAAAAAGAATAATATTTATTCATTCTGTGCATTTGCAAGTCATGAACAATTTTCCATAGTCCCGACCTTTGCTGCAGGTAATATTAAATAGGCCTAATACGTGTAAAACATTTCTCACACTCATGAGCTCTAATCAAGCATGACATAACGTCATGCACGTGAAAACAATCAAGTGACTCACGCTTCTGGGCGCGTGTCTGGCACGTGGCGATTCAACGGAAGTGCGTCACTGGCGGAAACGTTGAAGGAGTGTCTGTCCCGACTGTCCTTCAAGTCTCTTTGGCGATCCAAGGTCAATCTCTCCAGGGCCGGTCGCTGGACCAATTGGATGGGTCTAGTAGAAGGTCTTTTGGAAGCCTTTTTCAATTCAGTTAAGAGAGCAAGTCTCTGTCTGTCTGTGTTTAATTTATGTAAAGAGGGTCTTTCTTCAAAATGCTTCAAGCGTCCTGAGTCTGATATAAATGGTTTGTGTAAGTCATTAACTAATACTTTACTTGAGCCAATGTCACTATCAGGCAAGATAGGGGCAGGCAATACTGACCCATTAAAATCGACCACATTTGGACTACCTTTTTGTCCATGTGGACTACGAATCTCAGTATTGTTGTGTCTGATATCAGTTCTGTTCATGTTCAGTTTTTCAATCTCTTGGGCTTTTTTGTTAATCTCACGTAAAATGCTTTGTCTATCCAGACTGAAGCCTTCATCAGATGCTCCTGATTGCTGTCTCATGTGAGCATCCGCTTTACCCATCTGTACGCCATCCAACTGTCTCTCCCAGAAAATTTGCTTATCAAAATGTCTACCAACCCTGGCATTGGAGGCAGACCCTCTCTTGCCCGAATAAGCCTGCTGCTGCTTTGCCATGTTACCGATATCAGCATTCAGCCCTTCTAAGCTGATGGACTTGCGCCTCGATTGGATCACCGCATTGGGCACAGTAATCGTCTGAATCAGTTTCATGGTATGATTTGACTTTCGCTTCGATTGACCATTTCTAATAATTTCCACTATTTTACTCTCTCCTTTCCACTTAGTACCATTATAAATACCCCGGTTGACTTTCACCCTCCTGTTCAATTCTTCCAACGTTAATCTTTTCGTGTGAACTCTGTGGATGACCCTTTCAGCATGATTTACAAATATCCGATTGTACTTCGGAGCAGCAATGTACTTCTCATTTCCATCATCAGTGTCACTCAATACATACTTGACCACATCATTGTCATCAATATAATCCGCTCCTTCTTCTTGATGGCCCTTGGCATTGTAATCATTCTTGATGAAGAATTTGAATTGATCTTGGACCTGATTGTGGAATCGCCAATCTCTGTGTCTGTCGTTCCCTGGTAATCCACCCTGGATGCTCCAAAAGATGGTATCTCTGGTGGGTCGTCTTGCATTTTTGCTATCCGTTAAGTCATCCAGGTAGACAAACATTATAAGGAACCATCCTAAGGCAATAATGAGCATTGCCAGCATGAACTTGAAGGGCAACTTCATCTTGATTCGGTTGGAGTAGCAGTAAGCAAGTCAAGGTGGTTATTTCAAGCTAAGGACAAACTCAAGTAGAGAGTAGCATGACAGTAGTGTTCTATTGGCTGCTGTTTTCCAGCCTTGCCTGTTTGTTCTGCGTATGCTTCAGGCAAGAGGCAGCAAGCTATGGTGGCCCATTCATTGGCTTCTGTAAAGACAGGACGATCACAGTGATTTGTCAAGCCTGGTGAAGAATTGGGCTGCATGCTTAGATGGGCTTAGTACTCCTTGGCCTTGTTGTCATCTATGCTGTTAGTTACTCTGGAACACACAATATAACATCCATATCAATCTGCCGTCTCTTCTCACCACTTGCACATGTTACATTGTGAGGCAAATTGCGAAACTGGCTTAAATCCCTTTTCCATTTTATGACATTACATCGATAGCATGCAGCAGCTGCATACATCCAACAGAGCTGACATTCTGCATTTAGTAGTCCCTGATAAAGTGGAAATAAAATAGATTGCCTAATAGTTCATTGCAGCATCTGCAGTACATACGAATTAGCTGATGTTAACCCAGACAGTACCCCATAGTGTACATGAGCGTGCGGTATAGGACTGCAGCCAGCGAGGTAAGCATGTTTGCTTATTGATTGTGCTGCACCTGTACACAGCATTGGAGACACCTTGTGCTTAGCAAACATCTATGTCTATCCTGTTCACCGTTCTATTGATAGGTCCTTAAATCTTAAACCCAATTTTAATGTTAAATTGATTACCTTAAATGGCCACTGCCCCAATAGAGATGCTGGGTCGGTCCACACTGCATCACTGCCATAGTGCTGCAACTGCTGCTGCTGCTGTTGGTGCTGCAGCGTCTTGATGGCAACATCCTAGCAGCTTTTAATGTTGATGTCCTGCTATATTTGCTGCTGCTGCTGCTACTGCTGCATGTGCTGTTGCTGTTGATACTGCCTCTATGATGCTATGCATCTCTTCATCAACCTTCAGGGTCCCTTGACATGTGATGGAGTGTTATCATGCTGCAACCTGTATTGCCTCTGGATGCTGCTATATAGCAGGCACACACGTTCTTGGCTCTTGGCTCAGTGTTGTGTATAAAGCTGCTGCTCCGTGCTCACTGTCCCATGTCCCCGGCCCTCATAGAATATTCAACAGCACAGCTGTAGTAGCAGCAGCAGCAGTAGCAGCAGCAGCAGCAGCCGCATCCAGGACTCGCGATTGACAAGTTACTAGACTAAGTCATGTCCTGATGTAGGAGGATCCTAGATATATAACAGACCAGTCATGGAAGCATGTCTATACAATTCTGGTTGTCTGGTTGAGTATCATATTGCAACCCTAATATATCAATAAATTCCTCAGACCAATTAGAAATGGTAAATCATTGATGTTGAAACTTAACATGGGACACGTCTTGTGTCCTCTCTTCAATTTCCAATAATTTACATTTTTAATGCTCATTGGATCCTTTTTTATTGTGAAAATAATATGCAGCTTTATTTAAATTACCCTCTATTTTACGTTTCTGGAACAAGATTTAGCCCAAAGACTAGTTTTACCATATTGTAGACCCTGGCACAAATAGTGTTGAGCCTCAAATGTTCATTTATTTAAGTACAATGGGAGAGGGCCTGCAGTTCATTGTAATTATCCTAATTTTGACCTAAGTCCTGCACTCTAAAAACAGATAGGTTGTCTTAATAATTATTTGTCAATTTATCTAACAAACCAAGACCTATTTTTGACGGCTCATTTCATCAATCGGATGGTGAGGTCAGCCAATATATATCTTGGATGCTGAAACCATAAAAAGCTTGCTTGGTCACACGATTATTGATCCAAAATTTTGTAAAAGCAGTCTGGTTTTAGAGAGTGCTGTATCCATAGTTGAGTCATAGTTAAGGCCAATCCCTCAATCCCTCGCTTGAGCATATATGTATTTCAATATCTGAAGACTAAACTTTGGCAGATATATGACACAGCTCACCTGAAATGGATTTATTGAGATGATCACAGGTGAGCTTTCTCTCCTTTTTTTTTGGCCGTGTGCAAAAATTTAATCTTACACCTAAGAAAAAAAGAAAAGAAAAGAAAAAAAAAGCAATCCAAGAAATGTGAAGGTCCGTGGAGCACTATAAGACACTGCGTCTGATTTAAGATTTAATATTTTAAGATTTTTTTTTATTTGTATACAGTATGTAGTAGTTCAATACAGTTAGTACATTACATAAATAAGACATAAGCATACTATGGGGAATGTGCACTAGCTTAAAGGGACAAGAGCTACGTATGAGGACGGATGGAATTTTTTTTTACTCTTGCTCATCCTTGCCCATACGTGATTCACTAGCCGAGTGTTTTACCTATACTCGCGCTAATTCGTAGATCACTCTTGGTTGCGCTTGACCACTCACGGACATAAGTGAAGAGAGGAAAAAATGTTAAACATGTTTAAAACTTTGGCGGACGTTCTACGAGTGAATTGTTGACATTAGTTACGTAACTTGCTCGGGAGTCAGTCGGCGAGCGTTTTACGTAGCCATACGTAGCCACTGTCCATCCGTATGTGCTCGCCATCCACTCGCGTCCACTCGTAAAACGCTCGGCGGACGTTCGTCAAACACTCGCCGGATGTCCGTAAAACGCTCGCTGAACATTCGTCGCCAAGCATGTACGTGAGGCTTACGTTAGGCCGTGAGGCACTCGTAGATCGCTCGCACGGAAGACAATAAACGCCCGGCGAGCGATTGCCACACGTATGCTCGTAGAAAGAATACGTGATAAACAGAGCCACGAGTGAGCACATATAGCCAGAGCTAATACGTGATAGTGTGAACGCCCCTTTACTTAAAGCTGTAAAAGTTTGCACATTATAAATGAAAAGAAAAACGGCTATTTAAATATGATTGAAATTAAATTCATATAGTGACAAATAAAATAAAGAAAGAAGAAAAAATAATAATACAAAAATGAAGTGACATATATTGCATAATTATACACTAATATTAATTGCAAAGTTGCTTTTTTAAAGCTTTATTAAAGGCTTTGACACTAGTTTTTACTTTTTAATGTTCTATTTGCATGTAACCATAGACTTGGTGCTTGTCCCAGATAACTTTTATTGTATATGTTTGTTGTATGATGTGGTGTCCTTAAATTGTTTCTGTTTCCTGCATTGTAGTCATGGATTGTTAGGCTAAATCAGATCGTAATTCTTAATGGTAATATTTCACTTATAATACTCATAGGATATATTCAACAGTGAGCTTTTAACTAGATCATCAATTTTTTATATTTTACCCTTTTTTTAGTATGGTTCTAGTCTGGTCCATCTTTTGACATTATATATTAACCTTATTGATTAATTTTGTTGCTTCCTTATACTTTTCAACATAGGTCCCCAGGCACTTATGGCATACGCCAGATGATTTTGTTCATTATATAAATACACTTGTAATATCGATCTAATTGTATAATGTGTTTGATCATATTTAAACTATAACTTCCTGCATAACTTTAGTTAACATATGTTTTACTTGTAGCCACCATTCTCAAAATTCATCCAACATGTTACCTAAAAATTGAATACTTTTGACTTGAGGTATTGTTTACCCATTTAGATCCAGCATTCCATTGTAATTAACTTGGCTTCTTTTTGATAGAAAAATGATCTTGACTTTTCTATATTCAATGTAAGTGAATTACCATGACATCTGTCAGTGTGGCTAGCCATATTTAACTTAAGTATATAACTCAATTATATATATATACCATTTGTTGCATTAACTGATTCATTCAGATAATCAAAACATTTCCAAGATTTTCGAATATCAAATTGATTACTCATTTAATGCTATTATTTTCAATTTCTTACATTAATTCTGGTACATTTATCTCATTGTCATTCGAGTAAAGGGAGCTCTGAAAGTTATGAACATCGGTTGCCACAGCAGCGACTAGTGTAGTCTTGGCAAATTTGAGAAAATTAAAATGAACTTATTTCAAGTCAAGTCAACTTTATTGCGGACTAGGTCCATAACAGGTAGAGAACATATATGATAAATGGGTCAGAACGACCCCAGACACCAAGAGAATTTAAGAGAATCTATCTTATCATAGGAACTGTAATAACCAATGAGAAGCAAAGCTGCCGCTGTGAAGCACACCCATGTCATGGATCTCTTTAACCAAAATCTTACTGGACGACCTCACTCTACAATGCAAATTAAAACAAGTTTTCCGAATAATGCATTGTGGACTGGGAATGTCTGACATTGTGTACATCAGAGAGGTACTGCATCTCATTGGCAGGTACAAAAATCTTCTAATGCAATTATTATATGATACAAATAATCTTCGCAATTTGTAAGCGCAGTAGTTAAGCCATAATGCACAGCAATACATGTTACTGCAGAAAGTTTTGTACAAGAAACATTTGACATAATCAGTACATTTGCTAAACTTGAGCATGTTACTTCTACAATACAAGCTTCTAATTTGTCTGTCTATATTATCACAAAATAAGAAATCTACTACAATGCAATTTTACAAATTATGTATTAGACTCAATATCAACAACTATAAAAAAAAGCAAAAAAACTGACGAAGTCCAACATAAGCGGATGAGAAAGAGAAGCTCTGAGAGCAATGAAGGAAGACAAAACCATTATTGTGCTTGTGCTCAGTAGAGAGAATTATTACACCAAGATTCAGACGATGCCGCCACCTATGAGAAACTACACAGGGACCCCACCACTTAGCCATTAGTCAGATCGAGATATATAGCACGGAAATTTGCCATTCTCAAGATAATCTATGATTCTGTCAACATTTTCCATGACTTCATGTTCTGTAGAACTGAACTTCTGTAGAACTGAACTTCTGTAGCACTGAACTTCTGTAGAACTGAACTTCTGTAGAACTGAACTTACAGCCATGGCCAAAAGTTTTCGGACACTGGCAATAGATTGTGCCCACTCAGTAGTTTGCTATTACCGATAATGCACTCTCCATTGCGGGAGGCAAATACAGTGACAGAATTCCGGTCTTTAAAATAAAAGTAAAGACAATTATCCAGCATCTGAGAGCATGTTTTTGTATTGGTCCATGCTTTTCTTCGCATTGATCGGACTCCAGGGCTGGAGAGCAGACAGCGGAACACTGAATGGAGCTTTTTTGACCTTGCGTAATGGGTTTTATTAGTTAGTTTCATAAAATATGGTAGACTCTAGACAGCTGTAGCCACCTATTCCTGGCTGTAGCTATAACTTGCTAAAGTCTGCCGCTTCTGTCTAATCCTAACTTAAAGTCAGGTAAGACCTGACTCGTTCCCGTCTCAAGTAATTAGACAGTTCGGGTCTGTCAATCGGAAAGTGATGTCACAATCTGCGGATGCTAGATATCAACCAATCAGATCACAGAATTTCGCCAGACCCAACCTCAGTGTTTCTTCACTCAGGGAACCAGAGGACTACGTGAAAAGAAAATCCCAAGCAATCGGCAGGAAAACTGTGTCTGGGTTGTCATTTTGTCTTCCAACATGACAACGCATACCTCACTTGGTGAAGAACTACTTCCAGAGCAAAGTGAATGTTTTTTACTGGCCTGCATAAAATCCTGACCTTAATCCCATTGAAAATCTGTGGGGTGAACTGAAGCCCAGGGTCCATGCCAGGAGGCCATCAAATCTGGAGGAGCTTGAGAGATTCGCCAAAGAAGAATGGGCTGGGATTCCTCAGAAGAGGTGTCTGAAACCTGTTCAAAACTACACCAAACAACTGACTATTAGCATCAGGGGGGCTGATAATTTTGACCTTTGGTATTTTTTCAATTTTGGGAAATAGTTTTGTTTCTGTGTGCAAGGTCAATACCGTAAGCTTCCTAAATAAAACTAGTACGTTTAGAAATAAAATTCCTTGCTCTGTTAAAGGGCTCTTCGGAAATATTTGAAAAATAATGACATTTTCAAATGAGGGCTAATAATTTTGTCTTCAACTGTATAGATATATGCAGCAGACTGACTTCACAGTGCACCAGAACCACTTTACTTCAGGGTGGTTTGAGTTTATTTTTCACATTGGTCAAGAATATACAATTTACTAATCAATCTGCATGTGCCAGGAAGCAAATGCTTGTCGTAAGCACATACAAGCAAAAAATTAAATAATAATACTAATAATAATAATGATAGTAACAAAATGACGAAAAGACAAGCGTTATAATATAGGAAAATAGGGAATTAAGGAGAAAAAAAAGGGAGGGAAAAAAATTGTAAAAATAAAGAAGCACTGGATACTAATTGTATGCATATGTAAGTCTGTGCAAACTAAATAATCATGGTGATGATGAAGATGGGTGAATGAATTTGAAGTCTATGTGATTTGGAGGGGGGGGGGGGGAGTAATTATATGCTGATGATTATCAATGTTTATTACATAATTATATAACAATTTTCTATTGTACATGAAGTGGCATAATTCGAAATTAGGAATTCTTTTAGCTTTTTTGTAAAGGAAGGGAGAGTAAGATTTGGTGATGATTTCAAGGGATCAGGTAGACTGTTCCAATTTGTGGCCACTTTGATGCTGAGGAGTTGCTTACTTAAATTATTTATAGTTCTATTGGGTCTGATGTCTGTGGAATGTCGGGTTGCATAATTATGAGTTTCATTGACAGTGAAGAGAAGGTTTGCTATGTTGGGGGGTAAGGTATTGTGTTGCTTTTTATGGACTATCTTACAGCACTGTACTTTATAGAGGTCTTCCAAGGTTAGTATATTAGTCTTTTTAAAAAGTGGACTGGTATGAGAATTATATTTTGTCTTATGAATTATTCTTATGGCACTTTTTTGTAATGTAAACATTCGTTTCAACTCTTTCTTGCAAGTGTTGCCCCAAGCAATGACTCCATAGGTGAGATGAGGTAGTACTATTGAATGATACAGGAATTTAAGAATATTGCATGGGACTGTGTTCCTTAGTCTTGATAATACACCTATATGATGGTTATTTATTATCCATAGACAAAATGAACCTTGGTAAATGCAATTAATTTATCTAATATATCATAAACATGTATGTGCAATAGATATGCATCTTTTCAGAAATGACCACCCTGGCACGCCAAGGATGGAAATGACAATGACAAATATGAGTAACTCTCAACTTATGCACCAGATGGTGCTAAAACCCAGCTTTTGAGTAGCCAGCTGTAGCCAGACAGTTCCGTTTAATGGCAGGAAGCATTGTATAGCAGAATTAAGTTGTCTGTCTGGTTCAATTGACATGAAACTACAGGTAATATATACCATAGAGGATGACACTGGATGAGTTCAAGATGGATCACTAGAAAATTTTCCAGAATCGATCATATAGTCATGTAACTGTTACGGAACATGCGCCCCGAGGCTTCTCAAAAGGAGACAACAGAGTAATGTAGATATAAACAATAGTTTATTAATTTGACTATATACACATGGCACACAAAATGATCAACCGTATGTGTTGGATGGAACAGTCCTGTGTTGGATGGAACAGTCCACACCATGTGTGTGGATGGAACAGTCCTATTACTGTGGTTTGGAAGATATTGCCACAGTCTTGCTCTTCTCTATGGAGGATGAGGATGTTGCCACAGTCCTGTTTGCACCTCTGCACAAGTCTTGTTCGACGTGGGGTGATTAGTATCACAGTACAATTCCAGACATCTAATGAATGTCTGTCCAATCCTCTTTGGAATTTAACACCCAGCCTAAATGGCATCCATAACTTGGAAGCACCACACTATTAATATTACATAACATGTGTCATGTGGGCAATTACCCAAAACATTAACCAATTGTAATACACAATACCTTCACAACTCTGAATAATATACATATTTGAATGCATATAAGTAATACCTATTACCATAACGCATGTGAAATTCTTATATATCAATTACATGTGTCACCTGACCACATGTTCCATGTGACCTTCAGAAGGTTAAAGCAAAAATATAACAAAAGTTAAAATTGAAACACTTTTACTAGAGTTACTAGCTACCTCAACATGTGCTATTATTTTTTTATTATAAATTTGAAAAGATGCACTTACGTGGTGGTGGAGTGTAATGCTTCAAGAAGCAAACAGATAGATGGAGCTCTTCACTCTACTCCTTTAAAACAGCAAAGACCCACCAGATTAGCCTTGGAGTCACTCAAGCATATCAGCCCATTTTAGATACATGGCCTAATTTCTTAAGGCACTTTGAACTTAAGATGCTTGTTCATGAGCATTAACAGCATCACAAAAGGATTAATGCAGCAACTCACTCTATAGACCACTAATACCAATAAAATACTTAACCAATATGAAGTAAAACAACACCAAGTAAACCCATTTCCTCTATATATTACCTAATATATATGAAATAAATTTATTAATACAAGTACACCAAAACTCTGGAATGTGACAGTAACAACATGACTCTTCCTTCTTAGTGGTTAAGCAAACATTATAGCTAGAGGGTAGAGGAATTGTTTAATTTTGCACGTTTGCATAAATTTGATAAAACAGAAAAAAACACCTCATAGATTATATTAATTTTACTTCTACATGTAGATGATAATATCAAGTTTTATACAAATTTATTCCTTAGTAGGGTGAAAATCTCCACCTTAAAAAGTGCTAGTTTTCAAGGGATTAGTAGTATTTCTACCTTCTACTGTTCTGAAAAAATGATGTTTCTGGTTACAAGTGTTGTTCATTGCGCATATTAAGCTCCATTGAGATAGTCTATTAGTATTGATATAGAAAAAAAAACTTAGACATGAGCAAGTGTAGAACAATAACGTATGGTGCCCTATATTATAGTCAGGTTCCTGTTTATGAGAGCTATCAATTATTATAAAAGTCTTTAGCATTTTCCTAATGACTCTATTGTTTAGTATAAATGTTTTACTTTACAAAATCACTAGAAGTAATGTAATATTTCTCAAAACACGAAAAAATATAGCCTGTTAGAACAAGTAACCGCATACTGACGATATTAGGACACCAAGAGTCATATAAAATGATTTTCTGCTGAAACAAATAATTTCTCTGTTAAAAAGCTTCTGCTGTAAAATAGATGAATTAATTTCTTAAAAGGAATTAACTTTTGTGCATATTCCAAAAGTTGATGCTTCGAACATGCAAGTTTGAAAAGAAACCTACTTATGAGGATTCCGAAAAGTAAAAGATTGTGCTGTGACTTGTCAAGCAAGTAACTTTTTGTCATATAGTAGCGTATACTTCTCCGTTCAACCCTATGATATATGTCTGCAACATGCTCTCTGTGGACTTATAGCACTGGGACAGTACACGCAGCTAGCTTCTATCTAGAGTTCTGAAGTCTGGCTCTGGTGTAGTTGAGCTGTTATGCTCATTTGCGTCAGAAGTGGCGCCATCTACAGAGTTTGTAAACTAAGCTTAGTGCTGCCATCTTTTGAAAACTGTGGTAAGTATGAAAACATCAACATGTCAGCAATAATACACTCTGTACTATTCTTGATGTCAGTGCAAGGTGAGGAAAGTGGAGTGGTAAACTGAGCTATGGTTATAGATAATGTTGCATGTCGGAAGTATGTGAATTGATGACATATTGACCTTATTGATGTATCTACACTGCACTTCGAATACACTGCTGCTGACAATTTGCATGATCATGATGATGTGCGATATGTGCATGATGCTCAGCTTTGCAGTTAGGCATCATTTGGGTCCTTCTATGTAATTCTGATTTTAAGGTTCATTTCAAATTGAAAAAAGATAGTAGTCTGGGTCATTCGTTTTCATCACGATTTGAAGTAGCTACAAGTTAATTCATTTTGTTACTTGGGTGTTTCAGATCATTAAGTTAAAAATCAAAAAGCTTACACTGCACTTTTTGAAATCAGATTTCTGCACATCCTTCATCATAAAGAGTTACAAATACAGGCCATTTCGTCGACATGCCAAGTCGTTGACACATTAACGGCCTGGTAAAATTTGTTGACAAACCAACTCATATAAATTTGGGAGACACAAAGTCGTTGACAAACTTTTGACCACAACAACCAACTCGTTGACAGGTCATTACCATCTCGTTGACATATTAATGCAAACTCGTTGACAGCTAATCTGCCCACTGACCATTTCGTCGACAAACAAGACTCCAGGAATTCACGGTTTAATAACTGATAAAGCTTCCACAGCGGTATACTTGCTATGGATATATTCAAATGAATTAGATCTATAAAAGGATGTCCATAACATTTCTGTACTCCAAGTATTTACGAAGACATACCATAAAACCATAATCTGATAATAGAGGGGGGCAAGGGGAGACCCACGGCCGGGAATCACCTGTGTCGAGTTGGTATAGCTATGATCATCAACGAGATGGTCGGGCCGAGTAGTAGTCTGGGTCATTCGTTTTCATCACGATTTGAAGTAGCTACAAGTTAATTCATTGATTGTCAACGTATTTGTCGTCCTCTTGTCACCGGGTTGGTTGTCAACAAATTGGCTGTCGACGATTTTGCGTGTCAAACGAATTGACTTGACAGAGTTAGACTGGTAACACTTAATGGTGTGATTTAGAGTATAGATATAACATTCAGTCATGTGACAGTGTCTACATTTTATGTTATGCTTGATGAAATTATGTAGATGTCTACACCATAAGACATAACCCCCTGAAAAAACAAAAACAAGAAATACAGTTATTATACTTCGAATGGTTGAAAAAACACTGTGACAGGCATCTAAGAAGTGATTTTTCATTTTTTTTATAGCAATTCTTAAGGTCATGGCAAAGTACAATGTCGCCAAGTGTATGATTGACAATATACTTCGGCATATATTATTTACAAAATTAAATATTGTATAAATTTGGCATGTATATTATATTTACAAAAATTTAATATTATATTATCAAATTTAATTTCAGAGATATGATCTATGGACATTGGAAAGTGCACAAAGGCAACTGCTGTTAATGTACATTTGAAAATAAGCTAGTCAAGATGCCCAGCTTAAAGGCTTTCGGACGTCATTGGAACATTGGAAGCGATGATGTAATTCTTCCTGCTGCAATCCAGTCTATTGCATCAATAGCATGGTATGTGCGATTACTTTGAAAATATGATCGTTTAAAGTACAGTGACTGTTCATTAAAAAGAAAAAACCTTTGTATACATTCCCTTTTGCAAAAGAATACCTGCAGTGATAATAATTCTATATACATTGTATATGGTATAGTACAGAGCTAAGCAGTAAATGAGCTTAAATGATGATTTAGTAAATTTGAGGAGTACAGTACAGGGCTCATATATCATATGTATATGTGCAGTTTTTTTAAATAAATAATTTACTTGGACATTTTATTACTCACTTCAAAGCAATGGCTTTGAAATATTGAGCTGTGAAAATTTAGTTTGTACATTATGATGGAAAATGGAAACAACATGGCAGGGTGCACTATATTTTTGTTATACAGTCTTGTACGAAATGGTACAAATGACTGAGGAGTTTGTTTTGTCTGTGCTGATGCATTGCAGTTAGATATAATTCTGACATGTGCCACATAATTGATGGAGGTGTTTTTTTTTTTTCCAGGATCTCAACATATTCTTATACATTTTACCGGAACCGTCCATTATTGTTATGTGCTGGAGGTGTGACCATCCAGAACCTGTTCGCTGGAGGGCTGCTGTTGCAAGGGGCCAACCTGGTGGTTCTGTTCAGCATGATGAGGGTCAGTTTAAAAGGTACCATGATTAACTGGTGGCCCAGACGAAACGTGGGAAAGCTTATACTTTGCAAAGCTGCGTTGGACTTCGCGGGTTTACTGTATGTTGGGGTGGCCACAAGGTATTTACTCACTGCTGCTTCTGTCAATTACTTAAAACAGCATGTTAAATGTGCATTTAAATTGTATATTTGTCTTTGTTAATTAATTGTTTTGCTTTATTTACACTTCAGGGTCGCCTTTTATGGAGAATTTCCAGGCTGTGAGAAATGTATTGTTAACATGTTAAAATCTGCGGTGAAAACCTCCTACGGAAGTCTTGCAGCTGGATTTTTGGCTCTATTTCTGATTTTACAGCCAAGGAAGCCAGTGCCAACACATCCGGACATGGTTACCTCGGACTCAGCTCTTTCTGCTACTGCAAAGACATGGTCAAATGGGTACGATAAATTTGATCGTGTTAAGAATTTTGGGATGTTTTGGGATTGAGACAGTTACTAACCTGTGCAAATGTGATTACAGCATTAATGATTTCAAGACTATACTGTACCTGATACAAAATTTACAATATCATATATGGATTGCGGCAAGAACTTGCCTTAGATCAATGCAGCCCTCTATCTATCTATCTATCTATTATTCAATAGAATATCAAATGCTTGTACATTTGATAATTCACTTCAGGTATTAGTTTTATCATATACATCTGTATTGCGTATCATACTTTATAGGTTTCACAAGATATGCAGATTTCTTGGACTTGAAGATCATCCAGTATTGAAGGAACTGTCTCAGATTGTGTCTATTATGTTCAAGGTGTGTATTTATTACTGATGAGATTGCAATATTATTACAAATGTTTGTTCACATAAATAGGAGTATCAGGACTTATCACGATACTGCTCTGGTATTTATCAGTATTGTTGGTGTTGCCGAATAATATGTTGTTTGTAGTGTACAGATATCCATAATATTATATGCTAAGACTCCCTATGTTCTTGATTGTTTTCGTAAAAGTCTCAAAAGTGGCTGATTGTGTAAATATGTCTTGATAAAAGACCTAAATTTGATGTTGATTAGTTTTGATGAAATTTTTGAAAAAAGGATAATTTTTTCCTTGCATTACAATTTTTCCATCCTAGACAAATTGTCCTCAATTATAGGGGTTGACAGTCTTCTTGTATTAATGTTAAACATTTCATTTGCAGGAAGAAGTGGATGTTGTACCAAGTGATCTTATCGTATCACTAGTTCTGCTCGAAGATGAGCAGAATCACCGACAAGCGTTAATTGAAAGGAAGGAATTCAAATCTCAAAACAGTCTAGAAGTTTCTCCACAACCTTGGATGACTCCAGAATTAGCTTGTCATTACATGAGGTTCGCTGCTGGCAGTTATGGATGGCCCATGTACATTTTCCGAGAACCTATTGCGACATTAGGTTTAGTCAGAGTCATGGCTCGGAGCAGGTAATTAGTATGGTTTAAACTTGTTTGGCATTAACCAGGCTAGTATGAACAAAATTGTACAAATCAGGGAAAATATTTATTTCCATTTGTGGCCGCAACATGTAGTTAATAGATGAGGTGTTACAATGGAAATGAAATATGAATGACAAACTTTTCACGACAAAAAGAAAAAACCCCCATGAGAACCTCTTTGAATCATACTTTTAGGATACTACAACATTTTTCAAAATTGGCTGTAGATTGATGTTTTTGATTCTTTTGATTTTTTTATTTAAAAAAAAACTTTTGGTTGCTACTCATCAAATGGGGAGAGAAAGTATAACAGAGTCTACAGGGGGCACTACGACCGTATCACATGAAAAAGACAATAAGATTACGTCAGTACACTATTGTTACATAGATGACATCACAAAATAGATGATGTCATCAAATAATACTTATAAATCTGCTACGGTGTCAGTGACCTCTTGTGGTACTTTCTCCCCATTGCCTTCATCCTGAAATTGCCTCACAACTGTCGCTCTTTCATTTCCCCCAACCAGATGGTAAGAACATTAACCAAAACTTGAACAGTGATAAGTATTGCTTTATTAGTTTCGGCATGTGTTATGATTGTTTCCCGTTAGCAGCCTGCCTTATTACTTGGTTTTATATTGTCAAATGCTCCATTGGTAGAATGGTAGAAATAAATATGATGTGGGTCCACTTTTCACAAAAGGTTGACGGAAATTTGTTTGTAACATGTAGATTTACTTTGATTTACCAAGTTATGATGGTGTTGATATTTGATATTAAGTTAGAGACATAACGACACCTAACCACACCTATAGAAAAGTTACTGTATTATCAAGCATGTCTTATCTTTAGAGCATTTAACTTTATTTTCAATGTTTTCTGCTCACTTGATTCACTTTTGTTGATTATCTTATGTTCTAATGGTGTGGGTTTTTAGATATTTCTGTATAATAATGACATCTATTAATCCTTTTCTTTTGCACCAATAGTATTCTTATTAACCATACTTGAATTTTCTTTGGTATTTATTAACTTACTTTGATTAAACTTTTTCCAGAAGACATAATAGACAGTGTCTCTGGTCTATGTGAAAATATATTGGCAGACAAATGGGCACAACATTTCACACTAAATTCACAGGGCTGGTCAGGGCAGTCATATAAAATATGCCAAATTGTTATTACAAAATGTATTATTATTATAGTTCACTCATGAGTGGTATATGTTTCACCCTTCATCTCATTACCATGGTCCCTGCTTAATTAGCCCATCAGGTGCAGAACTACAGGACGTAAAGCCCTATTCCATCCACCCACCTGAGGCTCATGAGTGGTATAACTGGCCTTAATTGCAGATGATTGCTAAATTGGTGAAAGGTCACAAATTGACAATGGTAGGACTTATTATGGGTACATGGCCAAATGTGCCATGTGTGTTTTCCATGAGAAGGATAAACGCATGGAAAACGCATGGTTTTTGCCTAATTAAAATGAGGTGAAAACCATGCGTTTTCCATGCGTTTATTCAAACGCATGGAAAACGCACGTAGCACATTTGGCCATGTATTGCCCTTGTTGTGTTGTATGTTTTGCATACGGCTTTGTTCTGTGAAACATTGATCAAACAGGCGGTAAAAAATCTGCTTCTCTGTCATATTTCAGGAACCCTGATAGTAGAGTATGTTAAAGAAGTTTTTTTTTTGGACATGAAGTTTTTCACGTACTCTAACGAATGTTGACATTTGGTGCAATGGTCTGTTCTGCATGTTATGTTATGATTGTGAGCAGATTCTGAATCTTTTTTTACTTTTTGTTGTACATGTTGTAGGCTCTGGAAATTCTTGGGTTAAGGGTTAATAATTTAGCTAAAAGGAAAATAATTATGAAGTCGTGCTCATGAAATAAATGCTGTTATAAATATATTTTTATAATGATAGTACGTACATAGTTTTAAATGGGCCCAAAAAAGTGTAGATGTTCTTCATATTGAAACACACCCAGAAAATTTTTGCCATACTCGTACTAACTAAACTTTGAAAAATTTTGCTCCTCAAATACAGGTACATACCTCGGGGATTGCCAAGCAATATAGTTGATGATAACTCACTTCTTGCCAACACGACGGTCATTAAAATGGTCACCCAGTTAACAAATGAAGATTTGGTGCATGTTACTTTTCACAATAAAGTAAGTTTAGTTACAATAAGTTAACAATTATTAACTGATCTTCAGCTTGTCGGACCCAACGATACAATGAGAAATGTACCAACAGAAAGATTAAATCATGGGTTCCACTGTTATTTGAAATAAAAAATAAATTTTTTGTAAATTTCCGACCAACCAACCATCAAAAAATGCACTGGGAGAGATCAAAGAAGATCAAAAAAGTGTAGCTTAATGTAAACTATCATTGTATTCATATTTTTTAAGATGTTCAGAATTTATATTTAAAATTGTCCATGCCTCATTGTACGATGATATTGGTAATGCTTCCTTGTTCCAGTTGTTTGAAATCCCATTTTATGTTGCCCTTGATCACCAAGAAAAGTCTGTGGTCGTTTCTATCAGGGGGACATTGTCGCTGGAGGTAAGATTAAAAGGTTTATAATTACTTCATCAAAGAATTATTTAGCAAACTGCAGTACCAATTAACATTGCTAAATTTGAAAATCTTGCGTATAGAGGATGATGATTCAAACTGAGGTACTTGACATCAATGTCAGTCAAAACTATTTGATTTCTTGCAGGATGTTCTAACTGACTTGGTTGCCTTTGAGAGTGACCACATGCCGATCAAGTCTCTCAAAGATGCCTCGGCACACAAGGGAATGATGCACACAGCTCTTTATATTCTTCATCGACTTGTTGGCCATGAACATGCGAAAGAGATGCTTGAGGAGTGCAACAGCGACCTCAAGGACTACGATGATTTTCCTTTCAAGGATGAAAAGCCATTATTGAAACAAGCATATGATATACTGACTCTCATTTTTGGCGAAGAGAAAGCAAAGGTTCGTTTGTTCACTTGATTTATTTTGTGTATTCTTGAAGTTGTTATTAGTTTGTAAACTGTTAGATTACAATGATTCATAAGTTATAAGAAATCTTGTGTAACTGTATTATGTGTTGACAATTTGAAAATCCTGGCTGCTTACTTAATGAGAAGTCATTGTGGATGCTACAGCCAGCTGTTGAAAAATATATTATTGGGAAATGGATTTAAACAACTGTTCCAATGTGTTACAGGAGTACAAGGTGGTCGTGGTGGGGCACAGTCTAGGAGCTGGTGTTGCTGCTGTCTTGAGCATGCTTTTGAGGGAATCGAAGCACTATAAAGACCTCAGATGTTTTGCCTTTTCTCCACCAGGTGGTCTCATGAAGTAAGTTGCTTGTCTGCACTGCCGCCTAGTGAGTTGTCATAATGACTTGCAGTATTTAATCGAACAGACCTGCTGAGTCAGCTAAAAAAATGACTAATGAGCCGAATAAATTTGTTTGAATTGCAGGATGATATGTAGCTATATATTGATGCAACTATAGTGCAAAGGGTATGGAAACAGTCGGTTGAGTGGGAAAAACTGGCAATATTATTTTTGGGTATATGAGAATATAGAGTTGTTATTGTTCCATTGGTTATTACTGGCTCAGTGCTCAGACCTCTGGGACCAAGATGTGCTAATTAATTTGTGGGAACAAGGCACGCGGGTCAATAAATAGATGATGATGTTTGTTTCAGCAACACTGCAGCTGAATATAGCGAACAGTTTGTATGTTCTGTCGTGTTGGGTGATGATGTCGTGTCGCACCTTGGTCTGCAGAGCTTGTTAGAATTCAAACAAAGACTCTTTCAAATCATAAGAGACTGTGATGTTCCAAAGGTGTGTTACTATTTATATCTACTGAATAAATTTGCCTTGTGTTAGTGCGAATGCAACCATGGTGCATCTGTGCTCCCCCCTCTTTTTGACACTTATTTGTATTGATTAATATGGTATAATTAAAAGAAAACTTTAAATGTCCCATTGATGCCCCCACTTCTTCCCAATTGAGCAACACAGTAGATTCCCATCAGATCGGAATACAGTCTCTTTTTTATTACATTATGCTGTATAGAAAAGTCACAGATTGATATGTGTATATTCAATTTACTATCGCCAAATTTAGTTTTTGTATGGCCCATCTTGTGTTGTTGGGTTTTTTGCTTTAGGAGTTGTCCTTCACAAATCATTTTTGGTCAAACTTAATTACAGCTATTGTATACTCGATGTAGTTCAGCGCTTAGAAATTTGGAGTTATTTACGAGATTAGTTGATGAAAAAATATTTTTCTGCAGGCGACTGTGATGAACAACTGGCTGAGGCGAGCAATCAATGGAATGATTGGATTTAAACAACCTGTGATTCTGAAGGACAGAGGCCCCTCATGGGAATGCGACAGAGAGGCTGAAAAGGCCGTAGAGAAATTCCAAGTAATCAAACTCTTCTCTTACTTTTTCATCTTCTCTTTTTTTTTTCTCTGTCTTTTCATTTCCATTTTGATTTTTTTCCTCGAACAACCGCATAGCAGAACCATATTGCTTTCTTGATGATCAGTCTCCATGCAGCATTTCCTTTTCCGTATATCATGTAATATTGTGATCCGTTATTTTAGTTTATTTGAGATTGTAGTGTAAAGTGGTTAGATGAGAATCATGAGATTGTGAAGTTGTGGATTTCCTCTCATCATGTCGCATATTTTGCATCTTGTTTCCCCAATCCTTAGAAT
The DNA here is from genome assembly GCA_932294295.1 of Alitta virens. Taxonomy (NCBI): domain Eukaryota; kingdom Metazoa; phylum Annelida; class Polychaeta; order Phyllodocida; family Nereididae; genus Alitta; species Alitta virens. Next base: position 28,355,068 of record OW028573.1, on the reverse strand, counting down.
TAGATTAAGTTTTTAATTAGATATGCTGTGCATCATTTCGTTTTGGAAAATAATTAATATCTTGTTTCATCTACCTAATGTGCTGCATGATTAGTGTTGTTATTATCTAGAGGATTGGACATAGTATGTGAATTAATATATATTATACACCAGTGCCTCATTTTAAGACCACCAATGTGATAGAACCTTCTATCATGTACTCGGTTTCTATGCTATGGCAAGTAAAAGATCCCCACCATGGGGTGAATATGTAACCCTTAACTCATCATTACATCTGCCACTGGCAGGTGGTCATATAGGCGGGCTAAGCTTCACACCAGTAGAACTGAGACATTGAACAATTATGGCTGCAAATTTTGTTTCACTTTCTAATTGCCATTACAAGTCACCTCACTGAAGAAAGGCCGCCCCACACCTATGACAAACTTGGAAATGAGAGGGGCCATTTATGGAGACTTTAATTAATGCATACGTAAGAAAATCCATAACAAAATGGTTGTCATGACGATAAAATCTAGACAGACGGGTCGGATTATCATGCTGATATGGGTGATCATGTTTCTGAGTATGTAATCATATTGCTGCATTCTGCATAGCGATATCTCATATGGTCTCAGGTGTTGAGCCAAAATGAATAGCTTTAACGGGGACATTAAGCTGTCTTTGAGCCAGTTGATCTGATTTGACTTTCAGATAAAAATGCAAGCAGCCATCAACAGCACTGTCGAGGAGAGACAGAAGTTATCGTATCTCTTCTTACCTGGTGTCGTTATGTATCTCCATGAAAATACGACAAAGAGGTTGGTGTTATGTATTACAGCAGCTCTAAGAGGTCGTTAAATATGAATTATGGCTGTCATTACCATATGAATCAGTTTTGAAGTGTTGATTGGATTTGCTGTAAAAGTAATGGAAGAGTCATCATTTGGTGAACATTAACATGTACTAGAGGCCAATTTAAAATGCAATTAAATAGTCTCGTGCAGTGGGACAATTACTGCAAATTACTAAACTGCAATTGCATCAGTTAGAAAACATTTATAAGATTAAATGGCAAAATGTAATATTTCTCTCAAACCATATTCATGATAACTTAATCAATTAGATAGAAGTGCACTGGAGTTCTTCTTTGATTGTAATCAAATACCTGATGGGTTAATTTGCTTCAGGTGTTACCATGGTTAACTGTCTGTCTCAGAGAAAATCATGCAATTTTGGAAATTTCTTCTGCATGACCATCTCCGTTTCTTTTAAAAATTGGCACAATTATTCAGATGGTCAAAAAAACAGTTTTTTTTGTTGTTGTCCAAGTTTGGTATTTTCAGCAAGGTTAGAGATGTTTAAAAAATATGCCTTCATCTGTCATTTTTGAGCAAATAACATTGAAGGCATGGGAAATATTGCTCATTTGGAACTCAAATATCTCACTTGGTGACCTTCTTATTATATTTTATGAAATATACATCAATGTGTGTAACCACACTTAAATTTTTATTATTTATATAGAAACCTTTGAATTTTTCAAATATAAATGAATGAAAAAACTATTTTGTAAACCGTATGTTCAAGCCCATTGTAAACCAATAGGAGTCTGCAAAAGGATAGTGTGTTATGGACTTACAGAAGTATGTGGAAAACTATGCAATACATTTGACATGATATCTTCGCTGTCGTTAAAGCTAGGAATATGAAATTTGGATATGGGATAGACAACATTGTATTCTCTGTGTATAATTACAAGTCTCTATGACTATTAGTTTTTATACAAAGGAATCAAAGTTGGCATGTTGGATGCTGATTTTAGATGAGAAAATAGCTTCCAAATTTAAATTTTTTTCTCCATAGTTTTGCAACCCATAAATGTAAAAAAACTGAAGTAATTTTATCCATAACATTTCTCAACTCATTGTTAACGGCATAATTCCATGTGCTTTAGTTTAATACAATTTGACCTCAAACATGGGATACTGGCAGAGGTAAAAATTTTGAAATCCACCCTATATGAAGATTCTGTTACACTTGTTTTTCGTAACAATATTTTCCCTCACTCTCAAAATCTCACGGGTTTCTTACTTAAATAGTAAAATTCATACGTAATTTTTATTGTTTAGACCGAAAAATGCCCCGGCAAATTAAAGCGTCACCATGGGAGATATTAGGCCTTGAATATGGCATTATTTTCACAAATTCCATTTCAGCACGATACCAATATTTCAGGAAACATTGATTTTTTTTAATGAGTCAGTTTTTTTTACAGTTCTTTATCTATATTTTTATATTATTACTCATTTAAAGAATGATCAAAAAGTTTTGACCGTTTTTTCAAAGATCAAAAAGATCAAAAACTTTTGACAATTTTTTCAAAGACTGAAAATGCTGCATTTTCACTCTGGCCAAACTATATTATTTGGTCAAATTTGCCTTAAAAGATACCCTTTTCAAGTGCCCCCTAGGAAAACTAGTATAGATAGATGACTTCTGATTGCTTTAATCTTCGTTTGAAAAGCAAATATTTTTATATGCCAAATTGGAAAAAAATCTGAGATGGTCATGCGAAAAGGTTTGCATGAATTTCTCTGAGACAGACAGTTTAAGCTCATTAAGTTGATGCTGGTTGTTTTTGACAGGTGCTCACATTTTTGTCTTTGTTACAGCTGGTTCAAGACGAGAAGATCGTACGATGTCCATTTTATGAGTGGGAAAAGTGATCTGTTTAGGGAGATTTTCCTCTCATCTGAAATGATACGACATCACACTCCATGGGCTGTCCTTGACGCACTAACAGCTCTTTCGGAAAGACCAAAAACTTCATAGTTGTGTTGCAGCATTAATGGCATTTGTTAGCGAGGACATTTCAACTTTAATTGATCAGAAACACATGCTAAAGGGTGATAATAGGGAAGAACATGCGTTCATTGGGGAAAGTTTCTAAAAATATCTTATGTTTGGTCAGGTCTTTGCTTATTATGAAGTGTTTTATGTCATGTCTTTCTTACAAGGCAGAGTTATTGTTCTGTTATGTATTTGAAGATTTATTATATTATTTTTTATCTGCACATGTTCACAATTATTTGCCAAAGTTTTAATGCTCTTTTAGAACATATTTTATTATACTGCGCGCTTATGTTGGAGGAGTTATGGATATATTCACATTTTATGTTCAATCTTTGAACTTAAGTTTTTTATCATTGGCAGCTTTTATTTGCTAGACAGGAAATTTTAGCCTGCGTTAACAGCTTTTTAATGCTGTGATTTAAAACCCATTTTACTAACTTAGTTTTAATGTTTAATGTTACAATTTTTCTGTCTTTTGATTGCCTAGTTTACATGTTTTATTGACGGCAACCAAATTAATTGCGGAGTTTTATATATTTTGATTTGGTTGTCCTGAATTGAAGGGTTTTTGTCATATAGATCTGAGGTTACTTAATATATTTATGGCATGTCGTCAGTTAATACTGTTATAATGATTTCTCTGATGTAGCCAGAATTTATATTTTTGGTGGATTCCGTTGTCATTGCCAGTTTCTTTGAGTCAGGTTTTAACATTGTTTGTTTAAGGGTTGTATTATGTAAGTGGTATTTTTAAAGAGTATAAATATACACAAATAAATATATATATATATATATTAGTGACATAAACATGACTTGCAGGTTGTAAGCTACTTAAGTTTATCATTTGTTTATATTGTGGGGCTTATTTTTGTTGCAATTCATAGGCAAGCTATATTTCGTATTTAGAGGAGCTTTTTACATGCTTGGATTTATTCATTTTAAAACCAGTGAATCTTCTTTTTACTTGCTTAGATTGTTACTGTTTAATTGTAAAACCAGTGAATCTTATTGTACATTGTGTGAAATTTATGGTTAAATTGGCTGTTTCATTAGACCTTGGTCAGAGGCTGTTGTAACTTGTAACCAGTTGTTTAGGGTCATGAAACCATTTGGTTGTGAATATTATTTTAACATAGCAAGACAGCAAGGTTTCGTTGTGTGAGGGTGGATCGTACAGGGTTGATAGTTGTGCAATACATTGTACCAGATATCAGTTTTATGAGATTGTGTTAGAGTTTAAATAATTACATTGTCATGGTTTATTGCTTGTTGCAAATATCATGGTTATTTAACTTCTTGATATTTCTTTTCATGGGCACATCGTAATTTTATGATTCTGTAAGCTCAGAGGAAAGAGGTACTGCAGGGCTTATTTTTGTTGCAATTCATAGGCAAGCTATATTTCGTATTTAGAGGAGCTTTTTACATGCTTGGATTTAATCATTTTAAAACCAGTGAATCTTCTTTTTACTTGCTTAGATTGTTACTGTTTAATTGTAAAACCAGTGAATCTTATTGTACATTGTGTGAAATTTATGGTTAAATTGGCTGTTTCATTAGACCTTGGTCAGAGGCTGTTGTAACTTGTAACCAGTTGTTTAGGGTCATGAAACCATTTGGTTGTGAATATTATTTTAACATAGCAAGACAGCAAGGTTTCGTTGTGTGAGGGTGGATCGTACAGGGTTGATAGTTGTGCAATACATTGTACCAGATATCAGTTTTATGAGATTGTGTTAGAGTTTAAATAATTACATTGTCATGGTTTATTGCTTGTTGCAAATATCATGGTTATTTAACTTCTTGATATTTCTTTTCATGGGCACATCGTAATTATATGATTCTGTAAGCTCAGAGGAAAGAGGTACTGCAGGCTTATTAACATATCTGCCGTATGAGCACAATGAAATTCACTAGATGCTCACTTTAAGACCAACTATATAAGCATTGAGGCCATATTGTAATCATGACCGCAAAATTACATCCTATCTGTTGTCAGAAATAGCTACATACGGATTTGTCCATCTCATTAAGGTCATTTTGCCTTGGACTTTAAAGCAGTGGCTGACGGCTGTTAGAGAGACTATTCTTGGATATGCACATTGTACAAAAATCTAAGTGGTTGCAAGTGAGAGCTTGTGGATATAATATATAGGGTGTTTTTATATATGTTGATGACAGGTTGTTATAGCTAATAGGGGTTGAAAGAGTTGCGAAGTGCAACGCTGACACATTTTTGCGCATCAATATTATCACCAAGCACCGTCAAACTGCAAGAATCCTTCCATTTAGTTCAGGAAGTGTGTGATGGGCCAACAAAGTACTGCGGCAGCTCCTAGGACGTGTGTTGCTTTTAGATTCATGCGAAATGGGACCTGGCTGTGGCTTGGGTCGTAATCCATTGATCTCGCTCTCTGCGGGATGACAGATCTTTGTGTGGCATGACCCACCACATTCCTAACTTGCAGAATGATGATGAAAGATTAGAAGAAAATCGTTACACGCACATGTTGTCTGCCCATAAATATACCTACAAGCAATTTGCTACATCCAGCCACAAGCAGTGCAGGGTTTCTCCCCGGCCCTTAGATCTTCATCTACCTCAGCCCTATTCCATAATCGCCTAGATTGCATATCCACGGTTTGGCCATATAAGGGGTCTAAGTTACGTTGTGAAAGAAGGCAAAAAACAACGCTGTACAGCCACATTCATGTCACCAGACAGATCTGATACAAAAAGCAATAAAAGTAATTGGTTGAAAGATACTGGCATTTGTTGGCATTCGTGTAACAGCAAATTTCTGTCTAGTTCACTCAACCGTGAGTGTCTGATAGCAATGTGAAACGACAAACCAATGGGAATAATGCTTTTCCAATGTATGTCTGTGATTTTCATCTGCATAACACCGCAGACACAGGAACTCATAGTTCAATATTTTCTATGTTCATAGCTGTCTTGTTGTGGCACAGGGGGATAAACATTGATATGTATGACGTCATTCCGATCTCATCCAGGCCTGGAGAAAAATAATGACGTCATTCCGATCTCATCCAGTCCTGGAGAAAAATAATGGGCATTAATTCTGGTTTATTTTTCAATTAATTTGTTGCATAAACCAAAAACGTGACTGCGTAATGGTTACAAAACGTAGGTTCACAAATTGAAGTTGAGTGTTAGTGGCATTTGCAGAATAGAATGACATTTCAACATGGCGGTGCTCATTGTCATTTCGAAAGGTGGATTTCGTTGTTAACACACGAAATATGAATAAAGAATGGAATGTTCTTTGCAATTGTGGATTGATGGCTCTTATTACAACCAACAGAACTTGGGGATTGTCTCTCAGTTTCTGCGAAAATTCTTCGTCTGAAGTAGAAGTTGTTGGGAACACCTGCCCAATCCAGTTTGAAAAGCCCTTGAAAGAGAGCTGGGATTAGTGTTAACTAAAGAAAAGAGGGATATTAATCAAACTCAGTTTGATTATGTTAAGCAAATTTTTCTCCACTGCCTGGGAGGGACTTGGATTGCTCATTTCTCTGCTGCAATGAAGTCCCTGTGCCATTGAGTGCGCTTTGAATGGCTGCTAGATAAAAACTAGTTCCGCTGAAAGGACTGAAAGACCTCGATCGTTCTACGTGCTAAGAAATTCCTGTAGTAGGCCTAACAAAGGTCACTAAATTGTATTGCTTTTGTGGAGTTCAAGGTTGAGGTTTAAGATGCGAAATATGTCGCGTGTCGCATTAACCACCTCGTACAGTACAATGTTACTATGAGCATACCCTGTGCACTATTCGTAGAACTTGTTTGGTCAGATTTTTGCACTTGTGAAGTAAATGGACTGAGCACTCGTAAGAATCTTGATGGTCTATGGTCATAACGGCTATCGAGATGTACCCAATGGTGAAATTTGAATATACTCTGAAAGCGGAGTATTCCAAATATACGCTTCTGGTTTTCAGTCCGGTGGCCTAGTTGCTAATGGTGTTTGGTTCCTCTTGTAAACATGGGTTCAATTTATAATGTTGCGTTAAACTTCAACTACAATTTTTAATGCTGAGTTAAATTTTATAATTATAATGCTGAGTTAAACTTAACTACAATTTTTAATGCTGAGTTAAATTTTATAATTATAATTCTGAGTTAAACTTCAACTACAATTTTTAATGCTGATTTAAATTTTATAATTATAATGCCGAGTTAAACTTTTACGGCAATTTATAATGCTGAGTTAAATTTTATTATTATAATGCTTCGTTAAACTTCAACTACAATTTTTAATGCTGAGTTAAATTTTATAATTATAATGCCGAGTTAAACTTTTACGGCAATTTATAATGCTGAGTTAAATTTTATTATTATAATGCTGCGTTAAACTTTAACTACAATTTTTAATGCTGATTTAAATTTTATAATTATAATGCTGCGTTAAAGTTCAACTGCAACTGTATACATCTAGTAGGATTTAAAATCAATTATAATGGCAGCATGCTTATTGGTCAAATATTTTTATAACATGGAGTGGCACGAAATGGACAAATATTATCATTATATTCAACCCATACGTTCTATATTGAACCTGAACTGTCTTATAAAAACACTCGTTGTAGCTTAATAACCCAGAATTCTTAGACTAATAATTGACCCAAAGTTTGTATATTACAAATATATAGATTTTATTGACATGTAAAATATCATAAGTGATACATATGTCATTCAGTTAAAAGATAACATGCAAGAGACATTAATGTAAATACAGAAAGCAATAAAATTTCAATAATCAAGGTTCCAGCCACCAAGTTAACTATTAATACGTGTTTAAAATCCACATACACAATAGAAAAAATACAAGCCGCTAATAAAAACATTTCACTCTTAAAGTCCAAAACATGACAAGCACATCATAACTGATAAACTAATAAACTAAATTAATAACTGTGTGGATACAGGAGATGGTTTTCTCTACACATCGGCTTAAAGGAGAAACTTTCCTAAACTATTTAATAACTCAGGTTCCTTGTTTGTCATTATTGCTGTAAACTTAGTTATATCATCTAGAGACAAGAAGTTGTTAATAAATTTAGTTGCATTAAAAAAAAACACAATTGACCTGTTTGTAGCCTAACAATTGACCAACACTTTTTGTCTGTCCAAGTTAAACTTTGTCTCTTTCCAAGGAGACAATTTCCTTTTCATCATTATGGCCATGTGTGATAAACTGAAATGGAGGATACAACACAATTATTATTGAGGTATCAATATCATTTAAGCAAGTTGGAAATTGACCTACTGCTTACACTTCTATCGAGTGAGGATGGCCTCAGTATCTGTATAGGTGTATTATATGGTTGATAGGTCCATCTATCCCATTATAGATACTTTGTTTTATCCATGACTGACTGGTCTTCAATAAATCTGCTCTTGTTTGAAGACAGGGACATTTTAGTGATATACAATAGGAGTGTCTGGCCTGGGATCACCTTATATGTTGTTGTTATATGATCTTATGGTTCCTTAATTAAGTCTCTTGAGTTTGACACGAATTGACTGATGTCAGTAAAAAGCAAGTTCTCCGATAACTTCAATGCTTAAAACCTTCACTGATATATGTACTTATCCCTGCTGATTTATTATTTAATGACATGTGCCTCAGTTGGCGCCCTGGGTCAAATAGAAAAAACGTATTATGATATACTTTGTTTGATTTTAATAATTATCGACAACTCTGTTATTTTGGATTGAATGTCAGTGGACATGATGAGTGAACTTTGGGTTGCTGTAGGGAAGGCTTTCAAGACCACTGCCTTGTTGCTTTTAACCTGATGGTGAACAGACGAGTGGTAATCTGATTTTATCTTTGGTTAAACACAAAGGCATAAAAGGTTGCAGTTGCTTTGGTGGCCACCTTTTAATACCTGTGCTCCAGGGAAGATGCCCAACGATGTTCTTTTGACTGTAATCGGATTCTCTCATGTGAAGTGTGAAGACAATGAGAGGTGGGGCTAGCCAGGGTTCTGTCATCCTATGGGTGTTGTTGTGAATTCTCGTTCATGAGATTCTATAGAATATAAATTCAAAGGTTGATCAAAGAGATATAGCGGACTAGATGTAGCATGTTGGAATATGTGAATGGATATTTGCATGTATTGAAAGTACCACTGTTTTCTTAGTTGTTTTTCCGCATGGATTGTGGTCTTTTCTGTCCTAAAAAGCTCTGAATGTGGACATAATTTCTCAGCAATTCTCAGCATTAGGAGTAAACATTTTTTTTATATGTTTCAATGATCCAACGAAGTTCAAACACTCCAAATTATATTACTTAATTTTTTTTTTACAATGATAGCATCAAAATGGCATTGGCATTCCATACAACTTATGACCAAGCATTTGGAAATTGGTTGCATTTTATACAATGAATGCTTGTTACAGTTTCATTAAAATCGGCCTGTCAAATTACACCTACACAAAGCTACACAATTTCTGCTGTATGATGCTACCTGCTACTAAACAGAACTGTCTGACTATAGCTGGCTACTCAAAGCCAGATCTAAAAGTGCAAGCAGCACCATTTGGTGCATAAGTTGAGAGAACTTAACGAATATTTGTAATTTTTGTTGAAAAGATGCACGTCTGTCGTACATACATACTTATTATATATTAGATACATTTGTTAAATTTACCTAGGTTTATATTTTCTCAGTAGTGTTAGGTGTAAGCTGACTAAGCTAGGAGTAGACGGAAGTGGCTGGCTTTTGCCAGTTATAGCTACAACCAGGAATAGGTGGCGCTACAGCTGTCTAGAGTTAACCATAATTTATGAAACTAACTTTATTTTTTGGTAATCTCTGGGGTGAGCTTTCTGGGGTCCACCTGACAGAGGCCTGGCATTGGAGGTTGGGGGATTAGGGCTTTACGTCCTGTATTCTGCACCTGATGGGCTTATATGGACAGGCAGGGACCATGGCAATGAGATGATGGATGAAACAGCCATCCAACTTAGGCTCGACCGGGAATTTAACCTGGGACCCAGTGGTCGGAGTCTGGATTGGAGGATATCTGAAATACACTACATTAGTGTAGGAGACTATACATGCGTTAAAAAAACCAATTTGGTTTTTTATTGGACGGTGCTGATCTGATTTCTCTTGCTCGTCACATCAGCAATTTTCTGGACAGAAAGGACACTTTTGTGTGGCGATATTTTTACCGATGGAAGAATTCCATGAATTTTCATGAGCTTCATTTATCAGTATTGTCAGGGCAGACCAGGTATGGTCGGGTGAAGGGGAACAAGCCCAATTGGCGCTAATGGCGTTTCTTAGGGTGAGTTTGAGACATCCACGTGTCTCCTGAATGCAAATGATGCAAGAAAGACATCCGAGACTTAAAACAAATGCTGGTGACACCTCTGTTTCCATTCACATTTCACACATTCTGTCTAAGAATGCTTCGTAATTTGTATGGAGTTTAACTTGTAAAATGAGTTTCTCAACTCACGCCCTGGCCAATGGGGTTGGATAAAATATTTAAGAAACTTTGACTAGGTAGTATTACCCAGCTAATTGACTACGGAAATAGTATCAAGTGATGTTAGTTGATGTGATTTGATTTAATGTCATACATGGCGTTGACCAAGCTGACTAAATTATGCGACTAATTTGTGAGTCAAAAATGACTATGGGTGGTCACTGGTCAGTCATTTTGGACCCAATAAAAATATCTAAAAGTTAACCAAAAGAGTAAAATAAAAAGTTACCAACAGTTCACTAAAAGACTTACAGTGTACATTTGAATGTGTTGAATTGCGTTTTTAAGAAAACAAATATGGAATGCAGACAATTAATGCCACATAGTATTGCAGTGATGATGATTAGGATAGGTAAATTTCAAGACGAATTTTTGGTCATATTTTGGCAAGAAGACCTTTTAGCACCCAACTAACATGATTTGTTTATTGTAAAAGTAGGGTTATGGCTGTAGTGAGAGATAATGAGCAAAAACAGTGCAGAGAGGTCTCATTGTCATAAGATGATTGCCTGGAGATTGGGATAATTAAAGAGTTGGTATCAACTCTGTATGGAATCTTTGATGTTCAACTGGGCTGAAGGGCCTGAGATTTTACCTCCTAGATCAAAGAATATTCCTATATGCACCCTGAGGTAGTCAATGATGACAACTTGATT